>CM039503.1:53301370-54501370 GCA_022432975.1 Begonia masoniana
TGGTATTTTCACTTACTTGGATTCATGAAAGTTTAGGGGTTGTTTGGATTTTTTTTAAAATTCCAAATAATATCATGTCCTTAATAAAATATTGGTAAAAAAAAAAAAAAAAAAAAAAAAAAAAAAAAAAAAAAAAAAAAAAAAAAAAAAAAAAAAAAAAATTAAATTCCGACTAAATCCATCCACTTTCCAAAATATTGAGGGCAAAATTTCTTATGTGTACACTTGGTCAGATATGATCGAATCGAACGACTTTCGAGATTTTTCCTGCCTAAATAAAATATTCGGTATTAATTTCTCACTTTAATAAATCCATTTCAAAATGACTTAGGTAGAAATTCCTTACCGGTTTATTCTTAGATTGGTTCAGTCAGTTTCAGATTGTTTCGGATAGCTTTTGGTCAAATTTGACGGTTCAGAAGCAATCTAGTTTGGTCTGGGCGATTCTGATCGAAATTGGGTTGGGTCCAGTTCAGTTGGACTATTTCTGGTTCAACTGGACATGTTTGGTTTGTGGGCTGGTTTGGTTGGACTGCCTTTAAGTGAACCGGTTTAGGTTTTAAAGAAAAAAAAATCTGAACCCTCTTCCTTCTCCTCCCTTAGCGAGTTTTCCTCACGTTTCTCCCTCGGCTAAAACACATAAAGCATGTTCCTCTCTTCGGTCGAAGCCACTGCACGCCAGAGAGCTCGACTTCGTGTTAGAGGTGGTTCGTCAGAGTGTTGCAGAAGGTCTCGGCTAGAGAAGGGTTTTAGCAGAGATTTGTTCGGAGCTCTTGGAGAACCCCAATCGGTTTTAGGCGGCGAGTGGTGGTCGGAGATTAAAGGTTGAAGGTAAGTACCCTGACCGAGAGAGAGAGAGCTTCTTGAGTGAAATCGAGAGAGAGTTCTGGTGTGCTCTCCATCCACACTGAGGCTTTCAATTTATAAAGGGGTTTCTCAACCAACCTCCCTCAAAATCCGAATTCTATTGGAATTTTCAGTTATGAAAATCCGATGCCAATTGAATTTTCAGAGCTAGACACCTGCCTCTCATCCAGATTGTAAATCCAATTCCCAATTGAATTTCAGAGACTCTAGGGCTACAACTAACAGAAAATTGATTCTCAATTAGATTTCCAGAGGGTTCTGGATGAAACAAAAGGTTTAATCGAATTTTCTATGGTTGTTTTTAGAGATTTTAGGGCTAAAATCTTGAATTAGGTTTGATTTGAGGATTTCGAATTTGAATTTTTAATTTTGAAACCCTACATTGTTATAATTTGTAAGTAGGATGAGTGAGAGATGCCTTTAGTTCAATCCCCACTTTGATTAGTTACGGCTGAAATATCACATTTCCTACAACTTTGACACATATATTCCATTTTATGCCTATTTTCATATTTTTAACGTCCTAAAATGATTGCTTATGTTGTTCATTCATTAGCACAATAATTATAAATGTATAGTTACAAATAATGCAATTAAAATAATATCAATTAAACCTAATAAGATTTCAAATAAAACTTCCATCATTTCAATTTATTTACACAAGAAAAAACAAAAGAGCCCTTGAGTATTAATGTGTAGTGTCCGTGAATTTAACACGATCAATTTACAACAAGATGACGAACTCTTTATCGCAATGTTACTTTTAGATGGTAAGATGATAATATTACTCAACTCTCAAGTCCAATAATGTATGATCGAATTTGATCGATTCGAACGACTTTCGAGATTTTTCCTGCCTAAATAAAATATTCAGTATTAATTTCTCACTTTAATAAATCCATTTCAATATGATTTAGGTAGAAATTTTTTACCGGTTTATTCTTAGATTGGTTCAGCCAGATTCAGATCGTTTCGGATAGCTTTTGTTCAAATTTGACAGTTCATAAGCAATCTGGTTTGGTCTGGGCGATTCTGGTCAATATTGGGTTGGGTCCGGTTCAGTTGGACTGTTTCTGGTTCAACTGGACATGTTTGGTTTGTGGGCTGGTTCGGTTGGACCGCCTTTAAGTGAACCAGTTTAGGTTTTTAAAGAAAAAAAATCTGAACCCTCTTCCTTCTCCTCCCTTAGCGAGTTTTCCTCACGTTTCTCCCTCGGCTAAAACACATAAAGCATGTTCCTCTCTTCAATCGAAGCCACTGCACGTCGGAGAGCTCGACTTCGTGTAGGAGGTGGTTCGTCAGAGTGTTGCAAGAGGTCTCGGCCAGAGAAGGGTTTTGGCAGAGATTTGTTAGGAGCTCTTGGAGAACCCCAATCGATTTTAGGCGGCGAGTGGTGGTCGGAGATGGAAGGTCGAAGGTAAGTACTCTGACCGAGAGAGAGAGAGAGCTTCTTGAGTGAAATCGAGAGAAAGTTCTGGTGTGCTCTCCATCCACACGGAGGCTCTCAATTTATAAAGGGGTTTCTCAACCAACCTCCCTCAAAATCCGAATTCCATTGAATTTTTCAGTTATGAAAATCCGATGCCAATTGAATTTTCAGAGCTAGACACCTACCTCTCATCCAGATTGTAAATCCAATTCCCAATTGGATTTTCGGAGGCTCTAGGGTTACAACTAACCGAAAATTGATTCTCAATCAGATTTCCAGAGGGTTCTGGTTGAAACAAAGGGTTTAATCGAATTTTCTCTGGTTTTTTAGAGATTTTAGGGTTAAAATCTTGGATTAGCTTTGATCTTAGGATTTTGAATTTGAATTTTCAATTTATAAAATTTAAATTATTACAATTTGTAAGTAAGATGAGTAGGAGATAACTTTAGTTCAATCCCCACTTTGATTAGTTATGGCCGAAATATCAAATTTCCTACAACTTTGACACATATATTCCATTTTGTGCCTATTTTCTTATTTTTACCGTCCTAAAATAATTGCTTGTGTTGTTCATTCATTAGCACAATAATTATAAATGTATAGTTACAAATAATATCAATTAAACCTAATAAAATTTCAAATAAAACTTCCATCATTTCAATTTATTTACACTATAAAAAAAAAGAGCCCTTGAGTATTAATGTGTAGTGCCCATGAATTTAACACGATCAATTTACAGCAAGATAACGAACTCTTTATCGCAATGTTACTTTAAGATGGTAAGATGATAATGTTACTCAACTCTCAAGTCCAATAATGTATAATTCCAATAAATAAACGCTCAAGAAATATATTGACAAGAAATGTATCGCTTCAAAAAAACATGTCAATTCAAGTAGCTTTGAAGTTGAGATATTAGTGCCAAGAAGAACATAATTCAATTTTGGCAAATAGATGGACCAACTTCATTAAGATTTCATAAAATGGGGTCCCCACAACCATCTTCTCCTCCAAATTGAAAATACAAGTTCTGTTCTGTCACTATATTATCATCCACAGCCTTGTCATCATCCCAACATTATTGCAAATATGAACATTTACCCTTCCATTAAAATAAATTGTCCAAATTGAACATTATTATTTTTTTTTGTAATCATCACAGATGTGTTATGTTTACACTCTATGTTATATATTCATATTGATGTCACAAATATTAATTGATGCAATTAATGATTTATTTTAATTATTTGTACAAATCGATAATTGTTATTGAAAACTAAGAACAAAGAGTAAATGTAACATTATTTTTATAAAAAATTTTAATACTGAGACAATGCGAATATTTATAATTTAGAAATTGACTTTTTCGAAGGGTTTTCTCCATCGAAATGATCATCCAGCATCATAGAATTCAAAGTTTTTCAAAACTAAAAAGAGTCAACATGTTCACGAGTTTGTTTTTGACCCGATTGACAAAGTAACAGACGATAAGAGATCATATGAAGATTTGATTAGAGTCACGTGAATAAAACTTACTTACATACTTCCTAAGCTCGGTTTCTGTCATATTAACACCTAATGATATTGCAATACATTTATAATTATCTTAGAACCCTACTTTGAACCGGTGATTGAATCCCGGATCGAGTTTCAAAATTCTTCACATAAATACATATTCACAGTTTTAAGCAGAACCGAACTGATCAGTGACGGTTCAAACGTATTAAAAAAACCAGGACCGAGCTGAACTTAATATTATATAATCGAATAGAAACCCAACCCATATTTACAAGCTTACCCGTCCGGTCCACTTAAAGCCGGTCAAACGACGTGTCGTCGCTCTGCAACGGAGCCAGCAGCCAGGCAACACGCCGATGACAGCGCGTGGTTACGTCTGTCGCGCTAAAAGCCATGGAAATTAGGTGGAGGGGAGTGTATTCCACGCGCCTTACAGTGGAGGAATGAGTTAATTTGCAGACAGAAAGCTCTGCAAGCTATGGAAGTCTGAGGTGGATTGTCAGAATCTCTGACATCTGCTTTAATCCTCTCTCCTCTCCTCCATAGCTGCCCTTTCATCTTCAGTCTACTATGTCGTCTTCTTCCATCGTACCTATATGCCTCTCTCTGAATAACATCTAATCTGGCGCTTACTTGAAGAAGAAGATTCTTAGTTAATGGAAGATCACGAACTGCAGGCCCTACGTCCTCTCGATTCTGGTTCATTCTCTATCTTTCCTTTCTTTCTCGCTTGCATGCCTATATCTTCTTTGTAATTGCCTTCATTCGTCAATGCATTTCGTTAACTGGAAGGGGGCGAATGTGGAGCGAAGCAAAACCACGAAGGAGTGAAAGAGGAGAATGGGGGTTCGGAAATTACGCACGCAGTTTGGGCGCCATTATCGTCACCTTCGGTCAGGCTTGCTCTCAGCGTTCATCCTGATTCGACCGACGAGAAATTCGATCGGAGCGTGACGATTGACCAGCAATCGGACTGTTGGCTGACGCCTATCCAGTCGCTTGAGCTTGGACTGCAGACTCATATTTACAAGCATTTGGCGGGTGGCCTCCCTCTTCCTCTTCACCTTGCGAGTCCTCTCTGGAAAAATGTTGCAACCTACCTTGGCTCTGCCAAATCTGCCATTTATCACAACGATCAAAGCTGTAAGCCTGTATCTCTATGGTTCCTGTCGAATTTGGAAGTGATTCTCAAATTTGACATTCTTGAGACAGGCCAGTGTTAATCGGTTTCACGATCTTCCATAGTTTCCTTTGTAGATATTGATATAATCTCATTTAGATGAACTGCAAACTGATGGAAGCTTATCCTGTTTATCTGTGAATCTAATTTACGTGTGTAAATTAAGCTTTTTGTCCTGACAAGAATTTCTGTGGTCTGATTACAGGTATCGAATTTGGCTCTGAGGAATTGAAACATAAATACATGGCGGATCCCGAATCCGTGAGGTGCAGAAGAACCGACGGGAAAAAATGGAGGTGTCGGAAGAACTCCATCCCGGAGCAGAAATACTGCGAAAGGCACATCCATAGAGGCCGCCAATGTTCAAGAAAGCCTGTGGAAGAAAACGAAATCAACTCTCCTTCAATGGCACCCGCACCCACACCCTCTAGGATTTTGCACAGTCAAAGCGAAAGCAAGAACTCCATATTTTCTGCTCCTGTTAAACTCATCACGACCTCCATTGTTACCGAGTCGACGGCCAATTTAACCAGAGGTAACCCCACAACCTTTGCAGGTGAAAATGAAATCACTGGTTCTGCCACTAACAACAATGAAGGTTGCTATAATAAGGGTAGAACAGATTTTTACGACAATAAGTCAGGAAACGGTCCTAAAATCTTCGACAATGGCCAAAGTAGCTTGACACTCGGATTGGGTTTCTCTCCTCGAAGTGTTCTTCAAGGTATAATAAATGATGCTAAAACATAGTGTTTCCTATCCTTACACTTTGGTTATGATCTTCGCTTCTATTCTCGAGCATGATTATCGTTAAAATCAAAATATCAAGGAAGATGAAGAAAACACACAAGATATGATCCTTATTCTTTACAATTTTATTCCTGTCATCTGATGTTTAGATAGAACTGTGCTGATATAGCTTGCAGCCAGGGAGGATTTTGAAATACATCAATCTCTACTGATATACTCAAATCTCTGTGAATATGCACTAAAATCTTATTGTTTTCTAATTTCCAGTTCTGGGTAAGAACAGTGCTTTCTTTGTTAGCAAAACCGGCGCGATCGAACCTGAACTTGAACCCGAAAGGTGCAGGAGAACAGACGGGAAGAAATGGAGGTGTAGCAGAGGCAGGATTCCCGATCAAAAATACTGTGGAATTCATATGCACAGAGGTTCAATCAAGAAATTCAAATCCTACCATAATGATGTTTCGTTGATACCAAATACAAATCTATCGATGTCAATCCAACCAAGTCATCGACCGAAACGAATCAAAGAAAAAAACAGTTCCAGTAGTGGCAGTGAGACTACCATTTCTGACACCACCGTTCTTTGTTGAAACAACATCAATGTTTCTTCTTAAGACACCCTAGGATTACCAGTTTTTCATCTTAAACCATATTTTGTGTCTCTTGAAAATGGAAAGAAGCGTTCTTCATTGTTCAATTCTCAGTTCTTGGGATGTTTGGTTTTGGTTTTTGGATTTGATCAAGGGAATCAACTAGAGGGGAAAATCCGACAACTCTATTTTTGAGAGATCAAATATAAGTACGAGCTACCAAAATTAACACCTTGATTTTCTTTCCTTCAATCTACTAAGACTATGATCACCTTCTAATTCTTATCAAGTTACCAATTAACATATTTGTTCATGTAATGTCATTGTGTATTGATTAACATACTTGTAAGAGCCATTTAAAAATGAATTTAAAACCATGAGAATTTCAATGAGAAAATTTAGACTGAAATAATTAAATTAAAATCACCTTTAAAACTATAAGAACTAAAAATAAGTTTCATCATTTAACCATTTAAACTTGAAATTTGTAACATGATATAATATGCATGTTTTCTTTGCTAAAATGTACCGACAAAGAAAAATGTAGGGAGACAGGAAAAAATCGAAGTTGGATAGAACCAACCTTCATAATCATCACTCTATTTTTTTTTTACATAATTGATGCGCTTGAAAGTTCACTCAGCATGATAGAAAAATGAAAGACAATAGAACTTAGCTAAATGTTATACAACAATGAACATCACAAGTTTCTTGTTCTGCCAAAATCATAAACTTATGATAACAAATAAATAGTAATCTACTTTTTACATATACCTGTAGGGTCTGCGTTCTTGATTACCCAAGGATGCTCAACGATCTTCTGAAGTGAAAGTCTCCTCGATGAATCTTTTACAAGAAGCTGCAGAAATTATGGTGCAATTCACTCATAAAATTAAGGAAAATAAATATCAATCCACGCAGATGAAAGTTATTTTATACGACAAAAAATAAAGAGGCTGATTGTGGAACCAACCCGGTCAATAAGATCCTTTGCTTCTTCAGAAACATGAGGGATAGCAGGGAAACTTAGATCAACATTCATTATCCTGTCCATGACCCAATACAACTGTTAAGAATCAAGATCATGATGAGAAAGACATGGACAACTATCATCCCTCACCTTTTGAATGTGTCACTTTGACTCTCAGCCTCAAATGGAGGAACACCATAGAGGAACTCATAGCAAAGAATACCTAAAGTCCAATTATCAACTGCATAATCGTGAGCTTTATTTTCAACCATTTCTGGAGCTAAATAATCCAGAGTTCCACACATTGTATGTCTTTTACTTCTTGACTGTACAGACCATCCAAAATCTGCAATTTTCAATCGACCCTACAAATATAATCCCTATAACGGAATTAATCAATGTACGAAGTAACCTCCCCATTGAACTTTATAATCTAAATATTCATCTGCCAGACCATTAGTTAGGTCATACATGGAAAAAAGTTCTGATCAAACAAATGAAAAGATATCTTAGATAGTGTAAGTTTATCGTGTACCTCGTGATCAAGCAACAGATTTTCCGGCTTAATATCCCTATGAATTACATGCTTTTCATGGCAGTATGCCAACGCTTGCGTGAGGCTTAAAATGTACTACATCCACAAAATAAAAATATCTTTAATGGAAATTTTAAGACAATGATGAGAGAAAACACTTCACGAGACTAAATTTTATAAGAAATAAAGAAAATAACAGCTCGCCCAAATTTAAAGAAATATAAACATAAAATCCTCCCAATATCTTTTAGTGACTAGAACAGAAAGTGAGTCAAATCTCAGTACACATACATATACAAATAGCCAGTAATCTGAAGTGCTGATGCATCACTTGGTTGTTTTCTACTTTACATGCTTCAATTACTGCTGTTCATATCCTGTGACTGTCTAGAATAACAGTAAATTTCGTCCGAGTCCTACTCCCAGACTAATATGTAAAGTCCATTTCAGCATGCATCGATTGCTGAGGGTGATTTTTTTTTTTTGGGTAAATTTGGTTAGTGGATGGGTATAGAAGCTCACGGATGAGGAGTTTATAATTTCAGATCTTGTAATTCTTGAATTCTCTGCAGAAAAATGCTGTTTGGGTTCTTCTTATGGAGAATCTCATCAAGTTCTTTTCCTTATTTATCTCTTGAACCAACTATAGAATCTACTTAACTTAAAAATACATAAACTATACAGAAACAATCCCCAAATATCGCGGATAAAGAGAGAGAGAGTGAAATTACCGTCGCAGCTTGCTTCTCACTGAGTAAACCCTTTTTCTTGATCTCTTTATAAAGCTCGCCACCATGAGCATATTCAAGTATCAAGAATATGCGTTCAGCATCATGAAACCATCCATAGAGCCGAAGAATATTAGGGTGGCGAAGGCTGGTCTGTATCTCCATCTCTCTCCTTAGCTGGTGATGAATCCTATACTTTTCCATCTGCTCCTTGAAAATCACCTTTAACGCCACAATGTACTTACTCTGAAAAAAGAAAAGCATACAACCGGAGTAAGCCAACATTCAAGCTGTGATGATTTATTCAGAAATTAGGGGAAAAAACAACAAAAATTCAGGTGCAGGTAATTAAGAGCCAACCGCATAACAATATCCCTCTGAGTCAAGTACGAACTGATCCTGAATACAAGACAAGAGACTGAACAAAATTTGTTCGAAAACTAAACGAGGCAGACGAAGTGTTACTAATTCTCAATTCTGTTCCTAAATGGTGAAATTAAAAACGAAATATTCCTCCACACAAGGATAAGACGAGAATCAAAGACGAAAATCTTCAGCAGAATCGACATTTCGGTGCCACCGCATTCTATACGCTTACTCAAATTTCACAAGGAACCTTACACAGAGAGAAAGAGTGAGAGAGAAAGAGATACCTTGGCTTCTCTGGCGAGGTAAACTCTTCCGAATTTTCCTTTCCAAGGGGCTTCCCGATCTCGAAGTCTTGTAATGACCACTGTCGCTTCGCATTATCTTCCGATCGAGAGTTCATCTTCCCAGACGCCGGGAGAGAGAGAGGGAAAAACGCAATTTAAATTCTCAGACGAGTTTGAAACGGCAACGGCTAAAGTCGCTCAATGATAATCTTGGAATCGAGCCCGTGGTTCCAGAATCGAACCACACCGAACCGCTAAACACAGTGATCTAGGTTCGATTCAAAATGTTTAAAAATTTATTTTTTAAACATTATTTTTTTTTCCCACACAAGTCAACAACTTGGTCCTTGCTTCTGCAACATACGATATCAACTTTCTTATCTTTCGTGAGGTCACGTAAGAAATGAAATCTTACATCAATATGTTTGCTCCTTCCGTGTAAAATTGAATTTTTCGACAACTTGATAGTAAATTATAGTAGAACATTCTTGATGAAAGTGAAGATCCTCGAGAATATTTCTCAATCATATTGCTTGACAAACACATTCAGTTGTTGTTACAAACTTAGCTTCAGTAATTGAAAAAGTGACAATACGCTGCTTTCTTGATGATCATGAAATGGTTCCCGATCCCATTATAAAGACATAGTCAAATGTGCTTTTCCTATCATCTTGATCTCCTGCATAATCGCTATCTGTGAAACCCAACAAATCTGATTTTTCTCCTTTCTCGTATAATATTTCATAATCTGAAGTTCCTTGCAGATATTGAAAAATTCGTTTTGCTGCCATGAGATAGATAGTTTTTGGACTTTCCATGAATCTACTGATGAGGTTTACAGCTAACATAACATCTGGTCTTGTTGTCAAGTACATTAAACTTCCCACCATTTGCTTATAAAGAGTATTATCAAATCTTTCACCATCATGTTTGTTTTTGTTGGTGTGCTCACATGATTGCATTTTTTTATTCGAAACATTTTCAATATTCAAATAGAATACAACAGTCTCAGGTTCACGTAGATGCTCATCTATGTTTACTAGCATATTTTGACCACCCGGACGAGAAACATTTTCACATGATTGCATTTTTTTATTCGAAGCATTTTTTTTTATTAGACTTGGTCTACCGACAGTTAAATAATTTATTTCAACCACACCTTAGTATCACTCTTGAAAATGATGAACAAGTAACGTAACACTCAAATGTCAAGTAATAATTGAGCTACTCAACCCTTACTCATTTAGATCAAAGATTAAGCTACGAGAGAAAATCACATAACACTGGGTGAGATGCATCAAATTTACCAAATTTTGACATTTTCTATGTTAATTACAACTTAAGAAAGATGTGTTAATCTCTACCCCCGGCCTCATTTCTGTAAAATCGGAATTTAATATGTCGACTTAAGAGTTATAAAATCCCAAATTCAAATCTTCGATAGAACAGCACTTCCCAGCTATCGCTAGCAGGGTAATTGTTCTGATGAAATATAGAACCATTCTTTTATTTTATTCACAATTTACAAATCATTGTGTTATCGAACTGCACTTTCAATTTCCTTTCCAATTCACAGCCCCTTTTCCACAGTCTATGAAGTAAGAGATCTAGCCCTCGGCTTTCACTTCTCTGCATCTAGATTTTTGCTCACAGAAAGCCTAAATAAATTTGGGTTCTTTTGAATCAGAGAAACCTTTAATGGGTCGGGGTTGAACTTTAGTTAGAACCAAATTCCTGGTTCCATTGTTGAAGTTCTTCCCACTTGCTTTTGTTTAAACTGGGTCTGATGGTAGTCATTGCCTTCTTGAAATCTTCATATCTGAGGGGTCGCACCTAGCATAGCAAGATCAACTTAGGTAAATGAGTTATCGGTACATGTATTCGCCAAGAACGGAATGTAGTATATTTAGAATGATATCACTGAATTTAAGGTTCAAGCTATTGGTTAAATGGTTGATAAAAAATACAAAATACGACTGAAAATTCATTTACAAGCTAAGAAAAGAAAAATAAAACTCCAGTTTGGAAAAGTTTGAATAATAGCTTTTTTCAAATTACTTCCAACATCAAAACATATTCCTCCGGTATGTTTTTAAAATTTACTTGTAGTTGACATAATGTTCAAAGAGCTCCACTTTACGAGCATTATCATACCAAAATCAACAAAAAAAAATGATCTCAAAGTACTTAATATAACAAAGAACAAGTTCTACCCATTTTTGCTACCTGATTTGCTTTGACCGTAAGAATATTTGAACCAAGCTCTCTAATTGGCATCATAGCAGCTTCTTCACACAAGGCTTGAAGATCGCTTCCAGAGTATCCTGTACATCGAGATCAAATGATGTTTCTGAATTTTGACTGGGAATAAAAGAAAAATGCTTTGAAGGTTGTGTCCACATGTTCTCCACATGAAGGTTGTATCTACATGCTCTCCACATGCACAAGTAAAGATGATGCAAAACAGCTATCCAAAGTATTGGCATGCAAGCTCTGTAAATTGAAAAATTCAAGAGATAGATCATGAAAGCTAGCTTACCTTCAGTCTCCAGGGCTAGCTGCTCTAGATCATTGCCTGCCATAGAAACAAGATGATATGATGTTTGTTGTAGGGTACAGAAGGACAAATGAAACAACAGTGCAGAAGAGGTAGATGATGCCGTTACAACCATTAGAGAAGTAAAAAATTTCTGTGCAGTTTTAGCAGTACCGACAAGTAATTATGTCAGTTCTTAATCTAAAGTATACTATAAGATAATTTCCTACTTGGTAAGGAAAATGACTGGCCCTTGAGTACGTGTTTTAGAAGAAGTCGTCTAACATTTTCATCCGGCAGGGGTATGTAAATTCTCTTCACCTGATCAAAATTTACAATGAACCTGGTCAGATAATTTACTAGAAGATAAACTAATAAAGAAATGCAATGTTTCAACGAAATAAAATATGACAAGGATGCCCGTCTCTTGACGAAGCTCTATGAAAAGAAGCCAGAATACTGAGAAAATAAAATGTGCGACATTAAACATCACGTCTCTTCTTGAAAGAAACTTTGATAATAAAATTTCCAAAATATGCCTCAATTAAGATCACAATTCACAGATATGAAAAAAAAAATTCTCAAAACTTGAATATATGTTCTTGGGAATCATTATCATTATCATGTGTCTCAAATATATAATGCATTAACACCGATATCAATGACAAAGACATGTAAGACAACCCCATGAACCAAAAGTGCGACCCAAATTTGAAATTGTAAATGCATTAGATGTGGCCGATCAATGAAAAAAATGAGTCAATGACAGATTGCATGTATGCAACGAGGGTGTTCCACTGAAGTGGAAATGTATGGATTAAGAAATAAGTCAGAGCATCTCTTCTTAGATCTACCAAAACAAGTTGAAATTTTTTTTCACAAAGTTAACTCACCAATCTCCGAAGCACTGCATCATCCAAGTCTTGTGGCTTGTTGGTAGCACCTGCATAACAAATAAGGAGCAATACGTGAAAGAATTTCATGACGCCAACTTGATCAATATAAAGCAGACTGTCAACCTATTCATTTGAATCAATGGCAGGAAAACAATTTCCATATTTTTATTCAATCGGCTTTTAGTTGCAAAGTCCTATAAACAGATAAACATTCTATTTTTCCCAGTGGATGAATAATGTATCTATCAGGTCATCATGTAAATTGATATTTTAGTTCATTGCAGTAATAGCTGAATCATTTAATAATTTTACTAAGCAGTAAATAATTGATTTTTTTGTTAAAAAAGAGGCAGGATAACAACTTATCCAGTCTCAAAATCGAAAGATGGCACAAAAAGAAATGTGTATATATATATATATAGCAATATCCTATTTCATACTCTCATTTCTCATTTATATTAACCTTTCTTACTAACTCTAACTTCACCCTTAACTTCTCAAGAAATTAACAAAAACTAACTTTACAAACACATTATATAATTCCTAAAATACCCAATGATTATTTTCTAACAATACTTCCCCCTTCGAAATCGACCTTGTCCTCAAGGTCGTAAGTCGTACACTTTCTCCATAGTTCATGCAAAATAGTTTCCGTCCCATTCCACTTGGTGATCCGATTTCAAGCCCATAGGATAGTATGTGTTTGCTTCCATAGGCCAATCCACCTCGTTTAGAATCCAACCCACAAATTTTCTTTGTATAGCTTGGATTGTCTCAGCCCCACCAAAATAAAAAAAATTCTTTTGCATCTAGTTTTCAGCCTGATCCTAACATATTAGGATTGTAAAGTTCAAATTTAAATTTCGAAATCGAATCAGAATCAAATCTCTCATTTATCAGCATAATCTCAGATTTTTTCTCCTTAAAAATCAGCCTAAAATCATATTGATATCTGATTTCAATCTCCCTAACCAACCAAGCAGCCAATACATAGCTAGAAATCCGATTTGGAGATCGAGTTTGATGATTTTCAATAGAAAAATCCGAGTGGATCACGAATTTAGGGGGGAAAATTGTTACGTATCTCTCATATAAATAGAGAGGCTCTGTGAAGGGGGAAAACACACCAGAGTTCTCTCCCTCGAGTTCTATATTCAGAGAACTCTTATTTCTATCTTTGACCACCACTCGGCCTCCAGACGCACCAAGAGCTCCGAGGAGGTAGTAGCTCCGCTCGAGAAGTCGAGCACTCCGACAGACCTCCTCCGAAGCGACGAACATTCTCCAACTTGAAGAAGTCTCTCTTCGGCGTGCAACAACTTCAACCGAAGAGAGAAACACACTCTCTGTGTTTCAGCCGAGGGAGAAATGTGAAGAATCTCGCGAAGGAAAGGAGGAAGGAGGTTCGTGTCTCCTTTTAACCCAGAACTGGTTTACTTAAAGGTAGTCCAACCGAACCAGCCTAGCAAATCGAACCGGCCCAGCTGAACGATAATCGGTCTAACCGAACGAAATCTAGTCCAACTGAACCAGACTCAATCCAAATTTCGACCAGAATTGACTAGACTGAACCAGATTGCTTCCAGACCGTCAAATTCAACCAAAAGCTATCTGAAACGATCCTAATCCGACCAAACCGATCTGAGGATAAACTGGTAAAGAATTTTTGCTTAAATTCTTCTGAAATTGGATTTATTAAAGTGAAAAATTGATACTAAATATTTCATTTTGGCAGGAAAAGTCCCGAAAGTTATCTGAATCGATCTCGTTCGACCTAAGAGTACACCATAAGAAATTTATGCCTAAATTATTCTCAATTTGATTTATTTCAGTGAGAATTTAATACCAAATCTTTTTTTAAGCAGGATATTATTTGGAATCTTGGAAAAATCTCAATAACTCTAACATCTCGGAATTCAAGTAAGTGAAAATACAACGTTTTCAACGTTTTGCCTATGGCCATACATCACAAAATCTATGTTATTTTCTTATAATTATTTTATTACATAATTCCAATATTTGACCACTCATCTTTAGCCATTGACATAGAATTGTATAAAGATAAAATTGGTAGAATATTTTGCATGTGTATGAATAAGATGGAATTGACGGAAAATATGTGATAGCAAAACCTGAACGACAATGAGATGACTAAGCTTGAACGAAAATGAGATGGTTACGCCTGAATGACAATGAGATGACTATACTTGAACGAAAATAAGATGATTACGTTTGAACGACAATGAGATGGTTATGACCGAATGAAAATGAGATGACAAAACCTCAACGACAATAAAATAGCTAAATCTGAACGAATGTTGAAAAATAAATTCCAACCAATATGTAATTGTTAAATAAGGATTCGGTAAAATATAATGTTAATTTTGCACTTGCACGTGTTTTCGCTTATTGAGTTATTCTCATAGTTTGTAATTTTGTGATGTAGGAGAGTTTTTATTTGAGGAAGAAATGATTTTGATCGAGAACCTTCCAGAGGCAAACGAACATACAGAAAAAGAAAATATTTTTGAGACGGAAGAAGAAGTTTAAATTAGTATGTTTCAATTTTCGATAATATTTCATATTTTTATTTCAGTTGAAACTTTGAATAAATTATGTTGACTTTATCGTTAATAAAGTTTTATGAATTGTTTTAAGTCAGCATTTATTTCAATTTTGACCAAGCTATTTAATGTTTGAACTTTGTTTTAAAAGCTTTCCCGCATTTAATGATTTTATTCAAGACTTCCAAACATTTTGAAATTAGGATTTTTAACACTCGATTTTAAACACAATTCGGCAAAAATTTTAAGGATTTCAAATTGAGAAAAATAAGTGTTTTAAAAATTTGGGACGTTACACCGACTCAGTAGAAAATTGTCCTCCCTCATTATGGGTTCAATACAACCTAAGAAAAAAAAAATCCTTCTTCTTTAGCATATTTCTAGCCCAGCCTGACCATCTTTGTGACTAAAGGTGGAGCATTTCCTTGGCAAAAATATCAGAATTATTAGGGCGTGAATCTGACCCTCCAAAATATACTATCTGTAACAACTTAGAATTCAAATTCAAAATTTGAAATTTGAAATTTGAAATCCCCAAATCAATCCAAAATCAAAAAGCTAATCTAAGATTTGATTCCTAAAAATCTCTAAGATATCGATTCAATATGAATCTAGCCTGAATTCAGTCCAAAAATACTAACAGCAGAGGGCGTTTTTGGAAACCTGATTGGGAATCGAATTTTCCAGGTCTGCAAATCCGTTTGAACCTGGATTTTGGAGAAACAACCATCAAATGAATCTAGTCTGAAAATCGTTCATCTTAAGAGGAAGTTAGGATTTCCAACAGAGAGCATATCTGAAAAATCGAGCTGAGATTGGATTTATTAGCAGAAAATTCGAGTGGATCTCGAATTTTAAAGAGGTAGCTGATTACGAACCTCTCCTATAAATAGAGAGGCTCGGCAAAGGGGAAAACCACACTACAACTCTCTCCCTCTCAAGTTCAGAGAAACTCTCACCTCTCCCGTCATCAACGACGAACTCTGAGGGCGAGCTTTTTAGCAAACATTCTCCAGTGCAACAAAGTTACCTCTCTTGGCCTCTCGTCGACGATCTTCATACTGTAAAGCTCTTTTCTCTTTCTTTCTATCTCTCTGTCGTTCCTCTCTCGATATGTCTCTCTCTATCTTACGCACTCTCTTCCTCTCTTTCTCTCGGTAGAACAAAAGAAAGAAGAAGGGTTCAGTTTCTTTAAAACTAAACCGGTTCACTTAAGCCCAGCCGAACCAAACCGGCCCAGTTGACCCGAACTAACCCGATTGGTCCCGAATCGAATTAAGATTTTACCAGTAATGAATTTTTGCCTAAATCATTTTTTTATGAATTTGTTCAAGTAGGATTTAATATCAATATTTTATTTAGATAGAAACAAGTCCCGAAAGTTGTATGAACTGATCCAACTCGATCTGATTCGTCCTAAGAGTACAAGTAAGAAAATTCTGCCCAAATTCTTCTAAAGTTGGATTTAATTAAGAATTTAATACCAAATATTTTATTTAGTCAGGATAATATTTGGAATATTGGAAAAATCCTGATTACCCTAATTGCTTGGAATCCAGGTAAGTGAAAATACCATTTTTCAATGTTTTGACTATGGCTCTACATTACAAAAGTTGTATTATTTTCTTATAACTGATTTCTTACACGCTACTGATATTTGAGCACGCATGTTTAGGCATTGATATATAATTGTATAAAGATAAACTTAGTAGGACATTTTGCATGTGTATGAATACGATGGAATTGACGGAAAATATGTGATAGCAAAAGCCTGAACGACAATGAGATGGTGAGCTTGATCGAAAGTAAGTTGACAAAGCTTGAACGACAATGAGATGACTAAGTCTAAGGTTGGGAAATGAGTATCAACCAATCTGTAATCAGGATTCGGTAAAAGTAAATGTTAATTTTGACACTTGCACGTATTTTTGCTTGCTGAGTTAAATCTCATAGTTTGTATAATTTTGTGATATAGGTGAGTTTTTATCTAAGGAAGAACTGGCTGTAATCGAGAACTTTTCAGAGGCAAGCGAGCATGCAGAAGAAAAAAGATATTTTTGGGTTTGAGAGAGATGTTTAAATTAGTATGTTTTAGTTGTTAAAGATATTTCTTATTTCTAATTTTGGATAATCTATTTCTAAACGAAATGTTTATGAATTGTGTTAATATTGTGTTTGCTTCGATTTTCAACAAAGTCATTTAATGTTTTCAAATTTTAATTAAGCTTCCACGCATTTAATGTTACTATTTAAAGATATTTTTATTATTTCAATATTTTAAAATTTAGTTTTTAAACGCTCAAATTTTATAAATCAATTTGAGAAAAATTTTAAGATTTTCAAATTAGGGTTTAAATATGGGGAAGAAAATTGGAGATTTTAAATTGGGGCGTTACACTATCTCTGTCTTCTTCACGTTGCACGTTTTACCCTTCTGGCTGAAAGAGAACTGCCGCAAACTGCCCACCTCTCGCTGCGGTCGGAAACCACTGCAGAGTCGGAAGAATTAGCAAGACAAAGTTGTCTCCTCCACTCGGCGACGGTGTTGTTCGACCTGACCTCGAGAGTCCCTTACCTCCGGTGGTCCGAACCCCTGTCTGTCCTCTGGTGACTTCCAATTGGGCGGCCTTCCCCAATCCGACGTCCAATGATCCTCCCTTGGAAGGAGGTGATGTTCTCCCAGTGATAGCGAACTTTCACGACTAGAAGATCAGGATCTCTCCACTCGTTGCCTTTCCTCCATACTTGAAGGAGAACCTTGGTCTGTAAGTCGTCGTGCAAGGGCCTGGTTCGAAGTTTCTTCTAGCCCTTCATTTTGAAATCCATAATCTGCCTCTTTCCACTTGTCCGGCATAGTAAAAGGTTATGGATTTTGCTTTAATTCCATGTCGTCTTTTACTGGTGATTGGTCAACCCGTTGTTGATCTTGTGTAGAGTCTTCAAAAAACAGTTCCTCATTTTCCTTGTCCTTGTACAGCAAAACACCATTCCCCTTCCCGCTAGATTTTTTAGATGATTTTTGGTATTACATCCGCAATAAATTCCACTAGGCGAATGCTTGCTGCACGTGTACAAGTTTTTCCTCCACCCTTGCCAGTTGCCAAGATCGTTGTCATCCTTTCCAATCCGTGATTGGATCGGCTCTAATACCATTGATGCAAATTGAAATCCATTGTACCAAATAAATGATATTATACCAAATAAACGATAATTATAACAAACAGAAACCCTGTAACTAACCACAAATCTTAACCACGATGTTAGATTCGGAAAACCCTAATAATCTATCAAGAACATTCCTTCATCAATAATCATCATAAAACCATGACCCTTCACACTTTTCTTTTCCATCTATAATAACTCTCTCTTGCTAACTCTAATTGCTTTCAAAACTTCTCAATAACTAATAAAAAATAACATTATATAATTACCAAAATACCTCTATGATTATTTCCTAAGAAACAACATAGAGTTTGATTAAACTGGAACAGAGAAGTGTGGGGGTATGTGGGGATGATGAAGCAAAATATATTGGCTATACAATAGAAATGGATATGTTACAAGGAAATAAGAAGTCTATAAACTTTGGAGCATGTCAAAAGGAAGGAAGCAAAATGAAGTTGGGGAGGGTGTTCTAATCAGAAATGATCTGGAGGAAAAATGAAGTTGGTTTTAAATGTCACGTATTAATAAAATGACAAGGCGTGAGTGCGCATGAGAGAAGGGCAACAAGACGACACAGTTTGAGGAAAATCTTAAGTCAGTTTGACAAATTACTTACCAATAACAATTACTAGATCATTACGATTAGAAGTCACTCCATCAAACTGTAGAAGAAACTCTGACTTTAACCTTCTGCTTGCTTCATTTTCATTAGTCTGCCTTGTGGACATAACGCTGTCTATCTGTTAAAGAGTCAAACATTATGTTGACAAAATCTAGAGTTGCAACGAAACAATATTTTCACATAAAGAATCAGTAGAGATAAAGAAAGAAATCAGCCCTCTTTATTCAACTACATAAGACACGTAATTAATGGTTTCCTTTTTTCTTCTAAAACAAGCAAAAGATGACTAGGATTTATAGCAACCTCTAAATAGAACATCAAACTACAACAGAAAGGTATTTAAGTCATTTACCAATCCTTACATCTATAGAAATCCTGCTCAAAACTTGAAGACATCACCTTTAAGAGTTATGCCTTCTCCAAGAAGCACTCAAATTCTAAATTGCAAGAAATTTTCTATCTTATTCCCCTTCTCATGTCAACTTTTCTGAGATTCAAAGAAAGGATACTTCCATTGAACCTTCTTCCGACCAACAAAAAAATTTCAGATGTTCAATCTGTAACAACTTTAACAACATTTCATCCCAAAAATAATGCTCTACAAACCTCATCCATGAAAATTACACTAGGTTGTCTAGACTTAGCAACCATGAATAAAGTTCGCACAAGCTTTTCACCTTCGCCCACCTGACTTAGTGCGAGAAAAATTTGTTAGTTCATGTAGAAGGAACTACATCGACGACCAAAGAATCGAACTATGAAAAAAGAAAACAAGGATATTTTACTTATTTGAAGGACTCAGAGGTTTGAGACTTACCCATTTTGATGTCAAGGTTGAAGCTGAGACATTGAAAAATGTAGCTTCTGACTCTGAAGCAACTGCTTTTGCAAGCATGGTCTTCCCATTACCCGGTGGACCAAAAAGAAGTAGACCTGAGAATACAAAATGAAATTATTTCAAGAGAGTGACATTACATTGCTGTGGCTATGCTTTTCCTTCAGTTTAATGCAAGACGATAAGATAAATCTGATAAATGATTCTCTTTAGTGTTCTATTTCTTACCAAATCTACATGATTTTATATTTGGAAATTGTTTCAAGAAAAAGAACTATTCACGAACCATAGAACAAGACAGAAACTCTCTGAAAAAAAAATAGAATTATCACTACAGAGGGTGGCTTTGAGATCGCAACACTAATATTTCCTTGCTACATAGAAGTCCTGTTTCCAGAGTATTACCTCGAGCTGGCTTTCGAAGACCAGTGAACAAATCTCTTCTCTTTGTTGGCAAAATAACCATCTCCATTAAAGTTTGCTTTGCCCTCTCAAGTCCAGCTTCAAATGAACCAAATCAGTCACTTTGCAATCTTAAAATGAAAATGAAAAAGAGGAGCAAAATGCAGCAAAGGAAAAAAATTAATGAATCCTAACCGACATCATCCCATTTAACTGAAGGACTTCTGTCAACTATTGCAGTATTGATCATTTCAACCAATTTTGCTTCATAAACACCAGATTCTTGCACAGGTTTGGAATTTTCAACTTTATCAGTGTCACTCCTTGTTCCTGGATAGCTCATCGCATATTGAATAGACTTTTTTGGCACATTTTTCCTATCTCTTGACGTTGTGGAAGAGACTTTATCTGTCTGCACATAATTTAAAGTGTTCTGCAAGACAGTATCAAAAAAAAAAAAAAAAGGTAAGAATTGATGAAGATTTACTATTCCTTAGCCATTTACATTTAAACTTATTTCAAAATCAAACTTGTTTTGATACTCTGCTCAGCATGATTGAGAATAAAAAAAATCCTGGAAAATCATATTTACAACTAGCAATAATACTAAGATTCATCAATTTGATCTAGTTAACAGATAATAAAATAACTCTATTCACGATTTGCTGCTGATCAGATTATAATCCTAGCTTTGCAACCAACTGCCAAAATTCTGGTATGAAGGGATCACGCCATTATATTAGGACCCCAAAATTTGTTATGATCGATTAAGACTCCGTAAATTTGTGACATCCTACTTTGAATATTTTTACAAAAAAGAAAACGAGGAAAAAGTTAGATGTATCCATGACACACAGTCATTCTTCTGTTGAAAAAGTGAAAACAATGACAAGGCTTACACTTCAACAAGATGAAATCATACCTGGCTCGTGGAAGGACCACCTGACAAAGAGGAGCAAAAATACAGCTTGATTATTTATATTATAATATCCACATTTCAATAGGATTATAAAAACTAAAACAATTAAGGTGTGGGTGTGGATTTCAACCTGCTCTCCTAGTTAATGCTTGTAATCTCTCGCGAACTTGATCCTGCCAAGTTGATATTTTTTGACGATAAGATTTCACCTTCATTTGTTCACTGTAACAAAACCACGGCTAATTACAGTGAAAGCAAAAACTGAGAAGTGTCACAACTTTATAGTCGAACAAAGAAAAATTCTTTTTTTTTTTCCTCTCCTTTTTCAATGAGCATAGAAAATCAATCGTACACTTCCTGCCCCTATTCTTCGCTAAATATTAGCTATTTGGCATGATAAATATTGCTCATTATTTAGTTCGTGAAAAATCACATCGGATTAATATAAACAATATTTTTATATATTACTTTGCGATGCCTAATTCAAGGAAACAAGATGATGAATTGAAATTTTCTATACGAAATTAACCCATTTTCAAGCTACTAAAGCAGGACGATAAACTTTATCCAAACTCAACAATCAGAGTTTCCCTTCATTTTCATAAATCAAATCCAACATCATATTCAGACCATGATTCCAGTGAAACATCTGCAAAAAGCACCAAATACAAAAAAGAGACAATACCTTAGGCCAATGTAGGAAGGTACAGTGGTCGAACTCGCCTCAATCAGAATGCGGTTAGCGTTCTTGTAATGATTGATTGCCTCGTCGACCAAGCCCCATTCTTCCGCCCTGACGGCCTTTGCAACCTCCTCCGTCGCCAAATCAAAGTAGCCTTTGAGCTTGTAGGCAACACGTTCATTCGAAACTGGAACTCCACCAACACCTTCCATATTTGAAGCAGCTGGGCGCCTAGGATCACTCTGAGACGCATAATCTGGGCCAGAAGAGGAGAATAATGAGCCTAGAGAGTCAGCTAGCCCTCTAAGGAAATCCATAGCTGCAAATTGCAAGGTAGACTGATAAAGTTAGCAAATCAGACTCCCCAGAGCGAGAGAGATACAGAGTTCAACTCGAAAAGACAACTTTTCTCACAAATTTGCGGAATTGAACAGTAATCACCGATACCTTCATTGCTTCGATCGCACTTTCACGGAAACCAAAACATTTCAGAAAATTCAAGTCTTGATATATCGACGAAGTGGGGGGACATTATTATTATTATTATTTATATTTGTCAAAGTAGTTTTAGAACTAGATTGCTTTTGCTTTAATTCTTCAATAATAAAATTATATATTATTTTAATTATATTTAATAATAAATAAATGACATTTTGATACAAAATTAAAATAATTAGCATTACTAAAAAATACATTTGTGTGGCAAATTAATATGACAAAATAAAAGTCCTATCCAATATCATATTTTTGTCCTACTTGTTTGTAAAACCCAGCATGTACGGATTTCGGATATATTATATTATATTGTTATTTTATTATATAATGCCATTTTTGGTAAATATGTCAAATCAGGTCCGTTTCACGAAAAGAAAGCGCCATTATGACCCTAGCGAATAATAAGAATTTTAAGGAATTTACGGGAATTTTCGGAGTAACAACGTTGTATTCCGAGTAATTAAGTTTCTTGTAGTGTAAAAGACGTTCTCGTAAAATTAGTAAACGAGGTCCGAATTGCGAACGGTCAGTTTTATTAGATCCCGAGTACTAAGTTGGACTTATTGGTGAAATAAGGAAGTTTTGGGAACTCAAATCGTTGGACGATTAACGAACCGAAGAACAAAGTTAATATAAAAACTTAGAAAAGGGCAAAATCGTCTTTAGCATTCAATTATTTATTTCTTCATTTAAAATCGAATTTGTTTCAATCGCAGAACACTTCTGCGATTGAAATCCCTCATTTTCTTCCAGAGAAGAAAAAGCCCTCGTAGAACCTCCTCTGCCGACAGTGAAATCCAACCATTCCGACTCCGATTTTTCTTCCGTTCGTCTCGTTTTCTTCACGCGTTCTCCTCCAATCGACGTTCTCGGTAAGTCTCTATAGTTTTGGAACATTGAAATCCGAGTTTCGTAAAGTTTTAAACGTTTAGGTTCGTTTAGGTTTTCGATTAAAAACGAGATCTAGGGCTCGTAATCGATAGGTTGTCAATGATTAAGTAAATATTGAACGTGTTGGACGTATTTGGACGAATCTAATCGATTTAGGAAAAATGTTAGAATTTACGAAATTTCGAGATTTTTGAATAAACTCGTTTAACGTAAATCCTTGTAAATTGCTTAGGTAAACAGTGCTCGTGGACGGGTTTAAGCTGCTTTGGACGCGAGGTAAGTTCTCGTGAGTTTCTTTGGCCAAATCGGCCTACACCGTACATCGTGTCGTTTCGAGGCGTTTTGGAGATGCCTTTAGTTAGTTTTGCTCGGTTTGAGTAGCTAGGTCTTAGGAGTTTATAGTTTACGTTTTTTTTTAAAGTCCCGATGGTCTATGTGTTGCTTGTTTATTGTATGATATTGAACTGTTCACGCATCACTTGGTTTTAAAGAAAAGCATGAAAACGAATTTCCGCATAGAGTTTTAAAGATAACGTAAAGCATAGCATCGGCCGAAAGGCTTACAGTGCACGGCCGAAAGGCTTACAGTTCACGGCCGAAAGGCTTACAGTTCACGGCTGAAAGGCTTACAGTTCACGGCCGAAAGGCTTACAGTACACCGGCCGAAAGGCTTACAGGCCGAAAAGCATACAGTTACAGGTCACGCGAGGTGGGGCTCAGGCACGGCTGTACGGATTGTAAGCGTGTACCCTCATCCTCTAGCTGGAAAGAGTAGTCCGCCCGCTGGATGAGCTCTCTCTGGTTAGAGGGTATAGTATAGGATCTCGGTGACAGCTACAGAACATTGCATAGAAAGATAAAATAAAGCATGATTTATCGAACTCATAGCACAGCATGCATCGCATTTACTAGGGCTTACTGAGATTTATCTCATAGTGTGTTTATGTATGGTGTAGGTGACATAGACTACGAGATACCAGGTGAGGACGACGTTCCTCCACCTGAGGCATAGCTCAGTTGACGGATGATGGCTGCGGTGGTGTGCTGGCGCAGTCGAGGCTTACACGACCCGTGGGGACAGTATGTATAGATTTTGAGGGTTTTTGGGCTGTTCGACATGTATAGATGTATAGTATAAAAATTCTGGAACTGCTTGGTTTAAATTGTATTTAACGTTATATAGAAATATTTTGGGTTTAAACTGCGTTTAAATGTTACGAAAACGTCTTAAATGACTTTAGGATTTGTTACGGATAAGCTCGGTTTTTAGAGCTATCCATGCAGTTGGACTTCGCAAAGTCTGACGCAAATCGATTGAGCGTTGAGTACGTTTTAATTGATCGAGTATCAGTTGAGTTTAGGTCGTGTGATATGGTGAGTGTCTGTGTAAAAGAAGAGTTTTGCTCTCTGGAAATCGGATTCGAGAGAGCAAATAGAGGAGTTCAATTCTGTGAAAGAATTGAAGGTAAGTATGCACTAGTTGCTCTCTGGAAATCCCAGAGAGCAAGTGTTCTGGTCGCTGCAACATGCAGCGCCCGATCGCTGCACAAGTGCAGCGACTGGGCGCTGCGATGTGCAGCGCCCGCGGCGATTGGGCGCTGCTCCTTTTGAGGGCAGAATTCCAATTCTGCCCTCCTAATGTTTTATTTTGTTTTATTAGTTTTAATTGATTTAATTTAATTGTTTTAAAAGTTTTATTTAAATTGTTTTAAAGGTTAGTTTTCAATTCCGATTTCGATTCTGGTTTCGATTTCGGTTTAGCTTCCACTTAAAGTTTAATTAAATTTAATAGGATAAAAAAAAATATATTCGGGGAAAAACGGGTACAGTTTTAGGGGTGTTACAGTTATGGTATCAGAGGCCCGGGTTTTAAAATCGGTTCTGTAGACTGCTCGACTGCACAGCCACTACGCGGACATCCTTCATCAACTGTAAGTATGTTTATAGCTTTATTTGGTTTCTAGTTTCTTAGTATATTTGTTTTAACTTTTATATAGGAGTTATATAGCTATGGTGCGTCCACGGAATGATCGAGACGACCGTGATGATACGATTGACACGCTTAAGGATTTTATCGCCCAGCAGTCTCAGCATATGGAGAGACAGGCTGAGCAGATGGCTAGACAATCCGAGCAGCTGGGCATTATGATTGACAGAGAGGGCACTAGAGCCCGAGAGCCAGCCATTCCGGTTAATCGCGGGATGGAGAGATTTCAAAAGCTCCAGCCCCCCGTGTTTAACGGGCAGTCTACGGATCCCTCTTCGGCTGAAGAGTGGATTCGTACTATGGAGGATATGTTGGGTTACGCGAGCATCGAGGACGGACAGAAGGTAGCGTTGGTGACCTACCACCTAGCCTTGGATGCCAGATTTTGGTGGGATTCAGTGAAGTCAGCCACCGATGTGACTCTTATGAGCTGGGACAGATTCAGAGAGTTATTCTACGACAAGTATTTCAGTCATACCGTTCGCGAGGCGAAGATGATGGAGTTTATGCAGTTGAGACAGACTGCTTCTATTCCCGAGTACGTCAGGAGGTTTGAGGCGTTATCTCGGTTCGCACCGCGTCAGGTTGGCATCAACGAGGACAACGTACGGAGGTTTTTACAGGGGCTTAGTCGAGAGTTCCGTATGCGCCTTACTATATCGGGGGTACGGAATGTATCCTATGATGACATCGTGGCCAGGGCGCTAGACATTGAGGCAGTTGATGTGGATACTGTCAGATCGAGGGAGCCATCCAAGGGCTTCTTCCGTGAGATCTACCCTCAGGTCAGGGGTAAGGGCTGGCAACCGAGAGCGCAGCCTCAGCCACAGCAGCAGAGGGGTATTAAAAGGCCTCTGGAGGGAGGTATTGACCAGGGAAAGGGGAAGCAGTTACAGGTTACTTCTCAGGCACCAGTTTGTCCTAAATGCCAGAGGGAGCACACTGGCCAGTGCAGGATGGGCACGAATGTGTGTTATTGGTGTGGGGAGCCGGGCCATTTTGTTAGGGATTGCCCGAGACGGAGTGGAGGACTGCCAGCCACTGATCAGAGGAGAGTTGTGCCCAGAGTTTTTGCCTTTATTGAGCCGGGTGACGTTGATGACGAGGCTCAGCCTGCCGTGATTGCAGGTACTATTTTACTTATGGGTGCTACTGTATTTACACTGATGGATACCGGAGCTACGCACTCCTTCGTGTCGACTGCATGTATGGCTAGACTGGGACTAGAGTCAGAGTTAGCTGGGGTCGAGTTTAGTGTGATGCTGCCTTCGGGAGAGCATATGCAGTCAGATCGTATTCTCCAGGGCAATGTAGTCTCGGTGGGGAGCAATACCCTCTATGCTTGCCTGATTGTTATGCGCATAGAGCGGTACGATCTTATTTTGGGGATGGACTGGCTAGCACAGCACTTCGCCACCATCGATTGTCGCTCCGGGATTGTGACCTTCCGACCCCCGGACAGAGCGGAGTTTTCTTATCAGGCGATGAACCGATTGACTGGATCGCCTATCTCTTATTCTATGCAGGTCAACGAGCAGTTCAAAGGTGCGCGCTCTATTTTTATGGCCTCAGTATTTGATGTACAGTTGCTCAGCGGATTACAGCCGAGCGACATTCCTATTGTCAGAGATTTCTCTGGTATATTTCTTGACGATCTTCCCGGATTACCGCCCGACCGGGAGATTGAGTTCACGATTGATGTCTATCCGAACACCGCGCCGACGTTTAAGAATCCGTACAGATTAGCGCCGGCTGAGTTAAGAGAGTTGAGGACTCAGCTTGACGAGCTATTAGAGAAGGGTTTCATCCGACCCAGCGTTTCGCCCTGGGGTGCGCCTGTTCTGTTTGTTAAAAAGAAGGACGGGACCCTCAGGATGTGTATTGATTACAGAGAGTTGAACAAGTTGACAGTGAAGAACAAGTATCCACTGCCCAGGATCGACGACTTGTTTGATCAGCTACAGGGTGCCCGAGTATTCTCCAGGATCGACCTGCGCTCGGGTTACTATCAGCTGAAGGTCCGAAGGGATGACGTGCCAAAGACCGCGTTCAGGACGAGGTATGGGCATTATGAGTTCCTCGTTATGTCATTTGGGCTCACTAATGCTCCTGCAGCGTTCATGGATCTGATGAACCGTGTCTTTAAGGAGTACTTGGACAAGTTCGTAGTGGTATTTATTGACGACATCCTCATCTATTCTAAGACGAAGGAAGACCACGAGGAGCATTTGAGGATCGTTTTACAGATATTGAGTCAGCGCCAGCTCTATCCGAAGTTTTTCAAGTGCGAGTTCTGGCTTGACAGAGTGAGTTTCCTTGGCCATATTATATCACAGGACGGAGTTTCTGTGGATCCGAGCAAAGTCCAGGCGGTCAGTGATTGGCCGCAGCCGAAGAATGTACGTGAGGTACGTGGATTTCTCGGATTGGCCGGTTATTACCGGAAGTTTATTCAGGGGTTCTCGAAGATCGCACTTCCCTTATCACGATTGACTCGAAAGCATGAGAGATTTATATGGTCGTCTGCTTGTGATGACAGCTTTGCGGAGTTAAAGCAGAGGTTGACCACCGCTCCAGTGCTGGCACTGCCTGTTGAAGGTGTCAGATTCAGTGTTTATTGCGATGCATCTGGAGTGGGACTCGGTTGTGTTCTGATGCAAGAGGGGAGAGTCATTTCTTACGCTTCTCGGCAGCTGAAGCCGTATGAGCAGAACTACCCTACGCATGACCTCGAGTTAGCGGCTGTGGTCTTCGCACTGAAGATATGGAGACACTATTTGTATGGGCAGCAGTGCGACGTATTCTCCGACCACAAGAGCCTGAAGTACCTATTTACGCAGAAGGAGCTGAACATGAGACAGAGACGATGGCTCGAGTTTGTTAAAGACTATGATTTTGACATCAAGTACCATCCGGGGAAGGCGAACAAGGTTGCTGATGCCTTGAGTAGAGTGCCTTCTGCGAGTCAGCCTTCATTAGCAGCGATGTCAGTTACGCTGCGATCTGAGATTGAGAGGTTCGACGTGGAGATAGTGGCTGAGTTATCCGGTATGCTCGCCAACATTTCTCTCAGGCCGACTATTCTGGATCGTATACGAGAGGCTCAGCAGAGCGATTCGGAGTGTATGGAGCTTCGATCCAGTATGATGTTAGATGACTCGTCGAATTTCCATTTATCAGCGGATGGTATTTTGAAGTTCGGGCACAGGTGGTACGTGCCTAGCGACGAGAGTCTGAGGAAGGAGATATTGGCTGAGGCACATTCTTCAGCTTATTCTGTGCACCCGGGAAGTACCAAGATGTACCGGGACTTACGGCAGCACTTTTGGTGGCCAGGTATGAAGAGAGAGGTCGCCCAGTACGTCGAGACCTGTTTAGTTTGTCAACAGGTTAAGGCGGAGCACCAGAGACCAGCTGGAACACTACAGCCACTGCCGATTCCGGAGTGGAAATGGGAGCAGATCTCTATGGATTTCATTGTGGGGCTCCCGAGGACTACGAGAGGCCACGACGGCATTTGGGTTATTGTGGACCGATTGACAAAGTCGGCTCACTTTTTGCCCGTGAAGATGACATCGTCTATGGATCAGCTTGCCGAACTCTATGTGCAGGAGATTGTCAGATTGCACGGAGTTCCAGTTTCTATTGTCTCCAACAGGGATCCTAGATTCACGTCAAAGTTCTGGAAGAGTTTACACAGAGCTATGGGGACTCAGCTAGATTTCAGCACGGCGTTTCATCCTCAGACCGATGGTCAGACAGAGAGGACTAATCAGATTCTGGAGGATATGCTCAGAGCGTGTGTGCTGGAGTTTCAGGGCTCTTGGAGCCGATATTTACCGATGATCGAGTTCTTGTATAATAACAGCTACCAGGCTACTATTGGCATGGCTCCGTATGAAGCCTTATATGGTCGGATGTGTAGATCTCCACTATATTGGAGCGAGGTTGGCGAGGCCAGCATCGTTGGTCCCGAGATTCTACAGCAGACGACAGAGAAGATTGCCATTATTCGACAGCGTATTATGGTAGCTCTGAGCAGGCAAAAGAGCTATGCAGACACACGACGGAGAGAGCTAGAGTTTGAAGAAGGTGACGAGGTCTACCTTAAAGTTTCTCCATTCAAAGGCATAGCGAGATTTGGAAGGAGGGGTAAGTTAAACCCTCGTTATGTGGGGCCCTTTCCTATTCTGAAGAGGATCGGGAAGCTAGCGTACAGACTACAGCTTCCAGCTTCTATAGAGGGTATCCACGACGTATTCCACGTGTCTATGCTTCGGAAGTGTCTTCGCAATCCGTCGCATATCATAGAGCCTACGGAAATTGAGGTACAGCCTACCTTGAATTACGAGGTGAGGCCGTTATGTATTTTGGAGTTTTCCACCAAGATTTTGCGCAACAAGGAAATTCCGCTAGTCAAAGTCCTTTGGCGGAATCATGAGGTGGAAGAGGCGACTTGGGAACGACAACAAGATATGATGACGAGTTATCCCACGCTGTTTTGAGTGAGTTATATGTATGATTTAATTTTGTGGACAAAATTCTGAATAAGGTGGGTAGAATGTAATACCCAGCATGTACGGATTTCGGATATATTATATTATATTGTTATTTTATTATATAATGTCATTTTTGGTAAATATGTTAAATCAGGTCCGTTTCACGAAAAGATAGCGCCATTATGACCCTAGCGAATAATAAGAATTTTAAGGAATTTACGGGAATTTTCGGAGTAACAACGTTGTATTCCGAGTAATTAAGTTTCTTGTAGTGTAAAAGACGTTCTCGTAAAATTAGTAAACGAGGTCCGAATTGCGAACGGTCAGTTTTATTAGATCCCGAGTACTAAGTTGGACTTATTGGTGAAATAAGGAAGTTTTGGGAACTCAAATCGTTGGACGATTAACGAACCGAAGAACAAAGTTAATATAAAAACTTAGAAAAGGGCAAAATCGTCTTTAGCATTCAATTATTTATTTCTTCATTTAAAATCGAATTTGTTTCAATCGCAGAACACTTCTGCGATTGAAATCCCTCATTTTCTTCCAGAGAAGAAAAAGCCCTCGTAGAACCTCCTCTGCCGACAGTGAAATCCAACCATTCCGACTCCGATTTTTCTTCCGTTCGTCTCGTTTTCTTCACGCGTTTTCCTCCAATCGACGTTCTCGGTAAGTCTCTATAGTTTTGGAACATTGAAATCCGAGTTTCGTAAAGTTTTAAACGTTTAGGTTCGTTTAGGTTTTCGATTAAAAACGAGATCTAGGGCTCGTAATCGATAGGTTGTCAATGATTAAGTAAATATTGAACGTGTTGGACGTATTTGGACGAATCTAATCGATTTAGGAAAAATGTTAGAATTTACGAAATTTCGAGATTTTTGAATAAACTCGTTTAACGTAAATCCTTGTAAATTGCTTAGGTAAACAGTGCTCGTGGACGGGTTTAAGCTGCTTTGGACGCGAGGTAAGTTCTCGTGAGTTTCTTTGGCCAAATCGGCCTACACCGTACATCGTGTCGTTTCGAGGCGTTTTGGAGATGCCTTTAGTTAGTTTTGCTCGGTTTGGGTAGCTAGGTCTTAGGAGTTTATAGTTTACGTTTTTTTTTAAAGTCCCGATGGTCTATGTGTTGCTTGTTTATTGTATGATATTGAACTGTTCACGCATCACTTGGTTTTAAAGAAAAGCATGAAAACGAATTTCCGCATAGAGTTTTAAAGATAACGTAAAGCATAGCATCGGCCGAAAGGCTTACAGTGCACGGCCGAAAGGCTTACAGTTCACGGCCGAAAGGCTTACAGTTCACGGCTGAAAGGCTTACAGTTCACGGCCGAAAGGCTTACAGTACACCGGCCGAAAGGCTTACAGGCCGAAAAGCATACAGTTACAGGTCACGCGAGGTGGGGCTCAGGCACGGCTGTACGGATTGTAAGCGTGTACCCCCCTCCTCTAGCTGGAAAGAGTAGTCCGCCCGCTGGATGAGCTCTCTCTGGTTAGAGGGTATAGGATCTCGGTGACACCTACAGAACATTGCATAGAAAGATAAAATAAAGCATGATTTATCGAACTCATAGCACAGCATGCATCGCATTTACTAGGGCTTACTGAGATTTATCTCATAGTGTGTTTATGTATGGTGTAGGTGACATAGACTATGAGATACCAGGTGAGGACGACGTTCCTCCACCTGAGGCATAGCTCAGTTGACGGATGATGGCTGCGGTGGTGTGCTGGCGCAGTCGAGGCTTACACGACCCGTGGGGACAGTATGTATAGATTTTGAGGGTTTTTGGGCTGTTCGACATGTATAGATGTATAGTATAGAAATTCTGGAACTGCTTGGTTTAAATTGTATTTAACGTTATATAGAAATATTTTGGGTTTAAACTGCGTTTAAATGTTACGAAAACGTCTTAAATGACTTTAGGATTTGTTACGGATAAGCTCGGTTTTTAGAGCTATCCATGCAGTTGGACTTCGCAAAGTCTGACGCAAATCGATTGAGCGTTGAGTACGTTTTAATTGATCGAGTATCAGTTGAGTTTAGGTCGTGTGATATGGTGAGTGTCTGTGTAAAAAGAAGAGTTTTGCTCTCTGGAAATCGGATTCGAGAGAGCAAATAGAGGAGTTCAATTCTGTGAAAGAATTGAAGGTAAGTATGCACTAGTTGCTCTCTGGAAATCCCAGAGAGCAAGTGTTCTGGTCGCTGCTGTGCAGCGACCGATCACTGCACAAGTGCAGCGACTGGGCGCTGCGATGTGCAGCGCCCGATCGCTGCATTGTGCAGCGATCGAGCGCTGCACAATGCAGCGCCCGCGGCGATTGGGCGCTGCAATTAGCAGCGACCAGTCGCTGCTCCTTTTGAGGGCAGAATTCCAATTCTGCCCTCCTAATGTTTTATTATGTTTTATTAGTTTTAATTGATTTAATTTAATTGTTTTAAAAGTTTTATTTAAATTGTTTTAAAGGTTAGTTTTCAATTCCGATTTCGATTCTGGTTTCGATTTCGGTTTAGCTTCCACTTAAAGTTTAATTAAATTTAATAGGATAAAAAAAAATATATTCGGGGAAAAACGGGTACAGTTTTAGGGGTGTTACATTGTTCAAGCGAGAAAGCAACAATTTATACGTTACGACTCAACTCTTTTGGTAGGAATTGAACACATTAATTCACCAATTACGAGTTTGAGAGACGTGATTTTAAAAGAGTAATGCTATATTTATTTTAGGAAAATTATCGATTTGAACCCTGTACTATACACGTTTTTTCAATTCGGCCCCTGTACTAAAAAAACCGGCAAACCGAACCCTGTACTTTGATTTTGTTATCAATTTTGACCTTCTATTAATAATTTCATAAAACCCTCATTGAAAAAACTACCAAACGATCTTAGATTCAGTTGAAATTTTTACCACATATTTATTACTTAATGAGAAGATAATTTAAAAATTTTTGTGATTTTTTAACACATCTACGATTTATTATAATTTTATTTTAGTATTGTTTAAAAATATTATAATAAATCATACAAGTTTTAAAAAATTAGGCAAATATTTTTATTATCTACCCATAATATGGGGAACATCTAGAAAAAGTTTCAAATAAATCCAATATCGTTTGGTATTTGTTTAAATTAATCTCATTTTCTTCTTTACTTTATAAATTAATTTTTAAAAAAATACCAAATAATATTTGATTTATTTGAAAACTTTTTCACATGTTTAACCTATCATGGGTAGATAATAGAAAAAGTTTCGTGATTTTTTAAAAATTTGTATGATTTATTATAATATTTTTATAAAATACTAAAATAAAATTTCAATAAATCGTATATATGTTAAAAAATCACGAAAATTTTCAGATTATCTTTTTATTAAGTAGTGAACATGTGGTAAAAATTTCAACTGAATCTAAGATCGTTTGTTAGTTTTTTCAATGAAGGTTTAATTAAATTATTGATAGAAGGTCAAAATTGATAACAGAATCAAAGTACAAGATTCGATTTGCCGGTTTTTTTAGTACAGGGGCCGAATTGAAAAAATGTGTATAGTACAGAGTTCAAATCGATAATTACCCTTTATTTTATTATCATATTTTTTAAGTATACTTGTTGACGTGTCAAACAATGATAAATACAATTAAAATGAAATTAATATAATAAATTAACTATTTATAATTTATTTCGATAATTGCAATCTCACTTATGTTTAACATTATTCCATTTAGAAAGACAGGTCAAAGGCAAAAAAGAAAGGAGCATTTGTTTGGTTTCATCTTCAAAACAACTACTAAGCCTGCCCATGCAAGCATTCAATACTTTGTAGAAGGGAGATTAAAGTGGAGAATGAAACAATGTGAAAGCATGAAATTGAGGCCATAATAATTATAGATACAAAAGAAAGCAACTTTATATTTGAAATGTAAAAATTGCAGCTTTTCAAGACTTCCCACATCCATGATTTACAAAAATTACAAACATTATTCTTATTATTGACAGTCTTTAGAAATGTCTGTCTTTCAATGACAAGGGCAAATCATAGGCAGGCACAGCCATGCCGAAAAAAAAAAATGATCAATTTCCATGAACTATATAGTGACCAAAAAAGGCAAAAATGCAAGGCCACAGCCCCGTGCTTAATCTTCGCCTATGTCGATCATCGCATACTAAAAAATCAATCAAATATACGACACCCCGGCAATGAATCTACAGGCTACATCAACCGAACAATGGCTTGACCGGCTACTGGAATGAACTATATTACTTCTTCCATTGACACTCATAATATGTTACATTAATCATACATAGAGAAAAGGCCAGCTCTTACTGCAACTCAATTGATTGATAAGATCTCCAAAACTCAGCCAAGATGCAGGGTAGAATTTCTCCTGTCGCGATTTTGTCAATGGTGTGATTAAGGATCTTTTCTTGCATTGTGGATGGTCCATTATGGCTGGCCTAAGACTATGAGTTTATAAGAGGGCTGAGTCCCTCACCTTCCCAACCAATCTTGAGCATGTGGTCCACCACTTTCAGGCTCAGCTGCAATCATGAGAATAGACTCTATAAATGATCAGCATTACTCAAATGTGCTCATTGGAGACAAAAGAAAACAGAAATATGTTAAACAGAGAAGTCCCATTAATTAAACCAACAAAATTCTCTCTAATTTTGTCTAACAATAGTGGAATTGGGATAATTTCATGAAAGATAAGACGATAAAATACTTACAGCAGGGTCAGTGAAGATTATCAACTTTCTATCCCCAGTGGACACCAACAAGTTTGTATAATCACTGTTTAGAGCCAGAGAAGTGATCTCCTGTCCTTCTCCCAGCTTTAATACATGAAAAACCTACAAGACAAAGCATTTCAGGCTCCAGTTAAGATTACGGCAGAAGAGATATGTTACGGCTTATGCTGTTCAAAAAGATGAAATTGGAAACTAATGAACTCATCCTTAATTCCACCCACATACCTTCAGAGTATGAAGATCCAGAAAACAAATAGAAGGTAATGGAACATCCAATCTGTTCTTTAACAAAGTTTCGTTCGTTTCAAGATCCTGATCGCTAGTTCCAGGTTTCTTTACCTTGGAATCAAACCTATTGTACGCTCTATCATATTCCTTGGAAGAATTAATTCCAATTAATGCACTCTCCCCATCAACTGATATTTCCATGCAATTAACGTTGGCAGAGATGGGAACTTGTGTTGTAGCAATCAAAGCTCCATTAATGGTGAAAGTAGATAGAGACTCATGTGATTTATTCCACGCCAATATAACTCCTTCAGATGAAATACATAGAGCATGGGCCTCCACACCAACAAGCCTTCTTGTCAAACGGCCCCTTGTCATGGAATGAATTAAAACATCTGATGAAATGGAAGAAGAAACAACAATACCAAGATCGGAGTTGACACAACAACAGAGGATTTCCTGAAGGTGGCCCCGGAAAACTTGTATGGGACCTTCTATTCGATGTTTTCGATTTTTATCTGCCAATATGTTTGATAAATTACCACCACTGTTTGAAGGTGTTAACCCAGTTCCAGTGCAAGTATCTGAAATGCCACCAGAACGAGAATCTGACAATTTATGTATTCTCCAAAGCAAGACAGTGGTGTCACGGGATCCAGAGACTAGGTACTTCCTATCAGACGAAAGACTCAGGCAAGTGACGGGAGCACAATGCCCATAGGCTGTCTCTACTGTTTTTGCTCCATCGAGTGATACTAGCTTGATGCTATTGTCAGCATGGCCACCTATATACGAGTAAACAACCAAATGAAGTATTCATTAAGTTTAGTTTTAAAGAAAGAGAAAGAACCCTTTTTTCACGTTCTTCAAGTAAAGTTTCAAGTAACAAGGAGCTTAATAATCTAGATGCAAGGCTTCATTGATTTTTCTGTGAGAACAAAAATATAATGTATACCAGTAAGAATTTCTTTGTCCCAAGTAATGGAAACTATAGACGAGCTTGTGATTCCAGATGCAGCAAATGCTAGAGCTTGGGGAAATTGCCAGTCTTCAGCACCAGAGCTACCCTGCCCTTTAAACATGCGCATGAATGTGCCACTACTCATATTTACAGATGTCTTTCCATGTTGAAAGAAGAATGGTGTGCCCTGGCCATCAGGTGTGTTTGGCTGCCACGTGTGCTGCGCTACATGTGCTGCTGGTGCATTTGTATCAACAATTACCACAGCATCTGAAGATGCAAAAATTGCTGATGCAGGCAGATTACAGCGTTCAGGGGCTTGGACTGTGTATGGTTTGATATTATTGGGGTTCCGAAAGATTGTCTGTATACAAAGACTTTTAGTAACTTATTAACCAACTATTGCATATAAATAGAATATTGAAATGATGAAATTCCACATGAAGTCAATGAAGATAATTAGTATATCATAATATGTCAGTATCCATAAACAGTTAGCCATAAAAACATATTACATCATAGGTTAAGCCAGCAATGAATCAAACAGTTACCTGCAGATGAAGAACATCTTTCAATGGGTTCTTTTTCAAATGAGGGATAGCTAAAAGTTGGGATGGCGTTTGGCCAAAGTATGCAATCTGGTCTTGAGTGGCACGTTGTTGAACCTTATTAACATATGGAAATACAAATAAGTTGCAGACTTCAACATTGAAGAATCAAATGCATTGCAGAGTGCAGAGGAAGGACTTACAGGGTCTGAGATCTTATCGATATCAACTGTCCCCTCATAGGTAAGGTAAAAGAAAACATTGTTTGCTGAAATAGCCTCTCTTCCTCGTTGCTTATACCTGTTCCATCATACTCTAATGAGCATCGGCATCAAAAGTAAGAAACAAAAAACTCTATATGCACAAGCCTTCTTCAATGTACAGATTTTTTCCCAACTTACAAAAAATAAAAAGAATGAAAAAATGTTAAGTAAAAAAAGAAAAAGAAAAAAGAGAAAGCAAAATTTTGTTTAACTATAGGAAAAACATACCCAAATATTAAATCGATCCATTCATGCAAATGGGCTGATACATGTTCACTTTCAAGAGCCATCCGATGTTTATGAATAAAATCAATAGGATTTTCAGCCCAAGGGGGAAGTCTGACAGAATCTGATATCTTGAATTGTAAATCAAATAAAAAACTGAACATATCTAACATCAATTTGATTATAAATTGCAAACTATTTCAAAGAAACATACCAATCTTTTCACCCAACTGAGTAGTGCCAAATTCGATTGAGTTTTCATTTGTTAGAATCTCAGGAAGATAAAACAGCTCTGGAACCTATTATATAGGAAATGAAATTCAATTAAATAGAAATTAATTAAACCAACGGTCAAGTAGTCAACATTTCCAAATCTCGTTTAAAATGAATTGAAGTAACAAAAATGTCAACTATTACTAATAAACAGGTATAAAAATGGTGCTTTAATATGTAATAAACAATACCAGTTCCTTCACGTCACTCATGTCCTCAAGGACCCCATTCCAAGTAGCAGATATATCAGAAAACATCCGATCTGCATGGTCAAATTTTCCACCTTGGAGCTGAATAGAGAGAGTGGTAAATGGTTCCATTCTAATAAGATAATATAATACCTGCAAAAGAAAGAGGAGAAATGACATAAAGATGCTACTATAGTCCACGACATTGCAAAATCCAGAAGATCAACAACTGGGTAGAAAGTATTAATTCAGCAAAATCTTAGGACATAAGACAGAAATAAAATAAAATAACTCAGAAAAACCAATTGACGCTTATAAGAGACAAATGGGTTTTATTAACCAACAAAGTCACATGTCACAGAGAAAGAGAAGGATCAAAGTTAAAAAAATGGAAAGGTTCGCACTAACTTCATCTCATTTATTTTGTCCTTTGCCAATAAAGCTTCACTATATGTTATTGTGCTTTAAAATAGTATCTAAAGTATTGATATCACGTAAACTCATTTATTAAACAACGTCATCCTTTCAAGAATTTGATGTACCATAATAGAAGAAAAACAGAAATCAACATCTACCAAGACAGAAGGGGAGGCAGCAAGGGAAAAATTAAATGAGTAACGAGTCCAAACTTAAACTACAACTTGTATATTAGTATTACATAATTAATGATCGTTATAGTTTAAATGGAATATGGAACCTACAGTTCCAGCACTGGAGTAATGTGAACCATAATGGAATTTGGGGATAACAGGATCCTCAAAGTTCAAATATCTCTCCTGGAACTTCTCAAGACGATCAGCATTCAGTGCACCAACAGGCTGCAAGAAAATAATATGCTTTGTTGAGCAAGAAAAGCCAGATTACAAGTGAGAAGTTCATAAAAAATAAAACCTTTGACAAATCTCTGTAGGACGAAGGATCGGAAAGATTTAAAGTCTCTGACTTGTAATCGGAAAGGACCCAGGGAAAAATTGGATACTGAAAGCAGGATATAAGTCATTAGTAGCAAATGTAGATAATATTTCCAAAGAAAGCAGCAGAAACAGCCAAAAAGTTCAACCTGAGTGATGTCATTATAGCTCCGTCCTGCCAGTGTGTTTAGCTGCATTAGATATTCGAAGTTACTGATCTGCAGAAAATTAGATTTTGTTAATTATTAAATTCTTCAAAGTTACAACTTTCAAGGGACTCAATAGAAAAGACGTCAATAATTAGGATGATAAGCCAAGTCATACCTCCCACCTAGCCCAACGCTCCATTAGCTGAGTTCTCCTCAGAAGTTGTTCAGGTCTCTAGAAAACACATAATTTAGAAAAATAATAATAGCAAAATTTATTCAAGCAGCAACATCATGACCCACTCTTACATATTCAAAGTACGACTTTTTGCAAATAAATCCTCGGACTAAATGTTTTCAACATGTTGTGGACTCAAAAATCACATGAAATTGGGAGTAATGTTCATTTCATTATCAAAACTTAGCCTCTTTAGAGTCTCTTAAATACCAATATTTAATTGGTATCGGTCATATAGGGAGAACTCCCAATCTCTAACAAACTTTATTTTAAGGTTTAACATAAAATTCTTTAATTAAATCTGGTAAGAAATTACTTAACACAAATTGTAACAAGTGAGATATTTACAAATACAGTTACATTAAGCAGCATAGCAACCTGAATTGCAAGATAGATATTGTTCAAATGAGGATGGACTTGAACAATGGCGCGATATGCATTTTTTCGCCCCTCAATATTCTGAAGTAAAGAAAAGGAGTAGAAATAGAAGATAACAAAAAGTATGTTTGTTAGCTAACTTGATTGTATAAGAAGAACAGGAAAGCGTAATTATGTATAGTTTATACCCCAAAATCAAAAAAGAAGTTTGAGCGATCAACCATAAATAGCTCAAGAGAACTTCTTCTAAGGAGATACCTGAAAAAAAAAAAACAGAAAAAAGTTTCACGAGAACTAAGTATCCAACAGTTAAAAGGAAAGCTGCAGATACCACTCCAAAATGATTATGGTCATTATTTCTTCCATGTTCAATAATGAAGAAAAAAAAAATCTTCAAAATACATGACATTCATAATCTCATCCCAAAATTATTTATCAAACTCTCATGATAGGTTTAAATAAACTCTTCAGTTTATTTTATGGTTGGAAACGCTTTCACATATCTTCCCTTCGTATACTCTGCTTTCTATTCATAATTTCCATTCTGGCCAAAAATAAATCTTCCTTTACTTTACCTTCGACTGTAGATCTGATGGAGGGAAGCCACCAACCAGCTTCTGTCCTTTTCTTGATTCTTTATTTGACTGTTACTCTCGCTTTTATCCACTATGAAGTTAATTCTTCTAGTTGTTACCTAGAAAAAGACAACAGTTACCAGCAAATATCAAAGTAAAAATTATAGTAAGTGCACTTATACCCTTTATTCTTCTCAAGTTTGGAAATTACACTCCATCTCTCTTTCCAGTCTAATTTAGTCATGTACTCCCCATTAGTGCAATTTGTCATTGCACTAAACCAATCCAAAATTTATAAACAAATTTGGATCATTTTATGAATTTTAGAAACCATATTTTATCCTACAAAGAAAATTGGAAAGGCAGTACTGACTCGTCAATAATCTTTGAATGCATTTTTTATATAATTCTTTTCTTATCAAAAAATTAAAAAAAAATAATCTTTATACACTTTTTATCAATTGAGTTGAACACAAATCTTTAAAAATTCATTATCCTCACAACTCGTATTGAAAACGTGAATTTTATTTCCTAGAAAAACAAAATTTCACATGACAATTTCACTTGCATATAAAGAGTAGCACATTTGAACCAATTCTGAAAAGCGCTGTAATAAGTCAATTTGAGTTATAGAAATGGACATTCTAATATCAGACATAAATGTGTTTGTGTATATAGAGAGGAAATAGAGATGAAAGAGATGAGAGAGAGAAGAGCACTATAGAAATGTAAGAAATAAATTCAAATTCCCTAGCCATCACGTTCATTAAGTTCACAATTTCCTTTGAAGCATCCACATCACATTTAAGTTGTCAACTTACTGACTCAAAGACAAAAGTTTATACAACTCAACCAATAAGGAACAAAATTCACTAGAGAGCTGATACGTCCCCAAAACTATATTCAAATCAATGAAACGAATTCTACAAACTAGGGTTATTCGAGAGACCCAACCTCTCCCTAAACTTCTCTCAACTACTCTTTTGATAATCTCTCTATCTCTATCGTATCCTATTTATAGTCCCCTATTCTACTAACTTCTAATAACTCCTACTAACTTCCATTAACCTCTAATAACTTCTACTATCTTATCATTACTCCCCCTCAAAAATACACCTTGTCCTCAAGGTGGAAAAAAAAAATAAAAATTGTTCTCCAATCCAAGGAGGTTTCCAATGATCATTTTCCGCCCCGGATTGCACCGTGAACAAATAAATTGAGATAAATGTTGCTGAAGTGGGTTTGCAAGGACCTTTTGTTGCTCTAAGAGTCCAAATTTTGAAGATGGATTTACCACTAGAAAGCCCAGCAATAAAGGCCCAAGAAATAAACCAAGAAAGCCCATCAAACACAACAACTATCCCAGCAGCCACACCAATTACCCAATTTCCAGCCCTAGAATGCTCATTAACCACAAAATCTCTCCCACTTCCACGGTTTCCAGAACTGCATTCCTTCTCCCTCCAGCAATTGCCGACGAAACTCCCTTCATCGTCTCTGATCGTCTCAAGCTCCGTCACTTCTTTTTCCTCCGCCATCGCCCTCCTTATTGTCGCCGTCATTGCTACAACCTTTCCCGCCTCCTCTTTTTCCGCCACTGTCTCGGCCTCCTTTTTTTCCGCCACTGTCTCCTTCCTCGTCGTAGCGATTCTTCCAGCGAAGTTTTCTTGCATCGGGTTTTCTGAAATTCTATTCTTAAGGACATTTTCTTCCTTCTTGTCTTTCCGAACTTCAGTCGCATCCCTTGCCACTATATCGACTTGCTCCACGATATTTTCGAAAGCCTCTTCAACGTTTTCAAAGATCAAGTTCTCATTTTGTTCAAACTTTTCTGAGGCAGCCAAGAAATCCTTTTTCACTGGTTCTTCCTCTATCGGCGATGATCGCTTTTCAAAAACAATTCTTGGTCCTGTTTTTTTTTCTACAAATTCTGGAATTTCTTCTTGTATCATACGAAATTTCTCTGTCAACAGTTGTTTCAGCTCCGTCCAAGTTCGAATCGGCCGAACTTTGTTTTCCCTCTGAAACCACGATAATGCCGATCCTTCAAAATAGACGGCTGCGGCTTCTACCTTCTCCTCCTCCGAGAGGCGATTGATGGAAAAGTAGCGTTCTGCTCTGACATTCCATCTCTCTACTTCCTCGCCTATAAAGATTGGCAGCTCTAACTTCCTCGGTAAATATTCTCTATTCGGAATCGTTATATCGCTCTCATACTTCCTATGACATTGTTCTTCAGTTGATTCCGTCAGATTCTCTTGCCTTGGATTACTCCTTTCCTCTGTCCTCGCTATCAACTTTGATAGTTGCTCCTGCATTAACAACATCGATTTTTCTATGGCTGAAATCTTCGAAATCTGTTGTAACTCCTCTCTGACTTCATTCAATTCTTTCTCCCAATCTGCCATCGACTCTTTCTGTGCTTCAGCTTTGGTTAACATTCTTCGCATTCATGAGGAACGAAGGTCTCTGATACCAAATTGATACGTCCCCAAAACTATATTCAAATCAATGAAACGAATTCTACAAACTAGGGTTATTCGAGAGACCCAACCTCTCCCTAAACTTCTCTCAACTACTCTTTTGATAATCTCTCTATCTCTATCGTATCCTATTTATAGTCCCCTATTCTACTAACTTCTAATAACTCCTACTAACTTCCATTAACCTCTAATAACTTCTACTATCTTATCAAGAGCTTAAGAGGATTCAAAATGTAATTTAGATTCTTGCATCGGTTTTCAAAACTTTGCTAGAAAGGAAATTCATTCAGTAAATCAATATCAAATTAAAAACAAACAAAAAAAACAATACGAGGGAAAACAATTAATAATAATAATTTTTTTATAAAAAAAGATTTGTGTTAAGAATTAATAATAACATAGAAACTTAAAAACTTACTTGGAAGGTTCCTCGTAAAATCTTTAGTGGTCGGACCATTGATGAAGAAAGCTCAAGAACAATTCTTTCATCAAGGTCATTAGGGACAAAGCCCCGTGCAGCTGGTGATGAAGTCTGAATCAAATTCTGGTCACTAACAAGCTGAGCATCACTAAATTCCATAGAGGCAGACTGGTTTTTCTCCGCCATTTCAGACACACTTGATTGATTGACCCCGTTATGTTCTATTTCACTGGTCATACCACCCAAATTTTCAATTTCTGCCTGTTCGTCATCATCATTAACTACCTCCAATGAAATTGCTTTCAGCCGCTAAAAAGTGAGGATTTGATGAGTTAATTACATCCTCTTGACTCTTCAGTATGATATTATCATCTTCATGATTCGCAGCTGCACCAAAATGATGAGACCCTGAATAGTTTGTCCGCAGACATTTTCGCATTCTGGAAGAACTTTCCACGAAGTCTAGCTTCCAAAAAACCTAAAGAACATGGATAATAAAATGCAAAATAAGAGTGGAATTTTCTTAGATAAAATCACAAATATATTATAACAAGGTTTTAAGTTCATGATCATAGAAATTTATACACAAGTATCATTCTAAATATATATTCCAAGACATACATGTGAAGGAGAGGACAAACGGTCCCCAAAAGGACCAAAGAGATATCTCATTTCTATCAAGCAATGCACGAGTTTCCTCCAGGCACGAACCCCATTGCACGAACGACGAAAATCAAGTGCTTCAACTTGAGCACGTCTGTCAACCTTTGGAGACATAAAAGATAATTATATCCAACCCTACCACAATTAACAATAGAAATCTAGGAGTATAAAAAGAAAAAAACCTCAGATCGTTGTATGTTTCGCGCTAAAGCAAAACTTGCTACAAGAACAGCAATAAATTTATAGGACAAGGCATTGAAATCTTTTCCATAGACGGATTTTGTATCAACTGGTTGTAAACATTCCATCCAAGCAACTGCCATTGCTTCAGAAATATTCCATCTCGTCACACGCTCCAAATCACCAGCATTTCTCCTCTGTGCAGATGTGGCCATTGCCACAGCACTGAGTCCCCTACCAGAACCAATCTTAGAATTACGTTCAAGATCACGTGCAGCTGCTAATGCAGCTGCTTTGGCTGCTGCTTTGTCCTTGGGTAAAGAGGAGGGTTTATTAGAGTGCTCCAAAGGTTTTTGAAAGCTGGAAAAAGTATGAAGCCTATTGATTTTCCGCTCCACCAACAAAGAGTCACGTCTTAGAAAAGAAGTAGTTGCTGGTGCTGATGTTTCCCCACCAGAAGCACCAGCAGCAATCATTGCCAGTGCCATTGCTGCTGGTGGTGATGCAAATGCAGCAGCCCATGCTGGAGAAATCATAGCAAGAGCAGCCTGAAAGAAATGTAACTAGATTACCTCTCAGCATGTCTAGATATGTGAAAATGATAACAAATAACTCTAAAGCAACTTTATTCGTTCCATCCTCGTCTATAATGAGAGCACACAGGTAATAAATCAATCAAAGTAAAATTACATTAAAATTGGAGGTTATCAATGCCTTCAACATTGGAGCAAGGAAAGATAGAAGAAAAAAGTCAATCAATCATGTGCATAAGCTATAAAACAAAGAAACAATGATGCGTAATAGGAAGAAAGAGTTAGAAAAGAAAGAGCAAAAATTAAGATAGCAATTAGGGGATCAAAGTTTAGTCTCATCAATTCTTCCATCATATAAGCCTATTTATACAAGCCAAATTGCATACAGTTTTTTGAGAAAATTGTACTAAAGAGAGTATAAAGAACAAAAATTGAAGATAAGCAATCGTCTAGAGAAAAGAAATGCAAAAGGAAAAAACTGTAAGCAAGCTTTTTCCAATTAGAATGTACAAAGAACAATGGGGATGCCTAAACAAATTTTGACGAATAGACCATTTCCCAACAGAAAAAATTAATTTCGTCCAATACAGCTTTGTAATCATGGGTACAAATCCTGAAAGCGCATGGATTAATAACCAAAATGCATAAATAGAAAATCTCAAACTAAAAAAAAAAAAATATAGCTTTAGACAAGCTTTGTTTGGTGGGTATAGATTATAAAGTCAGTTCAATGTAAAATAAATTGGAGTCAAGCATTTTTTCTACATGTTTAATTTTTTTTTAATTCTTAGTTTTGGATTATTGAGCCAAAAAAGAAAACCACACCAAAGCAATCACTACCATCGCCAAAAAGTAGCATACTCAACAGAGGAACTAAAAGATGGATAACCGACTGTGCATAGGTATGCATCAATGGACTTACCTCTACTGGCAATGAATCAGCAGCCAATGCCCGATCATCAGCAATCAAAGGATTCAAGCCATCAGCAGTGGCAAGTTCATGGATTCCAGCCAAAAGTGGACGCCATCTTCTCAAAACAGCTACAAATGGTGGTAAAATGCTATCAAGGTACTGTTTACGAAGTGGTTTTCTGTCCCTGCCAATAGAATGCCATACCTGCAATCCATAGGTGGATTTTGCAAATTTTTTTAGAACCTAAGAAAACAAAACCTGAACTTTGAATTAGTAATACTGAAGTTGTCATCTTCATGGTTAAATAATGATAGTTAATAGATCACAACTCATCTCCAAGTCAATTCCACAAACGACTTACCTCAGAATAGAGAACACAAGAAGCAACCAGCACTCTCTGTCTCTTGGAATCAGATACTGGCATGTTTAGAACAGGTGAAAGAACACTGATCATAATTTAAAAAAAAAAAAAAAAAAGAACAATTAAAACCTTCATAGTAAACAAGAACATTGTGATAAGGCAACATCAATAACAGTGGAACAGCAACAAGACATTAATGTAAAGGCAACAATTCATCAAACTATCAAATAATTGGAAACGAACCTCGCTAAACATGTGCTAGATTATGCTTCACAATCAGGCTTCACTGCTATACAGCATTCTCAACTAAAGAGCACAATGTTGGCCAGATGGACTTGGGCAATAGGATGAATATTTAGTTCATAAAGGAGAGATAGATTTCAATTATCAAGAAAGCTCGATTTAATGTACACATGATTTTTTTTTTACAATGGATGATCTCAAAAGAAAGGATTTGCACTTTTTGATCATCACAGAGTGTGTTCCAAGATGGAAAAAGGAAACTGATAATTTCTTGTTGCAATATCCAAGTCCATCTGCTCCTCAAATGTGGGTATGGGGATGCTTGGGAATCATTGAGTTATGAGAAGATGTTGGAGGGCTTAATGTAGGAAAGGTAGTTATGCAAAGGTGATTTTTGCATAATGGTGGCCCATTGTCTGTTTGGGTGTTCTTGGAATTCTAAAAAATTAGATAATTTTTTACGTCAAACATTTAGAGGTAGAGTATCTTCAAAATTCTTTTGGTCATAACCTTCTTTGGTAGTGGTGCTATAGGATAATGATATTGGGACATCCTTCGAAAATGAGATGGGCCCACTCCAAGAGAATCACTAGCAGGAAGTAACTAAAAAGAGTATGGCTTGGCTAGTGGACTCCCAAGTCTAATCTAGGTTGATAAAAATAAAGTATTAAACATACTCTTACATCAACAACTGTACCTTTTTGTTGAATGGTAATGCTTGCCTACAGTGGTTGGTATCGTATGAGATCTAGATGGGTATGAGATCTAGATGGATGAGTCAATGAAAGAGGTTTTCTCAGTGTGAAAGAAAGATGTTCGACCGTTGCCCAAATATGGGGTGAGTCAAATTGAAAGGCTTGCGCAGTGTGCTCCAAGTCTAGACCTTGATAAGGAGAAAGTTGAATGGAATCGTATAGGAGAATAACAAAAAGTTGCGTTAGATAAATATCAAATTGATATCAGAGTGACCGATTCTAATGGCTCAAAAGAATGATCGAAGGCATGGTGGAACTTCAGGAGAAGGAATTAGAAGTAGATAAGTAAATTTGTAACAGAGAAAATAAGAACGAAGCTTGACAAATTGGGGATCATCACAGAGGACTCTGACTAGATATCCACTCAAAACAACATCCGCAATACATTCACAACACCAAGGGAAGTGGGCACAGGGAGATGGCCTGTCCAATATGTTTGTCACTAGCTCCAGTGAGCAGCAAGGTGGTTGATAATTGGAGATGGCAATTTTTAATAGTGAGAATCTTGATGGATGGCCCTTTAGAGCTAAAAGATATTTTGATGTAAACTGACTTCTTGATGGAGAAAAGTTACAAGAGACAACGATCAACCTTCATACAAATGCCTTGACATGGTTTCAGAGGGTGGAATCACGATCATGGTTAGCAAATTGGAGTCATATCAAGAGGCAGCCCCCTCCACGATTTTTGATCAACCCAGGATGTCAACCAAAGTGAAAATTTTCTAGCAATACAACAAGAATCAACAGTGACTAATATCCAAGCGGCATTTGAAATCTAGGTTTCTGCATTAACGAAATTGCCAGAAGATCCGTACTGAATTGAGAATTTCCCAACTTTCATCTCGAGACAAGGTGAATGTTCACCTCTGAGGATATTGACAAGCCAACAAGAAAGAAGACCATGCGTGGGACCAAAATTTAGATGAACAGGGAGAGATTATGGTGCAACTGAAGTTTTTTCGAAATAGAAATGCAAATGTAAAGATATTACAGAGAATAGAATCTCGGAAACTTCGAGAGTTGTATTACTCAAAGCATGTCTTGTAAGTTCATAACAAGGTTTCAAATACAAAATTACGGAAACAATTGCTTCAAGAAATACCTAACTTAAGCAAGTAACTGATTAAAAAAAATAGTCTAGCTTCAAAAATAATTAAATTAAAAAACATTGTATAATAATAAACCCTAATGTAAGTGTGGTTTTACTGTGTAATAAGTTGGCCACAAATGTGGCTGTTTGTTCTACATCAAATTAGCAATCTCTAAGACATTGTAATTTGGATATTTATTCTTTTTAGTGCTTTCCAATTAGAAAGAGTAAAATTCAAATTGTATTTCTTTTCTTTTTCAGTGGATAGTCCTTCATTGTTTATACATCAATAACTAAACATTTTGCCTTTTATTAAAAAAAAATCTCAAGGCATGTAAATTCTCCAACTACAAAAATAGAGTTTAGGAAGATTAGAGGTTGAGTTCAATAGCTTTCATGCCCTCCTAATATCATTGATTATGTCAACATTCATCTTCTTTGTAATTTTTTTACTTTAACCAACAACCCATTCCAATTCGAACCAAAATTGTATTTTCCCTCCTTGGGTTTGTGAAATTTGAGGCAAATTTGAAAATGATCCAACTCAGTCAGTAGTTACATACCTTCATTAATTATCCCAAGTAAAAAGATTGTTATAATCCATTCCTAATATCACTTGATCAAGTGCAAAAAAAAAAAAGATGAAGAAAACTAACACTAATAGCCTAAAGATAAAAATTACCTCCACAACAATGCCGATCGTGGCTTTCTACGCTCTGGCATCACATCATCTATGCTTACACTTCTCATGAGTACTCCATTCCCACCATCATCCTCTTCTCTCATTGAGAGAAGCACCATCCGGAGCATGCATAAAAATGGTTGATCACTGTCCAACAACTGATAGAGTGCAGACATCCCTCCCATTCCAGTACCTGATCCTCCACCTATTCCCAGACCACCGCCAAGTCCAGACTCATCTAAAAGTAGAGCTTGGAGCATTGCAACAGATTTGTTTACCAAGGGAAGCTCAATCCAACTTCCACTAGCATCTTTCTCCAAAGCAGATCTCCAAAACTCCCATCCACTGCCGCCACCACCGAGAGTATCTAACTTTGAAGGAAGGCCAACACCAAACCATAATCGGCTTCTATACTTCCACCCCTCAGCTAAATCCATTGCATAGCTCCCATAAGAGACAAAAGCACAGGAAACAGATTCATATGGCTCAGCAGCAGCTGCAGCAGTAAGACGTTCCATCACGATAGTAGATATTTGGCCATTTGCATCAGCCATTGAAGCAAAGACCTGACACAAATCCTAATAAGTCAGTTTCCCAGGATATAAACTTTTTATACATATTACGTAATAGAGAATGCATATCCAAAGTTAAGTGACCAATATACTTTACAAACAGATTGCATTTGAGCTAAGAAGTAATAAAAGGTTAAATATGGGAAAGAAATTAGATCCCAACAAAGAAAGTAAATCAAGAAAATACTAGATAACAAAAAATTTTAGTATTGAAAGAATGTCTATATAAAACTTTCACAGCTCCATTCTCATAGCATGACAACATCAAGACTAACATATGATTATTGTAGCTGCTTAGAGAGAAGATACACGTACATCAACAGGAAGTCCCCCAGAATCGCCAGACCTCAATCTGCCACTACTGGCAGTTTCTGATGATATTTTGCCAGCAGTTGTCGATGAATTTGTGCGGTCATTCATGGGAGACGCAAGAGTAAGTGGAGATAAATAGTCATCTTTAGAAAGTGAAGCACAAGATAGTTTGTTCTGAATACGTAAATGATCCTCAACAAGCATCAATATCACAATTGCATTTTCAACTAGAGCTACAGAAAGCTGAGCAGCGTTTTCTGCTTCTGCCCTCGCATCTTTTGGTGATAGCCCCTCAGCAGCCACCCCAGCAGAAGCTGCAGCAATTACTTGAGTCTGAAAAAAAAAATCATAACTAATCTTGCAGAAATGAAGAAAGAAAACAGATCAAGTCAGGCAGAATATAATGGTTTTATGCTCATCTTCAAATTGCTCTCTAAAGTTCCATTCTGCATGGTTTCACTAAGTTTAGAAGTCGGCAACTCAAATGTGGCCGTACAAACGAAAAAAAGCATCTCAAAAGAGACAACATTTCTATATACTGCTACAATAATGGAACTATAAACTGCCAAAACAATGAAAAATAATTAATTAAATCATATTTGTCAGAAAAAAATCCAAAGTCAGAAGTTGGATTACCTGGACTTGCAATTCTCTACCAGCAAAGTCAAGCAATCCTCCCAACAGCCTTCTCTTAAATATTGGCAATGATTCTTCGCGTCTAAACAAAAGAAATAGAATGACTTATATTAACTCAATAAGGTAGCCAGATGGTGACTACAAAAACCTATTTAAGGACAACATTGACTCGCACTGAAACAAATTTAACCCTGACGATGAATTCAAGTTAGATTCTAGATGATTGTATTGAAACCCCCTTCTCCTCCTTCACTCTCTCTCTCTAACTTCATCATGCAGGAAAAGTGTGATGAGCATAGAAATCCATTACCAAAATATTAACGAGAATAGAAACAATGAAGAACATTAAATCTAATCACATGTCTAAGCAATCATGTTTGACTCGGAAAACTAACGCTTACAATTCATTTATCAATAATCATAATCCCCATTCACTGCCTCTTCCTCACAATTTACACTCCACTTTCTCTCCTCCACATCTATCTCACACACTTCACACTCTTCTCCTCTTAACTAACTTTGCCCTTGCTAATGCTTAAGATGCATTTTTCCTCTAATCACAATTGTGCCCCAATAACCCTCCTATGATTCACATTCCCATGTAGCCCCTCTCCTTTATCAATTCTCTTGCAACAATACAGACCTATTTTTCTTCATATATTTGCAAAACTAGATCAAAATTTTCAAAGTCATACTAGTAACTAAGACTTGTTCTTTTAGAGTAGAACGATCTTATGGTTCATTCATTCATAGTATATTCGATACTTTTAAGCAATTCTAATTGAAGTAGAACTACAGAAAATAATAAAAATATATACACAAGTTGTAAATCTAAGATATTTGTTTCATTTGGGATTTGATTTTTTCCAGAATGGACAAAATGACTGTTAGGGATGTGGATTGAAGATTTTGGTCACTTTCCTTCTATACTTCCCCTCAACCTTGATCTGAAAATGTCTTTCATCCTAAACTTGCCAATAATAGTACCAAAATGAGATCCTTTTGGAAAAACATCAACAAGACTTCCTTTAGAAGGAACAAAATTCATGTATATATTGTTTCATTTGATATCTCGTCCCTCATGAAATATCAAACAATTTCACTTTGTTTTTTTCTTGTCATGGTTGATTGAATTGTTTGCCACAATAATAGTCAATTTATCATCACAAAATAATCTCACAAGAGTAATTGTAGTAATTTGGATCTAAATGACCTCATATATTTCTTGTATTAAGGATGATTATTATGCTTCAACATTTGCCTTTGGCACTGGTAATTATTTCATTTTTTGCCATGTTATTAAGTATCCACCAACAAACATACAACACCCAATAATAGATTTATGATCTATCGGACATTCTTATTAATTTGGTGCGCGCTTACCATCTATATCCATAAGCCCATGCTCGAGGAATTTTTGAAATATATGAGAATTTAAATTATGTACCATGATAAATAACTAACAATCCTAAGCTTAAATTGTTAGGTTGAAGTTAATTTTAAATTATTTTTGTGGATAAGTTTCTAAATAATGGTCTATGAGATAAGATTAACTTTAGTAACAAGTGGGTTTATACTTTGAGTATTTTACGAAATACCTTTTCAGTATGGTTCTTTTTCAATTGGAGGAAAATTATATTTCATTAGTTTTTTTCTTGTTCAGGTGGAGTTCTCTGTCCTCGACTTTTTGTAATTCTCTATTATTAATATAAAGTTTCTTATAAAATAAAGTTGATTTAAATTATTTAAACTTATTAATATGTCGCCTCGCCTGCACGTCAAATTTTTCATTGGTTCTCACCCGTTAATAATTTAATTGTTACTAAGACAATTTTATGACGATAGAGGATTTCACACTTGTGATTTCCTATTCATATACCATGAAAAGAAGAAGAAATCATGGGTGCTTGAGAGATTCTGATGCAAGGAAATGGAATCTAGGAATATCGTAAATGCAATTTCAAGTTCCTACTCATATAACCTCGTGGAGAAGACTCTTCAATGGTTGGCTCTGATTGAAATCAAATCTCATTGTACAAAAGGCTACAACCATTTGTTCTTGAGATTTGAAGTCAAGAGTAGGAAGTTTGGTCCTGCTTCACCAAGAAAGGGAATTGGCTCATTTTCAAAAACTTTATACCAAGTATTTTTTATCCCCATGTCAATCATTGAATACAAAATTATTATAATTATAGAAATATCCCAACAAGAACGCTTTCCAAACCCACAAAGAGATCCCTATTTTAGTTGCATTTGATGCTAAATGCCTAACACAAAAGAATCTTTGAGATAGGGTGCTTTTATGAGGAGAAACAAAAATTGTTCAGTGTAAATGAGTATTTAGCATTAAATTAAAAGTTTATAGATCTATTACGAAACACAAAGCACGATTAGTTGTAAAAGGATACCCTCAAACTATTGCACCAAAATTATGAGGAAACTTTTGCTCCATTGGCCAAGGTGACCTCAATTAGAGTTCTGCTCTTGCAGCAAACTTTGAATATCCTCTCCAACAACTAGATGTAAAGAATACTTTCTTGCATGAAAATCTAGAAGAATTTTCATTGATTCTCCTCTAGGTTTCGAAGGAAAAGAAGAAAAATAAATTAGAATTATCTTTATATGAACTCAAACAATCACTTCAAGCTTGTTTTGAAAAGTTTACTCAATCACTTCGAAAGCTTGGCTACTTTCTAGGCATATGTTATTATCCAATATATCTTCATCAAGAAAGATCTTTACACTTGTTTTATTGTATATGTTGATGATATCATCTTCAAAGGTAATGACCTTGAAGAAATCAAAAATATAAAAGAAAAGGTTCACTACAGTTTGAGATTCAATACTTAGCGGCACTACTTTGCTTTCTAGGAATTGAGGTTGCTCAGAGTAAAGAATGTATCAATGTTTTGCAAAGAAAATTTATTTTGGACTTTTAAAAGTAAACATGAATGCTTAGTTGTAAACTTACAAAAAAGAGTTCCATGCAAAATTCAAGTTTTTACTTAGATTTTTATATATAAAAAGTTGCATACTTACGATTAGATCCAAAAGAGAAATCATCGCTCTTTCTCTGCATTGTTGCCCTTTTTGTAAGGAGTACGAGGTTCCCAGCATTGTTGCCCTTTTTGTAAGCAGTATAATGAAACTAACACTCATATTATGATTAATTGTGAACTTATTAGAGTCATTTGAAGTCAATTCCTTTCTCTCTTCAATCGGACTATGAGGGTGCATTCGGACATTCAGAGTTTCTTTTTTGAGACCTTTAATAGGGATAAAATATCTAAAAAGCAAAAGTTAATTTTGAAATTACAAGTTTTAACTATTTTTTGGGTTATCTGGTTTTATCGCAATATTGTTATATTCGATGATAAAGAGTCAATTACAAACCTTTAGAAAAATATTAATTTTACTATTGCTAAATGTGCTTGTTGTTTGGAGTTTTTTAAAATTTACCTTTTTAGTGTTGCTTTCTCTAATTTGAGAGAATTTGCTTTAAATTGAAAATTCTTTTCTTGAAAAATGATCTTCCTTTCTCTTCTCTGTAATTTAAATCTATCAATATATTTCGTTTCTTATTAAAAAAAAATTGAAAGTAAGTTCTAATGTTGGATATTAAAGTGATGACATCCTCACCCTCCCAATTTCATCTTGATTCAGACACGGTTAGTCCACCATGTATACCCCAAGAATGGGCTTGAACTATCTCTACCATTTGTATCAAATTGTGCATGTCAAAGTTAAGCCTAAGCTCAATAGATTAACATATAAGATGAAGTTATCATCCATGCTTAGGATCAATTGTGGATTTTCATCGAGAAAAGCTATTTTATAGTTACTATCCATGCTGAAAAACCTAAAAACTTTCTAAACCTTTCGCACGTAGGATTTTGAACTTGTGAGAAAATGTTGGATTTCAACGGCCTTGTAAGGGAGGATCTTCTTTCACTGTCTCTTTGCATAATCTTTTTTTAATATAATTTGTTTAATATGTTGGTTCAATGGAATAGTCCTTCAAAGTACTCTATATCTACACTCATGTAACACGCGAAAAAGGTTTCAACTAGTTGCATACATGCAACCTCCATATTCACCAAAGTCAGATTTTTCCGCAAGGTTATTTTCCAAGACAAGAACACCATCATGACAATGGCCCATTAGATCAGCTAAAATTTCAGTACAAATTGCACTATTTGGGTTCAGAGGACTCTGTAGAGAACTATGTACATTAGTCATGCAAAAATGTTGTATTCCTTCTATTCTTATTTGTACCCACGTTTCTAAAGCGTGTAATATCTTCAGCTATAATTTGTTTAATATGTTGGTTCAATGGAATAGTCCATTATAATATTATTTGACCCTTTTCAAAGTACTCTATATCTACACTCATGTAACACGCGAAAAAGGTTTCAACTAGTTGCATACATGCAACCTCCATATTCACCAAAGTCAGATTTTTCCGCAAGGTTATTTTTCAAGACAAAACACCATCATGACAATGGCCCATTAGATCAGCTAAAATTTCAGTACAAATTGCACTCTTTGGGTTCAGAGAGACTCTGTAGAGAACTATGTACATTAGTCATGACAAAAATGTTGTATTCCTTCTATTCTTATTTGTACCCACGTTTCTAAAGAGCGTAATAACTTCAGACAACTTCTTTTCAGCTTCAAAGCAATACAACAAAATTAAGAAACTAAAAGTGATGTATAGTACCTTGTTCGTTGGTCTCCCGTGCTAGATCCACCAACAATAGAAAGCCATTCTGCACAATGAATAGTTGCTTCAATATCCTGAAAAGTACAAATAGCAGAAACAAAATAAATGAAACTTGTCAAAAAAAGCTGATCAATCAGCTGCAGACTAATTTTTTAATCACTAAGCAAAATATTTAAATAAATAATTACATACTAGAGAAGTTGAAAAAACATTCAAAACAAACGAGCTTTCCAAATTAAAAAATCCATTATATCCTATCATGTCGAACAATTCAACAGAAAAGACACGGATGCATCATAATGCAAAAAATAAGGGCATTTACACATTTCCAATTATGTAATTATTCTTCAAAAATGTTAATAATGTACATAAACTAAAAATTGGTATGCATAATTGGTAACCTGACCCAACCTACTCACAACCATCAAAAAACACTTGATAAAGTTTGATACAATGTTTTTTTTTTTTTTTGTATTTTTTAAATTCTTCAACTTCATTAAATCTTTTTTTGTGTTCATTCTTTTACAAATTAATGGACAATTCAGCCAAGTCATAAATGACACTAGATTTCGAGATTGTAGATTGGAGTTTTCTCTCCCTTGAATCACAAAAATCTCACTAAAAGAGACTTTATATGAGCAACTTCATTTATGTCTCCCTCTTTGACACTGTTCTTTCCCAAATAGTAAGCTACCCTACCTCAACTAATATTTGAAAAACCTAGGAAGAGAGTGGTCCTTCCCCTATGTAATTTCTTCTTTTAATACACAACATTTCTTATATATATATATATAAAAGAGCGAATCAACCTAAATAAATAGCTCCAAAAATGCTTATAGTTACAAGCCTACGTAGCAGTAAGAAAAATCAACATCATCGCAAAGATCATTATTCAGCATTTTGTTCTCAAAGAGTACAACATTATCATGAAGTCATATAATCCAAAAAATAGCAAGAATACCAAGTACTCTTGTTAACTTTAGCTTCTTATGTCTATCTTCAACAATAAAAGTGGTGCAGAGAAAGATCTAATTTGAAATCAAAACGGAAAAATAAAAAACAAATAATTTTTAAAATAGATATAATTTATAATAATTGTCATAAGTCTTTTTGTAAAAATTACAATCAAGTCTTTAAATAAACATGCGAATAAAAATTAAGAAAACAATTACTTAAAAAAATAATCTAACATTGGGAAACAACTAATTATGAAATAATTAATTAGAAAACTAGCATAAATATAAACTTAAAATAGAAAATTTAATAGAATCGTGATTTGTCTTGCATTAATCTTACCCCCTTGAAGAAAACTCATCCTCGAGTTCGGTAGATGTAAAAGAATTGCTCCTTAATTGAATATGAATTTGAACTTTTCTGTTTCAAAAATTAAGTTTGATGAATATAATACCAGACTTTTTTGAACCTCGGTATAGACCTCAATAGCTGATTCAAAATGACCAAAGAATGTTTCAGCACATTCTTTGTCTGTGATGCATTGGTGTTGAAAAAGCATATGCTTTTAAAGTGGAAAACTCAACATGTTTGTCGAAATTACCAACTGTCTCGTCCAATACCCTGACTGTCTCGTTCACAAAATCACCACTATTCATATATTAACATCATCCTAGGTTAACAGTTATTGCTAGAGGTAGAAATCATCGGGTTAGAAGGTGTGTAGAAGAACAAAATCGCATTTTAGGGTTTGAATAACGTGAATCAATGTTAGAATCATAGGAATCAACTATGTGCACAATCCATTCGTTGCTAGATGGATTTTTTTTGGTCGAACGAAGGTTGTTATTGATTGTCATCACAAATCGAAGATGATGACCTATTGTTCTAACAATGACCAACAGTTGGCTAATTCTTGGGTAAAAATCCGTACTTGTCCCCCACATTAAGGTTTTGCAAAGCGCAATGTGTTTTCCATTGACCGTCATTTTTTTCGCTCTCAACATCGTCAAAGTAAAAAATGTTGTTCTTAAATCTGCGTTTCGCATGTTTGTGTCGCACTTCAATAGTCAACACAGTTATCATATGTTCGTCATTCTAGTCAAGTCGTTCAATGACTTCGAGTCTCTGTTCGTTGTCAGTGACTCTTTTTGCAATGTAATTGTCTTCAACCATAATATCGACACAACAAAATTCTTACTCCAATACTAATTTAGTACAGCGGAAGATTTGTTTCGAGATTGAAACATAACAATAAAAAAAAATTATCAAAATAAGAATAATTTGTATTAATTGTCAAAAGACTTTTTATAAAAGTTACAATTAAGTATTTAAATAGACTTATAAATAATAACAAACAATTAATAAAAATAATAATTTAATATTAGAAAATAATTAATTAGAAAACTAATATAAATATAAAATTTAGGTTAAAGTGCAATTTGGCCCCTACAACTAGACTAAATGGGCAATTTACACCGTAAACTTGAATAATAGGTAAGAACAACCTTAATATATTGATAATGGGCAATATGGCCCTTACCGTCATATTTTCCATCAAAAAGTAACATTTTTTCACTTGTTTATTTTTTTTTTTCCCGAAATGCCCCTCACTGGACCGAACCGGACCAGATCTGTTCGGCTAATTCCACTCTGATTTTTTTTTTTAAATCTTATTTCTTGGAAAAGAGAAGACATAGGAATATAATTAAAAATAAAATAAAAAACTAAAGTGCAATAAGCCGAACCGGTCCGGTCCAGTTTGGTCCAGTGAGGGACATTTCAAGAAAAAAAAATGAACAAGTGAAAAAACGTTACTTTTTAACGGAAATTATGACGGTAGGGGCCATATTGCTTATTATCAATATATTAAGGTTGTTCTTGCCTATTATCCAAGTTTACGGTGTAAATTGCCCATTTCACCTAGTTGTAGGGGCCAAATTGTACTTTACCCTAAAATTTAATAGAGTAAATATCAAAATGAGCCTTAAAGTAACGAGTTTTCAACGGACACCTTAAATTTTTAATTTCGTCAATTGACATTTCAGAGTTTGAGATGTTAGCAATGTACACCTTGTCGTTAAGGTCCGTTAAACTATCTGTTAACACCATTAATTCTCTCTCTCCCTTGCTTCTTCTTCTCTTATCTGCAACCTCTCTCTCTCTTTCTTTGAGTTTTGAAAATGAATCCTCTAAAATGGGAAAAATGCATCCTCCTGTTTTTCTTCTTTTTCTTTCAGGCTTCTGTTTCGAAAATGATTCCCCATGCTATCTCTTTTTATGCAAAAAAAAAAAGAAGCTTCTTTTAAAGAGATGTAAATCTTTTGAACCATTTAAAATAAAGACTTGCACTTTCATTGCAGCAAAGCCATCTTTGAAGTAACGAGTTTGAAGATGATCCAATCCAAACCCTTTTACTTCAAATAGTTTGTTTAACTTTGGGATCCTAATGGAATGAGAAGAAAGCTGGATCTTTTCCTGTGCTTGAAAACTGAGGTGATATCTTCAACAATGGAGTTTCTTTGGGTAAATTTGATTGAATGTGAGAGATTGTTGCATGGCAGGAGAACGTACAATCTGAATAGAAGATTTTCACAGAAAATAACCAATACACAGCCATAAATCTAGAGAAAACACCCTAGACTCAGAAAATCACTATTCTCATAGATATAGAAATATTATTTGGATAATGGATTGATAATCCCCTCATCACTACCTTTCACCCACTATATAGACTCTTGCATAGTTACACATCACTTTCACCACCTACACAGTCAACTCTCGTGCTCATAACCAACTATATCTTATTAATGCTTAATATCTAATTTTAATTGTACCACAATAAATCTCTTTAACTCACTTCCTATTATTACTCTGCCCTTGAAAATGACCTCGTCCTCAAGGTCATGCGTAGAAATTTTGATTCGCTCTTCGTAAGTACTTATCCTCCATTATCCTCTATCCCAAACTATCCGACAATATTGAAGAGAACTCCATTTATTGTATCAAGCGTATTCACTGTAGAGTGGAAGAAGAATCAAAAGGAGAAAAGGGTGTAGTTTTGGCTCTTCAGGAGACTCCAAATGTACACCAAATAATCTCAGTCTTTTAGGATTAGCTTCACTACTTCTGCAATGGCGGATTAGAAGAATCGACTACATAACAGTCTTAGCTCTTGAACTTTGAGAGCTCATAAATAATAGATTACATTACAAAATGAGTCGAACCCAAAATTTGTTTGCTTGAAATCATGTGATTTTCCATTGAAATAAATGTCTCCTAGGGGAAGAACTATATTAGGACGATGTTTCAAATCAATCCAAAAATGGCGGTTGTTTTTCCCCATTTTCAGAATATAACGTTGGAAGGAAACTACGTCTCCAACGTGGAGTTATTTGTCCTTTACAAAGAGGCTCCAGCCTTTTGTTATGACGAAACTCTGGCTGCTTTCCAGTAAGAGAAGCGAAACTGCCATTGTAGTCCATTTCGGTCTTCGAAGGTCAGAAAAAGACCTTTCTTGTTCGTCGTGGGGTAGGAAAGTGCTTTTCTACAAATTGTTTAGGGATAACCAGCTTGTTTAGCTTTCCTACATTGCTTGGAGTCACAATTTTCTTGAACAGAAGCTCCCTCTCTCTAGGTCCATTTCTCCTTCATATCCCCTAGTGTTGTGACCTTTGAAGCTCGAATTACATGTTCTGTCATAGGAATCTAGAATCTATAAATTTTAAGTGGAGGTGCAGAGAAGAAGAAGACGAACAAGAAGAGAAAGGTTGCAGAGAAGAGAAGAAGAAGTAAGGGATAGAGAGAATCAACGTCGTTAACGACAAGGTGTTCACTACTAGCACCTCACACTTTGAGGTGTCAATTGGCGAAATTAAAATTTTAAGATGTCTATTAAAAAATCCCTTCATTTTGACATTACCTGGTTTAATATAATAAGACACTTCATATGGAAAATTAAGTAAAATTGAAAATAATTAAAAAAAATTTAATAGAATCAGGGTTTATCCTACATCACAAAGCATATTGATGAAACTCACAATGCAAGAGTGAACACAGTGTGAGGTTGCAAAGGTAGAAAAATGTGGAGTTGTGTACCTCAAACAAACTCACAATACATCATAGCAGGGTCATTAGTTTTGTCTTTGCAAAGAGACAACAATCAACAATGCAGAGATAGAGTGTAAAGGCGCTTCCTGTTTGGATGTGCTTATATAAAACTTATCCTTCACAAGAATCTAAGCAAAAAACTTAACCATAGATAGAACTTCTTTTAGAAGATGACATTGCAAACTTGAAGTTTTTCGTGAGTGAGGCCCGAGCATTCATATCCACGTCGAATTTCACAAATCTTCCTTCTTTGACAAAGATTTAACTACCAATGAGACTCCTTTTCACAATTGTATCCATAATGACCACAATCAAACTATTCCATCTTTGGTCCTCTTTGTCTTTACAATCTAGGCAAAAATCACCAACTTCTCTTTCTTATGTCTTTGTCCAATGTTTTAGGACCTTTTGGTTCAATATATACACGTCTTTAGAACTATCAACTAAATTATGTGCAATTAGTACATTTTTCTTAATCAGTGACTTCATTTGATTATTTTTTCTAAAAACAAAAGACAAACTTCATTCAATTGCATAAATTCATTCAAACACAAGGAAATCTATCAAATTTGTACAATCAGGTCGGGATGGTGAGTATCAATCTCGATATAACGTCTTTAAATCCCTTGAAATTTAGTGTTGAGTTTATTTTCCTTACACATCCATCCTAAATGATCGTATTAAATTGACTAGACATGTTGATGTTGGCATCGAGTGGATGTATAAGTTAAAAGTTGAGGTTGATGAATCGCTAAATACATACAAAGCTTGCTTGGCAAATAAAGGATAAAATTAAACATATGCCAGAGCTTACTTTGAAACTTTCAAAGTGATAGTTAAACCTACAACTGTACGCCTCGCCTTTTCCTTAGTCATTGGTAGACAGGGCACGACTGATTAAGCTGTAGTACCAGGTATGGCTAGACTGGGCATGAAAAATTAAGTTATGGTACCAGATAGGGCTAGACTAGGCACGACCCAAGTCGAGCCCAAAAAATTAGAGATAGCAAGCTAACTTGGATAAGATCCCACAAACAGGCTAAATAACTAGCTTGTTTAGACTTTTAACTCCTCACATTGTTTTTAAAAAACAAAAAAATAAAAAATGTTTAGCACCAATTAATTAACAAAGCAACACTTACAATATTTATTAACGAATAATAACAATTGAATAAAAGAATATTAAGATTTCATAATCGTGGATGCCGAACAATGACATAACTAATTTAAGTTATATGATTATAATGCATTAAAATTCTATTATTAATAGAATTTTTATATCATATTTGATATACTAGTGTCAATGATAAAGCAATCATCGCTTTAAAGATTCCTTACAATTAGATGCTAATCATGATGTATTTTTTCATATGGCATGTATTTAATTATTGAAGATGACATGGTTAATAATTCTCAAGTAGAGGCAATTAGATCGGAAAATTCTTATACTATAGAGTCTAATACTAGACTACCAAAAGATTAAGAATTTTGTAAAGCTATTAAACTTATAACCAAAAAAATTAAAAATTGCGTAGATAACAAAAGGAATTCAACCTATTTAACATTAACAGATGTTTCAGCTACGAAAAGAGGGTTCAGACTGAATAGCAAAAGCCATTCTCTGCCCTCGATAAATGAAAAAGAAAAAGGGAAAATAGAGGAAGATATGTATGAGAGAGAGAAAGCCTAACCTTCCATCCATCTTTTTGGCGCATTGAGTGCTCTAACATAATAATTAAGAAACTATGTATGAGATCTTCAAGATCTAAACTCGCGGAATCTGAGTGCTTAGAAGCTTCCATCTGCAAAATGAGCAAAAAGAAAAACTGAATAAATGATTACTTACAAAATAGAGGACAACACACTTTCCAGCAAAACATTTTGTACAAGATTATATGCTGAGTTAGATAGTTCAGAAAAGAAAAACTCGTAATGGTATAACCTCATAGCTTGAGATCAGAATCTCCAAAAGCCACTCGGGCCACTCTTCCATTTTTGTTAAACTGCTTCTGTTTTCTGGATGACTGCAAGCCAAAAACAGAAGATCCTGAAATCATGTAGAAAAATTGTTCAGAATCTATAATAGAATCTCAAGAATAAACATCACAGGTAACAGTCAGCAGAATCAAAAAGCAACGTAGATATAAATCCACAATAGGTAACCTCAACATTAAACCCAACACGCTGTAAGACAAAAGAAAAATTATACATATTTCACATAAATATAAACTTCTATAATCACCTCCATCAGCCAGAAAAAATTTAATGATTAGTTACATATTAATGCTTCTATATTATGTGTACCTGCAATGCCCGGATCTGCAAAGCCTGAGGCGCATATGGAAGTGAGCGTAAGAGGATCAATAGAAGCTCTAAATGTTCAAATCGATGACCAGAATCGTAAAAGTTAAGCCCGTCTTCAGTTGAAGAAGCATTGATCTGACAGAAACCAAAAAACAAAATGTTTACATTTTATAAAGCTTAGAAGTAAAGTCAACCTCCATGGATAAACCTTTACACTCTAGAAAATGATCAAAAAAATAGGAAATTACATATTTCATATAAATCAATTTTTACAATATAGCGACCTAGAAAGCAGCTCTAATTTGAAAGGTTCGGTTCCCTAAATTCTTAAAAAATCTTATTGTTCAAGATTATCAAAAGCCAATTTTCATGAATATTAAATAAACAGAAGCAAGCCGAGAAATTAAAAATAAACTGAAAATACACTTTAATTTTTTCAAAGAATTACTTTTTTCTGACATGGTACTAAAGGTTTCATATTGTAATCTTGATACCTACCTTGACTCACAAAATATTGCTGTCAGAGCTAGATAAAGTTACAGCCATAAATAACTATTTGATTGCAATAACTAGGTAGGCCACATGAAAAAACGAAGTGCGTGAAGAAATATTAAGACTTGATGTCTAACAAGTCTGGATAATCCAGAATGATATGGTGTCGATTTTGCAGATGCGGAGTCCAAGTCAAGCAGAATCAGTAATTTCTACTACCATAAAAATGACTAACTAAAAAAATTTATCGATGTGTTAGACAAGAGCAAAGAAGACATACTGAAGCCGCAAACAAAGCTGTGTAAACACTGCCTGTCATTAGCCTATTAGGTGCCGCTTGAAAAGCCTTCTGTAGAGCAAATTGTAAAAGAGAAACCTTGTCGTCAAACATGGTACCACCTCCATCTTGAAGTCCACTAACCAAAAGATTGCTTGTCAAGTCTGGGGGCGCATGAGAAACCATTCTCAGATATCCAGATGATACTAAAGCACCTAAGAGACGGATGATACCAACAACAATTCCATCACTTTTGTCTACATTGTAAACATTATTTCTAGCACTGTCCCCACTAATTGATATACTTATCCCACCCAAATTCCTAACGTAAAAGTTTTCAGAAGCAGATGTTCTTTCAATTTCAAGTCCAGAGGAAACAATGTCAAGGCTGTTAGATTTCCCATTATCAGGAGATTGTAATTGGTAATCTTTTCCAACCAAGTTCAATTCTTTTTCCTCAAATTCCCCTTCATCAACCTGAATCCTGAGAGAATCACCATCTCTGGAATCAAGATAAGAACCCTGAACTGGCAAAACCTCATCATTTTTTTTCATAGAATCTACATCACTATGATCGCCTGCTTTAGCTTCACGTTGCAACATAACAAGAAGTGTTTCAATTCCACCACATGCTATGAAAGCCTCCGCAAAAGTATGGGCTCTAGATGTATTTGGCTGTACAACCAACCTGTACATCAAATGCAGCACCCTCACAACCTGAGAAGGTCCACATGACAAAAGATATTATTGATGCCATTCTCACCAAATACTAAAAATGCATTAATCAACTGAAAAATTGTAAGCTCTTAATGTGACCAACTACGACAATAAAAGCTAAAACTTTCCACACCGAGTCCCATATAAATGGGGATAAAAAACTTCAAGAATATGAATACAAACTTCTATATTGAAAAGCATCTTCTGTCATCTTTTGGCTAATGCAGCTATCACACAAATAAGAATACACAAATCTTTAGTAATTGGGGCTCATTCAGATTGGTATCTCTTCCACCATAAAGTTAACTTGTTTCATGAGATAATTATACCTGATTGGATTGTGGGCAGTCAACCATGAAACCAAGTAAACAACGGATGTCATCAGAAGCCATAACAGGAGGAGCTGCAACCACTAGAAGTTCAATAATTACCAAGAGTTCATCGACCAAAGCATTTATTTCACCTATTGGGCGATTAGCCTCATATATGGAAAATGTATTGACTGAATCTTTTTCATGATTTTTCCAATAGCACCTTCTGCAGCCATCAAGAAGCATTTGAATGGCATTGGCATCACGCATCACTGATAGCTCCGTGAAAACCATGTCTGCAAGTGATGACAAGAGTTTCTTTTGTAATCCATAGTTACATAAGCTCCAAATTTTTAGATCCAATAGCAAGGTACTGAAAAGCTGAACTTTGAGTGCATGATTACTCTTCTGAGATTGACATAGGGAGACAATAGCTGCAACAAGTTCTTCATCTCCCACACTATTACGCTGGCCTGCATCAAGTGAAGACAAACCCTGCAGGAGATAGTTTAAGATTTTTGACAGAATCTCAGGTCCTCTTACACTATACAACTCTTCATTGTTTCTAGGGTCTTCAATAGCAATGGAAATTAGTCGAAATATTGAAGATGCAAGAGTAACAGTAGCTGAAGACAGAGAAATATTTCCCTGCCGTGGTTCCAGGCTATCTTTATCAACATCGCAAACTGCTAGGGGAAGTAACGACATAGGACCTCCATAAGCTAAGGCCCACAAAGCATCCACAGGCTTTGTGCGAGTAGCAACATGGACTTGCCCAAGAACCTCTGCTGGTCTTCTGAGCATTCCTAAAGAAACGTAAGATATGCAATTTTATATGAAAAAACCACAAATGTCATGATAAAATTCATGTTTATTATGAGATTTGCATATCCCTCAATAAGAAGCAACAAAAGAAACCTATCTACAACCGTTGTTTTTTTTTTCTTTTTTGAAAAACTAAAATCATAATGAAATTAAAGAAGACCTTAGCAAATAGAGAAGAACAAGGCTAGAACTGATTCCAAAAAAATAGGTAAACTAAGTTTGTTAGTTAAATATGTACAAGTAATACTGAGATCATATTGCATAGAAGTGGGAAGCATCAAATTGAATTGCTCCTCTAACTCAATGAAAGAATTAATTGCTTGTAGGTAGATGCACACGAACCTAACTTATATGGTTAGTGTTTCACAGAAACAAGAATAATTTTAATTAATAATCCCTCCTAGCCTCAAGTTACACGGAAAAAATGAAAAAATAAAATACAGCATATCATTTTTTCTGTCGGTAATAAAAATATATGTTAGAAACAAATATGTTTAAGAGCTGCTTTAAATTCCATCGTATCCCAAACAATGTAAAACAAATGGATGATTGTAATTGTAAATAGTAATCAAGACTTTTCGTATTTGCTTCAGGCATAACACAAATACAATAGTTTTCCTTTGAAATCTAGTTAAATACCACAATATATTATCCAAAAATCCTTGAAAGCTATTGATAATAGGACCAAGTTCTGATATCTAATGGAACATAGCAATCTTATTTCAAAAAATAATAATGAGAAAGAAAATGACATGCCTGCAGCACCAGATGGAGAAGCATCTGGACAGAATCGTCCACTAAGCAAACTGGGGTGATAAAGAAGGTGAACGCATCCCCCAAGTTCAGCATCCAAAATAAAACTTTCCTCTGCCATTTTCTGCACGTGACTGTTTGTTGATAGACAAGGTATTCCTGCCCCATTACCAAAAGAAGGTAGTACATCTCCTCCTCTTAAAGCCAACCGTCCCATCCTCTCCACCCCAATTGGCTCCTTAAAAATGTAGATGGGTCCCATCTCAGCAAATAAAGGACACTGCCGACGACGACGTTGTAAGCCAGCTATTGTAGGAGGAGGATTTGTCCCAATGCAGCAAAATGCAAGAGGTTTGGAAATTCTAGGACACTCAAAGGGTCGACTTTCATACAATGATCCATCAATATATAGTCTCAGTTCACCCTCTGATTTCCCAAGTAGTCCCTGCCTACAGATATGCTCCAAACCAATAAAGTACCAGCACTGTGGCTTGAATGCATGCGTAAAATGTAACGAAGCCTTCTTACCCTTTCCACTACCACTTTCAACCACCAAAAACTGTGCATGAAAATAAGCCTCTATTCCTTGATTATCAGTTGATAAGAAACTAAACAATCTGGGCATATGTGCTGTACCTTCACCGGCAAGTGCACTAGCAGCAGCAGCAGCTGACATGGCTGATGATTTTCCAGACTTTGCTGCTGCAGCAGCAGCAATGGCAGCAGCAGCGGTAGCTGTATTTAAAGTGTCCGCAAAAGACTCAATATAAATCCATGTAGCAAACGCATAACCATTTGTAAAAGGCCAACGGCTTTCCCCCGGACCAAGTAAACCAGAACTTTCACCATCAAATTCAAAGGTACATGCTGGTCCCTTTGACTCCTTACTACAAACTGCCTTCTCCAGGGCAAGCATTAAGCGAGGGGACCAAGAAGTAGTAAGAGTTCTTGTGATGGTTTGCAACCATAAATGCAAATCCATAATGGTAAGTGAGTGCCCAGCTAAATATTCAATGCAATAGCACAAAGGAGTTCCATCCCATCCCATTTTGTCCATCAAACCAGTATCTTGTGCAAAAATGCTCTCTGCAGACCTCAAAAGAACTGCCAACAAACCAGCCATGGAGCACATTGCTCTATTTCTAGTGCAAGCTCGTAGTATGGCAAGCAATCCCCTAACCATTCGTGTCCTAGGGGACATTATTACCTCGTTATCACCTGCCCAAGGAAGAGAAGGAATAAGCTCACACGCCACGATGGCAGCTCGAGAGTTAAGCATTACACTGGGAGGATTGGTGTCCCCGTCCTCTTCAAAGCTTTCAACGCCTCCCATTGTTGCAAGTAAAGAATCAACTACTAAAAAAGCAATACTTTCAGTCTCCTCGCCACTACCAAAATTCCCTACACCACTTACAAGGTTCTTCAGATTGTCCAAGCTTTCAGGCTTTCCCATTATTGCAGAATCCACTAAGTGCAGCAATTCTGGAGACACATTTGGCATTGCAGCTTTTGTTCTAGGTTTTTGTGGTGAATTAACAGGAGAATATCCAGAATCAAGACTTGTCGAAGAGGTTGATGGTTTGATAGGTTGTTCAACCCTTCTCTCAGGCGTAAGACTATATGCATTAGAATTATTTTGCACGTGTGTATCAGTGAAATTGTCGAACTCATCTTGAAATGATATTGAGCTAAAATGGGAGGCTTCATCCAGTACACTAAATGATGGTCGTGCATCTTCAGAGTTTGAGGATCGTTCTGAATCCAAGATACTTCCTTGAGTTTCACCTACAGTCTTCAACTGATCTTTCAAAGGTACAAGCTCAAACTGTTCTTCGCTCTCAACTTCATCAATAGATTTGGTCCCCTGACAAACCACGTCACTGCTTCCTACCTCAATTTCATCAATACCGGAAAGACTAGTATTATTTTTTGATGGCCCTTCCCTTACTTCAACACTTGAATTATTCTTAGAAATTTCTCCAACCTCCTTAGCATCTTCTTCTTCTTCCATATTCTATATTGCTTTACATATCTAGTAAGAACTCAGTTTTGAGGTACAAGCAAAAAAGCCTATTTCAAAAGATAACTTGCAATAATTAGCAGCCAATAAGAATTTTGAGAAACACAACTTCAGCAGACTATTGAGTATCATGTACAGCATAAATCATCACTTAAAGCACAATGCTACTGTAAAAAGAAATACTCAAAAGACGGGAAGATGAACTTAGTGCCATTTTTAGTAATGTCTAACATACGCTAATCAGGTGTAAAAGTTGTAAATTCATCACAATACTTCTATAGTTTGGTAGTGTTGACTGTTTATACAACCCAAACACCAGCCAAGCGCTACACTCTCAAAAACAAAAATGAATAATGTTATTCATTTGCCCAGTATTATCAATTAATCAAGAAAGTATGTAATGGCGAACGTTAAACTCTAAATCTAATCTCATGCAACTGTAAAGTTCTGTAACACCCGAGTTTCTGAACTAGCAAGAAAAAGTTCAATCAAAAGGTCAGTCACACGAGCAAACGCAGAACGAAACATACCACGTACCGAGATCCAAAGCACACAAATAAAATATGAAAACATATGACACCTACTTTAGAGTATGAAACAAGGAGAGTGTTGAACATTTCGCATCAGGCATTGAAAAATGTGCTAAGAGCACCGATCTAGTGCGTCAAACGGAAAACACAGATGCATCTAGAAAGGTATAAATATTTGGATTCAAAACAACAATGGAAATTTCACGCAAAAAAAAAAAACAAACGGATCAGATAAACAGGTCCATAACAAGAAACATTGAACATTATCAATCCGGAAACTGATTCAATACCTCGGATCCTTCTTCTTCTTCTTCTTCTTCTTCCTCCTCCACTCGCAGCGCAAGACCACCTGAAATTGAAAAGGAGGGCGATTGAAACTTGCAGCGGATGAGAAAGAAAGAGAGAGCGAGCGAATTGGGCGGGAGAGAGGGTGGATTGAGCAGGCAATGGAGGCTATACCTGTAGAATTTGTCACCCAGTCAAAAAATGTTAGATCGCCATTTTCCAGGTTCTTTTTATTTCCAAATTTTCTATTTTCCCTGAAAAATAAGAAAATTTCCGCCTCTTAGTCTATTCTCGATTGCTTATCAAGGGTGGAAGTCGTTGCCCAAAACTTTACTTTATTAATGATAAATCCTAAACATTACTTTGACTTTACTTTATATTTAATTAAATTATAATTTATTTTCTAACTAAATTACTGACTATGAAATTTATTATTGTAATAATAATAATATAAATACATCCAATTTTACGTCTGATTTTATATCATTTCTTCTTCATTTACAATTATAATAAATTATAAATAATTAAAATTATATACCAATTATGCCAATGTATGATTGAGTGAGTGATATGAAATAGTCTAAATTAGAAAGTATAAGTTATTATCTTATTGCAAAATAGAAGATTAATAGTGAGAAGAATCTTTTAGTTTTATATAAAATTTTGAAATAAAATTACACGTGTACTTTAATTTTTTTACTAGTAAACTCTAATTTTACACGATACGTGCTAATTCATTAATTAGTATAATAATAAAAATAAATTATAAAATAATTAAAATTATATATCAACTAATCTATAATTAGAATGTACAATAGTATTACCCAATCATAAATTAAAAGCTTAATCACAAAAAGGATCTTTTATTTTATATAAAACTTAGAAATAAAATATACAATAATTTTATATTTATACTCTAATTTTACACTGTAACGTGCGTTTATTTATAAATCTGCATGATTTGTTATTTCAACTATTTATAATATATCATAATTATTCTATCAATAAATTAACGACGTATGATAAAACTTAAAAAAAATGAGTCAGTCGTGATATAAATTTATTCAGATTTGTCTAAATTATATTATAAATCGAGTATGTATGACATTATTATCACATGAAGTATCACGCGCACAATATTGTAGCGTAAAAAGAAAAATGCCACTCACTACGTGGAATTTCTAATCTTGTCAAAGACAATTGTGTTTACTCATCGAGAGCTAGCGTACTAAACATAGTGCATCAAACTTGAAAGCATAATTTCAATTTCATAGTTCACGGTTCGTGATCAACCACAACCCTCAAACTAAGTTATTTGTTCGTACTTTTTAGTATGTTACTTGGCATGTATTTCTTAATGCGTGTTTTACTTATTAACGCGAAAAAAAAGTAGCGTACAAAAAAAAACTTTGAACTATGAAATATGTTCATCTTAAACATTAAACTATGCATTAATTAACCAAAAGAACGCATTGACTAACCAAAAGAACAACAAAGTTTAAGCTGTATATATTTTATATTTTTTTTTTATTCAAAAACATAATTTAAGGTTTAAGTTGAACAGATCCATAGTTCAAGGTTTTTATTTTTATTTTTATTTCCCTCAAAAAAATTATTAAAACTCTAACTACCTTTAACCAGGCAACTAATATAACCTCATAATCATAATATGTATTTTCTATTTTCAAATTATATAACGTTACCACGAAAGAAAGCATTACTCACGTCTGGTTGGTCAAATTTGACATGAAAATAACTATGCTAAGGAGAGAACAAGTCCCGTTACCACCATTATAAAGACCTTTTCTTCTAATACAATTTTCTAAATTTTTTTAGACTTTTGATCTCTGTAATTTCTTTTCAATTCTTTCGTTTTGATCTTCGAAATAAACCTCACCTGCACCAAGATTTTTGTCTAAAATTCTACTTCTACAGGTGTTTTATGTCAAACAGGTTGTGGAGTTGGACAAACTAATTATAGGTATCGTTGCAACGATCAAAATCAATTCATGTTCATGGGATCAGAAGTAGTTTCAGGGGCATGCATAGAAATTGAAAAATAAAAGTCATTCTATTCAATTAATCTCGCTCAAATCTAAGAAATCATAAAATTTCTCAATTCAATATAGGCAAAAAAAAGATGTAGCGGGTGAATGAGAATTCACCAAAAAAACAGGAAAAGAAGTACCTTGGACATGGTGCAGTTAGTCAGGAAACGAGCATCTCAGCTCAAATGCAATTAAGAGGAAGAGAAGTCTCATTTGGGAGGATGACGATTGGGTTCATATGATCATATTGCAATTAGTAAGGTAAGGGTGATTGTAATCAGCATACTTGGTCCAGTACTGTTGATACCTTTTAATACCAGATTCCAGCCAAGGTTTGAGGTTTCCACTGTAGTGTATGATTGCCGCATCTTCAATATCCGACCAATTTATGCTTGGATTGTAGCCTAAACCAAGCAAATGCCATGACTTCATAAGCGGGTGCGTCAGCCCATAGAATGTAACTAAACTTGGAGGCAATGTCCCATGTTTCCAAAGTAAACTTCCTTCATTCTGACATGAGTGTACAGAAAAGGAAAGATCAACTTGTTTCCACGACGATTTAGATTTTAATCAGAACCAAAAATTGCATCAGAAAAGAGAACTCTGTTATCTGCAGAAAGAACCTCTTGGCTCCAAGAAAAACATGTCAACCCTTCTAAAACATTGGAAACAGCACTTCAAATATGTTAAAAAGCCTTCGCTTCGCCTCATAATCTACAATTTTCAAGTAGTTGCTCTAATTTCGTCAGTACTCAGTCGAAGATTACAGTGAATATGCTACCCCTTAGAGTTACAGCTCAAATACTTCGAGCACTCAGTACATATTGAAAGTTGTCATCAAGTACAAATATGTTTGAGTAGTTTATCAATTAAAAATTACTAGTAATTACCCAACTACATATGAGTGACTACTTAAACATGTCGAGTTACATGATGGTAATTCTTAGGAGGAGCATAGCTATCTATAAATGTCTTATTTCAACAGTAAGGAAGAGCTACTGTTAACTACTTCAGAAAAGAAAACACAATAGTGTAGCTACGGCCGATGGTAATCAAAAATAAAACATATAGAGCATGAGAAAGACAAACTCACCAAGTTCTGCCATTTATGATATATCCCAGTTACATCTTTCCTTTTCCATTCCTCAAGGTCAAATATGTTCATCCCTTTTGCCCAACTGCATGAATTTGGATCAAATTCTCTGGCAATGCGAGGACTGGAGAAGTTCAGGTACTTGTTTAAACGATTAAATTCCCCACATATTTCTACTGCACCATTAACTTTTCCATTAAATTTACAGTCCACAAGTCCGTCAAGTCTTTCTGAACGACTACATCGTCGTCCAAAACCAAGATCTTATTTAACTTGGGGTAAATCTGGGGGAGATAGAACCTGAGGTAGTTGAGCACTGAGAAATACTTGGGGTTTCTGTACTTCATACCACTGCGTGAAGAAGTGGTTGCATGCCCTGCCTTGAAATGATAATCTCGCATTGCAGTAGATTGAAGCTGCCGGAGTATTGGGCTGTAGGAAGAGTTGAGCCACTTTAAATCATCAACATTTTCAATATGTACATTGGCTTTTCCTGGAGGATTTAATAGAAACCACATATTCATGGCTTCAAAGTAAAGCTTACTGGTAACAATATGGAACACATGTTTTGCAGATTCCTGTGTTTCATCCAAGAATAATATATAAGTAAGGGCAGACAGAAAGCAACTAAACTGTCGACTGAGTTCATTCAAAACTTCAATTCACAATTACTCAGCATGTGATATACTGCATTGAGTAGTCTATCATCACTTCAAGTGAATTTCATAATTAAAAATAAGGAAGTTATCTATTTCTTGAAGCAAAAATTGTAACTCGATTCAACTGTTTTCAGCAAGTTTTTCAGTAGAAAATATTGTAAAAGATTATCAAAATTACCAAGCGACGCCACAACTAAACATTATTATCTTTTGAGCATCCAACACTAACTTGGTCAAGGTGTAACTTTACACAAAATAGGAAGTATGATTCACCTTAGCATTCACAATGGTCGAATTGATGACAACAGATGTTGCCAAGACGTTATCCGAAAAGATGGCATAATGATAAAGATCTGGATTTTCCAAATTCTCCCTTCTATGAAGCTTTCTATTCTCTAGAGGAAGAAGATAGTACTCTAAAATTAGTCGTAAAGAGAAGCAGTGGATTCCTTTTGGAATTGTTTTCACAGATAATTGACTTAGATACGTGCTCTTCTTTTTCAAGATTGTAACTTGCTCATCTGCAGTTTGAACCATTGCTCTCAACTTCTTAACCACCAACTTGCATTCAGGAAATTTCTTGCTCGCTTTTGAAAGAATTTTTCCCATGCCTTCAATCTTTTTCGGTGCACTATACAAGTATAAGATACATATGAGATAGAAATATGCTTCAGAAATTGTCTTCTGGTGTTTTAACTTCTCACTCCAACATTTGAGAAATTTTTTCAGGCAAACTTCAATTACCTGTGATGTAGTTCAGCATCAACGTTTGCCTCTCCTAAGACACGATTCATCTTTTTAAGCCAGCCTTGGAGTTCATTTTGCAAGCCATTCTTCTTCCTAGCATTGGCTATGCTAGAGTATACCCTCGACATTATTATCTGGTCTCGCACAAAATGTACCATTGAATTAGAATTTTCATTCCCCTTGTCTTTCTTCCGCGCAGGTGTATTTTCCAAGACCTAAAGTCTCAACAGCTTTTCATATTTTAATGGTTGCTCTTTCACTCGCTGCATAAATGAGTAAAAAGTTGAATTGATTATCAAAAAGTAGTATAGATTCAAAAACTCGGAGAAACTTAAAATTATCATAATCATATCGGCACTGGTCAAATACATTTTTTTATAAGATGCCGAGCATAGTAAAAGAATGAAGATACAATAGAAGATAGTTTCGACATTGTCTGATATGGAAATGTTATAGCAGTCATTTTCAAAGCAAGAAACTATATTGAGAACTAAAACAAGCAAAGCATATTTGTTTTGGTAAAACTATAAAGTATGGCGTTGTTGTCTGAGTACGGCTCAAATCCGAAATCAAGAAAGTTAATAATCAACTTTAACTATCACCCTTCGCATTAGTCTTGCAGAGTCATCAATAAAGTTGGAATGATCATCTGCACAGTATAATTACGGTCAGAAATGTATAGTAAACTGACACATAAAGAACATTGCTTCTAAAAACTACTACTTCAAAACTCACCCTCTTTACCCTTTGATGCTTTTGTTCTTAGCTCTGCAACTATTTGATTTCGCTAAAAACAAAAAACGGAAGAGCTTATCTTATCATGGGTGGGAAGCTATTGCGTGAGAAGATTTTTGCATATAAACAGAATGAAACGGTAGCTGTAATCAACTATATCCAACTCACCTCAGATGTGGCTCCAAAAGAAGTCTCTGAACCAAACGTTTTCAATAATATTGACGAGTTTCTCTCTCGAAAATCATAAGGACTCATAAGCCCGTTGTTAGCTGCGCTAGTATCAATAGCCTAATAGAACACTTAATTAGTGTGTTGTATTGTATGAAAAACCAAATTAACAAATGAAATTACGAAAGAAAAAAAAAACGAGTATATCAATATTTATACAATACTAGCTTCCTTTACAGATGAGATCTTTTCATGCTGAAGAGCTGGCCTTTCTTTCATTTTTCATTATCAGGAAGTTAACTGTTGGATGTGTATCGAAAAATGTACATTCACAATATTTATAGCAAGCCAAATGTTTTCCTGTTTTCTGGGACCACCTATACTTACATTTTGATCTGCACATTGATAAAAGAAAAAATATTATAAAATTAGATCATAAGCAATTAGAAAATTGCATCCGTAATACTTTAATTGCACTTGAGGCAAGAAGAAAGAAAAACATGATTGACGATTTCAGCTTCGTTAAATAATCATTGCACCAACGAAAAACTTTGATCTGAGTTTGCTTGTTACTCGAGATAAAATGTACGATAGATGATTACATGAGGAAAACATAATTAAAAGAACGTCTGATTAGAGTGGAGATTGTATTTCACTTTGAAAATATCAAGAATTCATAAAAGCTAGCGGAACTGACCTGAAGAGCGAACTCCTCGGCCAACAAGGAAAATCAAAGTAGCGAGAATGGAAGAGAAAACGAAAAATGAAATAGTAAATCGAGATCCGACTCTAATCCATCGGTTTCCTGCATCTGCTATAATCCTTCTAGTTGACCACATCGTGGATCACACAACCAAGAAATTCAAGCAATAATCATCATCAGCACACTAAGAGAGCTAGTCATGCATCAGACGGAGAAAATCGACAAAAAAACGCTTAGAAATCAAGATCAATCTGATGGAAGTAGAGTCAATCGCTAGACGATATCAATCAAAAGCGAAAACTCCAGTACGGAAAGCATGAGCAAGCGCGCGCATTTGATAGCTTATTCGCTCCATAGTTGCTTCCGAGGTCCGAGTTTTAAACTGCCAGATTTTGGCGCCTCTCCGCTTTTAAACGACGTCGTAGCAAACTCGCTCTATTGGTGGATAATTTATTTAGATATTATTTTATAATATTTTAATTTTCTCTAAATAATAAACGGAAGTTGAGAGTGTCGTTCAGTCGAGCAAGGCCGCTGGCCCCCTGAAAACCCTAACACTGAGGGTTGTCTTCTCGTCAATGGTCCTCTTCAGACGGTCCCGCCAAAACCTAACCAAATATGGCTCATGCTTGACGCTTCTCACGCGCCACCTTGGCTCCTCCGCGCTTCGAGATCGCTACGGCTTCGAACCCCCACCTTCCCTATCCTCGGCCGTGCAAAAAGCTAACCCGATCAAGAAGAATGTGAAAACTCCTTACTGCCCGCCCTCGTCGCTGGATCGTACAGGAAAGAGGCCGACACATTCTGATTTGCCGTTCGATTTCCGGTACAGTTACACCGAGAGTTGTTGACAGTGCAGGCTGAGAGGAAGATTTTGGTGGAGAAATCTCAGAGGAACAAAACAAAGAGACAAGTTAAGCCTATAGGGCTTCGAGAACCAAAGTATTCTCCATTCGGGCCTAGACGACTGGACAGGGTATGGACCGGAGTGTGTGCGCCGGCCGTGGACCCGAAGGTGAGGTCGGTCGAGGGCGTGGAAGACCCGGCGTTGGAGGTAAAGAGGAGGTTGATGAGGGAGAGGATCCAAGGGGAGCCACTAACGGGTTCTGAGAGGAAGATTTTGGTGGAGAAATCTCAGAGGAACAAAACAAAGAGACAAGTTAATCTGGGTACGTGATTTTTCGGGGCTGTGAGAGAATTTTGATGATTGAGGAATTTCGTTTTGGTCCAAGTTTTGTGTGGATTATGAAGTGTCAGAGGTATAAAATTTGAAGCCACGTCGATCTGGGTACGTGGTATTATCACTGTTTAAGGCTTATGCTGTTCTAGGTTTTATCCTTTCACTTCTTCTACTATGGGCTATGAAATTTTCAGGGGAAAACGCGTTAGAAGGGCACATTATGGAACTTTTTTTGGCTGCATTTAGTGTTTTTTTTATCAAGGGAGCAGTGTGGAAGTTTTTTGACCCGCATTTACTCTTTTTTATTTGTTTGTGTCTCTGGCTGACTGAATAACCTGAATACTTGTTTCATATAGCGGTAGGATAGGTCGACATTTTGTGTTTGATTTTTTTTTTACTTATGTTTTCCGAGGAACTTTATGGGAGAGAAAACATGATTTGTTGAAGAACTGGTTGTAAAGAAATGCTATAAGATCTCCAAGCAAAAGTACTCAAACTTTCTTTTGCCCCTATCTCTTCAATGCAGGAAGAGATGGCTTGACGCACAATATGCTCAACGATATTCATAACAACTGGAAACATGCTGAAGCAGTGAGGATAAAGTGTCTTGGTGTTCCCACTGTTGACATGAAAAATGTCTGCTCACAGCTTGAGGTATTCTGCTTTCATTTTTTAGGGTGACATCTTACTGACAATTATCTGTCATTATTTCAATATCTTTGCACTTTTTATTGTTGCCTGCTATCCGCAGTGTATACATATGTGTTATTAATAACTGTATTTCTATGACTTTTCAATCTGTACTGTCACTTTCATGTGCTTTATGTGTGCTTCTCTCAAAAATTGTAAGTAGCTTTCGGTTGCAGGATAAGACATTCGGAAAGATCATTCTTAGACACGGTGGTCTTCTTGTCTTATACAGAGGCAGGAACTACAATTCTAAAAAGAGGCCTGTTATACCTCTAATGTTATGGAGACCTCACGAACCAATATATCCCAGGCTGATAAAAACTACTATTGATGGTTTAAGCATTGAGGAAACGAAGAAAATGAGAAAGAGTGGATTGGCCGTTCCTGCTTTGACAAAGCTTGGTATAGATCCGAACCTTGGTCTTAGATTCTGAAATAAGCCATATAGTTCTGAATACACTGACTAACTGAAATGAATTGCAGCCAAAAATGGTTACTACGGTAGTCTGGTACCTATGGTAAGAGATGCCTTTCTTTCCTGTGAGCTGGTTCGAATAGATTGCCAGGGGCTTGAGAGGAGTGATTACAAAAAAATAGGCTGCAAACTTCGGGTAATACTCTGTCTTTTGCATCGCATGGCTAATATATGAATAATATGATCGTTACCCTCTATATGTTCCCTTTTTGTTTTGTTATTTGAGTTTATTGATGAAGTTTTTATGCCAGTTTATAAGTACTTCAGGTAATACTTCGGGTAATACTCTGTCTTTTGCATCGCATGGCTAATATATGAAATAATATGATCGTTACCCTCTATATGTTCCCTTTTTGTTTTGTTATTTGAGTTTATTGATGAAATTTTTATGCCAGTTTATAAGTACTTCATTCCTTTCAAGTGTCAGTCTTTGGTATTTATTGTTTCAATTTTTATTTACTCTTCAACTTGAGACACAGGACTTAGTGCCTTGTGTCTTGGTGACATTTGAGAAGGAGCAAATTGTGATTTGGAGGGGAGAGGACTATAAGCCTTTGGATGGTGGGTGCTTTCTTACAGAAAGAGAAACTTTTGACGACTTAGATGCCGAAATGGAACAAGTTTCTGCAGAGGAACACAATAGCTCAGATGAACCAAATTTGGACTGCAAAGAAGAAACCTGAATTTTGGACATGATGCTGAAAACAGATGGTATGCTTTTGCATTTTCTGATGTAGCTAGGCCATGTAATATCTTTCTTGCGTAGTTTTCTGTAGTTGTTCTTATTGTGTGATATGTGAAGAGCTGAGATGAGAACAATTCTTTTAGGGTGAGAAAATATGGATTAATATTAATGTACGTGGAATAGATTACTCTGACCATTGGTTGGATAGATCCTCTTGATGAGAATTTTACAGATTCGATATCGAAATGAACGTTGTTTATGCTTCCTATAATCCTAATCTTGGTCTAGAGTAATGCATGATGTTTATTATAATCTTATAATTTGCCGTGTCATTTATTTGAGCGTAGAGAAATTATCACAAAGTGTGAATAGTTAAATTAATATTATGGTTTACATTAACAAACAACAATTTATTGATGAAATGCTCAAATATTAGATTATCATTAAATGGGGTGATAGTGATGTATAACTTAAGAATTTAAATTTGAGATGGGAAATGTTGGATGCAAATAATGGAGAATTATTGGAGTTCAAAGATGGAATGGGCATTGGCCATGGTGATGAAGTAGAATGCTCCAAAACTGAGGGGTTGGTGATCAAAGAAGGCATAATCTTGGGCTGTCTGAATTCCATCAGACGGCCATGAAAATTGAAAGATGGAGCAAGAAGACAATTTCATCTGTCTCAAAGTTCCGGGTTTAGAATAGGGGTGAAAATCAGTTCGGTTAAAATCAAAAACCGAATTGAAAATCTCGGTTTTGTTTGGTTGGGTTCGATTTCAATTTTGAGAAAACTGATTAGAGATTTCAATTCAGTTTTCTGTTTCCTCTTTGACAACCAATTCGAACCGAATTTACGATATTTATATAATTTTTAAAAAAATTATATTGAAAATTACAAATTATAAAATTAAACCGGTTTAAAATTGAAAAATGTCTAAGAAGCGAAATCGAACCGAGCAAAATCGAAAATATTAGTCCGATTTGGGTTCGGTTCTGAAAGCCAATCGGTTCAGTTTTAATTTCAACTGGAGGTGTAACATTCCACTCCTAGTTTAGAATGGTGGTTGAGACTGAATGGTCTCTCATTCTAAACATTGCAAGAGTCATTCAGTCCACCAGATCAAGACAGTTATTGAGAATTTAGATATATTTGCACCCAGTTTTTATTTTTTCCTTACGATTTCAGATCATGAATCTAGAACTTGAGATTAATATGATTACTAACAAAGAATTAAGAATCAACAGTTCCCACTAAATTGGACTGGAGATAAAATATCACTCCCAATGAAACAATTTGACAAAATCGAGAAGAAATTTCACCACGTGCGTTGCGTTAGCAAATCATTTATCGGGAATCAGAGGCCAACCCAAATCCTCCTACTCTCACACCCGAAAGTATTAACAGAAAGTCATTCCTTTACTGTCGCTGTTTCGTGTGGAGAAGCATCTGTTTTTGAGCTCAACAATGGCGGACAAGGACATAAACTCGCCGCTTCTCCATCCAAAATTAGTGGGTAAGTCTCAAGTTAGTCTCAGCATTGAAGAAGATTCAGACCCACATGGCCCGTCCCTCTACGATGACGGCAGTCCAAGCGGCACCCATTTCAGTTTTCGCAACCCTTACGCCTTCATCGGGTCTCAAGGATTCTCTGTACCGGAAACGACGTCGATAGATCCTTTTCGGAACAATACGCCTAGTGTTGAAGGGATTTATGAGCGTTTGAAGATTGCCATTTGCTTTCCCTTGGCAGTAGTGAGGCTCGTTCTCTTCGGAGGTTTTGTGTTAGTTGGCTTCATGGCTACTAAGTTGGCGCTTGTGGGTTGGGAAGATAGGCAGAATCCGATGCCCAGGTGGAGGCGTAGAATTATGTTGGTCACAAGGATTTGTGCTCGCGGTATCCTCTTCACTTTTGGGTAATTCAAATTGGCTTGTTTTTATTTACGTTTCTGCTCGTTAATTTGCCTGGAGATGTGGAGAAAAAGAGCTTGAAATGGAAATTTATTCCTGCAGCATTTGAAATGTTTTGTTTGGCCAGGGAAGTAGTTTGTGAAAATAATAGCTGTTTAATCTTTTGGTCTGTTGATTCTAATGCACGTGTAATTTTACTTGTCATAGTTGATTTTCTCTTCCATAATCCATCCAACCCAATGAAATGATATTGTAGAATTTCAGATTCTGTTCCTAAATTTATGGAGACGCTCTTTTGGTTTTTGCTGTCTCAGCTACCACTGGATAAAAAGGAAAGGAAAACCTGCTCCAAGGGAGATTGCTCCTATTGTCGTCTCCAATCACATCTCGTTCATTGAACCTATCTTCTATTTCTACGAATTATTTCCAACCATGGTTGCTTCAGAGTCTCATGATTCTATACCCGTAGTTGGAACAATCATAAGAGCAATGCAGGTATTCTCTCACTACCCCGAGTTCGTTTTTTTTTTTTTCTTGCTGTGTTTGTGTGGTTCCATGGCCTAAAATAAATATCTTGGTGATATATTATTAATATTGAAGTCTTTTTCAGGTAATACATGTTGATAGGTTTTCATCATCATCAAAAAAGCATGCCGTTAGTGAGATAAAGGTATATCTTCATGTTACTATCTTATATTATTACCATCTTCTACTGTTTCTTTATGTTCCAGTATCACTATGGCTTTCTCCCTAGAAATCTATCGCAAACTATGGATACTCTTTTTTAGCGATTAAAATCTCTTAAAAAGTAAAAAATTGAGTACCACGTTGGAGGATACCCCATTAGTTACTGCTCTTTGACTTCGATGTTTTAGAATTTGGTGATTTTTTTCACGTGTTAATCCAATACTAACTACAATTTCTTTCATAAAATTAATTTCGTATACTAATAAATTGTCAACAATCCCAAAAACTAAAGTTTGTGGGTTGAGAATAATTTAATTATTTATATATTTCTTAATATATATCAAGTCTTTGTTTTAAGAAGTTTATAAAATTGGTTTTCTTTCTATGCATAGTTCATGTAATGATCACGAGTGCGCAAGTTTTTCTCTTTTTTTTTTTTCTCCTTTTAATGGGTAGAATGATATGCAATGTGTGTGATCACTTCTTATTTGTATGTGATTTTTATCAGTTCATAAAGCATTTGATACTCAATTTTTTTCCTTTGTTTCTCCATTTAATGAGTAGGATGATGGGCAATGGGTTTGATCCCTTCTAATTCTTATACGATTTTTATCAATTCATAAAAAAAATTGATACACAATTTGCTTTCAAGGATCTGAATCCAGAGGAAGGCTTCTTGCAATAGATATCCACGAATTTTGTTATTTCCGGAGGGAACTACAACAAATGGAAGGGCCCTCATTTCCTTCCAGAGTGGTGCATTTGCCCCTGGTTACCCAATCCAGCCTGTAATTGTTCGCTATCCTTTTGTACACTTCGATCAATCTTGGTAATGCTAATTGGTTATTGTTGAACTGGTGATATAGGCAGGGTTGCCTACTTGAGTATGTTACTAGCTTACTATCATTTGAACTTCATTGTCTCAGGGGACATATTTCCTGGACCAAATTAACATTTAGAATGATGACACAATTTCACAATTTTATGGAGGTATTATTCTCGTATTTATTTGTTTTACTTTATAAATCATGGCATGTGAACTATTAAGTTGCTCCTTTTCTATTAAGTCTTTCTTTTTGATTGGTTAGGTAGAGTATCTTCCTATCGTTTCCCCTCTCGATGATGGAAAAGAAAGTGCTCTCCAGTATGCCAAGAGGGTGAGATTCTGCTTTTTTTTTTCTTTTCTTTTTTTTTTAATTTTTTGTGTTTATTTGATATTTCCAGTTTTTTCCTCTTTGAATGTGAAAGGAAAGTATAAAAGGAGATGTCAGGCAGTTTTTAAAAGATTTTACATTGAAAGCTGTTTGGTTGAATGGATTTGAATGTCGACTATTGAAGTTTTCTTTTTAAATTTTAGAACTTTAGACATTGTTTGTCTACGAAAGACAAGTCAGAAATGTAATCAAACATAGAGAAATGAGAAATGTACCAAGTATGAATTTTTGGAAAATGAGAAAGTGCCATATGTAAAAAGTATACTTTAATCTTGAAGATGAAAAAAGTGTCATAGAATCATGTGTTTTTTGTGTTATTATTGAAAATTACGATAATAGTAAAAATCTTATTATTGAATAATGTCATGATATTACTATATCATCTATTGATTGATAGACGTTTGCGAAAAAATGTGTTGCATGTCTGTTTAACATGTTTATACTAATTAAAATCTATTTTCCTTAATATGTAATTTATGATTCACATTTAAAATTAATTATTTTTCTTGTAAAATTTTATAGAAAAACTTGAAGCAATTATATAATTTTTTTGGTTATATATTTTCCAATCCCTTACAGCTAAGTAGCTAGTAACTATCTCTATCATAAGTTCAAGGCGGGATGACTGACAATACATGTTCGTTGGCTGCGTTCATGCTTGTTATTCATTCATGCGATATATTGTTCATGAATGACACCAGTTGTTGCATCATATATGCAGACTAGACATGCTATGGCAACGGCACTAAATGTTGCACTAACATTTCATTCTTATGGGGACTTGATGCTTCTTATCAAAGCTTCACAGGCCAAACAGGTATGCATTCCTTGGAGATATTGAAACTTTTTCCAATATTTATATACATTTGCTGTTAATATTTATTTATTAGTGAGTCTTATATCTAGCTTTTACTATTAGTCTCTTTTCTCTGACTGCAGCCAAAGCCATCGGCTTTTATGGTTGAAATGTCCGGGTTAGTAGCAGTGAGTAATTCTGCCTGAACTATACATGCTTATATTTTTGTCATTAAGTAACAGGAGCTTGTTTTATTTTTATTGTTCTTAAAAGAAGATGAATAACTTTGTAGAATTTGAATCTTTTATTTCTTATATTTAATGCCAGGAGGTCATTTCGCAAATAATTATTGTTTGTAGGTCAATTACTGTTCTGTGAATATCTCCAAACTTTTAATGGTTTTTGTTGATCTACGTAGTTGGCAATATTCTGCTGTTATTAGATGTTCTTCTTCTTTAAATATATTAAAGATGAAAGTCCAACTGTGTTTTTTTTTTTTTTATTGTTATTATTCAGCCATTTCATGTAAGCAGCTCAGAAGCTGTTGGCTTTCTGGAGAAGTTTCTTTCAATGAGTTCAGATTCCAAGTATTTTCTAAACTTACTCATTTTTCTAAGCTTCATCCACAAAAACAAACTGAATTGTTAGTTTTCTGTGGGCTGCCCTTCCCTTGTAGATTATCCCTTCTGATGAGAGAATTGGCTACTGGAATTCAATAAGCCCGATTTATCGAAAAATTTACCAAATCACAACTCGTGCTGTTCAAATAAAAAGAAGTAAATAATGGACATGCTTCTCTATGAGATCTTTGATTCTTGTACTCAGTCTGGAAAATAATTTAGTTAACATACTTTTATACATCTCAATCTTATTTGCTCCTTTTAAACATGAGATAGTTTTCTTTAATGTTTATTGAGTGAGAGAAGAGATCCTTCTCTGATAGTTGCATTTCTGTCGGTGAGACTAATACGATCTTTCTAATTTATGTTTAGTGGTCGTGTTACGTACAATGAATTCATAAAAGCGTTGCAGCTCAAGCCTTGTAGTTTCTCCGAAGAGGTTTGTTAGAGTCGCTCTCGATTTCATTTATATTGTCAATGTGATTTCATTTGCCTCGATTCGACATTTTCTTGTAATTTAAGTATATTTCATGGCATTTGAAACCTTTAACAAAAATTTTATTTCATGAACACCTTCATGGGTTTCAGATATTTGCTTTCTTAGATGTGGAGAAGAGTGGAGCAATAACATTCAAGCAGGTTTTTCTTCTTCCAAGCTTCCTCTATGCATTGTAAACATGTATAAAATCAAAGAAAATGAAAATATTTCAACAAAACTCTTAAATTCTTATGGGTGAAGATAGTGTTTTACAAGGTGAGACTCTTCTTAACCACACTGCTAACTTCTTAAATACAAGTATTGGTCTTTAATAACTTAGTGTAGTAGAAGAAGATTGGAGTAAAACAATTAGAGAAAAAGCTATCTAAAGCTAGCTCACATGTAAAGCAAATGATTCGGATCCATTATGGTTACCTTGTAACTACTTCACTCCCGCCCAGATGCAAACGGAGATTAAAGCAAGGGTTGGATTCGAAACCGGTGTTAAAAATTATAAATCGACTTGTTCGCTCTGAAACTTTGCAACGTGTATGGATTTCTGGTTGTTTATTTTGCAGTTTCTACTGGGATCAGTGCATGTAAGGAGTCAGGCATTATTTCGGAAAACTCTCGAGTTGGTTTTTTCCAAATGCAGCAGCGAAGAAGACGATATAATTCCGAAATCAGTAAATCCTTAACTCAAATGGGTTGTTCTTCTTTCTTCCCTGGGTTTGAATGGTTTATGACTTGAAAATTTTCCCTGTCTACTTCATCAAATCAGCTTGAGGATTACGTCAGGCCTGTTATTCCGGATATGGATGAAAATGAGGTACCAATTCAAACATGATTTACAAACCCATTTCTGGGACATATAATTATATGTATTTTGACTGTTCCATTACAGATTTATGAGCTTCTGAAACTCTTCGATATCGATCGGGATGGCAGGATCAGCAGAGACGACTTTTTTGGGTTCTTTCAAGCCAATCCTCTCCTCGTCGCCCTTTTCTCGACTTCTTTCTGTCGGAAGCCGTTCTCTAAAGAACGAGGAGATTTTATCGAAAATGGCGCCTCGAGCTCTATTTCTGGGCTTGCCAACCACCGAAATGCCTCTTGAAACTGCTTTTTTGTCAATTTTGTTCTCAAAATATTGTACACTTTCTGCTGGTTTCATCACAAAATTCCAGCCAAAAAATAAGTTAAATTAAGTTAATCTTACTAATTATCAAAAACCATGGCAAAAAATTGCACCAAATTACAGTCAAGACGAACAACTTTAATTTAACAATAAGGTTATTTCCAAAAAGAAAAAAGAAAACTAGATGATATGAAATCAACCTCTTATAAAATTTAGTTTAGTTAAGGATTGATTATAGAGAAATAGCTAATTAATCTGTTTTGCCGACAGTGTTCTTCCTGCACGTGTGATTTGCCGACAGAAAATGTGTCCAAGGTTGCATGTAAATTGCGAAGAATGATCAGAAAACCATCAAAGGAATCTTAATTATTTCTCTCTTTTTAGTCACTGACAAAATTACATCTCCATCTATGACAACCACCTCACATTTGGATAATGTCTGAAATTTGTAAAAAGCAATTTCGATAATTTTTAAAAATTATAAAAGATCTATTATGTACTCGTCAAATCGCACACGATATAAACCGCTATGATTACGTACACGGTAATATGATTGACAATTTACGCATTTTGTGATCATCGATTCCGAAATAAGAATCATTGTTTTCTAGCGTCATTAGTCTGTGTTTCCCGTCGAAATGCTGAATCGTGATCGTCGTCTGGCTTGCAGCCCGCGTATTGAGAATATTTTAAGAATTAATATTATATGTTGGTTATATACTATAGGGTAATTTAGGTATTTTAATTAATTTAGTTTATTATAAATAAAAAGATGAAAGTGCGTCAGGAGATCATTAAATATTGAATATTGTACATATGAAAATGACTTTCTAGAGTTTTGTCTTTTCCGAGCGTATAGCTCATGGTTGTTTATGGGCCCGTTTCTCATCTTACCTATGTCTTTATTTTCTATTTTGTGTCTTTTTTATTGTTTTATAGCAATGAGATCGTTTTATGCTCATCACTGGAAATCAACTTTCTTAAGATTTTAGCCCGAGCCTTGGTCCACCCCAAAACCGATCGCGACCAACCAGAGGCTTTGTTTCAACCAGCCAAGTTGGATGGAAAGTGAAGGGGAGTCCTCGTTGTCATTTGGAGACTTTCCTAAAGTCTTTTTGGATGAAATGCTTGTTATCCAACGTGACAAGAAAAATTCATTTTTCTTGTCAACTACATTCTAAGTCCACAAAGCATAGTGTATTACACTTAAAAGTAATAACATTTCTCTCTCTCTCTCTTAATCACTCCATTCTTCTCTCTCATAATCACTTATTTATTCAACCCACAGTTGCATAGTCAAACAATGAAGAACAGTTTAAGAATAGAGTTTATATAACTTCTAGTTTGTGTAAATCTAGAAGCAATAACAACTTGTAACATATTTTAAATCACGATATATGTTTCGATTCATTTTCATAAAATTCTATATGTTTTCGTGAAGAGTTTGTTGTTCTAAATGTCATTGTTCACTTTTCAGTTTTTGAAAATTTTGACCTCATATCGACGTAAAAAATAATTCATGATATGTTTATCTTGCTGTGAATATATTGATGCAAACGTCTATTTAATCTATAAAATATACAAGCTATTTACGAGGAGAAAGATTGAACGAAGAAAATTAAAGAAAATTGAGAGAATTTCTGTGCAGATTTAAAACTTTTACGCACTAGTTACGTTAAATAACTCCATAAGAGAAAGGCCTTCTAAACAACTATTTATGACATGTTCCTCTCGTGAATCTTTGTCCTTACCTCAAAGAAAGGAAACAACTAAAACGGAACCACACAAAACAAACCATCGAGAAAATAAACCATGATCAAACATCGTTCATAATTGACCATCCACTTTCGTGTAGATTACAACAAAAACAAAATTGAACTAAGCAAACAATTAAGAATTAAGTAATATTTTGTCCAGGTTTGATCAACTAGGAGGAACAAAATATTTATTCGACGTTATCATCAACTGCAACTCCAACAAGAAGAGATTTCCAAAAACAATTTTTAGAACTCGGGTTTCCCACTTTAAAATTTAGTTTTATCGTCTCTGCTTACTCCTGTTAATGTTACTTTCATAAATAGAATCAATATGTTAAGCGTGCTTATGATTGACGACATCTTAATATACCATAAGATTCTCATGTATTTTATTTTTCAACTAATATTAATAATGTCAAATCCTCGATGGGATGTTATTGTCTTACTAGGAACGGTTTAATCGTTTTCATATTTCAGTACACACAAATTAGTTGTCTTATCTTGATTATAAACATTTGTCTTGAATTTTCAAAATAAAACACGGCTATCTGTCCATTAATTAAACGTAAATAGAACAATTTAAATTATAAACTCCATCAACAATATCGTTACATCCCGTCCATGTCAAAATATTAAAATCAATAAATTAGAAAAAAATTAAAAAAAAATATCTACTATTTATCTATCTTAGTTTGATTTGACACTATTATCGACGATTTCTACAAAATTATGGTTGGAGATTTTCACTTGGTAAAGTTGTTAGACCATCGAGGTTCACATGACGGACCTAACCGAACATCTCTCCACCAGTCAATCGTCTTAAAAAACCAAAAACTTGACGCGTATGTAAACCGAACGCGTCGGATATATTAAAAGCAACATGAATCTTAAAATCTCCAAAAATAGGGAAAAAAAGAAACGTGACAAAAGAGACCCAAAGCATGAGTGCAACGTGACACAGGCAAACACCTAAAAGAAAATATTGAGTGGATCTCCGTTGCCACAGTCTAAATCTCGAAAGCAAGAAAGTGGGGACCACCCCACTCGACGTAGGCCCCACGTGTCGGGGGAAATTTGAAATTTGGTCTGACCCCACCCGAGGGTTTGGGAGAAACCTAAGTAAATTCCCGAACTTAAACATGTTGGAATCAACCAATCATCGACTTCTGCTGTCAGAAGCTGACACCCACGCCCGTTTGTAAAATTTAATCATTTAAATAATATTTTATTTTGATTATTATACAACAAGTAAATAACATATTATAATTTAAAACCATAACATAAATTTAAAATTTAAACTACAAATTTCTAAGAAATAATAATGCTAAAATTTAGTCGTTAATTGTATACTCTAATTTGTCTTTAGCATATTATAAAAGTTAGTAGAGTAATTGTAATAAACTAAAAATAAAAAATAAAATTATTAAAACAATTAAATTTTAAGATAATTATCGATTTGAACCATGTACTATGCACTTTATTTCAGTTAGCCCATGCACTGAAAAAACCGACAAACCAAACCATGTACTATGATTCTGTTATCAGTTTTGACCTTCCATCAACAATTTTGTTAAACCTTCATTTAAAAGATTATCAAACGATATTGGATTCATTTGAAATTTTTACCACATGTTCACTACTTAATGAGAAGATAATCTTGAAATTTTGGTGATTTGTTAACGTATGTATGATTTATTGTAATTTTATTTCAGTAATTTATAATAATATTATAATAAATCATATAAGTTTTATAAAATCACGAATATTTTTCTATTATCTACCTATGATATAGTGAACATGTAAAAAAAGTTTTAAATAAATTCAATATCGTTTGTTATTTGTTTAAAAATTAATTTTAAAGTAAAGAAGAAACTGAGATTAATTTTAAACAAATAACAAAATATATTGGATTTATTGGAAAATTTGTCCACATGTTAACTACATTATAGGTAGATAATAAAAAAATTTACGTGATTTTCTAAGAGTTGTATGATTTATTATAATATTTTTATAAATTGTTAAAATAAAATTACAATAAATTGTACCTTTGTTAAAAAATCAAGAAAATTTCCAAATTATCTTCTCATTAAGTATTGAACATGTGGTAAAAATTTCAAATAAATCAAATATCGTTTGATAATTTTTTAAATAAAGTTTAACCAAATTATTGATGAAAGGTCAAAACTGATAACGGAATCAAAGTACAGGGTTTGGTTTGTCAGTTTTTTTAGTACAGGGGCTAACTGAAATAAAGGGCATAGTGCATGATTCAAATCGATAATTACCCGAAAATTTACTGTGTATAAAAAGAGCAACCATAGATGACGTAATTAAAAAATGCATAAAAAAGAAAAATAAAGAAAATTCAATTGTATTTTGTATTCACGTTCATAAAATATTAAGAAAATATGATCATTTTCTATCAAGATACACACGTAACTCGATTTTTCTATGAACGGATGAAATATATTGAAATTGATTGTCATGTCTTACATCTCGTTTTTAAACCAATTCTATTCTATTACGTTTCTTTTATGTCTCATTGACCCTGAAAGAAGCATATATTGCCTTGAATCAAATAAATGAATGTTAGGTACAATATATGCTACCCTAGAGCATAGTATTTAGCCATAAAATTAGTGTCATAGTATTTAGCCATAAAATTAGTGTCTTAAGATGAACTAAAAATATAGAAAATAGTGAGATAATAACCTACTTTTGAAAAAATACCTACCCAAATGTTTAATTTTAAATAAAAAACAAAACCAAATATTTAATTTAATATATATTTGAAAATATAATAATAATAATAGGCTGCCAAGAAAAGGTGACAGCCTGCATTCAATTTTGATTGGCTGCCCATTAACAACGTTGTACGAACAACAGGCTTTTGCGCGTTTCATATAATTACAACTGGTCTCGCTGAATCAGCTCCACACATCTTTGCAGCCTGCACTTGTCTTCTGATGACAATTTTTTATTTCCCAAAAAAAAAAAATCCCTATTTTCGGTAAAATTATCTTTTAGGGTTTCCTTTTATATCGAATTTTCTTTTTTGTGTCTGGGCTTTTTACCAAAATAAGCAAAGTATGAGGTTTTCTGATTTCTAGCTTTGATCTTGAATATATTATTATAAAAATTGGGTCTTGCTTTGTTTCTGAGTTATGTATGAGTGAGAAGGGGATGGAAAGTGGAGGAATAATTGCTGAATTAAGGAAAGGTGGGTCTGCTACAGTGCCTATATCTTCTTCTTCCCAAACCCATTTTCTCAGACCTTTCTTGCTTTTCTTCTTCTGAGTGTTTCATCTTCTTCGACAATGGTGGGTTTTGTCTGTTTTTTGATGCAGTAGATGTTGAATTTACTGGTTGAGTAGGGGAAGATGTTTTCTCTTCGTTTTTCTTGTGGTTTTCTGAATTCTTAGAGTCCATACTCAGTTTCAAAGAACATATTTCTCTAAATTTTCGTCTCAGAATTCCATCTATGGTCTATTTTTTTTCCAGTAGAAAATTTTGGGTCTCGCTAGTTATCCCAAGTTGACAATATCCCTGATACGAAGCTCAAGATTTGCTGCGATAATATATTAACCTTCCTTATTTTTCTCAAATCTCATCAAATGCCTTTGTTTCAGAGACACCCAGTGCTTGACCAAGACGTTCGAATCTGATCTGAAATAGTCATCTAAGTTGTAAGTCTTGTTCTTATTAAGGGTTGGCTATTTCTTCCCTCCATTAACCTCGATGAGCTTCTTCTTCTTCTCCATTCTTTGTTTCTGCTGACAGAGAAATGGTGAGAGGAAAGACTCAGCTGCGTCGAATAGCAGACAATACGAGCCGACAGGTTACGTTTTCGAAACGACGACAAGGATTGCTGAAGAAGGCGTTTGAGCTCTCTGTTCTTTGCGATGCAGAGATAGCTCTCATCGTCTTCTCTCCCAAAGGAAAGCTCCATGAATTTGCAAGCTCTGGGTACTTTCTTTTACTCTTTTTCCATCATTTCTCTTCTGCTTTCGACTGATAAAAATTATGGGTCTGCTCACTGTAGGTTTAACTTTCTTTTAGTTTCTCTTTTCTCTCTCAATGCATTCTTACACTATTCTATGCTTCAATGATCATGTATGTATTTGTGTATGCATACATATCTGATTTATATACATATATACGTACGAGCATTTGTATGTGTGTGTATATAAACAACATGGATCCCATTTACTTAACTAAAACATGTTTCTTTTTTTTTTTTTTTTTTTCTATGGACATATATATTAGGATTTTCAAAGAACCTAACCCAGTGATGATTAATTCACCATAAATGACTGATTGGCAACTCCAAATTAAAAACATTGATATTGCATAAGTATTAGCCGTAAACCTTTTATATTGTGCAACATTTTCCCCCCTATTCATGGAAGAATAACTAAAAAAGTGTCTTTTAGTGCACCAATAAGAATGTGCAACTATAAATACATAAATACAGACGTACTTATGTATCGATGTGTGTGTATGTAGTATGTACATGCAGACACACATAATGCGAACATTTTTATTTGTTTCTAATATGTGGTGATCCATTTTTGTGAGAGTTTGTTAGGGTCTAATAGTAAATGATGAGGCCACAATCCCACGTTAAATTGTTGGGATCTTGGGATGTGAATGACCTCAAACAAGGGCAGACGACCGGGATGCAAAAATTTAAGGTGAAACGTGTTTCACGAGGACTCACTCGACAAACACTTGTATGGTGGAGAAATATAAATTTTTAGAGGAGAAAAGATGAACAAGAAGCTACATACACATAGGACAAGATGAAAAAACTTTTTCATAGAAAATTTGGTCCAAAATAGTTTTTGTCAAAAATGTCTATGCCCACTCCTTTTTATGAGGAGACTGCCACATCATTTGATCTCGAACTATATAGAAAACATTTAATCTTCAACTAGTAAAACAATGTTTGAGGTAACGGCCCAAAAAACAACAGTATTGTATTAATTGGTAGAGATCTAGATGTTACATGATTATCTTATGTGCATAAGTACATATAAATACATCAATGCATGCTAGCAACAAAACTGTTGGAATGAGAAAGAGAGATTTTTGGAGAAGTAAAAAAAATGGAGAGAAGAGAACTTGAGAAAAACTATTTTATTGAAATGACTTTGGCTATTGACTTGATTTGAAAATGCCTAGATTCATATCCTATTTATAGGATTATTTGGTACATGTATAAAATAATACATGAGCCACCTATTTAATCTAATATATGAACTAGCACTTAATGAATCGCCTAAGTATATGAACCAATGTACATACACATACACGAATCTGAATCTCTAGGTGACTCTTCACAAATACGTGGACTCTAACCAAAAACATATCTAAAACATACATTTAAAAAATATTTTCAACATCCTCCTTTAAGAGCAATTTCTTATAACTCCAAGTATCATCCTTAACTTGTTGAAAGTGTCATACTTGAGAGGCTTTGTAAAAATATTAGCAACTTGATCATTAGTCTTCGCATACTTCACTCTTCGCAGTGCAGTCACGAAGAAAATGATACTTCGTATCTATATATTTGATTCTATCATGAAACACATGATTCTTCGCCAATACAATAGCTGATTTGTTGCCAACAAAAATCTCTGTAGTTTTTTCTTGTGACATTTGTAACTCTTTCAATAGTTTTTTTAGCCATATAACATGACATACATAAAATGTAGCAGCAACATATTCAGCTTCACAAGTGGATAGAGTCACAATTTATTGTTTCTTTTGAACTTCATGTAAAAGCTGTAACACCCTTATAGAAAATGAAATCTGTTGTTGACGTGCTTTAACAAAAGCTTGGAAGTTGAAGTACAAAACTCTCGGCAAACCAAAACTGTTTGGTCGAAAATACTTATATTTTTGCCAATGCACAACTTCTTCAAATAAACTTCAAATTAACTGAAATTTTAATGACAACTTTCGGTGTAATGGAAATGCCCTCCAAAAATTAGAGGTTGAATCGATGTTGATGAAAAGTTATGAAAGAAAGAGTGCTTGCTGGTCTGAGGAGGTAATAACAGCACCTCTCAGGATTTGACTCATTCTTGAAAGGAAACACTCCAACTAGCCTTAGATGAGAGTTGAAATACAACATTGCTGGTAATTCTCCACGCCAAGAAAAAGATGAGGAAAGTTGCAATAGAAATGGTACCACTTTAGCTCTCACAAATTGGATACCAACAACAACAACACAATCAGATATTACTCACTGAATGGATTGAGGTCTTGATGCTGAAAAGCTTCAAGGTTTAGGGGAAGAATGGTTCTTCAATTTTTACATTCAATTGAGCCGCTTCAGAAGCAAAAAAGAGTGCTTTAAGTGCCACTTTACTTTACAAATTAGGGTTCCCAAAGAGCAGCCACAATGAGGGAACAAAAGAGGTGTGTTCGGCTAGTACACCTAGCCGAGTATATGAAGGCTTGGTCAATTTTGATAAATCCACTCCTCTCTCCAAATGTCACTTTCAAGTGATCATCTCTTTCACAAAACTTAACTAAAAAGAGTCTCTTAATTGTTAAGAGTGTTCGAACAAACAACAAAGAGGCAAAAACAACTAAAGAAATAAACTAGGTGATCAATTACACAAGTTGTTTCAATAAAGACAAATTCCTTCTTCCATTTTTGGGGTGGCCGAGGGTTGCTTCCATGTTAGCAAGTGAAAAGGCTTCTCCAAGTCTAATGCACTTAACTCCATCCATAAGTTTTCAAAGAATGCTTCATCTACAAAAAGAGCACACTCATTAGTTAAAGGATCGACCAAAGATTTGGCGAGTGATCGAGTGATGACTCCTTTTGGCACATCAGTTGTGCTCTTTTGATCATCTATATCTCCACCCCAATCGCTATCGTTATATCCGACAAGCTTAAATTCATCAGAAAATGAATAAAGCAAACTAAAATTAATTGTACCTTTGATATATCAAAAAATCAACTTCGCCACCTCAAAATATGTCATGGTAGTGACTCTATGAATCGACTGACCAGTCCAATTCCAAAAACAATATCTAATCTTGTGTAAATTAAATACCTCAAACTTCCAACAAAACTTTTGAAAGTTGTAGAATCAATTTTCTTTCCTTACTCATTCTTCGATAATTTTACTCCACATGCCACAGGAGTATTCATAGACTGACAATTCTCCATTTTGAACTTCTTTAAAATCTCTTTTGCAAACCTTCATGAGATATGAAAATACTATCATCTCTTTGATTGATCTTCATGCCAAGATAGTATGACATTAGACCAATATTTGTGATATCAAACTCCTTGGTCATTGTTTGCTTGAATTCTTTATACATACTCGGATTATTCTCCGTAAAAATCAAATCATCAACATATAAGCAAATAAATAAGATATCTCTATTTTTTCGCACCTTAGCATAGAGAGAGTGTTCGTATGGGCATTTGATAAACTCATTTTTGAGGAAGTACTTATCGATTCGACTATGCGAAGTTCTTGAAGCTTGCTTCAAGCCATACAATGTTTTCTTCAGCTTTAATATCTTGTCTTCATAACCCTTTACAACATAGTCTTGAGATTGTTTGACATAAACCTCTTCTTCAAGAACTTCATTCAAGAATTTTGATAATTTTCTATCTTTTCTAAGATGCTAGTGAAATAATCAGTCCAATAGTTTCTAAACGGGCAACGGGAGCAAATACTTCTCCATAGTCAATACCTGACAGTTGACTATAGCTTTTTGCCACTAACCTGACTTTGTAGTTCTCTACTTCTCCCTTAGCATTCTTCTTTTCTTTGAAGACCCACTTTACATCAATGAGTTTCTAGCCTTCTATAATGGTTGCTAGCTCTCATGTCTCGTTCTTCTCAATTGAAGCAATTTCTTCTTCCATCAGAATCCTCATTTTTCATCTTTTACAGCTTCTTCAAATACCAAGGGCTTACAATCAACAAAGTGACAAAATAGAGTTAGATCTTCACTTAAATTTTGTGTTACCTCATAAAGATCTTGAAGACCGTTTTGTTGTGGAGATCTTGGAACTGTTAGAAATCGCCGTATGTCATTTGCTTCACTGAACTCATTAAATTCGTTAGAAGTAAACTCACCTCCATTGTCTGATCTCAAAGCTTTAATGAAATACCCGCTTTACTTTTCTACATATGCTTTGAATTTTCTAAAAACTCTAAAAATTTGAGATTTCTCCTTCAAAAAACAAATACAAATTTTTCTACTAAAATCATCAATGAAGAGAAAAAAAAATATGAATTTTTACCGAACGATAAAAGACTTAATCGGTCTGCAAACCTCAACGTGAACAAGTTGAAACAATTTACTTGCTCTTGATGTTGTCTTCTTCGAAAAACTCTTTTGAAATTGTTTGCCAACAAGACACCCTTTGCATAGCTAGTCTGATTGATTTATGGATGGCAAGCCCTTCAACATTCATTTCTGACCCAATTAACTTCAAGCTGCCGAAATTGAGATGACCAAGTCTCAAGTGTCAAAGCCATGAGGTGTTCTTATCACAAGCCTTTAGACATCAAGCAACGTCGGCTTGAATATCCAACAGGAATATTCTATTTTTCGTCATTCGTACCATCATGATCACTTTCTTCTATCATCTTGAAGTAGAAGATTATAATCTTTCATGTGAATTTTGTAGTTTTTTTCCGAGAGTTGTCCCAAACTTAAAATGTTGTTCTTCGTACTCGAAACATAATAAACATTGCTAATGAGTTAATGACGGTCATTTTTCATGCGAATTAAAAACATATCTTTGCCTTCTATTTGAACTTAGGAGTTATCTCCTAATGCGACTAATCTGGTTACCGTGTTGTCAATCTCTATAAATTTGCTCTTGTCGCCACACATGTAATTGTTTGCCGCGTTGTCAAGATATCACATGTTGCTCTTGCTTCTTTCTCCTCCTGTATAAGCAATAAACAAACTTTCCTCCACCTCTTCATTTTGAGCATAATTCGTTGTGTCTTTGACATTTTGAGGACTCCAACCATTGCTATCATAGTGTCTGTGCTTTTGGCAATTGTAGCATTGAACATTTGATCGATCATTTTGTCTCGAGTGACTTCCTCTACCACACTCTTTCACAAAATGACTTTTCTCTTCATTGTTGAGATTTTGTTGTCCTTGACCTCTTCCTTTACCTTGTCCACGTCCTCGTCCGCGTCCTCTTTCTCGTTGGCTTCTTCCACGTTCATTTTCTTTTTCATTCACAGAGAGCTTGGTGGCCAAAACTTGCTTGATCGGTTTCCTCCTTCTTGTTGATTCTCTCTTCTTGAGCTTGTAAAGATCCCAAGTTGGTCAACTGTCATGGTAGCTAGATCTTTAGACTTCTCGATAGCTTCAACCACATAATCGAACTTGAATGCAATGAGCAAAGAATCTTTTTATTGACGCGAACTTCTCTCATATTTTCTCCATATCTCTTCATTTGGTTTACTATCATCAAAACCCTTGAAAAGAACATTTCGTGAATCACCTAAGTACATTTAATAAAAATACCTAAACTTACATCTTATTTACAGGATTATTTGGTACATGTATAAAACAATACATGAACCGCCTATTTAATCTAATACATGAACAAATACTTAATTAATAATTTAAGTACATGAACCAATGTAACTACACATACATGAATCTCAACTCTCTAGGTGACTCTTCACAAATACGTGGACTCTAGCAAAAAATATATTTAAAATATATATTAATCAAAATATATTATTTCAATTAAGTTTATATTTTCAACAAAAACACCTTTGGTATGTTTGATCATCAATGCTATTATTTGGAAGAAGAAAACTAGTTCCTTTGCTCACTCTCTCTACAAATAAACTTTACACGAGTTACATAGTCACGCCCCATCTCAAAGGCGAAGATGTGATTGCATAAGAGGATTCCCAAAGTAGGAAGAAAATATAAGAATATCACGAGGTGCTAGATCATCCAACAATTAAGCTTAACTAATATAAGCAAGTTCTCATATTAGCTAAACCTTTACCAAATCGAATTAAGAACTTTAAAATCAAATTTATTTATATCCATATTACATATAATAAATACCAAAAGAGAAGGTTCTAAACTAATCCTTTCAACATTTCTATTCTATGTTAAGCCTACTCTTGTGCATCTTTGTCTTGCTCTAGTGATCAATTCAATTCACATGTGCACTGTTAACATTCCATTGTATAAATCAACATGTACCACATTAACCATGTTTCGATCGTCACACTCACAACTTCTAGAGCTTTCTTCGATAAAGACTGTAACATATCTCCTGCATTGCTTTCCTCGCGAGACTTTAGGGCATTCATCCAAGAGAAATCATAGTCCCTTCTTGCTCCCGATTTACAAAGATCACACACATTAGTTTATGGCTTTTGTGTCTTTTAAATGCATGCCGCAACATAAATGCACTAGATTAAATGCATGCTCCATTCAACAAATAACGAGTATGTCACGATTAACACGTAACTTATCAAGATTATACATCAATTCATGTCATCTAAACATAAACTATGTTCAAGGGGAATTTACTCTATCCAAAACCATCTATACATAAAATATATTTGGTCTTAACACTTCAAAAATCCCTTCACATGATAAAATCACACACAACAAACACAACTCCAATCCTAGGATGAATCAGCGTTACTTTGTTTTTTTCCTTGATTCAAATTTGATCTTGATTCAGCCCTCACACTCCCAATACTCTAAGGTTTGAGGTTGGGCTCCAAAACACCAAATTTTCCACCATGCTCTTATTTTCTCATCATCTTTTAACTTTTCTCTCTTTTAATTGAAGTTTATATATCTACTAACCCATTCACTATTTTACTGCCATAGTTTACTACATTTATTTACTTAGAGCTAAATAAATCCTAGCTCGAATTTAGGGAGTAAATTCTTAATTTAATATACATTAAGTATCTCTACTAACCCATTTAATTTAATTCGAGCCTGAAAAATTTAGCTGGCTGAGGCTGATGAGCTTAATGTATCAAGTCTACCGAGAGCATCAAAGAAAAAAAATTGAATCCAAAACGGCTCGCTAGTATGAGTTAGACAATCAAGGGAGCTAAACGAGTCATACAAGTTGAACTTAATAAGCAAAACGAGTCAAACCTAATGAGTTGTGGCTATGCATGAGTTTACACTATTTTTTTGTACTTACCCAACATAATGTATATATATATAAATATGTTTTTTACTTATTTATTTATAAATTTTAATTATTCTTTACTTTTAATACAGTTTCCATGTATATTATTTAATTGATTAATATATAAAATTACTCATATAATTAAAAAATATGAAAAAACATACAATAAAAAAAAGTTGTGTTAAACGAGCTAACAAGATATAGAATGTTTGAAGTAAGTTAAATGTATCACCATCACCAGTAAATTTTACTACAGGTCTAACTAATATTAATATTATTGTGATCATATCTTATTAAATTTACAAATTTGTACTAATATTGTAGTTTATTATTAATTTATATTTTTATTAATAATTATCTCTCTTCCATTACACAATATTACTATGAAAAAATGTGGGAGACTTATATATTTAAGGTGTACCATTATATATATAATTTACATTATATATAGAAAGTTAATCGTTGCAAACTTAGATTGTTGAGTCATCAGTACTCCTAGTACAATATTGTTCACTTTAGGTCGGAGTTTGCACGGATTTGTTCTTGAAGTTAGCCCAAAACATATTGTACTAAGTATAAAAGAGAACTCTACTTATAAATTATTCATTTTTCATTTTTTCACAATGTGAAATTGTGTACTCCACTGATATGGGTTGGGTCCACAATCGAAAAGAATTTCGGTTGTCTTTGCCTCCACAAAGTAGGCTCTCACATAGGTAGTTCAGAAGACTTAATTTACATCAATCTTTACATTCCTTTAGTTTAGAATTTTAAATGTAATTTAGCCTATACTGTCATGTATGTTGAGCGTATAAATCTATGTTTGCTATGTATACATACTTGATATATTTGAGCATGAATGCTAATTTTGTAATTGGATGGTAGTGCTCCTTCTTCCACCTCCTTCAAAGTTTTTTAGAATAAGTGTTCTTCGTTTCAATTTGTTTCTACTCTTACTTTTTATAACTTCTTATTCTTTATTTTAGCACCATGCAAAAGACGATAGACCGCTACATGAAGCACAACCAAGGCGCTCAAGTCAATTCTAACCTTCTTGAATCGCAGATCCAGGTTTGATGTTGTTGATTCGACAGTAATATCGAGCTACAACCAATCTCTTTTTTTTCTTCACATATAACTTATAACATACTTAAATTATGGTAAAATGCAATTTAGTCGATGAATTTAGGGGCCATGAATAATCGATACTTTAAATTATTATTTTTGAGTAAAATTACCTTTGTATTTTGGGTCATCAACAAAACTATTTATATCTTAATAAATTTGTCAAATGTCTCCTTTTTACTTGAAATGGTCATTAGCCTATACTAGTTACTCTCACTTACTTGATTTTGAACACATACATCATTAATACTATCCTATAATATTTGACATCTATTGTGATATTGAATGTGTGCGAGTTGAATGAATCAAGGAATCTAAGGTGGATTAAATGATTATTAGAAGCAAAAAGCATGAGTAGTTTGGTGGATTATATCAAAGTATAGACTCTTTTGCTAACGACTCAAAGTACAAGAGCGATTTTGCTGAAGAAATAGTTGAAATTATCAATTGTTCATGATCATTAAATTTAAAGGTTAAATTGCACTTTACTCTTCAAATTATAACTTAGATTTACTACATGGATGACAACCCTTAGAAAGTACAATGTCATAGCTCCGTAGGTTCATCTATATGGTCGCCTCAAATAGAGAAGTAATATGATAAATGATGAACGTGTTCTAATAAATATGCGACGAATGCTTCGTTTTAAAGACGACAAGGGGTTGAATACAAAGAGTTTAGTCTTTCGAAAAACTATCAGTTTCATTTGTTGAAAATTTGAAGTTTTCGTGCCCGAAAAACATGTTTAAAGTACGAAATGAACATAATAGTAGATGTTTTAGATAAGAAAATTGGGAAAAGTCTATACTTTTCAACACAACAGTAGCATTTGGAAATAAAATTCAAGCTGAGATTAAACTACCTTATATTGCTGCTGCAGATAATTGAAATAGTATAGATTCTTGTGAGCTTTTATAATGACTAAATGTGAATCACAAGCAAAACCAAAGAAGAAACACAACGATTTACGTGGAAGAACCAAACTGGTAGAAAATCACAGATAGATAAGAAAAATTCAGTAGGTCAAAATTCTTGTATAATGTGAATTTTGTGATTCAAACATAGTCTAAATAAGAAACCCTAATTTTATTACAAGACGTACAATTAAAAAATTCATAATTTTGTTCTATCATTTTTGTCGCACCACGAGTTTTACGGCTCTGATTAAAATAGAATTCAAGCCATTAGAGGCTTCTCTTTCTTGTAAACTCAATATGAACTGCCATTTTCAGTTAAATGAATGTAATAAATGGCAGCGCTTGAAGTGTGAGACTGAGAATATGAAGAAGAAGATGGATGAGCTTGAAGTTTCAAAGAGGTTTTTTGTCCTTTTGCTTTTCCATAATCTGTTTTCCTTCAAATTTCAAAGAAATTCAATCATTTTTTTTTTTTTTGTGAAATGAAAATTCAGGAAGCTGTTGGGAGGTTTGACATCCTGCTCTTTGGAAGAACTTCAAAGTACAGAGCAACAGTTGGAGAAGAGCTTAAGCAAAATTAGAGCCAGAAAGGTTGATACTACAAACCTCCATTTTCTGCATTTTAAAATCTTCTTCCTCTCTAATTTTGCACATTAGTTTTACAATTTGACGTATGGTGTGGAATTCCCAATTCTCCTAATATAATATTGTCTGCTTCGAACTAAAATTTGCACGGTTTTATTATTGATATAATCCCAAAACGTGTTGTTAGATTGTGCACCCAACTTGTGCGGGATAAGTTATCACAATCAACAGAATTTTAAGTCGTCCTTAACTTTTACCTGTCACATATCCCTTGTGTGATATTTGTTTATAGGTGAAAATGATATATTATTTTATCCAAAAGTTAATTTGTTTTCTCAAAATAAACCCTTTTTTTAATTGAAAAAAATTACAAATTTGTCATCTTTGACATTTCAACGGTGTCTCGTACAAGTGTTGAGGTGTAAGTATATATGCATTATATATGTAGATTACTACTTATAGGAAGTTTCATTTGACCTTAACAGACTCAGCTCTTCGAGGAACAAATCCAACAACTCAAAGAGAAGGTAAAATTGATCATCCCTGCGTTCATGATTAATCATGTTTCAAGCATGTTACTCAATTTAGAGGTTTACTTGATTGTTTAATTCTGGGATTAGACTACTTTAAGCAGACTTTGATTATTGATATGATTGATATTGCTATAATTATATTGTTTTCTTCCCGCTCTCTCTCTCCTCAGCAGTAAAAGTTTCTCGATTTGATCCAAATATGAAGTTGTTAAAAAGGGTACCGGAGTATGGTATGACCCGAAATCTAGTTAAGTCGGGTCGGACCATATTTCATATTGGAGTTTGTTGTTTTTCTAAAACTCAGTTGTATTTTGTTTTGGTCGTAAAGAATTTCTTCTCTGCTCGTGATTTTTTTCCGAAAGGGTTTTTACGTAAATTTTGATGTCCTTATTTTTTGCGTATTTCCTTTTTTAGATTCGCAGTTGATTTTCAAAGATAGAAGAATAATTTTTCAGAAAATTTGTTTAAGTGGATATGTGTTTTCTGCTAATTTCTTTGCCTGGTTGGTTTATAAAATATTGCAGGAAAAATCCCTGGAAGAAGAAAACATTAAGCTACGCGAGAAGGTGAGGGATATAATGATTATTTCACAAAAAAGTAATCATCCAACTAGTTTTTTGTTTTCTGCTCAATCTCTTAGCGTTGAAGTTTTTGTAAAGATCAGCTGTTAAAAGCAGTTTTCAGAAACATCTTTGATACAGCCCTCTGACTTATCAATGCTGTTCTACACAAAATGTTGCAGGAAATAATCCTAGAAAGTGAAACTACCAGACTATGTGTCAAGGTGACTATAACTATCTTAAAAAGCTCATTATGAACACAGAACTTTTAAGAATAAAACAGTTCATAAAATTCAGTCAGATTGTTTCTCTTGGCTGTTGATCTTGCAGTGTGGCCACCAACCACAAAAACCACCAACTGAAAAAGGAGAAAATTTAGCAATCGTCGAAGAAACCAGTTCGATTTCAGACGTGGAGACAACATTATTCATCGGCCGGCCACGAACCCGAGCCGACCCTGCAATCATCACCGATCTAAATTTAGTAGCTGTCGAAGAAACTAGTTGTACCTCATGTGTGGAGACAACATTATTCATCGGACGGCCACAAACACGAACAGTAGCCGGAGCCGGAGCCGGAGCCGGGGCCGGCCAGCAGCCTTTGCCTTTCACTAGCAAGCATATTGTAAGATACATTTAAATAAGCTATCATGGAGTGTTGATAGCATAATTCTAGAGAGCTCGAGGAATGGAAGTCAATGGACAGCTTCTTCTAAATTAGTTTTTATTTATTATTTTGAATTTGCTTATTCATTGTTGTAAGCGTTGATGATTAAGCGTAAATTACTACTCATTTTAAAAGATTAATTATTCATTTGCATTATTTGTTAATATTTCTTACACGATAAAACCTGATATAACCGATCGACCGAACTCTTAGACCCAGCCCGACCAGGTTGAATACGGGTAATTTAGAGATGACCAATGAGTCTGACGAGACCAGCTTCAATTGAAAAAATTCAACTTATCGAGTCTAGTCTAATCAAGCCAACCAAATTCGGTCGATAGTTACCTTGTTTATTACATGTCTAGTATGGTGCAAGACCATGGTTAACTTGTACCTCGTCATGTTATAATTATTTTAATAATGATGTCACAACCTGAGTTGTAACAACTTAGGATTAATTTTATACTGAGTTGACGGACATGTGAACTTTATCTTGGTTGCAGTAGAAAAGTGAAGGGTGGGACCCATCAGTTTTGGGACCCGTTCTGTCTTCTTCCGGTGGTGGGACCGAGTTCGCCTATGCCCATCATTTCGAACGGCAAACAAGCCTGCAACTAAGGAGGTCATTGCTTTTCTTTCCCTCCCAAACCACTTCCATTACCCGCACTTTCTGCTACCGCGCTTCTCGTTTCATTCTTCTTCGAGTTTGCCTCTCTGTATTTTAACCTCGTCCTGAATGCTTTCGTCGCCAATGGCTAATCGAAGCGGCGCTCAACGAGCATCTTTGAAGGTGGAACGCCACTCTTATGTTGCTCCTGCCGTCAAAATATCCCCCTTCAAACCTAAGCCTTCTCTCCGCCGCTCTAACTCTACTTCCTTAAGCGGTTCCCCCAACAAGGTTGGCGACGGAGGTCCGTTCAATTCTTCTTCTTCTTTCGATGGAAAGTTACGCTTACGGTTGTTTAGAAATTAGTACTAGCTATTAATTAATACATCCATTGCGCACTGTTTATGCTCACATTGTCCATTTCTGAAACCGTTTATTGTTCGACATTTTTATCTAAGGAGTTCGATCTCGGAGTAGCATACTTTTCGCATTTGTTTTTCTTTAACGTTTGCTTAATTTTCTGAATTTCTGTGAATCTACCTGTTATGGCCAAGTTCGAACTTGTACGAAATTTCGATTGTATTTGCTATTCTGCTTGAAGCTTCTTGTAGACCATAGTCAGGGAAGCAACTAGATTAATACGAGATAGTAAAAACTATGACGTTCACTTGGATTCTGTTATCATTATTCTCGCTGTTACATATAAATCATATGCTTTCAGTTGCACAAAAATATTCTTATTGGACAACAAAAATGGACTTTTGTAAATTTTTCTTTTCGGACAACTGAATAGACTTTAGCGTTGAAGGCAAAAAATTGGCTAGTAGATTTTGCAATATATATAACGTTCCCTACGCCAACTGGACTTCCTATGATGAACTTCTTTTGGCTTTTGACTCATGGTCAGTACCCGGACGAGTTCGAGTGGCAGTTAGGTTACGACCCCGAACTTCAGAAGAGTTAGTAGCAGATGCAGATTTTTCTGATTGTGTGGAATTGCAGCCAGAGGTACTATAGTTTCGTCCATAACATTATTTTGAGAACTGTACTTTTTTCTAGACAATCTTTTCATCCTTTGGGCTCTTATAGGTTTAATTGGGGTACCTCTTATTCATTTGTCTGTCCATCCATGCCAGCTTAAAAGGTTGAAACTTCGAAAGAACAATTGGGATTCAGATACCTATGAATTTGATGAGGTGCTTACTGAATCTGCTTCACAGAAACGAGTTTATGAAGTTGTTGCTAAGCCTGTTGTGGAGGTTCGTAATGTTTTCTAATATTTTTATTTCTACTCTGTGGGAAATATATAAGAACAGAATTTGGCTAGACCAACATTGAAGAGTAATGTTATTATATTCTTTAGGTTGCTAATGAAATTGATTGCAACTTCTGCAATGAAGATTCTCTACATAGTTTTGATCTTTTATGGCCTTGGATGAACGTTATGCATCCTTGACTTCCTGGGAATTTTGGAAACTGTTACTGACATAACTTTTAATCACGTAGAGTGTTCTAGCAGGCTATAATGGGACCGTGATGGCTTATGGCCAGACAGGGACTGGAAAGACCTATACTCTTGGACGATTGGGTGAGGAAGATACATCTGATCGCGGAATCATGGTCCGTGCTATGGAGGATATTTTGGTTGATATTTCACCTGAAAATGATTCAGTTTCACTCTCCTATATGCAGGTCTAAAATTTTTTATCCTACTTCTATTTATGTGTTCTTTATATTTCTTCTCATGTGTCACACATTGTTCAGCTATATATGGAGACTCTTCAAGACTTGCTTGATCCCTCAAATGATAATATCTCAATTGTGGAAGACCCAAAAACTGGAGATGTTTCATTGCCAGGAGCTACTGTTTTAGAGATAAGGGACCAGCATAGTTGCTTGGAGCTTCTACAACTAGGAGAGACCCATCGAGTTGCTGCTAACACAAAGTTGAATACAGAGTCTTCTCGTAGCCATGGCATTCTTATGGTGAATTCTTAGTTGTGTTCATTTTTTGATTTGTAGGGTCATTAATTTAATGTCTAATTGCGAATGTAATCCTGTTTGCTTACATCATGATTAACTTAGTGATTATAAAAAATAATTTTTTTATATATACTTCAGTGACAGCTCTGTTAATTAAATTTCTTCTCATAGGTGTATGTTAAAAGGTCTGTCGTGGGAAATGAAGATGGTCTTTTAAATGAAGACGGTGAATCTTCTCAGTTGGTGAAACCTTTTAGGCCGGTTGTTCGGAAAAGCAAGCTTGTTATAGTAGATTTGGCAGGATCAGAGCGTCTTCACAAGTCAGGTGTCAACAAAATTTTTCATTTTTATTCAAGTTTTTTCACCTGCCAACTGTTTTGTTACCAAGTTGGAGCTACAATGAAACAGTTTATATCAGTGGTACTTCGATAATAAATTATCACAATAGTATTTTCAATGACACGAAGAGGATCATATTACTCTGGGAAACATCTTGTTAGCAATCGAGAAATGCTTAGAATTTCAATTCATAAAGGATTAGAAATCCTGTATTTATGACAAGTTTTTAATTCAAAATAGATTGAATGTTTTGGGATTTTGAAAGCTATGTTCTCAGAAAAAGCTAAATCCACCAGTACCCTTAAGTTACGATCATGTAATTATTGATTGTGATTTTGTTAGTTTTACTGTAAAATGATTAAATTCATTATAATCACGGGACCTATCATATTCGTTTCCTTTAAAATCATTTTTAATCCAGGCGACTTGTGAACTATTTCTCAACTTGCTCGAGAAAAGATCCTGTCATTTTAATACTTTAACATCCCTTTTTAAGCAGAATCTTGTGGGTTTTGATGATTTTGTTTCAGAACTATCATCATGTGCTATAGTTGACTTTTTTGTATGTTTTGTTTTTACTTATCTTCGTTTCTTTTGCACAGGAAGTGAGGGACATATGTTGGAGGAAGCGAAGTCTATCAATCTCTCACTCAGTGCATTGGGAAAGTGCATAAATGCCCTTGCAGAAAACAGTCCTCATGTTCCAATTCGTGATTCTAAGCTTACTAGGTTGTTAAGAGATTCATTTGGAGGTAATTGATGTCTTTCAAATGTAGGCTTTAACAACAATCTGGTGAAAAAAGTTCTTGAAAAGTTTTGATGTATTCGACTGAAAAAAGCTGTATGTATAAATATCTTCTTAAAAAATTGGGCAATTTGCTGGTCAGAGAATATAATCTAGTCTGTGAACTGATTTAACTCGTGGTTCTAGATGACCACACTCTGTATCTATAAATGAGCCAAAACAAGAAGAAGAAAACAATTAATTGGAAATGTTGTTAAACTTTTACTTTTTGATATTTTGTCGACCTCAAAAAGTATTTTTTTATTATGAAAGACCATATAAAGTCTCTCTTGTTCTCACTGAACTTACCTGCGCGGAGAAAAGAGTGGTTATGCAAGATCATGTATATCTATTCTCCCTAAACAACAGTGCTATATGTGGAGAGCTTTGAATTTTTGGATAATGGAGCATAAAGTAGGTAGACAAGATACCCAAATTCACATATATATCTTAAGATGATATTCGTTTATTTTTCATATTTAAGGGCTCCAAAATTTTGGCTACATGTTTGAAGCTGAATCAGTATCTAGAATGTCATATAGGTAATATAAAAATCAATTAATCTCAATCATATATAAAGAAAACAAAATGAATTTTTCAAGTGTTGGAAGCTCAAGTTTTCATTAGCATTTGTATACCAGTAAGTAACTATGAACTTTGATAAAATTTGAGTAGCCCACCTGCTTCAAATATTTGGAGTAGAAGTTCAGTCAGGAAGAATACGCTTTTGATTTTAGCTATTTTACCTCTAGAGAAAGATACTTGATTATTATTCTTACCATTAGCTTTTCGTTTTTTTTTTTGTTAAGAAACAAAATATATTGAATAAAAGACAAGGAAAAATGATTTTTCTCACCTTGATCTCCATTTTGAAATGCCAATTTTGTGTTTCAAGTTTCTACGATCAGCTGACATGCAATTCTGGTTTGAAATTATTTCATATGTTATTTAGTGTAATAACTTGTTCTCCGTTATGTCTTCTTGGTGTCTTATTCTAACTCAGGCACAGCAAGAACTTCTTTGATTGTGACCATAGGTCCATCTCCACGTCATCGAGGAGAGACTTCAAGTACCATTCTTTTTGGTCAAAGGGTAAGTTTACTTTTTTGCTTACTTGAGATGACTTGGAAACTATTGGTGAGCTATATCATGTCTGTCATCAATGTCATATTTATTACAGAAAAATTTGAGCACGGTTTATGGATGGTTTTAGAAGCCTTTCCAAACTTAATTTGGCTATGGTTGTTAATGTGTGCCTTCTTAAAATTCATCTTGAAGAATTTTTGTGATGATCCAACACTGGTAAGGCATTGTTAAAAATGAATTATTTTTTGTTATATACAGGCTATGAAGGTGGAAAACATGTTAAAAATAAAGGAAGAGTTTGATTACAAAAGTTTGTCTAGGAAGCTTGAAGTACAACTTGACAGGCTCATTGCAGAAAATGAAAGGCTGCAAAAAAGTTTAGAGGATGAACTTGAAAGAATTAGTTTAGAAGCTCAGAATCGTATTTCTGAAGCTGAGAGAAACTTTGCTGATGCTTTGGAGGTTCGTTGAACTTTTTCTGTTTTTCAAAGTATGATTTTTGTAGCTTCATCAACTGATTTACTTTTCAAGTTTAGCCTGTTTAAAGTTGTAGGAGCCTTTTAACTTGTATCATATGTATTGTTGGTAATGGGATTGTTGTTGTGGGATCAATGCATTTAACTGTTTTAGCTTTTGTTATATGATCTCATATCATCCAATTTTAACCTTTTGTTTTCAAAAGATGGGACCTACCTTTGCATGCTAGATGACACTCTTAGAGAAGTTCTATTCAGTGCTCTCGTCACAAGAAAAACCTATATTTTTTCAAGGTTTTTTAATATCTTTTGTAGAAGGAGAGACTGAAATGTCAGATGGATTACATGGAAGCAATTAAGAAATTGGAGGAAAAGTTGGTGTTGAATCATGACCAAAATGGCTTTGTACAGGATAAGTATTATAGAGAGGTAAATACAGCTTTCTTGATCTTGTGATATTTCACCATTTTATTTCGTACTATTTGATGTAGATTTTCCGATCTTTTGGAGCATTTGGAGGTCTTGGTTTTCCAATTTATAAATCCATAGCAATTGAAAGGCCATATTTGTGGCATTACCTAATTACATTTTGGTGCATTTAGGTTGGTAAAATCACTATCCTGTTTTTTCGACTTTGCAAACTGCTAAAAGATAACATGTTCATATTAAGTCTGATTTTAAACTTCTTATAAGAGTTAGTTTTTTTTTTCTGCCTGGTTGAGTGGCTATGTTCATTTTAATCTGTGAATATGAATATTGAAGTTTTTTACTTAAAAATGTTAAGAGTTTGGATATTGTGTGTGGATTCTGTGGTGCTCTTTTGAGATTGTTACAAAGTAATGTACAGGCTATTCTTGATATTTAAATTTCCATTTTCTTCTTCATGACTGATTCTTTTTCGAAATGATTGCATCATGTGTGGATATTTGTTGTTTTTCATTATGCAGGATTCACAGGTTTCTGTATCTGAGCAAGTTGCTGAAGTTACAGCACAGCTTCAAAATGAAATTCAACTTAGAAAAGCGGCTGAAGAGGAGGTTGGCAGCCTCAAATACCAACTGAGATTGTACATGCATCCAGATGTATGGTTTTACGCTATTCAGATTATTTAATTGTAATAGTTGGGACTTTCTCAGTACTGGGCTGGAGATTATTGGTCTGAAAATGAGTTATTTGTTGTATTAGGACGGTGAAGATTCTGAGATTTTAAAACTTAACAATATCTTGGAGGAAGAGGCGCATCAGAAAAAGAAACTTGCGGAAGAGGTGGTAATGCTACGAAGTCAGCTGCTACAACTGACTCTTGAAGCTGAGCAGGTGTTTTATTAGTAGTAGTATTGCGTGAACTATTCCGAAATTAATGATTTAGTTATTAATACCACTTTTGTTCCTTATTTACTAAAAAGTTTTAACTTCACTAACCACGGAGATCATATAACGGAATCATGAATGAATCATGGTCGTTACTTCAAGAATTATTTGTTAAGATGTGATAAGGAAAAAACTCAAGCACGCGAGATATTTGTATACTTTTTCTGTCCTTGGAAGTATGGAAATTCTAATCACCAAAGGAAGCTCCTTTGCTTCTCAAAACCAATTAGTTTGCGTGTGATTGATTTTGAAGTATTCTTGTCCAACTATATTACAAACTCACATTCTTTATAAATGAACTCTGTTCTCCATCTGATCATTCAGATGAGAAATCATATAGATAAAGGTGGGCCTGGAAATGGATTTGTTGGTCTTGATTCTTCTATGCAACAAATTGGGCGCGGTCGGCTGAAAAATAATAGAAATGGACACGGGCCATCAGTTGCCACACTCTTGAGGAAGGTGAAGATTGTTTTCTCAAACTAATCCTATAGCATTGCTGTTTTATCCCTTTTTTTTCTGATATTAGTTCAATTGATCCTCGGTAGTTGGTTTGGAAAAGATAGTGGCATTTTTGGATTCAGAAGATGGGAATGCACGAATTCATGCTGTGAAAGTATTAGCAAATCTGGCTGCTGAAGGTAAGTTCTCACTTTTGGTTGATGTCTACTCTCACATATCATCTCTTTCACATTTAATACCTGAAAACTATGCCCTGTTTAGTCAGTCTTCTTGTATCTCTTAGTTGTGTTTCTCTAAGGTTTTAATTGTTAAAAAGCCTAAAGAATGAAAAACTTTAGTGTTCCTGGAACAAGTGCTTAGCTATATAACAATACGTTTAACAGATAAATTCTCCATTTGGTTTAATTTCTTACTTTCTCCTTTCAATTGTATTGGCGGGAGTTGATCTCAATTTGAAATCCTAATTGTATTACAATTTAAGTCAATAGTTACCAATTTTATGCCAACAGACATGAAATAAAATAAAAACTAATTGCGCCTACTTTAAATTTTACTGTTGTGATACCATTCTTTTAACACGAGAACCCTTCGTCTGTTTCAACATTTCATTTTTTGTAAGAAATGATTTCTTTTCTCTTAATTATAAACAGACTCAAATCAGAAAAGGATTGTTGATGCTGGTGGTCTCACCTCACTCCTAATGCTTCTTAGAAGCTACGAGGATGAAACCATTCATAGAGTAGCTGCTGGCGCAATTGCCAATCTTGCAATGAATGGTATTTCTTAATTGATTGCATTCTGGTTTCTATGAGCCTGGAGTTGACGCCTGGATGCTGAGCTCTTTTGTATGTTTCTCTTCCTTTGTGGCATAGCAGAAGCCAATCAAGAACGCATAGTGTCCGAGGGAGGAATAAGTCTTCTGTCGATGACTGCCAATGCGGCTGAGGACCCACAGACACTGCGCATGGTTGCTGGAGCTATTGCTAACTTATGTGGCAATGGTACTGAAAAGAATTTCGAACTTCTGTTCAAACAGGAAAAAAATAAAATAAAATTTATGCTTCTTATTACTTATTTCCTGTTTTGATTCAAACTTTCATGAATTAAGGATCAGTAAGACAAGATGAAGGTTCTCATTCTGCAGCAAGAAGAAGGATAAAGAGAGGACTCTTTCATTCTCATCATAATATTTACAGAAGTTTTTATTAACTAAAAACGAAAAGAAAAAGTTTTCAAATTTGTTAAGTTTGTAAGGCGCCTTTGAAATATAAAATTTGAGAAGTAGGATTTTTTGTTTGAGCTCAGTTGGGTAATTTCTTGAATCCCGACTTTTCATATTAAAATATTCTTTTTTTTCTCTTCTTTTGTTTTAACCCCATGCTCTAATTGTTCCGCAGATCAGCTACAAATGAAACTGAAGTCTGAAGGTGGTATGAAGGCTTTGCTGGGAATGGTAAGATGTGGGCATGCGGATGTTCTTTCCCAAGTTGCTCGAGGTGTAGCAAACTTTGCAAAATGTGAGTCAAGAGCAGCTACGCAAAGTAAGTTTCCATTTTAGCCACCCAACTTCATTCTTTGAGTTTAATGTTGTGACACGGTCTCTGTATCTTGCAACAAACTCAATTCGAATAGAAGCAACAAATCAGATTAACAGCAACAAAATGGATTTAAAATCCAGCAAAGAACGGCAGAATTCACCGACTTTCGAGAGGTCTGTTCTCTCTCCTGTTTTCCCAAAAATGTTCAATGCCTTTCTCCGTTCCGATCCACCCTCAAAACCCCCTTCCACTTCTCCCCATACCAACATTAAAAGTCCACTAACAAAATACAAATAACAAGGTTCATTAATTAAAATAAATATCATTTATCCCCTCTCTTTCTCCTTGCATACGTTAACGTCACTGGACGAGATGTATCATGTTGCTGGAAACTCGAGTTAAAGGTCCATTTTTGACGGAAATTTGATGAAATAATTACTCAATCAAAGCATACTACAACCTTACCGTGGCCACCGGTTGGCATCCTAGACTTGTGAACCCTACAATATTGGTGTTTCTAGACATTGATTTATATATAAATTTTCTTGTCATACAATCTTGTAATAGCAACATATGCACAAAAATTAGTGATTAAATTAGCATTAAGAATAATACACTAATAATTAAGTTAATTGGAACTCAACAACTTAGTTTTCTATACAAATAATGATTGACATGGAAGGAAGATGTTCAGTTCAAATATTTAGTTCTTCATTTTACTCTCGTTTAAAATTAAAATATTTTATCCTCGTTTAAAAATCAAATTGCCCATGTATATGACCATTACAATTCAGGATTTATACTTGAGAACTGTTTCAGAATAATGTGGATGATGAAATCTACCTTTGTAATAACTCAATTAATATAGAAATGATTTAGTTATATAGATCTCGTTTAATGGTTTAAACATTTAGTTGATTACTGTACTCTCCTTAAAAATTAAAATCGTTATCCTCATTTACAAATTGCCCATCCGTAGACCATTAACGAGAATTATTTGAGAATAATATGTGGATGCTGAGATAGTAGCCTGATAACTCTTTGTTCATAACAGGTGGTAAGTGTTATAGATCTCTTTTAATAGAAGACGGTGCTCTTCCTTGGATCATTCAAAATGCTAACAGTGAAGTGTCTCCCATCAGACGCCACCTTGAGCTGGCTCTGTGCCATTTAGCTCAACATGGTTAGTGGATTTATGACGCTTACTTTTAGCTGGTTTGATTTAGTAGGTAGTCTGGCTCATGCCTCTCTTCTAAAAATTCCTCAGAAGTAAATGCAAAAGAGATGATAAGTGGAGGAGCTCTATGGGAGTTAATTCGCATCTCACGGGACTGTTCTCGAGAGGATATAAGAAGTCTTGCTCATAGGACCTTGAGTTCCAGCCCCACTTTTTGCTCTGAAATGAAACGACTACGGATAGAGTGTTGACCTGCGAAGAGGGTTTATCCGACTACAGATTTAAGCGTCGACGTGTGAAGGGGTTTGTTCGGCCCAAGCTACTCAATTTGTGGTGCAATGAAACTTCAAAGATCACAGTTCGGTACCCATTTTCGACCCTTTCACATGCCTTGCGCTTTCAAACTCTTTGTACAAAACAAAAATAGATGAGGCTTTGGAGTTTAGTGCTTGGTTTTTTAGGAGCCTCTTTTCTGAGAAAGATTATAGATGTTGTAGCAGAATGGCAGCCGGAAAAAACTATGCATAGGAAATGAGAAAGATCTGTAGAGGAAATTTTCTGTCAAACCCTTGTATTGAAAGTGAGCTAAATTTAGAATCCTTTCTTAGAATGTGTGTATAGATTGATCTCTATTATTAGTAACTATTCTTTGATATTTTAGATCATAATCTTATCATTTGTTAGCCCTTTTCTCGACAATCAGGTCTGACTTAGCTAGAACAATCAAAATAATAGCGGAAAAAGAGTTTATTTTTACATTATAATTTTTACCTCATTTATTGATATAATAATTAATATAAATTATAAATAATTTAAAAATAATATTAATTTTATCAATTAATGAATGTCTTGTCAACAAATAAAATTAAAGAGTAAAAACAATGGGAAATCTATAGTCACTATAGAATAAATTGCAAACAATCAACAACCATGTACTCCTATGCATTATATTCACAAATAGGTAACAAAGTAGTTCTCAAACTACATCAATGTTATGAGTAATTGGAAATTCTATCAAAATTCATAGCCTTCAACCCAACAACTATTTGTAGTTTCTATTGGGTATAATATATCAAACAAGTAAATGTTATGAACATTTTTTATTGCATATAATTAATAAATATTTTTTATGATTAATTTTATGTTTGCATTGTACGATATGCTTTATAAATTTAAAGAAAAATCATTAATTATTTGTACAATTTTAAATTTACATATATGTTGATATATGTGAGATTAAATTTAAAAAGAAATAATCACATTAGTCAATGACTTATATTTGAAGTATATGATCTTCAAATTAATAAAGTTATAAATACTAAGGGTGATCGTGGTCCGGTTCGGTCTGGTTTTTGAAAAATTTAAGACTAGATCACTAAATTTGATTTTTAATTTTTTATACCAATAAACATAAAATTTTTCCCAGAACCGGACCAGAATTCTGGTCTCGGTTCTGGTCCTCCCGGTTTTTTTTTTGTAACGGCTGCACTATAACTATAAATACTAGTTTAATAGAAAACAAAACAAACTTAATATTGAAAATCATACTTTTGTATCATCATTCATATTTTGATCATTGTGCATATCGATAAAATTTTTGCAAATATTGCTTAGCAAAGCAAACCCCGAAAAAATGAAACACATCACGAGTTTAACAACAATATTAGAATTCATAATTTACCCTAAACCAATCATGAATTCAGAAATTTACAAATTCATAATCCTCACTTCTCTTACTATTTCCCTCTCGAGTTTCGACGATACTCTCCTTTGAGAAAATTATTCACCAATTATAATTGGTTCGCTACATTCACCTGCTGATTTAATATCTGCAAAATATAAGTTACAAAGTAAGTATATAATACTTCATAATTACTATCAAAAGAATAGAGAAAAATTTAAAACACACCTTTTTGAAAATCATCCACCCCATCATTGAAGTGTTTTAAATCATGTATTTCCCCACTAAACCAGTTTTGACTGTAAATAAGCGCCTCGACAGTCTTTGATGATAAAGAACTACGAAAAGAATCTAATACACGTCCACCACTACTGAAAGCTGACTCCGAAGGAACTGTGAAAATAAGAATAACCAATACATCTTTTGTAATTTTACTCAATATTGGATATTTCAATGAATTCAATTTCCACCATGTCAAAATATCTTGATTGTCCGAAAAAATTTCTAATTTTTCGGATAAATATTGATCGACTTCCGTCCTCTTGCTTGAATTATCTCGCTCACTAAGACAGTTGCAAAATTTCTGAAATAGCTTATTGTGGCTTTGTCCTATGGATGAAGATGTCGCAACACTAGTTCTACAATAATTCTGTGACACTTCAAATCCCAAATCTGCTTTGTATTGAAGATATAATCTTTTAATCACTATCTGTAAGTGACTCACCAACCGGTTGCTTTATTATTGTCAACCAACGTTGTAAGACAAAGTTTGAAATACTATAACTTACATCTCGGATTTAAGACAACTGCAATATACATCAATAAATTAATATTCTCACAATTTTTCCAGTACTTGTCAAATTTTACTTGCATTCCAATAGCCATTTTCTTCAATGATGGATTGTCACACTCAGCATGCTCCAAGATAATCATTTTCAAATTGTATACTTCGTTAAAATAAATATTTGATGTGACATGTAAAGAAGCTGAAACAGTCATAGTCGTATCATAAATTTTTTTTAAAAACTTAACAAGTTCTCTAATATTTGTCCAATCTGTTGTAGTGGGGAGGTGTGTTCCCACTAAAATTAGTAAGGTAGTTACTATCGGTTACCATTAACTTGTCAAAAGCTTTTTCAAAGTTTTCAGAGCTAGCTAACATCAAATATGTAGAATTCCATCTTGTAGGTATATCAAAAGAAACATCACTTTTGCATGCAATCTTAACATTATAAGCACAATTTTTAAAATTTTGTAACCTTGCAGGCGAAGTTCGAACATACTTAATAGCTCTACGCACTCTAGCAATAGCCTCTTGATGATCTTTCAATCCATCACATACAATCAAGTTCAATATGTGTGCAAAACATCGCATATGCATGTATTCTCCATTCAAAATCAAACCATTCCAATTTCGAACACTTTTGACCAAATATGAAATTACAACATCATTCGAAGAAGCATTGTCAACTGTGACAGTCAACACATTTTCAATTCCCCATTCACACAACATCTTTCTAATTCTCTACCAATTGTCTCAAATTTATGATTCGAAATCAAGCAAAAAATTAAAATCTTCTTATGCATGGTCCAATCACTATCAATGTAATGACCAGCTAAACCATGCAATTTAAATTCTGAATAGAAGTCTATGTATCTGTAGTCAAGCATACTCGTTGTGATGTTCTTCTAAAGTACTCTTTAAATTTCATCTTTTTTTTTTTTCATAAAGACTCAAAATATCACGAGCAACAGTAAATCTAGAAGGTATAGAAAACTTCAGTCGCAGCTATTGAGAATATTCTCTAAAACTCTCTCTTGCAACAAACTTCAAAGATAATTCTTCCTTAATTACCATCTTCGCAAGTAGTTCTCGACAAGTAGCAACACTAAAAATGCAAGTTGTTGTCTCTTATTGTTCATATTCTAAAAGCTCAATGTCTTTTGTTTCACATTTACATTTGCCAATAATTTTGCACAAATACAGATGTGTTTTTTCAAGCTTGATGTCCCATTTTTCAGTATATCACATGCATATATTTTTCAAAAGTGATTACATTTAGCTCTAACATTTTTATCTTCGCCATCGTTAATAATATTAAAATAATTTCAAACTTCAGATTTCTTTGTCTTGTCCCTTCGAACACTAACTGTAGAACTAGTCATAGGAGTAATCGCTACATTTTGATTTTTATTTACAATAATTTATCAAACCAAGTAGCCAAATTGAACAATCTAACAAACATTTTTACAAATTACACAGCAACTAGAACACAACACAACATACTGAAAAACAAATTCTAACAAAGCACAAACATATAATGAACATTAAACACAAAGTGCTCTTGGTCAACAGTTCCGAAGAGTGTCCCAAAAATAGAAAATGCAATCTAAAAGTGCTCTCGGTCAACAGTTCCGAAGAGTCTCCCAAAAACAAAAAATGCAATATAAAAGCGCTCTTGGTCAACAGTTCTGAAGAGTCTCCCAAAAACAGAAAATGCAATCTAAAAGTAGATAGGAACGTATTAACATAGATAGACTCTGTAACATTATTTGATTACTAGGCAGGACCGTGTATATAGAATCAAGTTTCTCACTTTCTCTGTTTTTCCTTCCAACTTTTCAATTTTTTTTAGGCAAAAACACCCGTGTCTATTTTAGGCAGGACCATGTAGCATTATTTGATTAAAATGCAATCTAATCTGTAGCATAGATAGACTCTGTAGTATTATTTGATTAAATTACAATCTAACAGGATCGACACTCTCTCGGTGAAGCTGAGAGAGTGCCCCAAATGCCATAACAGAATCACGAGAGAGTCAAACCACAATAGGTATGAAAAGTGAGAGCAGAAAATACTTGTTGTTTGAATCATCTGATGATGCTTAGATGAAGTGTGACTTGCGAACAGCGAGCTAGCGAGAGCGACTGGGAGAGACGGTGAGATACAGCTATGCACGGCGAGGCGACTGCGAGAGACACGGCGAAGCGAAGAAACAGGGAAGGCAGGAAGAAGTCTGTCGACTCAAAGAAGAGAAGTCTGTCGAGCGAAGATTCAGAGTTCAACTTTTTAGGGCATGTGCAGCGGCTAGTGAACGGTCCTGGCCAGTTCTACAAAATTTTTGTCACCAAACCCGAGAACCGAACCGATTACTTCGGTTCTTGAAAAAAAACTGATTTCTATTATTTTTTAGGACAAAACCAACCAGAACCGGACTAAAAGGCTTGGTTCTGGTCCGGTTCTCAGTTCTGGTCGGTTCTTACTCACCCTTAATAAATACATTTCCTTTCGTTGAGAACGTATATATCCCGACTATATATGTAGTGACATAAAGTGATTGTATTTTATATAATATGATTATATAAGACTGGATTAGATGAAATTATATTGTCCTTATAATATCCGTTAAATGAAGAACAATTAATTTTATCATAATGATGGTCATATATGTATGATTTTAATTTATTGTATTTAGTAGACTCCGATGTCATTTTAATTTATTCATTGATTTACTCGGTATAGTTTTGTATTAATTACATTACATAACATTGTATTTTTAGAATAAATTAAATGAGTAGCTGAGAATGCTAACATAGATACAATGAAATTCATAATACAAGATTCTCTTGTTTGTTAGTTCAGTGATTGAATAATTAGCGTGCAAATTCATAAATATTATGAATTAATTATTCAATTAAGAACTAATGGTAGTCAAGAATAAATATGTAATATGAGAGGTTATTAGATTATATACCTAGCTAGATTACGAATCTTAATGGAGGATTGATACATATGTAATGACTATATCAATGGACATTACTTTGAGTAAATATACTTTATAGTTATAAGAGTGTAACTCTAGGTATTTAGTGAAATTACTCTAGAGTTAATAACTGTGTTAATTAATATAAATAGTTTATATTAATTAACAAATATTATTGGAGCTTAGGACTATAGATTTATCGATCCATCTATCATCTTATATTACTATACAAATTTCCATGTTACAAGAATAAATATATAAATGATTAATTATAATTAATCATTCATAAACACTCAAATGAATAAATTATGCTTCTAAATATATAAATAGTTTTTATATTTTGAATTCAAAATAAAATGTCTTATTAAATGAGATTATTTTAAAGGATTTAAATTATATTTGAAGAATCTTATTAGATGAGATTTCATCTTCAAATTTAAATTGAAGTTTGTTATCTAAACAAACTGTCAAATCAGATTTTTTTTTTTAATTTGATTTAAAAGTAGATCTGATGAATCTAATCAGATGAGATTTGATTTTCAATTAACTTGTAGTTTGTTGAAAACTTAAAATAGATCTAAAAAACCTCATAAAATGAGATTATCTTGAAAAGTTGTTTTCATAAATATATTCTAAAAACTATTTTTAGATTATATGATTAATCGATAAATTTGATTTATTAGATAAATCAATTTATAATGAAATCTAGTAGATTTGATTAGTTAAGATTTATTTTTAAAAATTAGTTTTTATTAAAATAAATTTAGAAATTGTTTTTTAAAGAGATCTCTAAAAATTTCAAATGTGATTTGACAGATAGAGTGAGAGTTAGTGAGTTAGAGCAACTCCAACGGTAGCAATCGTTGGAGTTGCTATCAAATAAATTAGGGAAAAGTACCATTTAGACCCCAACGTATGGGGTCAGTAGTCATTTGGTACCTAACGTTTGTTTTGTACCCAATCAAACCCTAACGTATAAAACGTTTACAATTTAAACCCTACCGTCAATTTTTTAATTAAATTTAACAGATTCTTTTTAAATTTCCCAAATTATCCCTCTCTCTCTATCTCTCTCTTAATTAAATTTAACAGAAAAGATTTTTGATTTCTGACGAAGAAGACGACCCAGAGGAAAAGAAATTAAAAACCAGGAAACCCTTTCGATGATTTCAGCTACAAACGCAGAAAATTTGACGAAGATGATGAAATGCAGAAACTTTATTCACATTAGCGATTTCAGTGAGCGAGCTTTCACTGGCTTTCGCATCCTCTTCTTCCCGCTATCGCCGTTGTCGTCTTCTTCGTCGTCGTCCTCGTCGAGATAGTCGAATTTCTGGTCATCGGTGGCGTTCGCAGATCATTGAATGTTCCCAGAATCAGTGGCGTAGTTTAGGAGAAGGAAGGAGGGGGGAGGAAGGAGGGAGGGAGGGAGGGAGGGAGGGAGGGAGGGAGAGAGAGAGAGAGAGAGAGAGAGAGAGAGAGAGAGAGAGAGAGAGAGAGAGAGAGAGAGAGAGAGAGAGAGAGAGAGGGGGGTAATTTGGGAAATTTGAAAAGAATCTGTTAAATTTAATTAAAAAATTGACGGTAGGGTTTAAATTACAATCGTTTTATACGTTAGGGTTTGATTGGGTACAAAACAAACGTTAGGTACTAAATGGCTACTGACCCCATACGTTGGGGTCTAAATGGTACATTTCCCAATAAATTAATATTCTTTATAATATTATTTAAATAAATTATATTCTCTCTCTTCCACTTCATCTCTAAAGCAACCTCAAGCAACCTTGCACTCCAATGATAGCAACTCCTAGTACGTTGCTTATAAAATAATTTCATATTAATTTTAATATTAATTTTTATTACATATATATAATCATAATATCATTAAATTAAGTAAATATTATAGTTTATATTTACAAAAGAAGCAAATATTATAGTTTGGGAAGCAACCAAAATTAATATTAATTGTATATAATTAAAATACAATTAATAAAATTACACAAACACGATTACCGTCCAAAATATTGAAGAAAAATTTTCCATAAACATCTATATTTCAATACGAAGAATATTTTTTAATCAAATTGTGCTCCAAATCGAGCAAGGTGGTTTCCCGAATTTTATTTATATTGAGGGAAAAGTGTCGACCAGGTGGTTTCCCCGGTCGACACTTTTGGAAAACAAAGAGATTACATAACTTGCGGAAAAGAAATTACATAACTTGCGGAAAATAAATAACACTTATTTGCGGAAAAAAAATTACATAACTTGCAGAAAAAAATACATTAAAATTTCAAGATGTTAGTCCTAATATGATCACAAAATCTTTCGTGATCTTTTTTTGTTGATCAGTCATATACGATGTATCCATAATGAGGTAGTCCATGTCATTTGTTATTGTCTTATCTTTTGCCTTTTTAGCTTCAATCTCCACTAATTTCTCTAATGCGGTTGCTTTTCGATATTGAGTTTCTAAATACTCAGCAGACTCACTTTTTTTTTTTTTTTTTCCTTTCCCTTTCCCTTTCCCTTTCCCTTTCTTTTGGCTGCACTTTATGTACTTCATTGTCACTCTTCTCTGGATTAGATGACGAAGTGTATGCCCCTGATTCGGAAACTTTTGTTCTCTTAGAGCCCTCTTGTTGATATGAAGTATTCAATTTTGGCTCATCCTTTAACGTCTTCCAACAGTAGTGAAACATAAAATGAGAGCCACCATTTTCAGATTTATACAGTTGGTGGGCAAGCTCCATAATTTGGTCATCGCACCACCCACTATGGCGTGCTCGTTGAACTCGTTGGTAACAACCATTGAAAAGTAGTACCTTATGATTTATCTTGTTCCAATGGTCCTTGCATTGATTCTCTGTTCTGCTAGGCCCATCTTCACGGTTTTCGTTGAAGTAATCAGCAATGCAGTCCCAAAAGCGTGCTGCTGTTTGGTCAATGCCAACCACAGAATCCTTAGATGTGTTGAGTCATCCGCTTATCAGAAGTAGATTTGCTGCTTCACTCCACCTCATTTTTTGTTTGGATTTTTGAGGTTTATTCTCTTCAACAATTCGAGGCGCATTCTGTAACTCGACTCCACTGCATCCAGGTCGGGATTCAGAAGTAGAGGTGGATGGTGTTCGGTGTGAGGGAGGTGAACCAAATGGTGGTGAATTTGCAAACGTGACAAATGACGAATACTGGGACGTCTCAAAGGAACTCAAATTTGGGTTTTGAAATAGTGGAAATGGATAATTTTGAAAATTTTGAAAGTTTGACAGTACTTGATGATATTGAAAATGTGAAATTTGGGAATTTGGAGAATTTTGGGATAATTGATTAAATGGATTTTGAGGTATTGGGTGAGGGATATTTGAAGAACGTTGAGAAAATTGAAAAAATGGATTCTAATAATTTGAGTGATTGAAATTTGAAGAGTTATCAGAATCCATTTGTATATGAATTTGAGGAAAAATGAGAAGGAAATTGTGAAGAAATTGTAGGAAATTATGAAGGAAAAATGAGAAGAAAATATGAATTTGGACAACAAATGTTTGTATTTATAGATAGAAAAAGTGAGAATATATAAAATAATAATTTTTTTTAATTTTTAGCCGTTGAGCAACGGTGCAATTTTTTTGTGTATGACCCACATGCTTCAATTTGTATAAAACAAAACAGTACAATCTAAATAAAATATAATATTTAATCTAATTAAAATAAATAAACAAAAAAATAAAAATTTTTAAAAAACTATTTCACACTTCTAGTCAGCGTGGCTCAAGGGTTGCTTAAAAAAGCAACCCTTGAGCAACGATCGTTGCTCTCCAACAAGGATAGCAATGATCGTTGCTGTTGCTTGTCAGAGCAACTCTGACAAGCAACCAAGATAGCACCTCCATTGGAGGTGCTCTTAGAGAGATCTAATCCCTTTGAGGTAAAAAGGTGTGACATTTCCTGGATTCAGTTTTAGGAAAATGTTTTATAAGATTGAATAGAGACGTCTCATATGCTGAAAACAGGTCTCTCCATAAATATAAAAGTGTGTTATTCTCATAAGTCAAATACCTACACATCAAAAATTTAAGTGAAAATACTCGACAATTTCAAAGGTTTTGAAAAGTACTTGATCCTAAGTTAAGATTGTTAAAATCAGACGATAGTACCTGAGTAAAAACATTTCTCAAAAGACATTTTTCTTTTACATATTTCTTAAAAATATTTTCTTTTAGACCAACTATTCAATTTATGGTTATTTGTTATTTTTAAAATAGTTTTAAAATCACAAGGATAACGCATATCACTATTATTATGAATAACAGTGAATTCAGCGGTGCGGGAAAACCATCAAAACCAATAGTTTCAAAATCCAATTTCCACTTCTCAGTGCGAACCACCGTATAATGATCGCTTAACTTTCTTTTCTTTTATAATATTTCTTTCATAATAAATTTGACATAGTTGTGTATTTTTTCCAATACCTCCTCAAGAAATTAAGAACGTAATATATCCATTTACGTGATGCTGAGTCTTTGATTAGACCACTTATTTTTCTTGGCCTTATGACGCCACGACGTTAAAGGCATAGGCTTTGAATATATGATGTTCGATGCGGAGCTATTTTTTTTGGGAAATTACCAATTATGGGCACGAGGTATGCATGTTCTTCGTTTCAAACCACGAAGTAAATTTTTCAACAATTTAAACCATAAACTTTCAAAAATGTGACAAATCCTACCATGCCGGACGGACGAACGTGGATTGCGTCCGTCCTGACGTAATATTGGTCGCCAACCGGACGGACGGACTAAAATAGCGTCCATCCGCCTTTTTCATTCAATAAGAAGCTGCCACGTAGTCCGTTCGGTCTAACTTACGAATTTACCAGACGGACGATAAAATATAGCGTCCGTCCGGACAATCGTTTGAAAACCAGTCAAAAAGCAAAATTTGGACTTTTCACCGGAGACAAAAACGGCGTCATAAGGCGACGAAATTGGACTTTTCTCTCGACTTTTGCAAATTTTTCGTACATTTACGATCAAAAAGCGTTTCTGGTAATTGCTTTATCAATTCTGATTCATTAACTTCAAGTTTTAACATAAATAACGCGATTATCCCGAGCCCCAATTTGAAATTGGGAAGAAGGCAGCAAATCGGACGGTCGCAATATACAGAGTCCGTCCGATTAGCTAACCGGACGGACGCTCAAAAATGCCTCCGTCCGGCCGAAGGCTAAATTGGCTAAAAAAATAAATTTTTTTTTTCTTTTTCAATTTTTTTGGTCGTTTATTAGTGTATGTGAAATTATCTTATTGTCAAAACTATTTTGTATTCAATTCATAGGATATTGTTTGACTTGAATAACATTTTGATTTTTGTACAGGTAATTTTCGTAAATGGTTGAGAGATTGGATGATGTAAATGAGCCTGCGCACTGGTATATGGAGGATGACGCTCCCATATACAGTGATATTCAACCATTTGATCACTTAGAGGGTGATGGAGAAATACAGGTGTGTTCAATTTCGCAAACTTTAGACGATAAGCTACGAGAACCATTCAATTCTGAGGATGACGAGGTGCAAAGCAGACAAACAAGGGCTGCAGATGTAACATCCGGAACTTTTGTATTATGACTTCTGTGGAATATATAAAAAAAAATAAAAAAATATGTTGAAGGAATTGTATGGGAAAAACCAAACTAAGTTCAACCAAACAAAACATTGGTTGGAAACTAATGCAAGGGCAAATTAGGAAGTAAAAGTGGGTAGTTGGGAGCATCCAATAAGAATGTGACATGTGGCAAAGCTTGTGGAAGAAGCTTTTCTTTGCTTCTTGTCTCTCATACGTGAGATCACCTTCATTATTCACACTTCCCTCTGTTTTCTTTCATCGCCGTGAAGAAACCATCCCCTCCTTCCAACGATTTTTTGTTCCGCTTGTGAAGATTTGAAGGACACAGAAATTTCTATCCTCCCTTAAAGTTGGCCGCAATTTCAGCCATCTTAGAAGCTCCTAAGGTGACAAAGCTCAAGCGAGGTACTTGTATTGCTAAAAACCCGAGGTAAGTTCTCGTGACTTACTGTGGCCGATTGGCCTACATCATATGTCAGAATTTGTGTTGAGGATTGTTGGTGCTTGGTTTGTTTAGTTGCTTTGGTTGGGTAGTTAGGATTAGTTGCTTTTATAGGTTACGCTTTTATCGTCTTAATAATATACATGATGTATGTTTACGTTATGTTATTGTTTGTCATGCATCATTGTTTATAAATGTTATGAAAAAGGAATTTGTGCATTGATTTCATGAAAATGGAAATGTAAAGAACGAAAGTAAAGTATCACAGTAAACAACCATGGCATGGGGTTATCGGAGATGAGGTTTAGACCTGGCGTTCCATGGTGAGCAAGTTTTCCTCCCTTCAGATGGTGTGGGCTGTCTAACCGCTGGACGTGTCATATCCATCTGTCGAGCGTTTTTGATAACCATAGACTGACACGTACTGATAAATGAAATGATATGGACGGCTTTCATGAAAACTGCATATACATGTTCATGCATAGCATTTACGTAGAACTTGCTGAGATTTTTATCTCATAAGTGTGTTTATGGTGTAGGTGACTACGAGCAAGGTGAGAACGATGTCCCTCTTCCTAACGAGCCTGCAGCTTGATGAAGGGTGCCCGTGGAGTGCGCTGGGCAGTCGATGCATACTTGACCCGTGGGAGCATAGGTTATGTATTTGATGGGTAATATTATGGGTTATGATGGGCTGATGGGTGATAGTTAGATGAATTGTATAGAAACCATTATAGGATGCTTGGTATCTGGACTGGTTGTGAACAAATGTATTGAATGTCCATTTTGATGATATTTATTGGCTTCCGCTATGTAGGGACGAATAGGTTGATACTTTGATGAAATTGGTTCAATATTGATGCTTTGATAGGTTTTGGATGAAATAGAAATGGATTTTGATGGTTTGAAATGAGTTTGGATGTTTGAAAATAGGTTTGATGATTTGAGTTAAGAAGTGTCGTTTTTAGGTTGGTTTGATGATTTTAGGTTATGCAGGGGAAAAGAAGGTGAAAACAGCTCTTTGGACAAAACCCAGAGAGCTAGCCGATCGATCGCCATAAAAGGACTATCGTTCGGGTAATAGGTGATACAAGGATGGAAATTGTATAAGTCTCGGTTAAATATTATGGCAGAGAAATTTCGTCCAAAGTTGTCGTCCTGTGGGCGATAACGTCGACCAAATAGTAAGTGTTCTGGTGTTAAGTTTTATTTGAGAGTTCGGTCGATAACGTCGACCGATTAGTCCATGATTTGGTTGAAGGTATTTAGTAAGGAGTTCGGTCGACGACATCGACCATTTAGCGAAAGATGTTTGGTCAATGACGTCGACTAATTAACGAAAGGTGTTTGGTCGATAACATCAACCGATTTCAGCCAGCGTTGACATCGACCGATTATGAGGACGATGACACCGTCAAAGGTCCGTGGACGAATGAGACAAAACCCAAGAGGAATTTATTTCCCGTTTGCTTTATAGTCGTCGACCGATTTCCTTACAGAAGCCATTACGACCCCTACTGTACCATTCGTCCAAACCCGATAGAGAGAGAATTAGCTACCTCTACTATTCAAATTGATAAAACCCGAGAGGAATTAAATGCCAAACTAGGTTATAGGCGTCGACCGAAACCATGTTTCACTGTTTTTCGTAGAATTTAAATTAAGTTAAACTTTAGTACTAGGTTTATATCTTCCGCTGAATAAAGTAATTAGTCTTTAAATATTGATAGATATGGATTTAATGCCCGAGTCTATTCTCTCACGATTGATGAACGAATGAAAAGGGAAAGGAATTGATAAATAAAAATTGTATGAGAATAGACAAGGGTAATAGGAAAGTCCAATTATAAGAAGAAATGCAAAAGTTTAAATTTTTTTGGGACTTTTAGGATTTATGTATGTAGAAATTTGGGGTCGTTATAGCAGATTCTGGTGATTTTGCTTTAAGTAGACAATATATATCTTTGCAGACCATTAGAAATGAAATACGAGACTATTCTTTGAAAAAATGATATGATATCAAGATTATTAAAAGTGGGAGGAACAGACTGACGGCAAAATGTGAATGAGTAGATTGTCAATGTCATCTGCATACTTCGACCATGCAAAATGAGGCGACCTTCCAAATAAAGTCATACTGTAACGATCACAATTGTGTAAGGGTATTAGATAATCTACACTCTACGACAAAGTGGTTGGCAACAACTTATTCAGATAAGTTCAAAAGTCAACCTGACTGACCCATTCATGATATTATCGTGACAGTGAGGTGAGAACATAAAGTTAACATTAAACCAAGCCTTGCGAGAAGAAGAAGAACCTAAGCAAAAGAAGTTAATTACGAGAGGAACGAAGAACAACTGAAGATACTTCGATCTTACGGAGCTAAAATATTAAGATCAAATCTAGATAGCACAATGGTAATAGATGGTGACCTGGTGGTTGAGGATAGAAAGGAGAAGATGATATTTAAAAGAATGTACATGTGTATATTGATGGCAATTACTCACGGCCGTGAGTATTGATGGCAACAATGGCATATATCTCATTGTTGTTGCCAACGTGGAGTCAGAATCCCAAGTCTCTTGGACGTGGTTTTTAGAGATATTGCGAAACGACTTAGGCATTGACGAAGGCCGAGGATGGACATTTGTGTCGGATCGACAGAAAGTATATATTGTTATTACTATTATTATTTGGATCGGCAGAAGTTATTGTTTTAATCTAAGCCTGTTTTTCTTTAAAATTGCAGGGATTGTTGAATGCTGTAGACGAGATATTTGGTTTAACCGAACACCGTTTCTACCAAAGGCATATGTATGCAAACTACAAAGGACAATTCAGGGCCTAGCGTATAAAGATGTGATGTGGAATGCAGCAAGGGCAACCACAAGGGAATATTTTGAGATAGCAATGAGGAAAGTCTATGAGCTCAATAAGGATGCCCATGCATGGCTTCGACGAACACCACCCAGATTTTGGGCCAGTCATGCATTTTCGACAATTCCCAAGTGTGACTTGGGCTTGAATAATTTATGTGAGTCTTTCAATTCAGTTCTTTTGCCGGCCTGGAACATGCCGATTTTGACGATATTCGAGATGATTCGAAAGACCATGATGACACACATTGTCAAAAAACACGAGGAGATGCTCAAGGTAAATGATGTTCTGTGTCCTAAGATTAGGAATAAGCTAGAGAGGCTGAAAGAGCCAGCTTACAATTGAAGTGCTGAGTTAGCGGGAAATGCACTGTTTTAGGTTTGTTCAACTTGTTCATACTGATATATCCTTCTTAGTTTTTTCTACTTGTTCATACTGAATTTGTTTATGCACTGTTTAAGGTTAGCAACGACAACGAACAATATGTCGTTGACCTTAATGCAAGCGAGTGTGCATGTCGGGGTGGGAGCTTTCTGGAATCCCTTGTGTTCACGTCGGTGCATGCATTAATTTGATGAGAAAGCCAATGGAAGATTATGTTCATATATATTATTATAGGGACACATATTTGGAGATGTATTCGCACTTCATTCGTCCCATTAATGAGCAACAAATGTGGCCAGGACCAGAGAATAGGACCCCAATCATTCCGAGTCAGAGAAGGCCCCAACCTGGTAGGCCAAATAAGAGAAGAATTCGCGATGTCGATGAGCCTTCTACCGCTTTGCGTGGTCCACGTGTTCTGACTTCTAAGAAGAAGTCTACGATGTCGTGTCGTAAATGTGGACTTCACGGGCATAACAGTCGCACATGTTCTGAGAGGGGATCCACTTCACGAGCTTATGCTTCACGTGACACATTGATGGGTTTCCGAACAGCTGGCAGGACGCAGGTACATTTTCACTATTATTCTCATAAACAAAATTTGGTTATTATGTTCTAATATAACTCTCAATACATGCAGGAATCTACTACAGGCAATCAGGAAAACGGCCATGAAAGAGAATGATGGAAGACGATAACATAAAGATGGTGGAAAGCGGATCATCTTTATTTTATGCATATTTGATGTATCTTATATTTTATACAGTAAATTGTATTTTATAATTCAAGTGAGAAAAAAATTAGAAATTTGGGCAAAGTTTCCTTTGTTTTTAGACTCCCCCACAGCTAGTATCATCATGCATATTTGAATATCCAAACAGTTCCAGTATTTTGGCTCAAACATCAATTGCATCCAACAAAAATAAATGTAACTAATGTACATCAAATTAATGAATCTAATTAATGTACATCAACAAATGCATCAAAATAAATCCTTGTGCATCACCCTATATCGTCCCCTCTCTGCACGTAATAAAAAAAAATTAGATTATAATGGGTTGAAATGTAACTAATAATGAGAAAAATGGGTTCAAACATACCTAAGTTTCGGCAGCGTCGTCATCTCCAGCCCCCCCGCGGCACACCCTCGTCATCTCTACCTCCACACCCGGACAGGACTACCTCATCATCAGCATCATCACCTCTCCCAAGATCGTCGGGATCAAAGGCATGGGCCTCCATCCAATCATTGATGATCTGTCTCGTCTCTCTCTGGTACTTCATCATACCTGCGAGGTACTCCATAATCTCTACTCGACCAGACGTCACTAGCACCTCCGCTCGAACAGACTTTATCTGCGCCCTAATAGAATCCATATCCATGGGAGGCACGATATGAGAGGGGGGGTTTCCCTCTACGAGGTATTGCAGCACAGGAGGGGGCCGAACATCATTCCCCTCTGTCCACCTTTTGTCTACCTCCTGCAGGCCCATCTTCACCAAATGCAGCCTGCCGAATGCATCCTCAGGCCGCTGTGATATAGTCTGTGCACCTCGCGGTAACTGAATCTGAAAATACTCAATAATCTTCTGAATCAAGACAGTGTACGCGAGGTTCTTGTTGCATGTGCGTGAGATCTCACTCATGTGACTCACAATCACAAAGCCGGGGTCGAAGAGGTTGCCGCTATACAATTTCTCCATGACATAGAGATACATGTAGCTAACATGATCTCTATGTCCAACGCGCGGTAGAAGGGTGTGTGCTAGAAGGTTGTGGATGACGCGAGCTTTCACATTCATATCTTTTGCTCCTGGCTTCACCAAATCCACAATATCAGCGTTCCGATGAATCTGTTCCCTCCGCTGTTGCAAGCACGAGACATTTTTTCTGAGAATGGTAGTACTTTTCTGCCTCTTCTGAGTGAAAGCCAAGCACCTAATTCACAAGCCGTGACGTCACTTCATACTCTTCACCCATTATGTAGGTCTTTATAACTCCCGACCTCCCAGAAAATCTCATGTTCGCATAGAATAGGCGAACAATTTTTTCATAGTTGACTCCCCGAATAGTGTAGAGTTCTTGTAGTCCGATTCTGTCGAACATTTCCCTTATCTCTAAGGACTTCCACTCTGAAAATTTTTAATAACAAATGAATGAGACTAGTTCAACACTTTGTAGAAACATTTTGTAAGAATAATTGACTCAACCTGTAAAGTCGACCATTTTCGTCAACGACACCTTTCGGTGTACTGTATCTAGCTGATATTGCTCTCGACAATGCTGATTGCGAAAGTCCTTCGATTGTGAGGTCGATGAAGCTGGCTGTGAGGAGCTGGGAGGTGGCTGTGAGGCCCTTTGAGGTGCCTGTGGAGCCCGTGGATGTGGCTCTGAGGCCCGTGAAACTAACTGTGGGGCCGGTGGATGTGGCTGTGAGGCCCGTGGAGCTGGAGGTGGCTGTGAGGGCAGTGGAGATGGCTGTGACATCGTTGGCCGCTTCAATGGTCCACCTTGTAACGTCGAATCCTTCTTTCGTTTATAAGCAATTTTATCTACCATTTTAGTAAAGTCTGCAAATTGGAAAGTTCCAAGATTAGCCACAATAACTCGAACCGTGGCGAAAATCAAAGCCGGGTGAAAATCGGCCTGCACAGCCAAGGACGGACTCAATATTTTTGCGTCCGTCCGCGTTAATGCTGGGATCACCTGTACGGACGGACTAAAATAGATTTTGTCCGGTTAATCCTAAAAGGGCCGATTTTGACCTAAGACTCGGATTTTTACGTTCTTAATGTTAAAAATTAAACTAAATCAATACAAAAGAAGTAAGATATTACCTGATGCGTTTTTCGGTTGAAAATCGTCCAAGATATTAGCAGAGCGTCAAGAGATAAAACGGATTGCGGCCACTGTGAGCTCCATCCGAGCCCTAAAAATGCTTATAATCGATTCACCGGACGGACGCTATATTTTACCGTCCGTTCGGTAAATTCGTAAGTTAGAGCTGACGGACGGTGAAATATTGAGTCCGAACAGACTACGTGGCAGCTTCTTATTGAACGAAAAAGGCGGACGGACGCTATTTTAGTCCGTCCGTCCGGTTGGCGGCCAATATTACGTCAGGACGGACGCAATCCACGTCCGTCCGTTCGGCGTGGTCAGATTTGTCACATTTTTGAAAGTTTATGGTTTAAATTGTTGAAAAATTTACTTCGTGGTTTGAATCGAAGAACACCCATACTTCATGCCCATAATTGGTAATTTCCCTTTTTTTTCTCTTACTTGCGTTTCTTCTCTTTACTTGGTGTTCTACCCTCATCCATGCTGAAAAAATAGAGAAACAAATAATAGAGACTTGAATACTCTAAAACTAGTAAAAATCTTAGACTTAAGGCTATCTAATATATGGTTAAAATCTAGTTATCAATATGTATGTTGAAAATTCAAACGTTATCAAACAAATTATTGACAGCATCATTCGTAATCATGTCTCGAATAATTACACTTACCATCTAGTTAATCTTTTTTCTCGATTAATCTAGTTATTCATGTTATTTTATCATTTTTAAGAAATTAATTAGTCATTGACAGTTTTAATCTTCGGTTGGAGATTACTATGCAATTTTATTTAGTTCAAAAGTCAATAGTTATTTTTTCGTCGTAGATTTTATAGTATCAGTTGAAAATAGACATGTTGCGACAACACTACTAGTATTTTTAATGTTATGATAAATTTGTGATCATTGATGAGTTTAATTATGATAAATTTGACAAAAATTGCTTTGATGCTATATCGATACGGTTGATAAACGAAATTATATATATGTACTCGTATTAATGATAATAATTTTTGACCTCCTAAGATTTTGGTTATAACGTTTGGTAATCAACGTCAAAGTATTTGGTTCGTAAAACACATTAAAAATGGTAAAATGGAGATTATATCATCGGGTTTAGAGAATATAAAATTATATAACTAGGGTTTAGTGCAGAGATTAGATTGCAATTTATCTATTTTGTAACCAAAGAACTCAAAGCTAGGGTTTCAAATTGTGAATAAGAAGTCGAATCAGTTAGAGACTAACACAAAAAATGATGATAGTTTGCCATTCGTCAGTTTTAAACAGTTGATGATTCGTAGAAAAACCAATCAGATTTGACTGTAAACGCTTGCTGGATTTTTGGGGTCTGTCGTCTCTGCTCTGGTTTTATTTGCCTCGGAAAAGTGCTTTTGATCCCACCAGAGCACGTTTGACTCATTGCCCAATGCTTATCTCTGCTCCACAATAAACCCTAATTAGTGCCACACATTTATGGTCATGGCCTTATTTTGAGAGAGAGAGAGAGAGAGAGTCAACAATCTTCATCTCCATGGCCCTAGTTTGAAGATGACACCAAATGAGATTCTCATTAACTGAGAAAAGAAGGATTATGATCAAGAACATTGCTACTCCAACCTAAACAAACTCCTTGATGAATTTTTTAAAAAGTAAAAAATGAAAAACAAGGGCAAGACAGTAGGTAACACATAATGTAGAAGAATATGCACAATAATATTGATAATGTTCGCTCAGTTTGGGTACTAATGATAGTGTTGAAATAAGCAAAAGAAGAAGAAGAAGATGCCTGAGTAATTTATATAGTTACAAGTACCTAGAACACAGAGCGAATGATCAAAAGTAGCAAAGGCGTTTCTTATAAATGGTATAATACTCAACAAGCTGTTTTCTGAAACCTAAGCATTACACACACAGACCCAGTGTCTGAAAAGAATGAATAAAAATTGTCCTCCAAGTTACCAGAACTGCAACCAGAAGAGAGAGAGAGAGAGAGAGAGAGAGAGAGAGAGAGAGAGAGAGAGAGAGAGAGAGAGCCATTTGCTTCTGCAGTTGGTGATTCATCTTTAAGCTGGAAGCTTGCACTTTCAGTAAACATTTGAAAGAAGTATACTTTTGGCAGATGAAACCCATCCAGAATTCAAGAATTCATCATGCATCTTCTCCTTGCATAAAAGATTGATCACAAATACCATAATTAACATTCTAATTAAACATAACTATCTTCGTGAAGAAAAATGAAATCTAATTAAAGGTAATCAGATGAAAAGCTAAAACACAGTTAAGACTCGTCATTATTAATTAAAAGGAGGACGACCAGTGCTCCAATAGCCCTCAGAAGGTAATTGACATGAATTCAAGAGATTAGGAGGCATTCCATGAAACATAGACGAGGTGGGATCTGGAAAGAGTGGTTGTTGCTGCTGTCCAAGAATTCCCGGCGATCCGACTGGTCCACTTCCCGGAACCGGCACCGGAGTCTCGTCATCATCGATGGGCAGCCTCTCATATGCTGCATTTCCAAAAGAAGCAGCCATGATAACCACCGGCCCTGAAGCTAAAAGCGGCCCAGCCACACTTCCTCCGACCACCTGTCCTTGTCCACCAGCCAAGTAAATGGTCAACCCGAAAGCTGCAGCCGGCGCCGGAGGTGGCAGAAACGAGCCGGAAAGTGAGAGAATCTCAAATTTTCCATGTAGAGTGACCACTGCTCCGGGAGAAGCTGGTTGTTTCAGAGTGACATTAGTTACTGTTCCACTTCCACTCAGAATACAAATCCCTCTCTGTCTTCTTCTTGCGAAGGTTGAAATACTCTCCATAATATCACAGCCGGTGGTGATTTCCATGACGAGAGATCGGAGGGCGTTTGCGCTGTCTCTAGTGATTATGATCGGTGGTTTAGGCTTGTTTTTTGAACCAGCCGGTCTGCCTCTAGGCCTTCTTGTGATTTCTCCATCTCCTCCTACGTTGTTGCTGAGCTCTTTGCTCTCCGGTGTGGCGGCCTTCGTTGTAGAGGAGGTGTTGTTTTCATCTCGCTCTCTTTTCGGGCCGTGGTTTATGATTCCATTGCCGCTCTGCTCGTCTTCAGAGTTTTGCTGCTGGTGATACTGGAATTGGTGACGAGGGTGGAGATGAAGATCCCTAGAGAGAAAAGGTGGTAGGATTGGACGGCCCTGTGCTGATACTTGATCCATTTGATCTTCTGCTTCCCCAGCGTTTGATCAAGTAGAGTAAGTTTTGCACAATTCAGAAATTGGGTTTTTGAAGATTCAGTTTGTAGGTAAAATTTGCAAGAGAAGAGATGGATGAGAAAAAAATTAAGGGTTAGCTAGACACCATAAAACTTACCAAAATTTCATCTGAAAAAGCTGGATCATCTTTCTAACTCTCTCTCTACTACCATGTTAATTTCTGTTGGAAAGTTTTCTCTTAGTTAGTTTTGAAGCTGGTGCTGTTCTTGGTTAAGGGTTAGACAGAGATGAAGAAGAAGGAGAAAGGAAAGAAGTGGGTTAGAGAGAGAGAGAGAGAGAGAGAGAGAGAGAGAGAGTGGAATTTGGGTTATTCGTGATGTTGGGTTAGGGTTAAGTTTGAGGAGTCGGATCCATGATGGGTATGGTTTTGGTAGGACAGCGTGCGCATGGGCGGTGCTGCGGGACCCACCCCCTCCCTTTTCCCTCTATTTCTCTCTCTAGGCCCCAACATCCCATGTTCTCTCTCTCCATCCCTAGATAAATAAGAAACATAAACCTTTTTCTCCTCTTACTAACTCTTCGTAGTTGTTAGAGTTCGACGACTCCAATTTTCTTTTACGAAAATCCAACTTTGCCACATTCTATGCAAAATGTTCATATTCATCTTCGACTTTTTTTATATCGGTTTGGTTTTTGCGCGTCGGTATTTACGCGCATATGGTCTTAAAATCACTTCTTCAATGGATGTTCTGAGCTGATCGTAGCCATGGAGATTGAAGCCTGCTACAAACTATCACTTTCATTCGTGGGACTTAAAATTTTATTTTAATGTTCTTTTTACATGGTTTTACAGGGACAGGAAGAAAGCTTTGATAAACCTTTACAGAGTTTTCATTAGCCATTGGCCATTTGCAATCATGATTGAACAACCCCATGCCTTTCTTCTTTATGTTTGCAAGCAGATCAAGTTTTCTCAGATGAATTCATGTCTGAAATTTTAGAGCTACTTCCATGGCGTTCAATGACTCTCTCTCTCTCTCTCATTGCCAATATTAATGAAAATATTGTTGTGGGTTAGACGTTACAGCTGAACTAACATCATTAAAGTATAACATGCAATATGAAGAACAAATTTCTGATTATGGAAATTGTGCATCACTATGTGAAAGCAAGGACGACCCAATATTTTTTTAATTGTGAAAGTCAAACTCATACCAGTAGAGATGTACAATCCCACATCGATTAGAACAGTGAAAATTGTATGGTTTATAAATCGAATTTCTTTTTCTATCTACTACAACGCGTTTTGACTAACCATAAAAACAAATATGTGTGGACTCCGTCTCAAATTAGAGAATATTGTACGAGAGCATCGGGGGAACTCCACGTAAATCAATGTTTCCAACAAATAAAAATGTGTCACAAAATAGACAAAAGATCTGTCTCTAATCAACGGGGGAGGAGCCAAAACTATGACAACATGTAATTGTCGTACATGAATAAATCTTTTAGTGATTAATTCAACCATATTCATAATAAATTTGCATCAATCTCTTCGACCAAAACTATTATTTTAATTATATAGATAGATATACGTATTTCTGCGCCTGGTCCCCAAAATAGAAGAGCAATTTTGTCGTGTATGATTGTACAATGTCTTCCACCTTTTGACTTTTATGTTAAATAATATCTTTTCAATTTTTATTTATTAAAAAAATAAGATACCCTCATTGGCTTTAATTTTATAATCAAGTAAGTTTAATTATATATGATCAATTTGAGATGTATTTAGCTCGAAGTCCAACATCCTTTTGCACTACATTGTTTTGCATGTTATTTGTCACGACCCGCAATAGGGCGAGATAGAATCTACGTAGAGCTATCACTTTTTTTTTGTTCTTGACAAAAAAACGTTGCATCAACGTTCAATTATGAAGCTAAGGGTTGTGGCGTCAATGAACATCGTTGCGGCACTAGGTGTGGCACCGCAACACTAGTTGGCTTGGGGCATCACGTGGGTGCGTCGCCTTGTAACGTCAGAGGCAGGGCTACGGTGCTAATGCCTCGAGCTCAAGGACTCAATCGACCTTGGGCACCACAGTGCCTAGATATAAGGGTCATGCACCAATGCATCAAATTGCAGACATTCTAACGTGTACATAAACACTTTCATTGTTGTTGCATATCATATTAAGTGAAACGAGACAATTCTATAGATTAGAAAGTAAATTGTTTCTTTTAACCCAATTTAAATGAGTAATGTTGTGTTTACTCTTTTATTTTACTTTTTAAAAATATTTACGAGAGTGTCAAACAATGATTTGTGCAATATTTATGTTATATTACATTAATTGCACTTTAACTGCATCAATCTTTACATTGTAATGTATAGTTTATCAATTGAAATAATTACAATTTATTAATATTTTATTCGATAAATTTACGAATTTAAAAGAGAGAAAAAAAAAGAGTTTACACGTGAGACAGCGCGAAATCTTGTCAAAGAATGAGTCAACGTTTGATTTTGACTGACATTTATGATGGAGACGTCACAGCCCGTTGGATCTTGTCCCTCTTTGAGAAGAAGACGCATCCAAAACAGAGTCGCACGTGCAACCACAAACTCTCTCTCTCTCTCTCTCTCTCTCTCCATATTTTCTGATCCTTCTGGGTGTTCCCCAATCAACTCAAACTTCTAAATTTGTTCACTCTTATTTCATTTCCTAAAAAATCTCATATAATATAATATAGCATATTGTATGATTTGATCCTAGTAGAGGAATAAAATTGGCCGTGACATGATAATTGACAGCACAAAATGGTCTGAAAAATCGTTCGGCTTATGTTCTGAGGCTTGAGTGTCACAACTGTGTTATTTTTCAAAGACGAATTTAAAAATAATATACATTAATCGTAAGTCCATACATTAATTCAACTATTATTATGTGAATAAATGATAATCTCACAGACATTATGTCAAGATAGAAGTCAAAATATGGCATTATAGTATAAATATAATGTTAGTGTAGTCGTCATCGATTGCCTTTTTTAACATGTAATGTGTCGCAGAGTGTTTGATTATATCATTCAATCTAACCAAGGTTTTAAGTTGTTCAGTTCTTTGAAGTTATTGAGAAAGTTTGGAATTAGAATCTTGATTAAATTATTGATGAAACTTGTTATATAAATTATGGAAGTTCATTTGATTTTAATTTACCCTATGGTTTAAGATTTTGCGATGAAGATGTTACTTTTCACTTGTGCATAAAATTTCGCAACATGTAATACCCATGTTTGATAACATTATTCAAAGTGTGTAAATCAGCATGACACATTGTGGCAACTTGTCCGGTAAAGTCAAGACAACCAAAGAATCAGTTAATTATTAGGGGGTCAATCGAAACAGATGAAGTGTTTAATTTCATGTCGCTTGTGTGAGAGGTGAAAGTAAATGGTTTAAGAAGTAGAGTTCTTCTTCTACACAGTACAACGTATTTTGGTGAAAAACGTAATAATTAAACTGTATGGAATCGAGACTCCGAACTGGAAGTCGAGAAATTAGGAAGGATAAAAGGGAGACAAAAATCCAAGAGGAAAGAGTGAATGGGAAGAAGAAAAGAAGATAAGAAAGAAGAGAATAAAACAAAGAAGATTAATGGAAACGACAGAGGGTTAAAGAAGCGGGCGGGGGGAAGGGGTTTGACTGCATCGTCAATGGTGATGTTGTACTTTGAATGGCGAACCAGACTGCGTGGGCATGGATTCAACAATCAATGCCTTTTTTTTTTTAGTAATTAGTTTCAGAGAGTTTGAAGGAAAACCCTAATGAGAGGCGAAAACCAATACTACCATCAGTCTATCTTTAAGTTGATTCTTGTAGTTTCTGTTTGTCACTGTTCTAGAGAGAGAGAGAGAGAGAGAGAGACTGCAGCTGCCTGGCCAAACGAGGTGCATTGGGGTGTGGCTATTTCTGGTGTAGACAGGTTTAATCCACTTGATCATCAGCGAGCTAAAGCAATGGGTTCCTAGTTTTTTTAGAGAGAGAGAGAGAGTCTGTCTTTTCCACGCTCACAAGCACTGAATCCTATGCACGTAACTGCAGTAATTATACTGCTTTCTATGACCTCGACATACTTCATTCAATAGCAACCCCATCTCTCTCTCTCTCTCTCTCTCTCTCTCTCTCTCTATGTGCATGAGTACATTACTTAGTACTTGCTACCTTTAGCAAAAGAAGCTTAGGCCCGTTTTACTGGAGACCAGATTTTAATTCAACATGTGTGTGTTATCTAACTGGTTACTTCATCGATTAACTCAATTTGGTTTGTCTATTTAATTGCACAAATAGAAAGATCGATTTTTTTTTTTTACTTATTATTAAAAGCTTCACATGCAAGTGTTAACAGTCCAGAAAAATGCTATTTTTTATTATAATTTACAAAGCAAATTACAGATTTATATGATAATTATGTTCCTTCCGTTTTTAAATTAGATGGGTTCAAATCCTAGAAATTAAAACTTTTCCTATAAATTGCTACTAATAAGTCATTGCACTTATCAAAGACTCTCTCTCATCTTACGATCAAAAGAGTATTCATTCGATAAATTATGATAAATTATAAATAATTAAAAAAATAATTTAAAATTAGAATTAGATATTAGGAAATGGTCCAAAAAAGCGTATGGACCACCTCGGAAAAAAAGAAATAAATAAAAAAATAGAAATCCCCATCTCGAAGCTGCTTTTGAGCCTGGAGTCAGTGGCATGAGACTGTCTCCTCCAATTTCAATTGCTTTTAAATTAATCCAAAAACTAAAACTTTGATTATTTTAATGAATCCATCTCCAACCCACCATTTTTATGTGGTTTCCATGTGACCCTTACCTCTGGATTTGGAGTCATTCTATTGATTATGTCATCATACAATATGTGTTTGCTAGATTAACCTCTTTTGTCCTCTTTGTAAGGTTGGAAGCAGTCAAGGACGAAGAACTACTAAACCCTAGATTGAAATTTTCATTTTTTTTTTATATAGTTCGAGAATAATGATATCTTTAATCTTACACCCCTGATGTAACAATAATTGGTGCAATTTCAGACTAATTTTAATGATTTGGAACGACACCTGTCAATTTTTATCACGTCAGAATACAAGAATACACGACATTAATATTGTTCTAGATAACAACTAGAGGTTTTCTCCTCAAGATCCATTAGCAACTTTGAAATTCCTTGGAAATCCGTTAACTTTGTCATATTTCTTCAAATAAAAAGCATGAAATGTTATGAATATTCAACTAATGAACGATTTTAAACCAATGCAATTAGAAAACTTGCATTTCCTTGCACAAAAAGAACAAAAACAAGAGAGAGATTGAGGAACTAGACTGCAATAATTTCAAAACTCGAGGAAACATTATATAAATTCTCAAAGGAGAAGAAGATTCAATCCTGAATAGATTACAAACTTCTGAGAAATCGTCAATTCAATTCAAAACCATTACTAACTTCTCCCTGCACTGTTATAAACCTATCTTTTCTTTTACCAACAATAATTATCATAAAAATATGGAAATATTAACTACAAAAGCTAGGATAAGAATTATCTCACATCTCAGAATCATTGCCGATCAACACGATCGAAGTAACACCGGACCCACGGAAGAGCTGAGCATTTCGCTAAGAGCAACCTGAACTTCCTGGGAACCATGTTCGCAACTAATCAAGTTTGAAAGTAATGGGAAGAATTGAGTCAAGTTCTTTTCAAATGAAGCCTCGTCTAGACTACAAATGGCTTGAAGAGTGGCCACGATGAGTGGAGCCCGCGAGGCTAGCTCTCTCCTCTTCCTGAACCTAGAGGAATTAGCCAATGAGGTTGAACACCACCTGATGGTTCAGGCATCCATCTATAGCTAGCCGTTTCAACGTAAAACTCCAGGACTTCACGGCAAAGGTCAATAAGGTAGGATTCAACCTCTGCTCCGTTATAAGTTGGAGGCCTGTCGATAATGAGATTCTGCAAAAATGAGAGGCAGATTTGGTACGACTCGTTTTCGAGGCGTAATAGTGGTGGGTCTTGCATCTGAGTTATGGAGGCAAACTCTAGCAGCCTTGATCGAATCCCATTGTCGCAATTAATATCATGGGCGTGGGATGCAACTCCACGCAAAGCATCAAATATAACAAAAACATTGGTAGCAGAGAGATGAGCTCGAAACATATTGTAAATCTCCATGATAGCCTGCAAAATAATAAAGGGAGCGATGAACAATATTAATTTTTGAATGTTTTTTCAGTTCCATTGAACAAATTTTACAGGTTGTTGAATATTAATGAAAAACAATTTTCTCTGTTAAATGTGCAAAAGCTTTTCCACGCCAAGGGCTAGAAAAACGCCGCTGACAGTGACACTACCTTCTTATGCTCTACTAAAAGGTCCCTTGATTCTTGTAGCAATAAAATAGAGAACCTTCTGCCACGCCATGCTTGCAAATCAGAATTATACTTCCTAGATGACCATGACATCCACATTTTTTTTAAGAGCGGCCTCTATCCTAGACTCTTGACAAAGTAAGCGAGTGATATCCACAGTAATAGCCTTCTTAACTAATCCCTAGGGAGACATTCACAATTATTCAGAGACAATGACTTGATTGGCATAGCTGCTAAAAAAACTTTTGGCTTCTCATGTCTGAAAGCAGTTTCAAGCCTATTTAGATTAAATACCGATAGCAGTTGGATGTTTACAATTTTTAAGTGAAGTTAGTCCTACCTTATTTCTCTCAAGGAAAAAAAAAAAGCTTTTACGAGTTTAATGAAACTTTTCTGCTTTACATCTTTATCTTCAAATCAATAAAAGACCATAAAAGTCATTTTAAAGTGAAAAATCTAAAGAGTATCTTCAGAGTTGAATCTTTGCTTCTCTATTCTTATTATCAAAAAACTAAAAATAAAAACTATTGTCAACTATTGTCCCACATCGATAGAAGTAAAACAAACAATTCTGTATAAATATGAGGGAGATTCTCTCACTCCTTGAGCTAGCTTTTATAGTGAATTATACCTTCTCACTTTCTATTATGGTATCAGAGCTAAATCTGTATGGTGCGATGATCGATTAAATATGCTAGATGTGAAGAAAAGAAAAACCTATCACGCTAGACGTGTGGACGGGTGTTGCCCTACATCGACAGAACCAAAGTAAACGGTCATGTATAAATATGAGGGGAATTCTCTCACTCTTTGAGCTATCTTTTAGAGTGAGTTATACCCTCTTACTTTCTATCATGGTATCAGAGTCACTGTCTAACCGAAAGTGTGGCCGACGAGGACGTCGGCCCTAAAGGGAGGGAGATTGTGACAGCCCGCCATGTGAAGGCAAGAAGGGTCCGGTGGAGCCCAATCCATATCATTGGGAGTGTACAATCTCACATTGCTCGGGAGAGTGAAAATGCATAGTTTCTATCATAAACAAACCTATACTTGTGTTAGCCAGTGGTACTAATCCAACCAGGCCTTGAACAGGCAAATGTTAATTTGAAGTTACAACGTACCTGAATCAATAAGAGTTGAACAGCAGCTCTACACTTAGCATCAGCGATAGAAGCATAAACTAGGTGCATCCTTTGGTTGTATGAATCATCTTCAGCCAAATCAGAGCCCGTAGAATCTCGATTATTCTCACCATGTGCAGTATGTATAGGGCTCCTTACCCTAAAATCTTCGGTTACAAGAAAAGAAAAATCAGGAAGAGTTGCACTTGTGGCCTCCTTTAATGATAAAACAACTTCCTGCCACTTCTCCTCCGCAAATAAATCCCCAGCATTGCTCATCAAGCGAACAAATGCAGCAATTCCAATTCCAGCTAAACTTTGGTGAGGACGCTTTATAAAGCTAACCAAAAGTGTTAGGACTTTCTTCAAAAGAGGGTTGACAGTGGTATAGAATTTAACAAAAAGGTCAACAACTAACTGGAGAGCCAAGGTGCAAGTTTCATAAAGCCATGCATCTTGATCAAGTTCATCTGTATCACTATCAGGTCCCTCCCTTGTTAAGTTTTCCCCAGATGGGTCAATAGCATGGCGAACATAGTCAAATATTGGAAATAAAACAGATTCAAACACTCGCACCCATAAAGGTAATGAAAAAAGATGGCCGTGCTTGCGTAAAGTATCAAACAACACTTGCAAGGCACTTTTCCTGATTTCAGGCCTAGGATCAAAACTAAGTTCTGACAACCCTGCAAAAACAATACCCAAAAACTTGAGATCATAAACCTAATCCTTTCACATAGGAAGTTAGTGCAATAAACTAGCAAACCCTTTTTTAACTCTCTCATTAAGAACCAACTTAAAAGTTTAATTACCTGCCAACAGTGGGAACCAAAAATAAAGGTGATCGACTTTCTCACTCGTCTCAACATTATCAAGTCTTCCATCCTTTCCTTTTTGTGGTGAAGGGAGAACTTTTTCAGAATATTCTTTGTCCTTATGCTTGGCCGGAGAGCCCAGATCTCCTTCTGCAAGTTTTGTTGCACAGAACCGAAGAAAGGCAATGGCACTAAGGCTAATGTCTTTGTTGAACCTACTATTGGTGAATGCAATTAAGCAATTAACACAATCTGTAAAAGTTGTTGTTTCTGTTTCCGTAATGTATGGGAAATAATCTCGTATTATCTTCTCAATGATTTCAAAAGCCAGAAGAACAATATTTTTGTGGTCATCATAAGCAGCCGTTGTGAAGACCTGATTAACGTTCCCACATAGCAATAGCAACAATTAGCAAATAAAGGAAACAAGTAACCAAAACAACAAAAAGATCGGTACTAATGACCAGATAGACTAAACAATCTCTTAAATAATTTAAATATTAATACCATGAACATGCTCTTCCATCCAGATTTGACATTAGTGACGCGAGATAAAACCATCTGGGAGACGCATCTAATGATCAATTCTCTAATCTCAACAGCACTGCTCTTACGCATTACAATCACAAAAGGCTTCATAAACTCATTCTGAAAATTATAATTAGACAACTCTTCTCGGTCTAAGAATTTCATAGATAACTGTCGTAAAGAATCCATTGCAAATATTGCAATGGAAAGGTTCTCTGAGCAGCCGATGGTCACGAAGAAATCAGAGAACACATGCCAGATGCTAGACCACACAAGCCGGATCCGATTCATGTTATAGTGCCTGAAACCATAAAAAAAAAATTTATTAAAGAGAGAAATTATTAAAATATTTACACCTAAAACAAAGTGAGCAGGAGTGATCAATGATCATACGCAATCTCAACAATCTTAGTGAGGCTGAAAACACGGGGATCAGATGGGGATCGCAATTCCTCAAAAGAAACTTTGCAAAGTGCTTTAACAAAGTCTATTATTGCCTCACTATTCAACTTCTGACTCCTCGTGAAAATGCGATTCATTTCAGAACTTCCAACTTGTTCTAACATGTTCAAATTAGAAACTAAATTGTTCATCTGCTCAGATGTCACGCCAGAAACATTCCCGCTAATACCTGCACTGTCATATGAACCCCTCATCACAGAAGCAGCAGCATATTGAATTCTCCCAGGTCCCTTCTTCTTTAAAACAGGGAGGATAGCTGACTTTGATTGTTTTGATTTCTCTGATTCATTCCTGGTAGAAGCAAAGAAAGTGGCATCTGGGGGAGCACCCTCACCCAATAGATGTAGATGCTCAAACCGAGAAACACATGTCAAAATATGCTCCCAGGCTTCTTGTAAATAATTCCCATCTTCATCTGCAATTGTAACTATTGCCTAATAAGAGTGTAGGCACCATATATGATGTCAGATTCACGTTCAAAGCTAAGTACTCAAATTTCTAGCAGCTGTAGGTTGCATTTAAATATTAAGGGTGAGAGTTATGCACACTTTAATTCTCATCAAGTGAATCAAATAAGAAATGTCAGAAAGCATGTATCATAGGGGCTTGATGAAGTCATAATAATGGAAGGGCAAGCCAGACCTCACCACTGGATGATAATTTATCTAAACTCTTTTCCTATATTTTAGTCTGTAAACACAAATATTTAACAAGGCCTACACCATAAATCAAATGATGCCCTTCAAAAGAGAAAATGATGTAATAAACCAAAAATTAATATCCTGCATATCCTAGAAAACAAAATTTCATGATGCCAGTTTTTTCTTTTTGCCTTTTTAGGACGAGTTTCTCCAAAGTAGATTTGGACGACTTAGCCAAAGTAAGATGAATATATATCAATTAAAACACACATCTCTTAGAAATTTACATAACTAAATACCATAAATTCAATTATAAAATTACAAGGAAAACTATTAAAAACCTTCACAGCTGTAATTAGGAAGAATATACATTTTTCATGCACGCAAGGTTATTTCCATATTGCTGCTGATAAAAGACACATACCTTAATTGCATCTATGTTTTTTTGCTTGATATCAGCGGGAGAGTGAAGGGAAGTAAACTTTGCCAATGAAGTCATAAAAGCATCTCTGTGAGTTTTCATGGACATCACCGCAGTAACATGGATAGCACATCGAAATCCTTCCAGGCATAAAGCTATAACTACTTCATCATCACTTCGGTCAAGTGGAACACTGAAAGCGGCCAGCATAGGAGCCCAACAAACTTCAATCATAAACCTAAGAATCACTACATCTGTTGCCGCATAATAAACTGACCTGTAAAAGGCCAAGATATCAACATATTAAAACGAAATGGAAATTATTGTGTTTCAAACCAGGAAAATGCAAAGTAGGTAAAAATATATATAAGATTTGAAAATTGCAAAAAAAAAAAAAAAAGAAATAAACTAAGAACTCTTACTCAGATTTGCGAGCTTTTTCCTTAAATTGCTCTTGCATGTGCCTGATATACTCATCGCTGGTTTCCATATACTTGTCTTCTCCCCGCTTACGAATCACAATATTCAAAATACTGTCCAACCCTAAAAGTCTGTTTGAATTTAAAGACTGTTTCTGTTGCTGAGACAAATCATCTTCCTTCATTTTAATTTCATTTCTTGATATTCTTTCAAACAGCGACCTTAGATACTCTTCAGGCAAATCTTTTCCATCATCTATACCCCGATTGTTTCTAATGAAATCATCTGCCAACATCTGCACAGTCAACAGCCAAATAAATTGGGGAATCTATCCACATTGCTTTTACAAGTCAATAAAATGTTACATAGAATAAGAACAAACCTTGTTCTTCACCGTAGGATTATGAGCATCAGTATTTAGCAAAATAACAGAATATGCAAGGACATAGGCCGTGTCAGCACTAGTAAAAACCTTCGGATTACATTTACAATAACGTTCAGCAAATTTTTCCATAATCCGATCAATCTTTTGAGCCTCGCCAGGTAACCTAAAGCCTAGTAGAAATGCCCTTATTGCCTCATCAAATTCCATCTCTTGAAAATCAAAGGAGTCTACGTATGCATGCATTACTTTCAGCGGCAACTCTTCCCTTTCTCCTAGGTAATCACCAATCAGGACTTATTTAGATCAGATGCATTTTTAAGAAAGGTGGCAATCTCCTCAGGACTGTTTCCAACCTTCTTCGCCTTTATAAGGAATTCAATTCCCTTTTTAGGTTTTCGATTGAAAAGTGATATACCTTCCTGCCACAAAATATAGATTAGGTCCCATGAAGGCTACTAGCAAAAGAGAGATCAATTTGTATCCCAAACTTGTATGTTTGCTTACCTGGAGTTCCAACTTATATGCCCTACGCTTTTCAATTGTTGAAACATCAGAAGCCTCACAGGAAACTTCAGTATTAGTGTCCAACTCAACAGCCTCGTCACCATTTCCATTTGCTAAAGGAAGATTACCAGGTTCAAGACTGTTGTCGGTCACTTCAACTTTCTTAGTAGCATGAGCATCTGGAATGCGCAGCTGATTGTTCATCCATTCACCCATTGATTTCACGATAGCTACTAAGCACTTCATAGCTTCGAGTTTCATGGTTACCTCTTGCGGAGGTAACATTGAAGTGACTACACCAGGTGGGACACCTTGAGCAGTTTTAAGAAGTCCATTGACCATTCTGGAAATTAATGACATTACAACAAAAATGCAATTAAAGGTCACATGTGGAAACTGAATAGAAAATCTGCTTCTAGTATCCATATACACCTCAAAATAAAATTTTCAGGGCTACCCACCTTTCAAAAATGTTTGACGAATTGACATCACAATCGTAATTTATAAATATATCCACAAAGATCTGGGAATCAACACAGAGTTTCTCAAGAAATCGAAGCACTATCATCTTCTGTTGAAAATTAGGTTGAGCAACGTTTTCCAAAACTCTCAGAACAATCATGGGGAAAAATACTCCAATCTCTGCTTTCAAACCAGCTCTAAATCTCGATACCAGACTAATGAAAATTGAACAAGATAACTGGAAAATGATCATAAGAGTTGAAGCACTGTTCTTCAATAATGAAAGACAAAGGTACTGCTTAATGGCACCCAAGAACCTGTTTTCATTATAACACAATCTTAGAAACTGAAACCAATTACGTAAAGGATATCAAAAAGGAAAGGGAGCACATAAGGTCAATGCGAGTGAAAATTGAGAAACCAAAATGCCACTTATTTACCATTCAAAAGTCCACACATTATCACCAAAATAAAAAGAAGGATCAAACATCTGCATTCATCAATGAGTCACAACTGTTCCTTCCTACACACTAATTTGATGCAATGAACGGATGGCCAAAGAAAAACCTAAGATAATATTTTTACTTTATTCAATCTGTCTCCACAGAAGGAATTTCACAACTTTTATAGCTACGATAGAACTTCAAGAAACTAAATTTATGTTAGTCGGATATCTATTAATGCAGCTACTTACTAGTCATAGTCGTTACTAACCGTTAGCAGGAAAGCAATATCCTAGCTAGAAAAGCAGTCGCAAATGAGCTATAGTTCTAGCTAAATGAACATGTCCTTTATTAAATTAGGAAAGAAAATAAGTGCAATTAAGCGACAAGCAAGTAAAAACAGTTTATGGCCAACTAAAGCACAATTAAATGAGATCCTTATATATTTCAACAATCTCTGAGATGGAAAAAAAAAAACTTCAGTCACAAGACATGCGGGGCAGGACAATAAACAGAAATTTTCAACATAGCCTCTTAGAAAACTAGTGTCCACTAGAACTCAAACATCACAAACAAGTTAATTCTGATAATTATCCAGCATGGCAAAGCTAAGATGAGATCAAAAGACAGATAAATGGCAAAATCTTTCTCTATTAGATAAAGATAGACCTTTCACTCGTTCTAAACACAGCACCAGCATTTTCCAACAAAATCTTCAACAATTCCAGTGCGACAATCTTCCCCTTCATCAACTGAGGATCCCCCATTGCCTCCTTCGGTGGTGTCTTCATAGACAACTTACAAAGTGCTCTGAACACCAAAAATGCATCCCTTCGCAGCTTATTACCAATTTGAACTTCCAAATCATCATCCCTTTCGCCCTCCCCATCTGCCAACTCCCCTTTCCTCCCTTCCAATGCTGTTTTATACATACTAATCTCCCAATACTTTGCGTCCAACATATCCTTATCTGTTGAATCCAACAAGTCTGCCGGGTTTGTTGTCTCCACAGTGGTAGTCTCAAATGCACCATCATGCACACCTAACGAAATTTTCCCAGGTGTTCCTGGATTTAAAACCCCATCAATGTCCTGCATAACTTTTGTAATAAAACCTTGAACAAACTGCGACATTGACGCATCAGCATCCGTTTTCTCAACAGGCTCCATCAGTTCTGCAACAACAATTGGCTGAATTGGTACAGTAGATGAGTCAGCCTCCATTCTCCTAAACACAATCACGAGCATCTGAATCAATGATGCCTTCGCAGTTGTCTGATTAACCACGTTCTTACTATCTAAATAGATATCATAACAAGTTCTTACAATCAACAACAGACAATCCCCATGAATCCGCAGTGAAATTGAGGTGACCGCAGATAACAGGGTCTTTAAAACCAAAAGTTCGATTTCGTCCCCTAAATCGTGGCTTTTACACACTGCTTCGATCAACTTAGCAAGCAGCTTTGCTTCAGTGCCACCGCTAGGATCGGCTTCTCCGCGTAAATAACCATGAGAGATCAACTTCTGGATACAATCAACTGCCGGATCAGCGATCTTAAGAACACCTGAAGCTGAAGCATTGATCAAAGGGTTAAGAATGGATTCAGAATCGGACAGCGAATACTCATTGGGACCGCCATCGTTAAGCGGGCCAGGAAGTGAGGCGTCCGGGTTCGGAATCAGAGGGAGGAGAAGACGGGGAAGCCTGTTTCTGAGGAGAAGTGATTAGTTCGAGAACGGATTTGCATTGGTGCGCGAGCTTAGAATGCTTCCGCCAAGAAGCGTTCTTGACGATTCTCTCCAGAGCTGGTGCAAGAACCAGGCTGAGACGGGAAGCGGCTTCCGAAGAAGCCATTCCCACCGGATGGAGCTGATCCGGAACTTAATCAAGATCTGGGAAGTAGAAAGAAATGGGTAGGGTTTTCGGATGAGGCTTCGGCACGAACCTTTACCTGCTCAACTAATTGCGGCGAGTTGACTCGCTGACTCCCTCGATCTTGCTCACTGTTGCAGACGATGGAGAGAGAGAGAGAGAGAGAGAGAGAGGAGAGAGCAGAAGGAGAGAATTTCAGATCGGGATCGGGATCGGCTTCATTTTCACTCTAATTCAGAGAAGGAAATGACGAGAACCCCCAACCACCACTGAAAATAAACAAGTCAAAGGATGTAATAAGAAGGAAAAAAAGGGAGTATTTTGGGTATTCGGGGGGATCATCCACAATCGAGGCGACCCATTAGTTGTAAACAGGTCCTAAATCCAAATAATTAGTTAATCACAAGCTTGTCACGTGCTAGTTTTCTAATATTACCTTAGTTAAATATAATAACAGTCCAACAATCACCATTCTTGTTTCAATTCAACTCATCTTAGTTATCCACTTTAATTTTACGCTTTAAATTTACACTGAATACTACGATACACTCGACAAGACTAAGATAATCCCATATTAATTATTGAGTTTTTTTTTTTTTTTGAAAAGTAGCATTCATTAAGGTTGATTTGATCAAGCGAACCAAAACCATAATAAAAACGAAAATGTATTGATAACATCACGATTTGTAAGATCAACACATTAACTTCTTTAAGTGAGCAATTTCGTTAAACAAGACGCACGGGCATGCATCTCCCTACACAAATTGCATTGTTTGCCACCATTGGCGATACAGAAGCAAAAGACTCGAGAGTGGCGACATTGCTGGAAGCGATAAACGAGTACAAACCTTTCGTTTTCTTCTTGCCCTCAAATATTTATACCCTTTTTTTTGTTTTTGAAAAGTAGCACTTACTAAGGTTTCTCACCAAAATAAAATAATGATTCGATTAATTCTAAAAAAATAGAGAATTTGATCACAAAATTGAAACAAGACGAACAATTACATTTTTGGTTTTTTTTGATGCGTTGTTACGGCGCCGTTTTGGTTTCTTGATACAAACGACATTCCTGAGATCTGTTTTAAAGTGGGGAAAGACGGGAGCTGAAGAACTCATAATTTGCTTCGCATCACTCTCTCGCTTTGAGCCAGTTGCCCTAGTTCCCTATCCTTATCGCCATGACAAAGCAGCATCCCAACTGGTCTCCTTACGACAACAATGGCGGGTAATCTTTTCTTTTCTCTCTCTTCATTTGCACTCAAAGCATTGAGACGTTTTTTTCGCGGTGAGAATTGATCGGCCGTTTCGCAGGTCCTGTGTTGCGATTGCTGGTGCCGATTACTGTGTTATCGCCGCTGATACTCGAATGTCCACTGGTTATAACATCCTTACGCGCGAGTACTCCAAAATTTGTAATCTGTATGGTCTCTTGTCATCTTTTTTTTTTTGCAATTTAATCTTTTATGTTTTTTTTTTTTTTCAATTTTACAGTTTATGATTGCTTTGTATCCTGATTTTCTTACTTTATCTAACATATAATTATGTAAATGGTTTGAGGTATGCTTATTAATCGTTATGGTAATAACACCTCAGGAAATGGGTTCTTTTTATTTACTAAAAGTGAGTCATGCTTATAGTGTTTGTGGGTCTCCTCAGTGTTTTATTGATTGGGAGCCATAACATTTTTTTATGCTGGCCTGGGCATTAGGACAGCAGATTCTTTTTGAAAATCAATTTGTATAATAAGATTGGAAATCTTTGTTGCTTGAATTCTACTAGTTCGATGGGCGAGTGGATTCACACTACAACTAGTCAGTCCATAGCTAGAGATTGACCAATTTTGTAATTTGTAACTGTATTATTATGATTACTTGTCTATCTGAACTTGGTCATAACTAGCTTTCCTTGTGTCTTTGCTTATCCGTTTCATCCCTTAGGAGATCATATTGATGTTTATTCATAACAATTGAAGATAACTTATAGAGTTTTGACCTGTTTTCTAATTGCTGCTGCTTATCTGTCGATGAGAACTATGAATTTCTTTTTTTTCTTTTGCATTACGTTAGCAGTTTTTCACCTAATTCAGTTGTTTGAATAATTATTTAACTTGTTCTGTGGAATTTTAAAAGTCTTCATTCTTGGGGGATCATGGGCGTGATAGTTTACGTAAATCTGAAACATGAATCCATGTCAATAATTGTGATCAATACGGCACCTTGTTGACTGCTTTCGAGCTTGATTGTTGTAGAAACCTCTTTTTAAACGCCTCCATTGTGTTCAAACTGGTTTTATTCTTTTGATGTTGCGAATAGGTTTATGTAAAGTTAACTTACCATGTTAGATGTAAACATCTATTCACATATTTCGTCACACTCCATACTAAATGCTTGGTTACCCTTAGTTTTTTCCTTGATTTTTCAGGGCAGAGAAGAGTGTGATGGCCTCTTCTGGTTTTCAAGCTGATGTAAAAGCTTTGCAAAAGCACTTAGCTGCAAGGCACTTGGTTAGTCTTTATAAACTCTTATCTAACATTTCCAATGAGCAGGAATTTCTTTGCAAAATTGAATGTAGACATTTCCGGACTCTACTGGGTTACTAAAGTGTATTTAATGTTGTTTGACTACATTAGTTTTGGGTTTAATACGTCCTTGATGACTCGAGAATTTATTATTTTTGCAACTGGTTATGCTGGAACTATTCTTATTATTGCTAAATGTTGTGAATGTGTGTCCAGACCTATCTTTGTCGGAGAGTGGGAAGTTGCAAATTTTCTATTTTCATTTATACTGTGAAATAATGTGCAGTGGATGTGCTTAAAACTTGATAAAAACTCCTACTGCCTTGCGGTATTTTTTTTGGTCATCTTGTTTTCTATGTTTGTATTAGCCACTTATCTGCTCTTATGAAGAAAATTACTTGTTTATCAGAACCTTTTCTTGATTGTTCTCTTCAGGTATAGTGAAGATGTGGTTTTTAGGTTTCACCGAGCCTTTGGATTTAAATCACTAAGTACATAGACTTTTTCAGCCCTTTTTTGAATAAAAGTTTTATTATTTTTCTCAACCCCATTTTTTTTCGTAATCACTGTAGAAGCCTGAGCCGGGTGGAATATTTCCTGCATCTGGTTGAATCAGGCACTAATGGTGCTTATCAAGTTATGATTTTCTTTTGGTAGAACTCTAGTTTTTGGTATTGGATAGTGAGAGATTAAGGCAATGCTAGATGCAATCTCAATTTTTTACTTCCCTAATTTTTTTGTTGGTTGTGCAGACATACCAGCATCAACATAACAAGCAAATGAGCTGTCCTGCAATGGCCCAACTACTCTCCAACACTCTTTACTACAAACGTTTCTTCCCATATTATGCTTTTAATGTTTTAGGTGGCCTTGATAATGAAGGTAAATGACTTATCTAGCCATGAATGTCTTACGGTTCTCTTGACAATGAGTATTCTTATATAACTGTAGGAAAGGGTTGTGTCTTCACATATGATGCTGTTGGTTCCTATGAGAGAGTTGGATACAGTTCCCAGGGTTCTGGTTCAACACTCATCATGCCTTTCTTGGACAATCAATTAAAGTCTCCTAGCCCTCTTTTACTTCCTGCTAAGGCTAGTCTCGGGTTATTTATTAGTTTATTTTTTTCCTTTTTTTTGATATGTGATTTATATGCCTAATTTCAACGAAATATGATGTGCAGGATGCTGTTACTCCATTGTCTGAAGCCGAAGCTGTAGATCTTGTAAAAACTGTTTTTGCGTCTGCGACTGAGAGGGATATCTACACAGTGGGTTTCTCTTCTCCGAAATTTGTTTTGTTGATATTAAGTTGCTATAATTCAAGTACTTAACATATCATGCATGGTTGACAGGGGGACAAGGTTGAAATTGTCGTTTTAAACAGTGATGGTATTCGTCGAGAATTCATGGAACTCAGAAAAGATTAAATGATCCTCAGAAGGGTGTTTGAATTTTACTGAATGAAAGCTGGAACTTGCGTTGGAAATACTCTATTTGGTAGTGATTCTCTTAGAAGAGTCACTATTTATTATAGCTTTTTCTGCCATTGCCATTTGACAGCTTTGCTTCTTGTAATCACGGTGAATCTGTTGGAGAGTTAAACGTAATGTTTATGCACACTTTACATTTATGGTATTGGAATTGGATTTTATTAAAGGTTGCTGTAACCTTTATAGGAGAAATTCTGGCACCTTTATTTTGCTTGTTCGCTTGAAATAGGTCTCTCTCTCTCTCAAGCAATTATAAGTTGGAATTAAGGTGACTGCCAGTTCTCTCTGTGATAGAATAAAAGAGTGAGTTGATTAAGCTCTAGAAATTTTCTTTTCAAATTGAGAAATTCCAGGTTTTAGACTATCATTTTATTTGTACATACATCACCAACCTACCCTTGTAGTGGACATTTTGAAGTGAAATTCTTCGACCATTCGATAACAGGTTTGAGACTGATCTACTGGAGTCGAGTAGAATGTTTTGTTTTATTCTTCGACCATTTGCTTTGTTTTATCAAGTACCCCTTTGCATGCTTTGAAATAGGTCTCTCTCTTTCTCTCTCTACAAAGGCTCAGGTAAGCTTGGCTGTGTCCAGTCTCCCCCCTTCTCTCAAGCATTTACAGGTCGGAATTAAGGCGACTGCCTGATCTCTCAAAGAGTTAGTTGATTAGCTGAGCCCGAAATTTACTTGGGGATTGTATCAAGCTCAACAAATTTTCTTTCCAAATTGATGATCTTGTTTTTACGTACATTACCAATAACTCTTCGGTCGGACGGTAAATTCTCCGATCACGCGATGACGGGTTTGAGACTGGTGAACCGACCCGTATAGTCGTTTGGAATGCTTTTTAAATAAAAATACCATAATTTATATTTTCTTTTAATTATTTATTTTAGATTTTATTATCAATTAATCTCTAGCTCAGGTATAAATACGGGGAAACGTTGATTCATTTTCAAATCAACGCTTCCGCCCCAAGCTTTTGTGTTTCTCTCTTCAATGGCGCGCAACAAGGTCCACTATGACTCTTCCCTTTTTTGTTTTTCTTTTCAAAGCCTAGAAACTTCTTAATTTCGATTTTCGTTCTCCGGAACTAGTTTCAGTCTATTTTGGATTGTTTTTTTTTTTTTTTTAATTTGGTTTATCAGATTTCTTTGGCATTTCCTTCTCGCATGCAAAGGGGTAATTGATTTGTTAAGTGACTTTGAATCTAGTCCGCCTATTCTTTTTGAGTTGTGATTTTAGTAAAGCGTAACAGTAAAATATTCCCTTGTATCACTATGGTAATGGCGTATATGGATTTTTATTTTTATTTTTTCGGAGCAGGAAGTGTTGGTTCTGTTAATCGATGTTGGTCCATCAATGCATAGAATTCTTCCTGAAGTACAAAAAGTCTGCTCGATGCTTGTGGAGAAAAAGGTGTTCGTACTTCATTTACTTGCGCAAATTTTTTAGGACTCTTCACTTTACAATTCTGCTCGCTTTCCTGTCATTTTTGTATAATCGATGTTGTGATTATGTTTCTACAATAATTTTCTAATGAATTGTTTTTTGTGATGCAGCTAATTTTTAACAAATACGATGAAGTAGGTATCGTTTTATTTGGGACTGAAGGTACCTTTTATCTCCTTAATCATTGACTGGTACAATTGTCATGAATGCCTTTTCTTTATACCCATGCTTTTTCTAATTTCATCGTATTTGGTTCTGTAGTATTGTAGATGTATTTCTTGAAGATTTTCCGACTCAATCTGTTGTAAAACTTCTTGATTGTCACCCTAATATGTTTTGTAGACACAAACAATGAGCTGACAGAGGAAGTCGGAGGATATGAACATGTATCGGTTTTTCAAAATGTTAAAGTTGTTGATGGAGATCTTATTGATGTTTTAAAGAAACTTCCACCAGGAACTGAAGCTGGTGACTGTATCCATGAATATTTATCAGTTGATTGTCGCATTCTAAGCTACCTCTGTATTGTTTTGGTCATGTATAAGCTGTTGTATGTTTATGATATTTGATTCCAAGGTGTTCTATCTTCCTTACAAATTAGAGTTTTCTGCATCTGCAAATAAAATCTAATTGGATATGGTGATATGACTTTATATTGGCTGAACATTAATTTGGTGTTTATGAGGCTAACTTGAACTACACAAAAATGCATATACCAACATAGCTTTTCCAATATCATGTTTTTTCTATACTATTTATTGCAAAAAACATGTATTGATGTTCAATACATTTTTTACAGGAGAACTTTGAATCTGTATGCAAAACCATAGTTGAAGTATTTTTGGACATGTGTTCTTCACATCTTTACAAATCCTTGATTCCTTGACATTTGATTAGATCTTGATGCGATTATTGTGGGCATGGATTTGCTCATTAAGAAATATGGTGAAACTGAAAAGGGGAAAAAACGTCTCCTTCTTATTACAGATGCATCCTGTCCCATTAAAGATCCATATGAGGGAACTAAAGAAGACCAAGTTATGACTATTGCTGCTCAATTGACCAAACACGGCATGAAAATGGAAAGCGTGCTTATTAAGGGAATGCTTAATAGTGATGCTAAATGGAGAATAATGGATGAGAATGACCATTTGTTGAAAATATTTTCATCAAAAACAAATGCAAAGTTGGTGTATGTTGAGAGTCCAACATCTCTATTAGGCGCTATCAGAACTCGAAATATATCGCCTGTGACAACTTTTAGGGGTGATTTCGAAATAAGCTCCGGCATGAAAATTAAGGTAAATATTTTATGCAATACGTCAGTTAAGAAATTTGTTTTGACTTTGCTGCATTAAGCACTTCTATTTCTGATGAAGTATTAGGGTCTACTTATCACAGTAAGTACAATTTTCCTTTAAATATCTTAAGTATTTGTGTTCCTAATTGGTGACATCATAACATCTAAGACTAGGGTCCATTCTTTAATAATATTGTGATGTCTGTCACTGGTGTTTTGGTACATTTTGGAAATAGATAGGTCGTATTTATGTTCCATTCTTCATGTGCGCATCAATATTCCAATCTAATTCTTTTTCTTATTGCTAAGTAAGTTCTTATACTCCCATCAAGGCAGGTTCTATTGCATTATGTGCAATGGATGTCTCTCATCTTTTGAGTTTATGTTTATGTCATGTTTTGGTTACGCAATTTTGATGGATGGTCTCTTTCAAATGCAATGCGGTGGATTGTATTTCTCAATTGCATTTCGAAACGAACAGGTATGGGTATACAAGAAAACATCAGAAGAGAAATTTCCCACACTGAAGAAATATTCTGACAAGGCACCTTCTACTGATAAGTTTGCCACACGTGAAGTCAAGGTAGATTATGAGTTCAGAAGTTCAGATGATTCAAATACAGTTGTACCTCCAGAACACAGAATTAAAGGATATCCTTATGGACCCCAAGTAGTTCCTATATCCTCCGCCACTTGGGATGCAGTCAAGTTCAAACCAGAGAAGAGTGTGAAGCTTCTAGGCTTTACTAATGCCTCAAACATAATGCGGTAAATTTTAGTTGCTTTGGTTGAATACATCTTCGGTATCATATAATGAATTAAACTTTAAACATTTTCTCATCCTTTGTTCCTGTTTATGTGTCAAGGCATTGCTACATGAAAGATGTCAATGTTTTCATTGCGGAACCGGGAAATAGGAGAGCTATTGTTGCTGTTTCTGCCCTTGCAAGAGCAATGAAGGAAACAAGTAAAGTAGGTATTGTCCGCTGTGTTTGGAGACAGGGACAAGGGAATGTCGTGGTCGGGATCTTAACTCCCAATATATCTGAAAGAGAGAACATTGTATGTCTAAATCTTCATTTTTATTACATCCTCCTGAATCTGTTTGAGTGCTGGTACTTTGTTTTTTGAAGTGCTTCATATCTCTTATTGATTTTGTCTGTTTGCCGGTTTTTGGTGGGTAGCCAGATTCTTTGTACTTTAATGTACTTCCATTTGCCGAGGATGTTCGAGAATTCCAATTTCCCTCTTTTAGCAGTTTTCCAGAAACTTGGCAGCCCAATGAAGAACAGCAAGAAGCAGCCGATAACTTGGTAACGATGTTGGACCTTGCACCATCAGGGAAAGTGGAAGCCCTGCAGCCTGACTTTACACCAAATCCTATTTTAGAGGTATCCATTTATGGAGTTATCTTGCCTTAGTTTTATCACTTTTAACAACCTATTGCAGGCTTATGTATTATCAACTTTCTGGTATTTCAGTGAAGAATCAAAATGGTGACCATTGGATGAGTGATTGTCATTTTATCTTACACTGTGCACATCGTGAGACACTTGTCTCCACATAAACACAATTATAAGGGTTGTGTCCTTGCTTAGTACATCATTGATCTGCTGACAATATGAATGGAGGATGAATTTGTGGAAAGATATTTTTGTGTAAAAAAAGATCTTTGGAAAAACTGATGTAACATGTTTGATGTAATGAAAGAGATGAAATTATAAATAAATAACTCAATCAAATTAGTGGTCGAAACAAATATCTGTGAACTTGTTACGAACTGACGATCATTTCTGCTTTATGACATAAATTTAATTTCTTATATGGAGCAGCGATTTTATCGCCATCTGGAATTGAAGTCAAAGAAACCAGATTCACCTGTACCGCAGCTTGATGGAACATTAAAAATGATTACTGAGCCTGATCCAGGCCTATTTTCTCAAAACAAATCTGTTTTGGACGTATTACGCAGGAGGTTTGATCTAAAGGAGAACAGAAAGGTCTTGCTAATAATACTCTTTTCAGTCTTTTGCTAAAGTAATTTGAGTGATAATTTAGATTCTTATTTTTTAATGCTTCCCTCTGTATTTTGTTTCTAATTTAACAGCTTAAGAAACCACGAAGAAGCCTATTGGCAGAAAAACCATCCGGATCAAGTGAGAGAGAGGAAAACGATGCCATTGCTGGTCAAATTGATGATTCTACTGAAAATACTTATGAGTTTGAGGTCAAAAAGTCCATGTACTATTAATTCTCTCGTGTTGCGTTGGGTTTCCTTAATATTTTTCTGTTTAATCCAACAGCATAAGGAACCAACGAGGAGACTTTTGCTTGGAAAAACATCTGGTTCAAGTGAGACGGGGCATAATGATGCCAGTGCTGGTCGGATTGGCGATAAGTCTGCAGTTAAGGTTGAAAAAATAGGAGATTCAAATCCTCTCCGAGATTTTGAAGCCATGATGAAAAGGAGAGATAGCCCAGAATGGGTAGGCAAAGCATTCAAAGAAATGAGAAACAAAATATTTAACCTGGTGGAGGACTCTTGTGATGGAGACAATTATCCTATAGCCCTAGAATGTTTGCTCGCCCTTCGAAATGGTTGCATTCTCGAACAAGTATCTCTCTCTCTCTCTCTTTGTAGATTTATGGTAGCAACTACATGATAGTTCTTTTTTTGTTTATGGTAATTTTTTGTTTATGCAATCATACCTGGGCGTGGCAACTTTGAAAAGTTTGAATTTATTGGGAAAAATCTATTAGTTCTTAGAAAGGATTTATTTTCTATTATAAGTTTGCTACTAGGTGATTTTCTATGCATCTTAGTTTCTGTAGGAGGCCTAAAATTGCATCTTGGAAAGTTTATGGGCAGTGACAGCATATTCATCTAACTCAATTCCATGCAGGAACCCAAGGAGTTCAACGATTTCTTGCTCTATCTTTGCAAGTTCTGTCGGGATAAGAACCTAGAAAGCTTTCCTGAATTTCTTGCGGCAAAAGAAGTTGCCTTGATCTGCAAGTCAGAAGCCATAGACAGGTATGTGTAATCTCAAATTCTCATTTTTATCAGTCATCTTCATTCGTCTTCTCCCTGGGTTTGATTTCCTGTCACTGTATATGATTTTTCGTGAGCAGTGACGTTCCAGACAGTGAATCTAAAAGCTTTCTGGTGAAGGAAGAGCCATAAATATAATGACCCAAGTTCATTAACTGAGCTGGTAATGTATAGGAAGTTAGAGAGAGAGAGAGATTTGTAATTTGCTGTGATGAAAAACCATCGACCTAATTACTAATTTGGTAAATTAATCTTTTTGGCTCTGGCATGTAACTCAGCTCCTCGGCACACTTCGGTTGCAAGGACTTTCGCTTTAGGCCCATGTCTCAGCAACACAAAACGAGGATTTAGCTCGTTATAGGACTTGACCAAACATCTCACGACACAAGCTGACAATAGTCATGCGCACCTGAACGAAAGTCAGCACCATTCCGCTGAGGACAAGTATTGTTGTATTGTCTATTCAACTGATTGCTAATGATCATAGCTTTAAATAGTTATTATTAGGTGAGCTCTTGTATAAATAATCAAGGATTTTTTTTAAAAAAAACCTTAAGTTTTAATGTTCAACGAAAAAATCCTCCAGGTTTCGAAAATAGGCGAAAAAAATCTTCTAGTCTGGACTGGGCATCGGCTTGTACGGAGAGGCCGGCCGGTCCAATTGGACCGGCCGGCCTCCCTTTTTTTTTTTACTAAATAAAATGTTAATTTAAAATAAATATCAAACGATATTCAATTTACTTGAAATTTTTACCACATGTTTACCACATTATGAGAAGATCATGTGAAAAGTTTCGTGATTTTCTAACACTTGTACGATTTATTATAATTTTAGTTAATTTTTTTATAAAACCGTTATAATAAAACGTACAAGTGTTACAAAATTACGAAAATTCTCAGATTATCTTCCTATGATGTAGCGAACATGTGGTAAAAATTTCAAGTAAATTGAATATCGTTTGATATTTGTTTAAAATTAATTCAAGTAAATTGAATATCGTTTATTATTTTTTTAAAATTAATTTATAAATTTTAAACAAATATCAAACGATATTCAATTTACTTGAAATTTTTACCACATGTTTGCCACATCATGGGAAGATAATCTGAGAATTTTCGTAATTTTGTAACACTTGTACGTTTTATTATAACGGTTTTATAAAAAAATTAACTAAAATTATAATAAATCGTACAAGTGTTAGAAAATCACGAAACTTTTCACATGATCTTCTCATAATGTGGTAAACATGTGGTAAAAATTTCAAGTAAATTGAATATCGTTTGATATTTATTTTAAATTAACATTTTATTTAGTAAAAAAAAAAAGGGAGGCCGGCCGGTCCAATTGGACCGGCCGGCCTCTCCGTACAGGCCGATGCCCAGTCCGGACTAGAAGGTTTTTTTTGCCTATTTTCGAAACCTGGAGGTTTTTTTCGTTGAACAGTAAAACTTAAGGTTTTTTTTTTTTAAAAACCCAATAATCAATAGGAGAATCACATTTAGATGTTTTATTAAATATATTATATTAATTATACTAGACAAATCAGTAAGTATTTTATGAGAATAAACGTAACATTATTAATAGTTATTTTATCATTTTTGACATAAATAAGTATAATTATTAATTTAAAAATGAAAAATTTACTATAAATTTTTACCGAAAATTTTCCTTTTTGAAGGGCATAGAATTATAGGAATTATGAGAGAAGAAAAAAGTAGGAAATAAAATAAAATAAAAGACACTTGGACAATAATCCTTAACATGCCCACAAAACTTGGTTGCATATGTAATGTACGGACATGTCGAGACATGAATATTGTCATAGTTAATGATGTTATCTTCAAAATAAAACGCTACAAAATTATTGTATTACTTGAAATAAAACTTTTATAATTTTGTTGATTTAAGGGTGAGTTTTGATGCATTCTATGGACATTTTTTTATTCACCTATCTGTTTTTAAAAATCCAAACGCAAACTAAAATGAACTAATCAGTCCTTAAAAAATCTAGCTTAAATTGAACTTAAATTAACTACTCGATCAGCTGAAACCCGAAAAAAACTTACCTAATTTTAAAGATCATTTTAATTGTTTTTGCAATCAAACCAAATTTTACCGTTCGATTCCTCCTTTTAAATGATTCACTCGGGAATTTTTTATTTTTATTTTTTTGGAATTCCTTACTTAGGTAGAGTCCAAAACCACCCTAAATCTAGATATAGATGAAGTCTATATCAATTAAGTGGAATAAGTTGATGTGATTTGAATTATTTGTCAACCAAACTTGTGACACTCCAGCCGTGTTTGACAAGATCAAAGTAAAATCATGGAATCATCGCTTACCCATTAAATAAAAAAAATTATGTATAATTTTTTCTATTTAAATATTGGTATTTATCTTCGTCTAATCAATAAATTGATTGACTCGTCAAATGTCACATTTACAAAATGTACGAGTTTAAATCTAATTTTGTTAATATCATTACTACTAACATATCATGCATGCACCGAATTGTGCTAGACAAGTCAAGATTATAGCCATGGTAATGTGTTGATCAGTCGATGTCACACACGATGCATGGGTGTTGGAAAATGACTCCTTCTAGATTAAGATCTAGCATTGGTGAGTAGGGTCTCCATACCAATATCTTGTAGGGTTAATTGACCAACTTCAAACTTCATTCAGAAGTCTTTATTCTACGCGGGTCATATTCTTCTAGATAAAATAATATATAATAGTAAAATACTTTTTTAGGCTCGACAAGAATAATTGTGACGTCTATTTGAAAATATTGCAACTAAATAATCACGAGTAACTTATCGTTTAATAACACATGTGAGAAGTTGTTAACGTTGCACTCACTTTTTTTTAGTAGTTTTAAGTGCTGTACTCGAAGTTTTTAACGTCAAGGCTAAAAATTGAACCCATCAGATAAAATTGAGGTTGGAATAGATAACGTAAAAGAACTGAATTGAAATAATTGATTTTTTTTTTCAACTGACGAGTACGTAGGCGTGACAACTCGTCTAATATTCTGTTAGTTGTGAGAGATCATCTTATATCAGAAGAGTTGCACAATCTCAAATTGTTTAGAAAAAAGTAAATAGTTTATAAACAGAGTTATGTTCTCTACCCAGTACAACATATTTTGAAATAAAATTCAAAATCATTGTATCATGAGTTATTTTTCTCTAGAAATCACGTAGCAGAGAATATCACATGAAACCATAATTTTTTTTATTGAATTGTCTAATGACGGGAACTTAATTGTTAGCGTGTCTGAGTTTAGGGAGTTATTTATCCATAATAAATGTTTAAGGACATATTGGCTACTACGACTAAATTTAAGGGTTAATTTGAAGTTTACGATTTTAAATCGATAGTATTTGTCAATAATATATAAGGGTATTATAGTCATTAGCAAATATAAGTGTTATATTTAGAATATAAATGAAATAGAGGAGTTGTTTGGGCCTATTTAATTCCAAATAAGGAAATGACATGTTTGTGCTTTCTTGATTGAGAATATTAAGGCAAGATTCTTGTTTGATCTTACGGTCAAGATTCGTTTGCGTTGGACATTGGACGGTGGTGATTAATCTCTTCCATGCTCTTTTCTCTGCATTTTCTCCCTTCATTTTTCTTTCGTTTCACTCCAAACCTTCTTTGATTATCTTCATTCTACGCACCCAAAAGCGATGTTTCTTGTTTTTGTTTCTTTTGATTCTAGAAATCAGATCTTTGTCAAAAAGGGGTGTTGATTCTCTAGATATATTGTCGATGTCGTGTGCTGGCGCTCACTGACTGCTTCACCGGCACACTGAAACGGAGCTCAGATATCGTTTTGTTTTTGGCTCTGATTCCTGAAATCGAGAAGGGTTAGAAGGGTTTTTTATTTTTATTTTCTTGCTGATGCATAGATCCGGAGCTACGATGGCTTGGAATGTGTTCAAATTCTGCACGGCATTGCGAGGACTGGGTTCGATCATGATTCTCCTTGTTCTGGGCGTGGTCGGTGTGACCTATTACGCTCTTGTTTTGACTAATTACGGGCCTGCTTTCTTCGCCGGCGGTTTCGACTCTTTCGTTGCTCTACTCGTCTTGGTCGTGTTCCATTGTTTGGTAAGCTTCAGAAACCATCAAATTTCTGGGTCTTTTTGTTTGTATAAGTTGACTTTTAAGGTTTTATGAATGAGTTTTGCTAGCTTGGGTTTTAGACTCTGCCGTCTGGTTCAGGATTCTTGTACAACTTAATTTTTTTGACGGTGACGGTATTGACTGTGATGTTTTGGATATTTCTAATTTCTAAAATTGGCTGAATCTGAATACGTCAATTCGGCATCGATATTTTCCTGGAATTCTTGATATATTATCTGTGGTTCCTTATCTGTCAATATTACAAGTTTCACGAGGAAAATTTGTAAAGCACTTCATTTGCCACAGAAAAATCTTAAAATATGTGCTCCTTTTCTTGCTACCTTTTTTAATATCGTTCCCAGATGATTATACTGAAGCACAATAAGCGTGTAAATTATGATGCTAATAACTGGTGAAAATGGTGGTGATGCAGCTGGTGATGCTGTTATGGAGTTACTTCTCTGTTGTTTTGACTGATCCGGGCAGTGTTCCACATAATTGGAGACCTAAAATTGATGAAGAAAGGGGAGAAAGTGACCTGTTGAATGTGTCGGAATTTCGTAATTTACAGCTGAACCAATCGAATCAAAGAATCCGCTACTGTTGGAAATGCGACCAGCTAAAACCACCAAGATGTCATCACTGTTCTGTTTGTGAGTACTTGCTTCTTATCATGCTTTTACCAATTTATATTATATTTTGACTTTATGATATTAGTGAAAGAATTTTAAAATTTATTGATGTTCAGGCGGCCGGTGTGTGCTGAAGATGGACCATCACTGTGTTTGGGTTGTGAATTGTGTTGGTGCACTGAATTACAAATATTTCCTTTTATTCTTGGTATGCTTGCTTTACATGCTTCTTATAGATTTCAGATTATTTCATTTAGTAACTCTCTATATCGTCAATGGATCATGCTAGTAGACTATCTTTTGGGTGATGTTACATTTGACATAGAAGACATGATTAAATAGAAGCCATGTAAAAGTCAAAGTTGTAGGTACAGATTCTCTTATTACTCGGGTCCGAAGTTGTTAATGTGCGAGCCCATGGAAGTTGGCACTTAAATAGATTAACTCCTACTGCAAGATTTAGAAAAGTTGAGGGGGGTATCAAACTTCAGGTCAATTCAGTTGCTCTTTTTAGCTCATTTCAAAATGAAATTTTTTGTATCGTTGGCTTTGTTTTGTAAGCCTCTGAGTCGAGACTCTTTCGTGCTCTCTCTTTCTGGGAGCCTGATTGTCTGCAGTTGTATCATAATTGTGGATGATTCTTTGCTACAAAGAACCTCACACTTGGAGTTGTTTACGTTATTAAATATGCATATTTGATGCTGGTTTGAATCACAAAAGTTATTGGTCAAGTATTTGAGTTTTTCAACTTCAATCCTCCCAAGCATATACTTTGTGCAGAGTTGATATGCCAGTGGGATTATAGTTAACAAATTGTTATTTTCATGTTCTTTTCTTTTGATTCTGCACAGTTCTACACGTTCTTGGAGACGAGTCTCGTGACACTGTCGCTGTTTCCAGACTTCATCGCGTTCTTTAGCGATGGAGAAATACCCGGAACGCCTAGTACTCTTGCCACAACCTTCCTTGCATTTGGTAAGGTCTGAGTGAGGCTATTTTTCTTCATTTTGAACTGGGTGTCTCTGTAATTTCTGCAATAATCTTTTCTTCATTTGCAGTGTTGAATCTTGCATTTGCATTGAGTGTTTTTGGGTTCCTTATCATGCACATGTCTCTGGTGACTGCCAATACCACCACCATTGAGGTTTGTGCTTGGAAATGGACTAGAAGATTGAATATGACATTGAACAGATAATCAGACACCAAATGACACGTATTTTCGTCTGTTTTTAGGCATACGAAAAGAACGGCACTCCGAAATGGCGCTACGACCTTGGCAGGAGGAAGAACTTCGAGCAGGTTTGTCATCTCTGGAACTGTAGTGGGATTCTTTTTACACTGGACTTTTCTATGCAATTGGGATGTGAACTAGCTCTCGCCCATTGCAGGTGTTTGGAGCAGATAAGAGATACTGGTTGATCCCGGCATATTCAGAAGAAGATGTCCGGCGAATGCCCGCACTTCAGGGCCTCGAATATCCGTCGAAGTCCGACTTAAATTCTCAAGGATTCTGAGAGACAGGCCCCATTCTCACTCTTGTCAATTGCTCCATGACTTCACACTTGTAAATTATCCTCAAATTTTGCTTTACAACCAGTTTGGCTAAAGCTAGAGTTAGAGAGAGAGAGAGAGAAAGTGATCTGGCAATAGGGAAATGTTCATATGTACATCGTGTGACTTTATTTTAAACAAAAATCGATAAGGACCGACTCATCGAACGTGACAATTCATGTGATGTAACGTCCAAAAAGATCAATTTATTTAGACCGTGACGTTCGTGGGGTGGTCTAGTTTTGTTACATGTACAATTTCGTCGAAAAGTAATATTAAATGTACATTTTTATTTTTACACATGTGCGTGAGCGCGACGTCAAGATTATAGCGTAAAATTAGAATAGGCTAGAAATTAATCTAAACTCTTGATCTAGGATGAGCTAGTGGCTCACGGAAAAAATGTTCCTCGCCTGAGAGTTGATCGACGTGTTTGATCCAACGGCGGGCGGTCTTCTTAGAGGTGGAATTGGCTACGCTGCTCCCTATGTGAGCAATTTCCAATCCCTGACCGACCGGCAGAAACTCGGTCCGGACGATACGTGTTCCTCTTCGCAGCACTCCGTTCCATCTGAACCCGGGAATGTTTCTCTCCGACGCGTTTTTGCAGACGAAAACGGCGCCACTATTACCGGCTTTCACCTCCCTCAAAACCTTAGCGAAGTCTCTTCTCTTGCAATCCACTACCAAAAAATCTATACCTTCCAGTTTCGACGTACCCTCTTCGAGATTGCTGATCGATACTTCCGGCACCGGAGCGGCGCCTGAAGCTTTCATCGATTTGATGTATTCCGTTCTTGATCGCTCGTCGGTTACGATGCAGAGGTGTTTTCCGCCGGTGTGCTTGGCCGCTATGGATAGGCCAACGCTAGTTGCAATCGGACCGCCGGGAGACCATGCTTCAGCGATGATCTTCGAGTTCCAGCCAGCCGCTGTGGCGGAGAGAAGCTCAGCTACTCCGAATTCATTGAAGTTCTCACACTGCACGGAAATGCAAAGTTAGATGGTTAGAGATCGAAAGCTAGCAAACATGGAAGAACCATGAACGTGGAAGAGTACTTACAGATTTAACAGTGTCGATGAAAGCTTTGGAGGCGGTTTCCGGGGACCATTCAAGCTTCATCTCTGTTCTGGATTTAGATTTGGATTTGAGAGATTGGAAAAAGGTTGCGTCTGCGAGGGTGAGTGGAGTCTGTGGGTAGTGCTTAAATGCTGTGTGCGAGGGAGAGAGAGTTGACTTTTCGCACCTCAATTTGACCTAAAGTATAACCATTAATGATTAAAAAAAAAAGTACGCTTTTTTCATTTAGCCGTGTTTGGACTTTGGGGAAAAAGATAAAAAGAAATAAATTTGACAAAATAAAATTTAAATTATATTAATTAATAAAATAATATTTAAACTATAAATAAATATATATTATGACGTATTTAATTATTTATAATATATTTATTGAATTTATAAAATTAATGAATATATTTAATTGTAGGAGCCTAGAAGTTGTGAAAACGTGATAGTCAGCAATTATTTTAATTAAATTTGATTCCCAATAAAACAAAAAAAAAAAATTGGACAAATAGTACAACTAAGTACACATGACTTAAAAGTGACAAAATAACATGATTATTTAATTTTTAAATAATAAAGTTGACAACTTGCTTTGTCGTTGAGTTTCAAGTGGAAGGACAAACATCATCATCACTTTGTTTAATGACTTGCAAAAGGCAAAGTCAAAAAAATAAAAAAAACAAAAACCTTTTTTATTTAAAAAATAAAAAATATATATATATTTGTATGGATTTTATTATTTATTGTAATATAAAATATGGGTGTAATTTATATCATATCTCGTGATATTTCTCAACCAATGAGCCACTATTGTCGTTGAGAGCTTATATAAGTAGTTGGAAATGATAAGTCATTGAAGGCGGCTTAGATAGTTAGATCTAGAAGGACGAGTCGGTTTAGATTTGGCGAATCGAAACTGGACCAAACAAAGTTTAGAATCGAACAGAAAATCGAGCCGTTTTAGCATGATTTTACAATGTTTTGACCGAATTCGTAATTTAAAAAAAAAATACGAATAATAACATTGACTTATTTTCTAAAATTAGAATTGATGATCAAATCAACTACTTTCGATTCTACTAGATTTGAGGTTGGAACTTAAAATCAAACTAGTTCTTCCTGCACCCCACTCCTCTTTTAATATCGTTTTATACACGTCACGCTCCCCGTATGTTTTATATTTATAAATTACACTCACAAAATACAAAATATCAATATCTATGAACTTAAATAATTTATTTTATTATTTATGTCAATTAGACTAGTTTGGTTATCTAATTTAATATGTGAAAAACGTGTAAGTCAACACATAGAAACAAATGTAGCTGATGTTTTAAGATTCTCTAGTTATCTTCTTTGTTTGTACTATATCTACGCTCACGTAAGATATAGTCGTCGTTTTTTAGCGTGTTATATAATATTACCATCGTTAATATCATGCGCTGATTCAACATAATAATTCGTATAATTCTAAAAAATAAAGGATAAATCAATGTGTGATTTAGCCAATGCGTGATGTGAGTTTTGGGCGGCAAATCATCGTACATTAAAGAAGATGAAGGAAGCTTTCAACACGAGCTTATAATTACAAAACTTGGAGAAAAGTTCACCTTTTCGATTAACCGATTTTAACGAAGTATAACGACTCATTTTTCCAGTAAGATATTGTCTGTTCTGGGGATTGAACCGTAACCCAATATCTTCCGCTCACGACTTTGTTTGGCAAATACTTCCCAGTCGGTCACCCAACCTGGTATTACTCTTGCCAAAGCATTTTTAACTTTGGAGTTCTTATGGGATCCGTTACCAATTGTGCTCAAAAACGCGTTTTACTATTTTGGGAGGGTTTTCTTACATATATTTCATTTCCATATACTTCCCCAAGCGATGTGGGATTGTGACGACCCCCTATTTACGACTTGGGATTTGCCTATACTCGAGTCCGGGATTTGCCTACACTTGGCTTAGGTCCCGAGATTTGTCTTGCAGTCGTACTCATACGTACACATTTAGGTCATCACATGAAAACTGTATTAGATGGTAACAATGAGATATTTATTGCTAACATCTCTAATTTTGAAGTGATGATTACAAAAAAAAAAAATTAAAGAAAATTAATTGCATGGATCTCGATAGTTCATAGTTGATATTAATATTTATTTACTTACAAAATGAATAATATACGTACAAAATTTCATGAGAAGTCGATTAATCAATTAAATTTTTGATTACTTATATACTTAAATAGGTATAGACAAGCAAGGGAAGAAAATGCCACAAGGGGATCCGATCTATGTAGCATTCAATCAATTTATTATATACTTTTTTAATTTACTTTAAAAATATTAAATTAAAAAAATTAAAAATGGACATCGTGCTTCGAAGTTTTAAGTGGACTAGAAAGATCATTATGTTTTGAAGCATTAATTAAATATAAAATTGTATAAAATGTTAAAATGAAAAATGAGATAATTAAATTAAAAACACGTTATTTAATTAATTTTGAAAAATAAAAAACATTAATTGATTTTGAAAGTTTAATTAATTATCATTAAGTGTTAGCTATACGTATATTAACATGACGATAATTGTAATTTTGTATTTAATACTAAATTTAATTTGAACAATTAAATAATCTAATCAATCAATTTAATTACCCTTTAGGGAATCTAATTAATATAATTTTCAAGTAAAAAAAACTAATTTAAAATTTGATTAAAAATTAAAATAATTATATATTTTATTTGTCGGTTTTCTGTTCGGTCTGGTTTAGAACGGAAACATTTGGTTTCTTAAAAGTAGAACCGAGTTCGGGTCTTAATAGCGAAGATATGAACCAAACCGGATAAAATCGATCGGTTCGTTAGGTCCGGTCGGTTTGCCTCCATAGCTCCAACGGTTATCTGTATCCTCTATATATATTCCTAACCCTAAATTCTTCCAGAAATCCCGCCCGATCCATCTTCATCCCGCCCATTCTTTCTTCATCCCCTCTCTCTTCGTCATTCTACATTCCCGAGTCGCCTGAACTTCCTCTTCGGCGACAGCCTCTTCCTCCATTAACTGTGCACGCCGTATGGAAACTCGACCTAATACATCCGCGGCCCGCAACAAACCTAAGTGTTGTGAGAGAACAAATACCGGCAGAAAAATATTCCTATATTTCTCTCACAGCCGTTTACAACGTAAGAAAGAAAGGACAAAACAGAGAAGATAGAAACGAAAAAGAAATTTCAGATAATTCTCTCCACACCCACTCTCTCATTCTCTTATGCTTTTATGGACTCTTCTCTAACGGTTTGAGTACCTCAGCATGCATGGACACGTCAGCGCTTGGTTTGGGCTCGTTTGTGTTGGCTGTGGCTACGCCTCTTCTTGGTGGCCCAGCTGTGTAACCCGGCGAGACCCGAGCTGCCATGACAGTCCACCCGCTCAGATTGACCTTGTCCCCAAGGTCGGAAGTCAGGAAACTGAGCCATGACTATATCGGAATCGAGCCAGGTGGCATCGAAAACAGGCCGGTGTTGCCATTGAATGAGCCACTATGTAACTGGGAGATTACCGCGTTTGACGACCCGAGTCTGAAGGAGGCAGTGCGGAACTTGGGAGATGCTATCGTCGTAGACGTCGGAAGGGAGAGTAGGAGAAGATAGCGCTTGTTCGCCGAGCTTCTTCTTCAATAGGGAAACATGAAAAATGGGGTGGATACGAGCTCCAGCAGGAAGAGCCAACTTATAAGCAACCTGTCCAATACGTTCCAGAATCTGAAAAGGGCCAAAATACTTTGGGGCCAGTTTGTGGGATGTGCGAGTAGCAACCGACTGTTGACGGTAAGGTTGAAGCTTGAGGAAAACCCAGTCAGCAGGCTGAAAACTCCGTTCAGTGCGATTGCGGTCCGCATACAGTTTCATGCGACTATGGGCTTGAGAGATATTTTCCCGGAGCAGAGTGTCCATTGTGTGGCGATCGCGAAGGAAATTATCCGCGACGGCAGAAGAGGATTGGAGATATGGACCCAACGCTAGGCGAGGAGGTGGCATGCCGTAAAGGGCCTCAAACGGAGTCATTTTAATAGCAGATTGAACCGTGGTATTGTACCACCATTCTGCCAACGGAAGCCATTGTCGCCAGACCGACGGTTTGTGGAATGTCATGCAACGGAGATACATCTCCAAGCACTGGTTCAGGCGTTCGGTTTGGCCATCGGACTCCGGGTGATAAGCCGTGGAAGTATCCAGCGTGGCCCCAAGGGAAGAAAAAACCGATTGCCAGAATGTAGATAAAAATATGGGGTCTCTGTCTGACACCATGGACTGAGGGATACCGTGCAATTTGAAGATGTTATCCAGAAAAAGGTTGGCAACCTGAACAGCAGTGAACGGGTGATGGAGAGCAAGAAAATGAGCATACTTTGTGAGGCGATCCACGACCACCAGGATGCAGTTGGAATGAAGTGAGCTCGGGAGGCCTTCGATAAAATCCAAGGCAATATGAGTCCATGGAGTACGTGGGATAGGCAGAGGTTGGAGAAGGCCGGGGTAGGGTACATGTTCGTGCTTGCATCGTTGGCAAGTGTCGCACTGTCGGATGTGGTTCTGGACGTCAGCGGTAAGACCCGGCCACCAGAATAAAGATTTGGCACGGTGAAGGGTAGCTTGGATGCCGGAGTGTCCCCCCTCCGCTGAATCGTGTAAAGTGTGGAGGACCTTGGTGCGAATGGCATTCCCTTTGCCCAGAACCAGCTTGCCCTTGAAACGAAGAATCCCATTGTGGACAGAAAAAGAAGGGTCGTGAGTTGGGTCGACAGAGAGTTTGGTGAGGAGTGCAGCTGCCCAATCATCACCGTTATAGCTTAAGAGAACCTCTTGCATCCACCGAGGAGAATTAAGGGAAGTGACGTTGCAGTGAGAAGTGGTCGGAGGTGGGGTTGGGGGCGCCCGTGAAAGGGCGTCAGCCACTACATTGTGCCTCCCTTCCTTGAATTCGATTCGATAATCCAGCCCCAGTAATTTTGATAACCATTTTTGTTGCAGCGGGGTGGTAATCCGCTGCTCGAGGAGGAATTTGAGTGACTGGTGGTCGGTCTGAATAACAAAAGAGTTGCCCACCAAATAGTGCCGCCAAAGTTGGACGGCGGAAACCAAGGCCAGAAGTTCTTTTTCGTAAATAGAGAGCCCCAAGGTTTTAGAGTTGAACGGCTTACTCATGAAAGCAATCGCTTGGCGGTTTTGCATTAGTACCGCTCCCATTCCCCCCTGGCAAGCATCAGTTTGGATGATAAATGGTTGGGAAAAATCAGGTAAAATGAGAATAGGAGGGGTAGTCATAGCTGATTTAAGCGTCTGGAAAGCCTCATCTGCTCCTCGATCCCAAATGAAAGCATTCTTCTTGAGTAAAGATGTGAGGGGCTTTGCCAAAATACCATAATTGCGGATGAATTTCCTGTAGTATCCCGTGAGACCTAGGAAACCCCGGAGCTGCTTAATAGTAGTAGGAGGGGGCCAGTTGATCATGGCCGTGATTTTAGCCGGGTCGGCTTGAACCCCTGCCTTAGAAATGATATGGCCGAGATAGCCAATTTCTGATTGGCCAAAGATACACTTAGACTCCTTCGCGACAAGCTGGTGCTCCCGTAGTGTTCCCAGTACCGTAGAAAGGTGGGAACAGTGAGAATCCAGCGACGGGCTATACACCAAAATATCGTCAAAGAAAACCAAAACAAATTTGCGGAGATAAGGCTGAAAAACAGTGTTCATTAGAGCCTGAAAGGTGGCCGGGGCGTTCGATAGACCGAATGGCATGACCCGAAACTCGTACAGCCCTTGATGAGTCCTGAAGGCCGTCTTATGACAGTCATCCTCCTTCACTCGAATCTGGTGATACCCCGCTCGCAAATCAATTTTCGAGAATACTGTGGCACCGTGAAGCTCATCTAACAGCTCGTCGATAATAGGCATTGGGAATTTGTCTTTGATCGTGAGAGTATTCAGTTGCCTGTAGTCGACGCAAAAACGCCACTGTCCATCCTTCTTTCTCACCAGAAGAACTGGGGAGGCGAAAGGGCTATTACTGGGGACGATGAGGCCCTCCCGAAGCATATCTTGGACCAGCTTTTCTATTTCCGATTTTTGAGAGAAAGGGCATCTGTATGGCGCCAATCGGAAGGGTCTGGCATCGGGTTTAAGAGGAATCTGGTGGTCGTGGCTCCTAGCCGGAGGCAAGCCCGGATGTGGAGCAAAAACATCAGAAAATTTTTGAACTATGGCACGAATGCAGGTTGGCGTTGGTTTGTCTGAAACTGGCTCCTGGATGCTGAGTTGAGCGATAAAACCACCGAGATAGGTAACCCAAGAAGTTGTCATGGTTTCTGGGCTGGTGATGGTGTGGGTAATGGTTGGGTTGGCGTAAGGAATGGTGACTGGGTTGCCATCGTAACGAATCGATAGTTGAGTATTGGGCGGGTCAAAAGTGACAGGGCTATGGGCCGAGATCCAGTCGATGCCCAGGATAATGTCACACCCACCAAAACGCAGAGTACGCAGTGGGAAGGTGAAGGAGAGACCCGACATACTCCAAGTGACAGGATCCGACAGCTCCCGGCTTTCCAGCTTGTCTCCGTTGGCCACCGTAACAGGGGCAGATGTCCCGGCCAGCGTTGTGAACCGAAAATGAGATGCAAGCCGTTCGTCGACAAAGCTATTTGTGCTCCCACTGTCGATAAGGATGGAAATGGGTTGCTGTCCCAAACGGCCCGAAATTCGGACTGTGGAGTTGGTGGTGTGGCCTGAAAGTGCGTGGAGGGAAACTTCCAGTGGCTCGGTGACCTGGGCAGCCTCTATATACTCCTCCCCGGAAGGGTCGTCAATCGCCTCGTTGGTCGGATCCGTGTTGAGGGTGTTTAGCGCTCGGTTCTGGCAGACATGCCCGGCGACATACTTCTCGTCGCACTTAAAACAGAGACCTAACTTGCGTTTGAGCTGTAGATCTGGTTGTGGCCCTTTTGGTAATTGTGTTGGTGGTTTGGCGATATCAATATTCAGCTCGCCATGGGAGCGACTGAGCGGAACCTTCGATGTGTCTGACCAACGGGTGGCAGAGGAAAAACGTGGCCCTTTCGCAGCTTTCAACGCCGATTCTTGCAAAACTGCCACCTCGATGGCTTGCTCCAAAGTTTCCGAACGAGCAATGCGAACCATGGCACGCACCTCTTCCTTCAGGCCACTAGCGAATCCAGAGACCCAGAAAGAGTTGGGCATATGAGGTAGCAGTGTCTGAGCTTGAGCTTTGAGCTCCTCAAATTTCTCCAAATAGTCTTGAACGGATCCTGTTTGTCTTACTTTATACAAAGCCTCGATAGTATCCTCGCCTGGTTTGGTAGAAAAACGTTTACAGAGAGCTGTGGAAAATTGTTGCCAGTTGGTCCTCGGTCTGTTTGCCACCCAACCATGATACCAAACGTCAGCCTTATCACCTAAAAAGAGTTCAGCCATTTCCATCTTCTGAATATCACCCAGGTGATGAAGCTCAAAGTATTTGTCCGCCTTCTGAACCCATTCTAACGGATTGTCCCCTGTGAAAGTTTGTAGTTCGAGCTTCGGAAAACGTGGGAGCTGGTGGGAACCAAAATGAAGGTGTTCCTCCATTGCCAATGGGGGTGAGTAAGGGGGAAGACGAGGAATGGAGTCCACCCTGCCTGGTGATGGCGTTGGTTGAAGGTGAGGCGGAATCCAGGTATTAGAACCGGATGGAGCGACGTGTTCGCTTCCCATGGGTCTTTTCAACAGCGCTTCTCGCTGTCTAACAGTGCTCGGCCCCGCCTCCGAAATGAGAGGGGTGGAACGCACAGGTTGGATACCTGGCGTTCTGGGTTTCTCGCCCAGGTCTGTAGCTCCCGTCGGACCAGTTCCCAGCTCCGACCTAGCCTGAGACATCTTGGTCAGCATTGCCAGCATCGCTCCTTGAGTTGTTTGTAGGTCAAGAAAAATTTGGTCGGAGGTATTCACCTTCGTTGTGATACCAGTGACCGCATTTCTCAAGTCTTGGATGTGTTGGTCGGAGGCGTTTACCTTCGTAGCAATGCTGGTTAGGGCATTTTTCAGGTCTTGGAAGCCGTCGGTGAGCTTCCACAGACTTTCTTCATTAGATTTTGCACGCGTCTCGCCCATATTCTCCGATCGATTGTGCTCTGATACCACTGTTGTGAGAGAACAAATACCGGCAGAAAAATATTCCTATATTTCTCTCACAGCCGTTTACAACGTAAGAAAGAAAGGACAAAACAGAGAAGATAGAAACGAAAAAGAAATTTCAGATAATTCTCTCCACACCCACTCTCTCATTCTCTTATGCTTTTATGGACTCTTCTCTAACGGTTTGAGTACCTCAGCATGCATGGACACGTCAGCGCTTGGTTTGGGCTCGTTTGTGTTGGCTGTGGCTACGCCTCTTCTTGGTGGCCCAGCTGTGTAACCCGGCGAGACCCGAGCTGCCATGACAACAAACCTAAGTGTCGGGTATGTGTCTTCTGAAACAACAATCAATCGCTAGGTCAAGTGTAAATACTGGCGGAACGTTTTTTGAAGCGGTTGGAACAGAAGCTTTCTTTCGAAACATGGCTCTTCATGTTTCGAATGAAAGCTTCTGTTCCGACCGTCTCTGTGTTTCTCTCTTCAATGGCGCTCAACAAGGTCAACTTCTTCCCCTTTTCTTTTCAATGTCTGACAACTATTTTGTACCGCTTTTCGTTCTCCAGAACTATTTTCAGTCTCTTCTGCAATTTTTCTTTATGAAATTTGTTTTATCTGATTTCTGTAATGGTACTCCGAAAGAGTGACAGAAAATGAGGGAGAAGAGTTATTCTATTACTGCAGAAAAAAGAATTACAGAGATTTAATGCGTTTTGATAGTATCTTTTTAATTCTTTTAATTATTCTTGATGGTCATATATTTGATTATAGTTTTTATTATATTATCTGTCATCTATTACAATTTTTATAATTAATTACTGATTTAATTAGAATTTTGGTTTCATTATTTTATTATTTCTGTTATGGTGTTTATGCATTACAATTTTAATGTTTTCTTATTGATGTCTTTTGTGAGTCCTTAAAATTATAATGTTCATGTATTTTGATTTGATTCGCAATGCGTATTATGAGTTCAGAAACAAACATTCAAACGATGGTTTCTGAAAAATACACACGATCGTTATGATGTTTATGTAATTTGATTTAATCTTTTACTGTTTTAATTATTTTTGTTTATGTTTATTTTGGATTATGTTGTGTAATCCAGGGATTCACAACGAAGAATCAGAAAATCTTCTATATTACCAGAACGTTTACAACGAAAACTAGAAAACTAAAGGAAAACAGTAAAAGCTACTAACAGACAAAATAGAAAGAAAAGATAACAAATCATTCATTCCACACTTTTCTTCCGCCTCCCTCAGCTGTATTTATCTGCTGGGTGCTCTCTAACAGAATGGACACGTCGACAGAGCATCAATTGGATGGGCTGGAATCTAGCTGGGTTTGGGTCCATCATGAGGCCTCTTCCATGACAGATTACGATGTTTTATTATTTTGATTTTTATATTTTATTAGTCTTAATTTATTTTCGATTTAATGTTTTATTATTTTAACTGTTGTGTGTTTTAGCAGTTATAATGTTTTATTATTATAATCTTTGTGAGTCGTGATTTTAATCTTTTTGCCTATAATGAGTTATGAGGTTTATGCTCTTTTATTTTAGCCTTTTTTTATTTTTTTAATTGTTTCGTGACTTAATAGTTATGATGTTCATAGATAATGATTTTTATGTGTTATTGATCGAATCAATATGTCTTATTTGTTACGATTTTTTATGTTTATTTATATTCGTTATAAGGTTTATCAATTTTGATTATGACATTTTATTATTTTAATTGTTGCCTGTCTTTATGAGTTATGATTTTTATGTTTTTATTTTTTATTTTAATAATGTGTTTTATAAATTCTAATATTTTATTATTTTGATTTTAATGTTTTATTATTTAACTATGATTATGATGTGTTTTATTATTTATATTTTTGTAGTTTATTTTCATTATGTTTTATTGTTTAGGGGATAAACTATTTTTAATTTTACTTTTTTAATTGGTCTTTTTCTTATTGATTAGTTGTGTTTATGGATTTTGATTGTTATATTTTATTATTTAATCGTTTTTTGTTTTATTAGATATGACATTTATGGATAAGATTTATTAATTATGAAGTTTGTATTTTTAACACCTTATTATTTTAATCTTTACTTGTTTGACTAGTTATCATGTTCATGTATTTTTTATTTTCATTGTCGTATTATTTGTGGATTTTATGTATTTTGATTTGAATTCTCTGTTATTTTAGTCGTTTGTGAGTTGTATTATTTATGTATTTTAATTTTAATTTTTATGTGTGTATTTAAGTTGAAGTTTATGTTCTTTTGATTTTAACAATTTATTACTTTAATCGTTTTGTGCCTTATTAGTTTAATATTTAATGGTTTCTTAGCTATGAAGTTTATATATTTTCAACACTTTATTATTTTAATCGTTATGTGTTTGACTGGTTATGATATTTATATTATTGTTTTTTGGGTTTTACGTACTTTGATTTTAAAAATTTATAATTTTAATCGTTGCATTTTAATAGTTATATTATGATTATGTTTGATTATAATCTTTTAGTGTTTTAATCGACGTGTTTTATCAATTACGACGTTTACGTGTTATTTATTTTCATTATGTCTTATTGTTTATGATTTTGATTTTGAAGTTTTATTAGTTTAATCGCTATTTGTTTTTATTAATTATGATGTTTATGTTTTTTTTAGTATAATGTTCTACTATTTTTTTTTTTTTTATATTTTCTTTTCTTTTTGATAATGATTTTGGTTTTTATTTGTTTTATTATTTTAATTATTATGTGTCTTAAAAGTATGATATTTATGTACTTTCATTTTAATGTATTATTAGTTATAACGTTTATGTATTTATTAATTGAGATTTATGTTATTTTATTTTAACGTTTTATTAGTTTAATAGTTTGATTGTTTTATTAGTTATGAAGTTTATGCCTTCTTAAAACTTTATTGTTTTATTAGTTATGAATTTGATTCGTTACGATGTTTTTGTATTTATTATTTTCATTATATTTTATGGTTTGTAGGTTTATGTATTTTTATTTAAATGCTTTATTATTTGAATCGTTCGAAGAGTTTGCTACGTCATTGTTCGTGAGTTTTTTTTTGCAAGAATTGTTGTCACGAGAACTAGTGTTGTTGAATTGGTTACTGGTGAGTGTTTTTTTGTTGAAAATTTTGGGAAACTTCAGACCAATTGATCTTTTTGACAATGATTCTAATTTTATAAGAGAATTGTTGGGAGTGGGTGACAGTTAGAAGATTGATTAAGAGTGATATTTTAGGAATTAATATTAAATGGAGTAATTTGGATTATAGAGCCCAACATACATCATCTTGTGAGATTGAGCTCAGATCATCTTGTGGGATTGAGCTCAGATCACCTAGTGAGATGAACTGAAAATTATTTTGCTTGAGCTTTCCAAAAAATAGACGATTCAAGACCATGAAGACAACGTCGGTTTCGAGGGAAGATTATTGTTAGAAAATTAATTTAGAGTGATATTTTAAAAATTTATACTATGTTAGTATTATATAAATAGAGGGAAAGAGAGTTGAGTGAATTATCATTGACTACTGTCCAACCAAAATTACTCTCTCTAAATTGGTATTTTCTTGTATATCTTGTGGTATTTTCTAGGTCAGTGTTCAACCGGACCTACGGCGTTCTATTTTTTACTTTTATGTATCGTTTCAATGGTTTTATCTAAATGAAGTCGACCATTGATGATAAGTGAATGAATTTATTGTAATAAAACAAAAAATGAATGAAAAAGTCATAGGTCTGGCGAATACCGGTCTGAAAAATACCACAAGATCCTACTAGGTGATCTGATTTCAAACTCATAGGATAATGTACGCCGACATGTATAATCTAAATTACTCCATTTAGAACCCAACTCATCAATTTTTTTGGACTAACCTGCATTATTTTTGGCCCACCCAAGGTAAAAAGATCCTCACTTAATTCATTAATCTGGTTAAATATCTTACTTTTAGCACTAATTCTTCAGCCTATTTTTCATTGGTCACTTTCCAAGTCCAAACCAATGAAATATACCTCTCATTAATTCAAGTTGTAGCCCAGCCTAGAAACTTATTGACAACAGCTTGTCTCCCCAAATACCCTAGCCGCAGTGGCTGAAAAGCCTTCAACCTCTACTGCCAGCACAAGTTCAGTTGCCACTGCCAGAAACAATTCTGACGCCGACTCTAACGCCCACCCAGAAATCTTGGTTGGCTCTCCGTTGCACAACCAAGTCATACTCCGACAACCGATGGCCGGAATTCAAAAAGCTTCAGTTTGTTGTCGGTTCGGTTCAAACCACAGTTGTTCCATGTCCAAACTCAGTTCCTTCTTCTCATGTTCACCCTATCATGATAAGTAGATAATAATTTTTTTTAGTGATTTTGTAAAACTTGTATGATTTATTATAATATTTTTATAAATTATTAAAATAAAATTACAATAAATCGTAGATGTGTTACAAAATCACAAAAAATTTCTAGATTATCTTCTCATTACGTAGTGAACATGTGGTAAAAATTTCAAGTGAATTCAATATCGTTTGGTAATTTTTTACACGTGGATTTAATAAAATTATTGATGGACGGTCAAACTGATAACATAATCAAAGTACATGGTTTGATTTGACGATTTTTTTAGTATACGGGGTTAACTGAAATAAAGTGCATAGTCCAATATTAAAATCGATAATTATCTTATTATTTAATTTTGATTTTGTATATATATATATATATATAGGTAATCCATCTATAAATTTAGATTTCCAGTGCTCAGAATTAGCATCTGGTCTTTGCATAACTTTAGTTATAAAAACATCTTTATTCCTTCTAAATTCTGTTAAAGTTTTACATCTTAAGTTTTGTAATAATTCTCTACCTCTTTCTTGTCTTTGCTCGGTAGCTCCAATAAAATGTAATATTATAGCTTGAATTAATGTATAAACACTATCTTCATAAACCATATTATTGTCATGTCTTACAGCGGTTAATATTTCATGACGTTGTTCTAGAGATAAATAATTATCCCACCAACCTTTTAATGCACCATTAAATCCATTTATAATAAAAGCGGCAATATCAGAATCTTTGTTCTGAGAGGCTTTACAAACACTAGAATACATTAACATTTTTTGGAGTAATTCATAAATTTGATATTCTGTTAATCCATCAAGATTCCAATCATATATAGTTTTGGCAGTATAAGAAGATTGTTCATGTAACCAATTTTCTTCCCATAATAAGTCTACAGGAGTAGGTCTTTTATAATAAGTTCTTCTAATTCTATCGCCACCAGGCCCTTTATCCTCATTTCTAACTCTATGAATACTTAAAGGGTCTCTAGATTCTGGTAAAGGATAGATGTAATTACATTCAGTAAAAGATTTTTCTATTTTCTTAATATCTTTTAAATGAGAAGACATATCTTCTTCTTCACTAGAAGTATCATCAGCTGGCCATGAACTAGAATCAATAGTTGGATAAATTTCAGTGTGATAATTCTCCATAGAATTTTCAGCTTGAGTATTAATAACACTTATGTTTAATTGTTTCATTCTTTTTGCTAATTGTTCAATAAAGTCATTATTGTCTTTGGGAGATTTAAAATTAAATTTGGATATCAATATAGGAGGTTTTAAATCAGGAATAGAAATATTTTCTTTATTTATTCCAGATGTCGAAGGAGGTGTTGCTGGAATATCTTCTATAACTCTCTTATCTGTTTTTTCAGATAATTTAATTAATTGAGTTTCAACTCTTGATAATTGTTGTCCTATAGTGCTCATATGAATATTATTATAATTAAGTTGTTTGATCATGATATCATTCTTATCTTCAATAGGTTGAGATAAAGTCACTAAAGGAATAGCTTCAATAGTATCATTCTTTAGATTAATAGGTTCTAAAGGTGGATGTATCGATTTAATAGTTTCATTATTTTTTATATTCCAATTTTTACAATGATTATTATATTCTTCTAAAATATTAATCTGATATTTTGATACTGGTTTACAAAATATTGTTAAATACCATTCACTAAAAGTGATAAGAGTCTTTTTTTAATTCTAGATAAGAATAATATAATTCTTTTAACTTTTTAAAGTTGTCAGATTTGTTAAAATATTTTTTATCAATCCATTTTCTAAAAATATCGTTTTCAGGTGATAGATATTCTTCATTACATAATTTTCTAATATCATTTTTGCTTAAATCTGTGTAGTTCATCATAGTTTAAATTCCATTTCTGAAACAGTTGGTGACTCTCTTTTAGGTTGAGAGGTTTCTCCTTTTTCATATTTAGAGTTTGAAAATTGATGATTCGAATATACACCATGAGGTATTTGTTGTTCAGATGTTTTTAAAGCTTCAATATTAGAAATAAGAGTTTCAGATACAGAAAATCTAGAACTAGGTAAATTTACTTGATAAGGAGGAATAGATGACCTAGAAGATAGACTTCTAGAAAAAGATATTTTTCTTGATTGATTATTATCAAATTTAATTTCTATATGTCCTTCAGGGGTTTGAATTATTTGATCGATTTTTTTATTAATAATTGGTTGAGGTAATACAGCTTGAGGAATAGTCCATTGTTCTGGAAATATTACTTCATCCCAGTTTATTAATCTAGGAATAACTATATTAGTTTTCATAATATCACTTTCAATTAATAAGGTTTTTCCTGGGTTATCTTTTAATTTAACTTGCGGACATAAAGTATTCATTACTTTATAACTTAAGCGATAGATTATAGCAATAGTTTCTGAACCTTGAAGAAACTCGTAGCCATGAGTTTGAATATTTAAAACTACTGATTCAAATAAATTTTTATCAGTCAAAGATAAAGTTAAATTAGGATAAACATTAAAATAAATGGGACCATGACATAAACTGATCTGTATAACACCCATTAAAGATTCTTTATAATTTTGACTCCTAGCGTCTCTAAGAGTAGCTAATATGCTAGCATTTAAACCTGAAATAGTTAAGGGTTTAAAAGCTATTTGAATAAGTCCAATATGAATATACATATATTTAGTAAAATATTTTTGAATATCTTTTAATCCTAATAGTTTTATAGTTTTTTCATTAGTATCTAAACAAATAGTTTGCTCAGAAGTTTTAACAATACGATTAATAAGATTTTCAAAAGTTCCTATTTTATAAATAGTTTTTGGCTCAATCTCTGGGATTGTCCAATTATTTAATACTTCTTCTTGTGATAATTCTATAATTTCTTCATTTTTAATAGAATTTTCAGAGAATATATTTGAGATCAAATTCATATTCAATTTGTAGAATTTACTTTCAAATAACATAACTACTTGACTTCAAGTATTCAACTGTAAATAGATATAAGGTTTAACTTCGTATTGATCTTCGATTCATCTCGTATTGACTTGCGGATAACTTCGTATTGATCTATTAATTCCCTCTAGACTAAACATGCGGCTAATAAGATTACTTGCACTGTCAGAGACTAATTTCACAAAGTTTGCAAATTTCTTTCTACCATGCAAATGGGCAACATGCCTAACGCCTTTCCACGGCTAAGCGGCTAACACCCCAACACGGCATCCGAAAGACCACTTACAAACAAAGTGAAATCAAAGCAAGCTCTCTTTGCACATGAAAGCACGGAAAGAATTAATAGAATCGTGTTGAAGAAATCACCTCATCGTATTGAGAAGAACAAAAGATCTTATTGAAGTTAAAACAAATATCGATTTACATTAGAAAACTTGTCGAGAAGTTCTTAGTTATTTGAAAGCAAATACAAATTTAGCCAATCATTTGGCTCTGATACCAAATAGGGGGACGGAAGCGAACACGGAGAAGTATAAAGAAAATACTTACTTGTATATTCACAATACTTGTATATATATATATATATTTTTTTCTTGGATAAATAAAAAAGGATTTACCTTCCCGCGCCCAACGCTGAGATTTCCGTCTTCCAGCCCAGGCGCTCGGCGGTAGGGGCAGTGGGGCAGCGTTTTACGGCATAGCTAGAGCTGCGATCCATCCGAATTTAATCACAACACCATTCAAAACTTTGAACGCATGCCAATTCCAGTCGTCTGATCCCTACGCACAGACGGGCGGGAAAGAGTTCAGATTCTTCTTGTCCTGTGACATTAATCTCCCAGTCACCTTTCGAGTCGAGAGATTAGCGGGAAATTTGCCTCCGACTAAGTCCTCCAATTCAGGTTCCTGAATTTCGCGCCATATTTCTTACTTTTCGTATTTTTTTCTATTCAAATCTATCTGAATTTACATACTATGGTGTCCGAAATACAGTATTCTTGTTGATAAGTTTTGGTTTACATACAATGGTGAACAATTACTTTTGGTTCATTCCCCGCAGAACTGGTTTAGACTGATTAGCAACGAAAACTATCTTGCTTCCGCCTGTCAATTGGTTAATACTAGGTAATTATTTTATAATAGACGTGATTGTTTCAGCTAGGTACTAGATGGGGTTCCACGAATGAGAGAGAGGCCAATTGGGGATTTGGTTACTGGTCTCAAGCAGCTAGGTGCTGATGTTGGGCTAAGAATGAAGGTTTGTAGTGGACGAAGACGCTTCTTGTTTTTTCTTCCTCTCCTATTGTTTCTTCCTCATATCCTCTCAGGTAATATGCCCGCTCCTGCACCGGATCCTCTCCGGCATTATTAGTGTTCTATTGAAAATTCATTTCATTTTAATCTCTCGCAGTTCTTGAATTGCGTCAGAACCTAACCCTGCAACATCTTCAGAACAAACACACCACCAAATTTGATCATATAGTTCTCGGGCCTGCTGCAGGCGAAGGCCGTCCTGATCGGTTACATTGCCTAGGTATTTGCATTTTGCCTTCATTCATATTATCTGCTTGATTATCTCTGGGTGACTCAATCAGTAAATTCCAAATTCACAGTTACTGGCCTTTAAGATTTTATTTGGTTTATAAGTTGCAGTTTTCCTCCTTGTTTTGCTTTTTTTTTTCTTCAGGCACTAGAGCTCTTAACAAGACCCATTTTAGGATTGCTGCTCGATCCTACAAAGATACAATTTCCTTTGTCACTGTATTTGCAATTTATAATAATTCAGCTGAATTTAGCAACTTGGTTAAAGTCGGCAATGCTTCATATAGTAAAGTGGAAAGATCACTTGCAGTTCTGAATGTTTTTATCAACTTCATTCAGGTAATTTTCTGTTTGTAGCTCAAATCCATGGTAGGTACCGTTTACATTCAAGTAAATTCACATTTGGACAGATTAGTTGACACTCATATTTGACTTAATCATGACCTAAGGATAAGTTTTATATTAGTGAAAGTATTATGTCTAGTGTGTTATAAGAATTTCAATTAATGATGGTCTTTTTTTGAAATGATGATCAAAGTTTGATTGTCCAAATTATTTATTTAAATGTTTAATTTTTCAGCTTACGATGCCTCAGAATGACATTATCATACTTACTGATCCAGGTTCAGATCTTCGAGTTCACAGAAATAAGGTTACCCTTTACCCGATACAGGGTGAATACTCTCGAGACAAGTTGATGCTTCAAAGAATTAGGTCTTACATTGTAAGAGAACGTGATAACATAGTTTGCTTGTTTTTCTGATGTGCTTTCCTTAACACTTAAAAACTTGTCTTAACTACTAATAATCATTAAGATTATGCTGTTTGGGATATTTATCTCTTTGTGGAAGTTTCTCTCTTTCCTTAGGACAACAAACTGTAATGTGATTTTGGATGTGAACTTGTGTACTGTTTGATTAATTTTTCTATTGAAGATGAGATAGTTGCTATAACACTTTTGTGGGCACTCAAATATTTCTCTTTTTACAGATGTACTAGAATAGATGTGTTAGAATTGTTACGCTCAAAAGTTCCTACGATATCAATAGCTCAACTTGTATCTGCAGGCTTTTCTAGAGGCAAAACTTGAAGAGAAAACTCAGTTTCAGGGGCATGTAAATCATTTCATCTTTACTGATTCAGACATGGCTGTAATTGATGACTTGGGAGAGATATTTCATAAGTACCCAAACTTTCATGTTGCTCTCACATTTCGGAACAACAAAGATCAACCTTTAAATTCTGGATTTATAGCAGTGAGAGGCACCCAAGATGGTATTCTCAGGTCACTAGCTTCTCTGCTTATTATATTTAATTACACAAATGTCTCATTTTGTATTTCATCTCATTTTCATTTAAATTTACATGTCTTTTGATAATCCTTTTTGAGATGGCGTTTTATGAATCATTTTCATTTTTATAAATTACTTAACCAAAGATAGTTGTATGTAGGGGTAAGATTTTTCTTCAACAAGTTCTGAAGTCATATACGTCCAAATTCATGGGTGCTTCACGAATGCTTGGAGACCAATTAGCTCTTGCCTGGGTCATAAAATCTCAACCTTCATTTGATCCTAGAAAATTTAGCAGAACAAAAATATTTTTAGAAGAAATTGGTGGCACATCTGTGTTATTTTTGCCCTGCAATTTGTACAATTGGACGCCACCGGAGGGGGCAGGACAATTTCACGGCTTACCCTTGGATGTGAAGGTATATTGATAATACTTGATACTTGCTGTTATAAAAGGATATTAAATCGCAAGACTAAAGTAATAGTTTGTGTGCAAATAAATTGTTTGAATTTGATACGCTCAGATTAGTCACTTTAATATTGATGTGCAGGTAATTCATTTTAAAGGATCAAGAAAACGTTTAATGCTCGAATCATGGAATTTTTTCAACTCATCTGCCGATATTTCTGATATGTTATGTCTTATTCTAAAGAGTGGGAGGACCAAGTATGATTTCTGATTAGCATTATAAATTTTTATTTTCTTTCTGTAGAAAGTAACAAGGTGGAGTTTTTTATCTGCATGTGTAAAAGCCACCTTAAATATTTTTTGTAGTTTTGACATGAACCTCCTTTGCAGGAGTCTTTGAATTTGAGTGACAGCTTCTTCGTTAACATTCAATTTTTTGCGTTCTTATTATCGTACTTTTCTTGTGACAATTTTAGTTTTTTTTTTAGCATGTTGATGACCTTCCTTTGTGATAAAACGATAGTCAAGATGATATCATGTGTTAACTTTCATTGTTTCAAGTTAGACTCTCCCAACATTTGTCATCTCTTGGGCGATCCAAGTCCCATATAAATTGTCTGCTTAAGATTATCTCTTGTACAGATTGAATCGGTTTAAATTTTGGAATTTTAGTTTTTTTTCAAGATGGCATTTCACTTATGGCTCGAGGCTCCTTTGAAGGGGATCTTCTTTACCCTCCACAGTAAGTTTTACACGAATCGTCAGGAAAATTTCAGTAGGTTCTTTACTATCCGCCAAGAGTACTATGCATCTGTAGACATGTCTATTAAGGTGTGCAAAGTTTGAAATTTGGTTTTTAAGAAGAAAGTAGGATGATCAAAATTTCATTTAGTTCAAGTTAATGTAGGTGGAAAGCAAGCTTATGTCTTGTAACTCTACTTGAAAAGCTAGTCACAAATTATGGTCTGATGTTGTTTTATTCTAGATTAATGCCTACTTATACATCATGATTTAACGTTTGAGTCTTTTTTACGTAGTGTTATTTATTATTCATATCATTCATTAATGAATAAAATAATTAAGATATATTTATCTTCGTTGAAAATCGAACACGAAATGAAAAAAGAAAATATGCAAAAAATTAGAAACACTAAAATTTACGTGAAAAATCCTTTTAGAGAAAACTACGGGTGGAAGATAAATTTATTAATAAAAAATAAAGTATAATTGAATTTTACTACTTAAATATTAATATATAGAGAAGACATAAAATTCTAATATTGATATACGGGTTCGACCCGTTCTTACTAGAATTTGGTTATCAAATTCTAACAAATTTGTTGACCGAGGAAGAAAGAGTGAAGAAGATTAGAACTACAAGCAAATATGCTATTTATTTTTCTCGAAATGTAGATTCAATATTACTTTTACAAAGTTCTTTTTACATTTTTAATGGAAGAGTTTTGTAAATATGTGACAGATTTGGATTCGTAAAATCAAAATATAATAATTATTACTATTAATAGAGAAACAAAATATTAAAAGTCAACATACAAAATTATACATCTGCATACATTATACTCGAAAGTTTTAAAAGTAATATTGTTGGCGGCACCTCTGCAAGAAGGCCCCCTTCAAAAATAGGCGTATGCCACTTATTATGGCGAGCACACGGTATTCTTTAGTAAAAGGCGAAAGAATAGTTCGCTTTGTGCTCATCACATGGCTGCGTGGCCTTCTCAGGGCAAAGCTTCTTCTTTAAATACAGCTTTTGGAATGGCTCCTCGTCAAATCTTTACGATGTGGGAAAACCAACATGAGAGAGAGATTGGGGGAATCACGGGATCTGTAACATAATTTCTAGCCCATCTGACCAACTTCCTTTTACTAATTATGACATTTTTACTCTTGTAATTTAGGCTATAACATTCTGCTTCAGTTTAAGATGTTCTTTCCTTTATCGAATAATTAAAATTTATAATTTTAAAATTTATTGCATTTAACTATTTGCTAGTATCAACATTTCTCCGATTGGGATGCACAATTTGCGTCTAACAATAAAAAAATTGCAGAAACACAATTTCTGCAATCGCATTTTAGTTTGGATACAAGCAAAAAATCATTAGAAAATAAAGGCCTAGTCTAATAATATTCACCGAATAATAATCAACCATTAACAGTGCATTAATAGAGTCAATCTCTCAGAATAACCAACCCAGCTTCCATTCCTTGTTTTCTCCCACATCAATGGAGTCTCCGATTTCTCAGCATGCTATAACACCCTCTAAACAACTTAATTTTGATTAACATTTTCATGTCTACTAACAATTTCCATGTGAATCTGATACAAAGTAGATAGATAAACCAAAGGGAAGTGGTATTTTTCTAATAATCCAGATCTTGACCTGTTAATTACTCAAAGTAGTTTATGAATAATGCACGTTTATTTGCTTCTACATCCGAGAAATAAATGGAGTACGCCACTTTTCTAAAATAAAGTGGCCATGGGACCATGAAATACTCTTTTCTCATTGATTTTATACATTTTTCTTAAAAAAAAAAAAAAAAAAAAAACTGTATCAAGAGAAATTTGGCAATGCAGGGAGACCATTTTCAATCGACCTATCAGAAATTTATCTCGCTCGTTGAACATAGGAGCATTTGTATCATAGATGATAAGACAAGATAGTTGGAATAAACACAAAAAAAAAAAAAAAAAAAAAAACCAAGTGCTCCCGATGAACAGCCACTCTAGATTGTATATATAACAATGATATTTCTCTTCTGAGAAAGCAGACTACATAAGAAGGATTTGTTACCTCCTATGCTGCTTTGGCAATTATAAAAGTTAATCATTCTCTCTCTATCTATCTCTCTGTCTCTCATTCTTCGAAAGGGCAGTTCAATATTTGGTGAACCGTTGAAGCACATCAAAGTAGTCTGGAAATGTTTTCCGGGTGCAGGCAGGGTCCTTGATGGTAACTGGAACATCTCCACAGGCAGCAAGAGAGAAAGCCATGGCCATTCTGTGATCATCATATGTGTCTATTTCTGTCACATTCAATTTTTCAGGGGGAGTAATTATGCAATAATCTGCTCCTTCTTCCACTATCGCTCCAAGCTGAAATATTGTTTCACAAAATGTCAATTGTCAAAGTTTGAAAAACTGAAACAATATAGATATATCGATAACAAGTACTAGAGGTTAAAACCATGGAAAAAACCACAAATATACTTGCCTTTCTCAGCTCTGTGCATATGGCTATCATCCGTTCTGTCTCTTTCACTCTCCAACTTGCCACTGAAATACATACATATAACACAAATATATTACGGTTCAATTGAGAAGTAAAAGAATTTCATAGTTCTCAAATTTACATGAGTTCCATCCACAGTTTATTGAACCTTGAGATAAGAACATAAGAAAAATCAGAGATACAAACATTGTATAACAACGGTGATACATCTGAATCCTGATTCATGACCCCTGATATGTTCATGTTCTTAGGGTAAGACAAACCCATTTTCCTAGAACGAGACAATAATTCCTCACCAAAAAAAAATCCAGTGCATGCTTATTCAGTTTTTATTTTCTACTAATTGGATCTCTGATATAATGAGTGTTTACTGCATAATATTTGAGGTTGAAGAGGAAAAAATGTGTTCTAAAAAATAATCAATTTGTTTGTTTCTACATAAGGCCTTAGAGGTTTCTAATCAAGTCCTGGAGGGGTGATTAAAACTTCCCAAACCACCTTCTCCCCATCAACTTCTTATTTTATCTTCATATCACCAAAAGACTGCGTATGCAAGAACCAACCCATCATCATCTCAACTCAAAATGCAATCAAATGAACAGTTCTCAATTTTTTTACCAAAAGCTTCTTCCCTAATCAGATTTGTAAGAGATTTTCCTTTTCTGATTCATGTTAGCCCATTGACAGACCAAGTAAAAGGTTATAAGCATACCATCTCTAATCACAGTTGGCCCATCAGCAAAAAGAGCGACTACAGCAAGTGTCATTGCAACATCTGGCATTTTGTTCATGTTGACATCAATGGCACGTAGGTGCTTGGTCTTGTATGAATATCGCGGAGGTCCAGTGACAGAAACACTATTCTCTGTCCAAGTAACTTTAGCTCCCATTTTCTCAAGCACAGTGGCGAAGTTTACATCTCCCTAGATGAACGTTCAAAGTTAGTTCATGACAAATACATCAACTATGAGCTTCATATTCTTTCCAATAATATATTGGAAAGGAAACATCATAGATAGTAAGTACCTGTAAACTAGTGGTCCCACAACCTTCAACAGTGACAGTACCACCAGTAACAGCTGCACCAGCAAGAAAGTAACTAGCACTCGAAGCATCACCTTCAACAAAAGCATTTCCAGGCGACCTGTCACCACCACTTCTTCTATAACAAAAAATGCAAGGGGTTTGATTAAATCGACAAAGTTTTGGACTGAGAACACTTACTTATACTTTTGACCTCCTCGAATCAAGAACCTATCCCAGCTATCATTGTGTTCTACAGAAACTCCAAACCGTTCCATAAGCTTCAAAGTCATCTCAACATAAGGAACTGAAATCAGTTTGTCAATAATCTCAACTTCAACGTCTCCAAGAGCCAAAGGAGCTGCCATAAGCAAGGAAGTCAAGTACTGACTACTAATTGAGCCAGAAAGTTTCACCTACATTTTAAGAAATATAAGATACAAATTAATAAACTCAGTTTCATCCCATGGCAGATATGCCAACCACAACATTTTCTCCAAGGAAACTCGAAAAGCACTAATTACTGGGAAAAAATACAGCGAAAAATACCTAATACCATACTCACCTTCCCCCCTGGTAGACCACCCTTTCCAATCACACGGACTGGAGGACAATTGGTGCCTAGATAACAATCAACATCAGCACCTAGCTGCTTGAGACCAGTAACCAAATCCCCAATTGGCCTCTCTCTCATTCGTGGAACCCCATCTAGTACGTAGCTGAAACAATCACGTATATTATAAAATAATTACCTAATATTAACCAATTAACAGGTGGAAGTAAATCGTTGTATGAATTAGAAAAAAAAAAAAAAACCACTTGCGATAGTTTCTACCTGAATGTTTGTAGTATAAACATAGATCATTAGAAACATGGCATCTAAGAGAATCACTAGGCATTGTTCTAGAAATGTAAAAAAAGAGAAGGCATGCAATAATGGAAAAGGAATTTGGACTCTTACGACAAAGAAACACTGGAATCATCAATAATTTCAATTTCATGCTACCATTATTAAAAAGCAAGAGCTAGATCAACCTTAAATTACCACCAGCAGCAGTAACTGCAGCCGTCAATGGACGCATTGCTGTTCCAGCATTTCCAAGGAAAAGTTGGACTTCTTTACCCGATTCTTTAGCTATTGGAAATAAACCACCACATCCTTCAACAATGGCTCTTTTCTTTGCACTATCTTCTTCAACACGAAACCCAAGGGTTTTCAATGCACTAAGCATATAGCGAATGTCATCACTGTCCAACAAGTTGTCCACGACAGTCGTTCCCTATAAAAACATATTGGATCAATCATAGTCACTGAATCAAGTTAAATACACAAAATTGACATGAAGATATTCATCAAACTCAAATAGGGATACATAATAAATAAAAATAAGAAGCTAAGGAATAATCAGCCACCAGAATTTCTGAGTACAGAAGTCCATATGATGGAGGCAATCTATATCAGCGATCAACACTTTAAATGGACAAAATTCCATAAGATTATTAAATGAACTCCAAAAAGTCTGATCCAATCAATCACTGGAACCATATTAACCTAAAGGGTAATTAATGTTGGATCACAAAAGCTTGCCTGTGTTACCGCATTATGCATTATAGATCAAGATTGAAGTACAAATCATGTTTAAATTTTGATCATACTCTATCATCAAAATTTACATCCTCAAAAACTAATCGGCTCCATCATTGTCGAATCAACTAAGTTTTCCGTGCGCCTTCCTAAAAAACCAAACAAGTTAAAACTCACCCGCGAGAAAAGTGAAAACAACATACCTCTGAAAGAGCAGCAAGAAGCAGAATTCGATTAGACAACGACTTTGAACCAGGCAAATAAACGGTGCCGGAAATCTCTTTAATAGGCTGTAACACGATCTCCGGCACAATCGACGGCTTTTCTGCAGTGGCAACAGAAGCTGAAACCCGAAAAGGACCAGCAACCTTGATCGAGCCAACCGTACAGTTACCGGAAAGAGGAGCTCTCAGAAACGAGGATTTCAAAGAGACTAAACTTGAAGACTTGCGTTTATGTAGCTTCGGAACATCGTAAAAGAATTGAGTATTTTGAGCTCCGGTGCAGATTTTGCTGATTTGCGCCATCTTTTCCACCCTAAACTCCAATACGCACTATCAAAATTGGTGCGATTTCTCTCCTCAAAGATAGCAGAGGCGGGGCAACCAAAGCAGACACCAGAAAGCAGGAAGAAAGGGTCAGGGTAGTTATAGAGAGCCTGTAAATGAATTTTTTGGTAGGTGAATTGCAATTCGCAGAGAGGGTTGGTATGGAATTTCTATCTCCAGCAGCCGCTGTCTGCACCAGACTTCCAGTCTTCACCATCAGGATCTAGTCTCTCTCTCTCTCTCTCTCTCTCACCAACCCCAGCGTAGGACAAGAGAACACGTGTTCGTTTTCTATCTGTTCTTCTAATTTTAATGTATATACTGAAATTTATATTACCTTTTTAATTTTTATAACCCATTATAAAGATTTTAATGGTCAACTATATACTTGCGTATGATTGTACACTAAAGAAATCAAACACTAAACTCGAAGAGAAGAATATGAAATTAGAACACCGAGATTTACGTGATAAAATATCACATAATTTTGATCCTCTTACTGCAGTTTGAAGCATAGTTCCGAATACCTCTACTTGTCACAGAGTATGGTGCCGACGCTGATCGAATCGACCATCATCGTTCCAATATGAAATAGCCCGATTCGTGTAAGAGTGGGACGAGCTATCACCTGATCAGCACGAGTCACCAAAAATTCTTACAAAAGCATTAAAAATTGTAAGTATAAAAGACGTAATAGAAAGATTTCAGCAATTTGTATCACACGCTACAATGTATCACAAAAACGATACATTAAAACATGAAGAGCAAAAGAATGTTGTTATTAACATAAGTAGATGAGTCCTGTGAGAACTCATTACCGATATAAACTGCTTTTTCTCCTAGCTCACCATACTCGACAGGAATTTGAGCATTAACAAGTCCTGTGACACAAACAAAGTGAATCACTTTCTCCTCCAAAATCATTATAGTGGCTGTTTGACAAAGACAAGTAAGAGAACAAAACAAACTCATACCCTAGCTGCGTTTTACCAATGCCAGCTACTCCACCTAAGAGGGTGTTGAATATCCAATATCGACAGAGAATAAGGTAAATGTCCAGTATATAATATGAGTTCTAGTCCTCTCATTCTGTCTTGGTATCAGAGTCAAAAAACACTGTACAATGTGAGGACCACACACGACAAAACCTATCATGCTAGACGTGGAGAAAAAACTTATCACGCTAGACGTGTGAGCGGATGTTGAATATCCCACATCGACAGAGAATAAAACAAAGGTCCAGTATATAATATTAAGGATTCTCTCAATTCTTGAGCTAGCTTTTGGAATGAGTTTTATCCCTCTCATTCTGTTAGAGGAAAAATAAAAAAAAAAAGGAAAAAAACAATAAAAAATTATCATTTCACATAGAAACTTGACAACATTTATAATCATTAGTTCAGTTTATGTAAAATAAAATTTCACCGTAATCCTACGTTATGTTAGTCTCAACAAAAGTAGAGACAACATACCAATTTCTGTAACTTCTCCACAATTTATTCCTCCACCAAGAATGCTATCTAAATCAGCACATGATTTGGTAACGCGAGGGACTAATTGCTCTTCGTGAAGCAAGTCCCAAGCAGTCTGCGCAAATGCATTTAAACATAACCCAAAAAGGTATTACGAAAAATTAGTGAAGTAAGAATATTGTAATAACATAATTATTTCATCATGTTTTGCAACATAAATAGGAGTAAAGGTTGAAAATGAAGTGAAACTTGTTGTAAAATAAATATCTTTATCCATTAAAAATACGTCCTGTCTAATACTACATTGCAGGATGAAGAGATGCTGACTATTAGGGACAAAAATGTGCAGCGTATTATTGGAAACCGATGATTCCTCACTATTAGATCTCTCATAGTAATACTTAACAAATGAACTTTGAGAAATTACGTTTCTCCGCACCACTCAATTTCTTTTTAAAGAAAGCGAAGAGAAAAACAACTACAGATTTGATAGAGAGAAAATACCATTAACACTAGCACTAATTCCATATGAGGCAGGGGTAGCCGGTGTTGGGAAAACGGTGTTTTCCCCAACAAGTGGTATCAGAACGAGGTTATTATGGCGGGAAAGATTGAAATCGAAAAATTCAACGGAAATAATTTCTCTCTGTGGAAATTAAAAATGAATGCGCTATTGCGGAAATATGGTTGTGTTATAGCCATCGGCAACATGCCTATGAACGTTGAAGACGAGAAATTGAACAAAACTGATGAGGATGCAATGGCCATTTTGCATCTCACTCTAGCAGATGAAATTTTGTCAAATATCTCAGAAATGGTAACGGCAAAACAGATCTGGGATGCGCTAACAAAATTGTACGAGAAGAAGTCGTGGTATAATAAAATTTTCTTGAAAAAAAAATTATATACCCTTCAGATGTCAGAATCTACAACAGTGGCAGACCACGTCAATACTCTAAATAAATTATTTTCTCAATTTACAGTAATGGAGCACAAAATACACGAAAATGAAAGGGCTGAATCTTTATTACAAAGTTTGTCAGATTCATACGATCACCTCATCGTAAATCTACTCAATAGTAGTACAAAAACAACATTAATGTTCAATGATATTGCAGCCACCGTTCTTGACTAAGAAAATAGGCGAAAAAACAAGGAGCAGTCCTCTGTGGAGGCTTTGTTAGTAACGAGAGGGAGATCAATGGAATGTGGGGCCTCTGAAGCCAGAACGTCGGAAGATCTAAATCGAGAAGTAAAAAGGACGTCAAGTGCTATCACCGTGACAAGATGGACCATATGAAAAAGGATTGTCGGAAGTTTTCAAAGGAACAAGGCTCAGAAGGTGCTAAAGGAGAAATGAAGAGTACGACGACAACTGTCTCTGAGGATGAAGATGTTATTGTATGCAAAAATACTGTCAATCTCACGATGAATGAATCATGTTGGGTGTCATTCTAGAACATCTTACCATGTTACTTCAAAAGTGGATTATTTTTCATCTTACACCAGCAGTGATTTTGGTATTGTCAAAATGGGGAACAGTTACGTTTCCAAAATAATTGAAAAATGAGACATCTGTATCCAGACCAACATAGGATGTGAGTTGGTGCTTAAAGATGTTAGACATGTTCTAGATATTAGACTAAATCTAATATCAATTGGTGCTCTTGATGAGGCTGGCTACAACAGCAAGTTTGCTGGCGGTAAATGGGAGCTCAGCAAAGGTTCGCTAATCATAGAGAAAGGGATCAAAGAGTCTAGCTTGTATGTGACTCAAGTGACTATGAAGGAAGCATCAGTAAATATTGCCCAAGATGACTTGTCTAATGAGTTATGGCACAAACAGCTTGGTTACATGAGCGAGAAAGAACTTCGATTGCTTGGCAAAATAGATGATTTGTCATATCTCAAAGATGAACCTCTGCCAGTTATGTTCATTGTTTGGCAGGAAAACAACACAGAGTTTCTTTTCAGAAAAATTCTGTATCAAGGAAACTAGACGTGTTGGAAATTGTTTACTCAGATGTCTGTGGTCCCATGTCGATGAAAATGTTAGGAGGTGCCCATGGTCACATTTATTAATGATCACTCAAAGAAAGTTTGGGCTTATGCACTTAAGACCAAAGATGAGTGTTTAACGTTTTCAAACAGTTTCATGCTTTGACATAGCAAGAAACTGGAAAGAAGTTAAAATGTATTCACACTGACAATGGTGGTGAATATATGAGATCATTCGACGAATATTGCAAGATGCACGGAATCAGACAATAAAGATCTGTTCCAAAGACTTCGCAACAAAATAGCGTTGCAAAAAGAATGAACAAAACTATCGTGGAGAAGATAAAGTGCATGTTATCACATTTAAAACTTCCCAAAACATTATGGGGAGAAGCAATGAATACTGCAGTAAACGTCATAAACTTGTCTCCATCAACACCTATGAGTGGAGAAGTGTCAAACAGACTGTGGACAGGAAAAATGTCTCTTATAAACATCTAAAGTGTTTGGATACAGAGCATTTGTCCATATTCATAAAGATGAGAGGTCCAAGCTAGACAGCAAAATTAAGGAATGCATATTCCTCGGATATGGAAGTGATGCATTCAGGATATAGGCTTTGGGATCCGGTTGACAAAAAGATTGTCAGAAGCCGAGATGTTGTTTTCTTTGAAGATCAGACCATTGAAAACAAGGAGAAAGATGTCATTAATGAGCATCCAGTAAGAGTTGGTCTAGAGAAATCAACTTTTGACGGGAGAGATGCTAGAGAATCTAGTGATCAAGCAGCTGATGATGTTGACCAAAGAGAAATAGAGATTTCTCCTGAATCAGTTGCAGAACCAGAGTTAAGGAGGTCAACAAGAGATCGTCGACCATCAAGAACATACTCTGTGAACAAGTATATGATGATCATTGATGGCGATGAACCTGAGTGCTATAAGGAAGCTATGAAACATCAACAAAAGAAGAATTGGTTGGATGCGATGCAAGATGAGATGAGATCATTACATGAAAACCATACTTATGAGTTGGTTCAGCTTCCAAAGGGGAGAAAGACACTCAAGGACAAATGGGTATACAGACTCAAAACGAAAATTCACAACCACAGTATAAGGCAAGATTGGTCTTAAAAGGCTTTGGACAGAAGAAGGAGGTTGAATTTGAGGAAATTTTTTCACATGTTGTGAAAATGTCATCTATTCGAGTGGTACTTGGATTAGCATCAATTCTTGATTTGAAGATCGAGCAACTCGATGTAAAGACTTCCTTCTTGGATGGTGAATTAGAAGAAGAGATTTACATGGAACAGTTAGAAGGGTTCGTTGTCAAGGGAAATGAATATCTGGTGTGTAAATTGAAGAAGAGTCTGTATGGATTAAAGCAAGCCCAAAGACAATGGTACAAGAAGTTCGTTTTCTTTATGAGAAATCAAGGGTACAAGAAAACTTCCTCAGACCATAGTGTGTTTGTGAAAAAATTCACGGGTGATACATTTATAATCCTCCTATTTTATGTCGACGACATGCTGATTGTGGGTCCAGACAGAGAAAAGATTGTTAAGTTGAAAATGAACTTAACAAGTCTTTTGCCATGAAAGACTTAAGACCGGTGAAATAAATGCTTGGTATGAGAATCACTCGTGATAGTGGCTATCACAGGAGAAATATATCAAAAAAGTTCTTAGCCGATTCTATATGGATAAGGCAAAGCCGGTCAGCACTCCTCTTGCTAAACAATTCAAACTTACTTCCGAACAAAGTCCTTCCACTGAAAAATTAAAAGCAGAAATGCAAAGAATTCTATATATCTCAGCAGTTGGCAGCTTGAGGGTATTTGGTTACTTTTGATGGGGGAACTGTGTCATGGTAATTTAAGAGACAAGGTTTAGTTGCATTTTCTATGACAGAAGCTGAGTTTATGGCGGCTACAGAAGCCTGTAAAGAAATTTTGTGAATACAAAAATTCTGACAGAATTGGGTCATAAACAAGATATATATATCTTGTATTACGACAATCAAAGTGCTATTTATTTAACTAATAACCTGATCTTTCATTTGAAGTCAAAACATATAGATATCAAGTATAATTGGATACGAGTTGTGTTGGACAACAAGCAAGTGCATCTTGAGAAGATTCATATGGATAATAATGGCTCAGACATGATGACAAAGGCTTTGCAAAGGAATAAGCACGAATTTTGTATAGACTCAGCAAGATTGAAAATACCTCATCATAAGTCGGGAAAGGAAAGATTTGTGGGTTCCCTCATTATGATGAGGGACCCATCATTTATTGAAAATGTGAAGAAGAAATCTTTTTTCTTCTTCAGCGGTGCCTACAAGTGGCGCCTACTTTTTCATTGAGTTCACATTCTTTATTTTAAGGAATGTGTCACTCAAAGCTCTCTATAAATAGAGGGTTTTGAGACACACTTCAAGCATCCGAAGAAGTGAAATCTTCTATCCAAGAGAGAAGGAGAAAATCACTTCTGAGTGAAGAGAGAGAAATATAGTGAGGATTATTTTGAGGGAGAGAAAAGAAAGAGTCTGAGAGAAAAATAGGTGTGGTACTTTTAAGTACATACAATAAGAGTTGTGATTTCTCTTAGTGAATATTTTCTAGGATATTCGATATCTAGAAAAATATTGTAAATCCTATTTTTATAGTGAGATCTTTCTGAACTCGGTCCTCGTGGTTTTTCTCGATTTGGATTTCCACGTAAAATTCTCAAGGTTCATTTCGGCTATTATTTCTCTTATTTCTTGGCCATTATAATTTTACGACTGTGAAAATATTTTTCCAGCAGATGCAATCCGAAAAATACCAGGAATATTTTTCATCTGTCGTAAAATTATAATGACTAAGAAGTAAGAGGAATAATAGCCAAAATGAACACTGAAAATTTTAAGTAAAAACCCAAATCGGGAAAAACCACGGGGACCGAGTCTAGAAAGATCTCACTATGAAAATAAGATTTTCAATATTTTTCTAGATATCGAATATCCTAGAAAATATTCACTAAGAGAAATCACCACTCTTATTGTATGTACTTAAAAGTACCACACCTATTTTTCTCACAGACTCTTTCTTTTCTCTCCCTCAAAATAATCATCACTATATTTCTCTTTCTCTTTACTCAGAAGTGATTTTCTCATTCTCTCTTGGATAGAAGATTTCAATTATTTGAATGTTTTCGGATGCTTGAAATGTATCTCAAAACCCTCTATTTATAGAGAGCTTTGAGTGACACATTCCTTAAAATAAGGAATGTGAACTCAATGAGAAAGTAGGCGCCGCTGAAGAAGAAAAAAATTTCTTCTTCACATTTTCTATAAATGATGGGTCCCTCATCATAATGAGGGAACCCAAAAATCTCCCCCTCCCGACTTATGATGAGGTATCTTCAATCATGTTGAGTCTATACAGAATTCGTGTTTATTCATTTGTAAAGCCTTTGTCATCATGTCTGAGCCATTATCATTCGTGTGAATCTTCTCAAGATGCACTTGTTTGTTGTTCAACACATCTCGTATCCAATTATACTTGATATCTATATGTTTTGACTTCGAATGAAAGCTCAGGTTATTGCTTAAATGAATAGCACTTTGACTGTCGCAATACAAGATATACTTATCTTGTTTTGACCCAATTTTGTAAGAATTTTTGCATCTACAAAATTTATTTACAGGCTTCTGCAGCCGCCATAAACTCAGCTTCTGTCGTAGACAATACAACTGAACCTTGTCTCTTAGATTGCCATGACACAGCTCCCCCTCCAAAAGTAACCAAATACCCTGATGTTGATTTTCTGGAATCAATGTCTCCAGCCATGTCTGCATCAGTATAGCCTACCAACAAAGGCTTCTCACTTCTAAAACACAAACTGAATTCCAAAGTACCTTTAAAGAATCCACTTTACTGCATTCCAATGCTCTATGCCTAGATTTGTTAGAAATTGGCTGACTACTCCAACAGAATGTAAAATATCAGGTCTCGTACAAACCATGACATATATCAAGCTGTCAACTGCTGAGGCATATGAAATTTTTTGCATTTCTGCTTTTTCTTTTTTAATGGAAGGACTTTGTTTGAAAAAAAGTTTAAACTGTTTAGCAAGAGGAGTGCTGACCAGCTTTACCTTATCCATATATAATTGGATGAGAACTTTCTTGATATATTTTTCTTGTGATAGCCATAATTTTTCATTCTTCCTATCACGAGTGATTCTCATACCAAGCATATGTTTCGCCGGTTCTAAGTCTTTCATGGCAAAAGACTTGTTGAGTTCATTCTTCAACTTAACAATCTTTTCTCGGTCTGGACCCACAATCAGCATGTCGTCGACATAAAGTAGGAGGATTATAAATGTACCATCCGTGAACTTTTTCACGAACACACAATGGTCTGAGGCAGTTTTCTTGTACTCTTAATTTTCCATAAGGAAATCGAACTTCTTATACCATTGTCTTGAGGCTTACTTTAATCCACACAGACTCTTTTTCAATTTACACACCAGATATTCTTTTTCCTTGACAACGAACCCTTCTAACTGTTCCATGTAAATCTCTTATTCTAATTCACCATGCAAGAAGGCAGTCTTCACATCGGGTTGCTCGATCTCCAAATCAAGACTTGAGGCTAATTCAATTACCACTCGAATAGATGACATTTTCACAACAGGTGAAAAAATTTCCTCAAAGACAACTCCTTTTTCTGTCCAAAGCCTTTTACGACTAGTCGTGCCTTATACTTTGGTTGTGAATTTTCGTCTTTGAGTCTATATACCCATTTGTTCTTGAGTCCCTTTCTCCCCTTTGGAAGCTGAACAAACTCATAAGTAAGGTTCTCATGTAATGATCTCATCTCATCTTGCAAAGCATCTAACCAATTCTTCTTTTGTTGATGCTTTATAGCTTCCTTATAACACTCAGGTTCATCGCTATCACTGATCATCACATACTCATTCTCACAAAGTATTTTCTCGAATGTCGACGATCTCTTGTTGACCTCCTTAACTCTAGTTCTGCAACTGATTCAGGAGAAATCTCTATTTTTCTTTGGTCAACATCATCAGCTACTTGATTACTATATTCTCCAGCATGTCCCCCGTCAAAAACTGATTTCTACAGACCAACTCTTACTGGATGCTCATTAGTGACATCTTTCTCTTTGTCTTCAATGGTCTGATCTTCAAAGAAGACAACATCTCGGCTTCTGACAATCTTTCTGTCAACTGGATCCCAAAGCCTGTATCCGAATGCATCACTTCCATATCCGAGGAATATGCATTCCTTAGTTTTGCTGTCTAGCTCGGACCTCTCATCTTTATGATTATGGACAAATGCTCTGCATCCAAACACCTTTAGATGTTTATAAGAGACATCTTTTCCTGTCCACAGTCTGTTTGACACTTCTCCACTCAGAGATGTTGATGGAGACAAGTTTATGACATTTACTACAGTATTCATTGTTTCTCCCCATAATGTTTTGGGAAGTTTTGAATGTGATAACATGCATCTTATCTTCTCTACGATAGTTCTGTTCATTCTTTCTGCAACGCCATTTTGTTGCAGAGTCTTTGGAACAGATCTTTCTTGCCTGATTCCGTGCATCTTGCAATATTTGTCGAATGATCTCATATATTCACCACCATTGTCAGTGTGAATACATTTTAACTTTTTTCCAGTTTCTCGCTATGTGAAAGCATGAAACTGTTTGAAAACGTTAAACATCTCATCTTTGGTTTTGAGTGCATAAGCCCAAACTTTCCTTGAGTGATCATCAATAAATGTGACCATGGGCACCTCCTAACGTTTTCGTTGACATGGGACCACAGATATCTGAGTAAAAAATTTCCCACACGTCTGACTTCCTTGATGCAGAATTCTTCTAAAAGAACTCTACTCTTTGGTCAACATCATCAGCTGCTTGATCACTATATTTTCCAGCATGTCCCCCGTCAAAAACTGATATCTCTAGACCAACTCTTACTGGATGCTCATTAGTGACATCTTTCTCATTGTCTTCAATGGTCTGATCTTCAAAGAAGACAACATCTCGGCTTCTGACAATCTTTCTGTCAACCGGATCCCAAAGCCTATATACGAATGCATCACTTCCATATCCGAGGAATATGCATTCCTTAGTTTTGCTGTCTAGCTCAGACCTCTTATCTTTATTAATATGGACAAATGCTCTGCATCCAAACACCTTTAGATGTTTATAAGAGACATCTTTTCCTGTCCACAGTCTGTTTGGCACTTCTCCACTCAGAGGTGTTGATGGAGACAAGTTTATGATATTTACTGCAGTATTCATTGTTTCTCCCCATAATGTTTTGGGAAGTTTTGAATGTGATAACATGCACCTTATCTTCTCTACGATAGTTCTGTTCATTCTTTCTGCAACGCCATTTTGTTACAGAGTCTTTGGAACAAATCTTTCTTGCCTGATTCCGTGCATCTTGCAATATTTGTCGAATGATCTCAGATATTCACCACCATTGTTAGTGTGAATACATTTTAACTTCTTTCCAGTTTCTCGCTATGTGAAAGCATGAAACTATTTGAAAACGTTAAACACCTCATCTTTGGTCTTGAGTGCATAAGCCCAAACTTTTCTTGAGTGATCATCAATAAATGTGACCATGGGCACCTCCTAACGTTTTCGTCGACATGAGACCACAGACATCTGAGTAAACAATTTCCCACACGTCTGACTTCCTTGATGCAGAATTCTTCGGAAAGAAAACTCTGTGTTGTTTTCCTGTCAAACAATGAATATAACTTGGCAGAGGTTCATTTTTGAGATATGACAAACCATTTCTTTTGCCAAACAATCGAAGTTCTTTCTCGCTCATGTGACCAAGTTGTTTGTGTCATAACTCAATAGACGAGTCATCTTGGGCAGCATTTACTGATGCTTCCTTCATAGTCACTTGAGTCACATACAAGCTAGACTTTTTGATCTATTTCGCTATGATTAGCGAACCTTTGCTAAGCTCCTGTTTACCACTAGCAAACTTGCTCTTGTAGTCAGCTTCATCAAGAACACCAATTGATATTAGATTTAGTCTAATATCTGGAACATGTCTGACATCTTTAAGCACCAACTCACATCCTGTGTTGGTCTGAATACAGGTGTCCTCTTTTCCAATTATTTTGAAAACGTGACTGTTCCCCATTTTGACAATGCCAAAATCACTGCTGGTGTAAGATGAAAAATACTTCACTTTTGAAGTAACATGGTAAGATGTTCCAGAATCACACACCCAACATGATTCATTCATCATGAGATTGACAGCATCTTCGCATACAATAACATATTCACCCTCAGAGATAGCTGTCGTCGTGCTCTTCATTTCTCCTGTAGCACCTTCTGTGCCTTGTTCTTTCTTCAACTTCTGCCAATCTTTTTTCATATGGCCCATCTTGCCGCAGTGATAGCACTTAACGCCCTTTTTACTTCTCGATTTAGATCTTCCTGACGTGCTGGTTCTAGAGGCCCCATGTTCCATTGATCTCCCTCTCGTTACTGATAAAGCCTCCACAGAAGACTGCTCTTTATTTTTTTCACCTACTTTCTTCGTCAAGAACAGTGGCTGCAATATCATTGAACATCAATGTTGTTTTTGTACTATCATTGAGTAGATTTATGATGAGGTGATCGTACGAATCTAGCAAACTTTGAAGTAAAAGTTCAGGCCTTTCATTTTCGTCGATTTTGTACTCCATTACTGTAAATTGAGAAAATAATATATTTAGAGTATTGACGTGGTCTTTCACTGTTGTAGATTCTGATATCCGAAGAGTATATAATTTTCTTTTTAAGAAAATTTTATTATACTACGACTTCTTCTCGTACAATTTCGTTAGCGTATCCCAGATCTGTTTTGCCGTTACCATTTCTGAGTACTTGACAAAATTTTATCTGCTAGAGTGAGATGCAAAATGGCCATTGCATCCTCATCAGCTTTGTTCTATTTCTCGTCTTCAACGTTCGTAGGCTTGACGCCTTTTTTTTTTTTTTTTTTTTTTTTTTTTTTTTTTTTTTTTTTTTTTTTTTTTTTTTTTTTTTTTTTTTTTTTTTTTTTTTTTTTTTTTTTTTTTTTTTTTTTTTTTTTTTTTTTTTTTTTTTTTTTTTTTTTTTTTTTTTTTTTTTTTTTTTTTTTTTTTTTTTTTTTTTTTTTTTTTTTTTTTTTTTTTTTTTTTTTTTTTTTTTTTTTTTTTTTTTTTTTTTTTTTTTTTTTTTTTTTTTTTTTTTTTTTTTTTTTTTTTTTTTTTTTTTTTTTTTTTTTTTTTTTTTTTTTTTTTTTTTTTTTTTTTTTTTTTTTTTTTTTTTTTTTTTTTTTTTTTTTTTTTTTTTTTTTTTTTTTTTTTTTTTTTTTTTTTTTTTTTTTTTTTTTTTTTTTTTTTTTTTTTTTTTTTTTTTTTTTTTTTTTTTTTTTTTTTTTTTTTTTTTTTTTTTTTTTTTTTTTTTTTTTTTTTTTTTTTTTTTTTTTTTTTTTTTTTTTTTTTTTTTTTTTTTTTTTTTTTTTTTTTTTTTTTTTTTTTTTTTTTTTTTTTTTTTTTTTTTTTTTTTTTTTTTTTTTTTTTTTTTTTTTTTTTTTTTTTTTTTTTTTTTTTTTTTTTTTTTTTTTTTTTTTTTTTTTTTTTTTTTTTTTTTTTTTTTTTTTTTTTTTTTTTTTTTTTTTTTTTTTTTTTTTTTTTTTTTTTTTTTTTTTTTTTTTTTTTTTTTTTTTTTTTTTTTTTTTTTTTTTTTTTTTTTTTTTTTTTTTTTTTTTTTTTTTTTTTTTTTTTTTTTTTTTTTTTTTTTTTTTTTTTTTTTTTTTTTTTTTTTTTTTTTTTTTTTTTTTTTTTTTTTTTTTTTTTTTTTTTTTTTTTTTTTTTTTTTTTTTTTTTTTTTTTTTTTTTTTTTTTTTTTTTTTTTTTTTTTTTTTTTTTTTTTTTTTTTTTTTTTTTTTTTTTTTTTTTTTTTTTTTTTTTTTTTTTTTTTTTTTTTTTTTTTTTTTTTTTTATCTTTGTTCTATTTCTCGTCTTCAACGTTCGTAGGCCTGACGCCGATGGCTATAGCACAATTATCTCTCCGCAATAACGCCTTCATTTTTAATTTCCACAGAGAGAAATTATTTCCGTTGAATTTTTCGATTTCAATCTTTCTTGCCATAATATCCTCGCTCTGATACCACTTATTGGGAAAACAACGAAACTTCAGTGGGAACGATGATAATAATACCACCACTGTAAAATGTGGAAAGTACTGATCATGATAATTCCTAAGAAAGAAAGCTATTGGCAATCTCTTTATATAGAATTATCTTTCCAAGTAAGTTCCCAAGAAAGGCTGGAGGGTAACAAACTGTCTACTTAAATTCTAGTCTCCTAGACAGAACTTACTTACACAGTATAATTATACCACTAACCAAACATGACGAGAAACGATAGCAGATGCGATCCGAAAAATACCAGGAATATTTTTCCACTGTCGTAAAATTATAACGGCCAAGAAGTAAGAGAAATAATGACCAAAATGAATACTGAGAATTTTACGTGGAAATCCAAATCGGGAAAAAATCACAGGGACTGAGTCCAGAAAGATCTCACTATGAAAAATAGGATTTACAATACTTTTTCTAGATATCGAATATCCTAAAAAATATTCACTAAGAGAAATCACTACTCTTTCTGTACTTAAAAGTACCACACCTATTTTTCTCTCAGACTCTTTCTTTTCTCTCCCTCAAAATAATTCTCACTATATTTCTCTTCCTCTTCACTCAGAAGTGATTTTCTTCTTCTCTCTTGGATAGAAGATTTCACTTATTTGGATGTTTTCAGATGTCCTTTTCTAGCTGAAGAACTTCCCTATTAATAGGGAAGTTTGTCGCAAAGGACAAACTTGCTTCCTTCTTCAACAATGGAGGCACCTACCTCATTTTTCAACAATGGCACAATGGAGGCACCTACCTCATTTTTCAACAATGGAGGCACCTACCTCATTTTTCAACAATGGAGGCACCTACCTCATTTTTCAACAATGGAGGCACCTACCTCATTTTTCAACAATGGAGGCACCTACCTCATTTTTCAACAATGGAGGCACCTACCTCATTTTTCAACAATGGAGGCACCTACCTCATTTTTCAACAATGGAGGCACCTACCTCATTTTTCAACAATGGAGGCACCTACCTCATTTTTCAACAATGGAGGCACCTACCTCATTTTTCAACAATGGAGGCACCTACCTCATTTTTCAACAATGGAGGCACCTACCTCATTTTTCAACAATGGAGGCACCTACCTCATTTTTCAACAATGGAGGCACCTACCTCATTTTTCAACAATGGAGGCACCTACCTCATTTTTCAACAATGGAGGCACCTACCTCATTTTTCAACAATGGAGGCACCTACCTCATTTTTCAACAATGGAGGCACCTACCTCATTTTTCAGAAAGATCTCACTATAAAAAATAGGATTTACAATATTTTTCTAGATATCGAATATCTTAGAAAATATTCACTAATAGAAATCATCACTCTTAGAATTTTTACTGTACACAAAAGTATCACACTGATTTTTCTCTCACTCTTTTCTTTTCTCTTCCTCCAAAAATTTTCACCTTTTCTCAGAGATGTTGTTCGTCTCTTCTCTTTATATCCACATTGAATCACATTTTTTAGGATACACGATCATCTATTTGAAAGCTATATTTATAGAGGGCTCACGCAGACAACACGCCTACAAAGGAAGAAACGCCTGCAAAGAAAGACTTATTTCTTTGCGAGACACCTTCTTCCTCATTTAATGAAGAAGGTGGGGGGCAATGGAAGAACTTCCTTTCAGCAAATGGAGACATTTTAACGTCCCCATTTATGGCACGGTCCCTCATCGTTAAAGAGGGACCCCACACCGTTCTCTTTTTTCAACAATGATGGCTCCCTCGTCATAATGAGGGAACCCACAGCCAGCCTACTAGCATGTGATGCAAATTTCTGAATTTCTAAAGCTTCAGTATCCGAGATTGTCAGTTCTGCACAAAACTAGAAAAATTAAGGAAACAGAAAACTCAACTTAAGCCAGTAAAATACGGAGAAAAATAATGAAAGGATGACGTTTATAGAATAAAAATTCGAAATACGATGATGTTTACAGAAGAAAATGATGATGCCTCGAGTAAGATCGGTGGGAGAGAGCGAAGAAAGTGAGGAGAAAGTAGTGTATCCCGCCGATATCAACTTTGCTCGTAGAGATGATGATACTGGCAATCTGCCGACCTCCATTCCTGATTTGCCGTCGGGCCAAACGCAAAAGAAAATGGCAGAGAGAATAATAATCAGAGGGAAGGAGGAGCTTCACTCCCTTCTGAGCTTGTGGAAGTGAGATTATATATTTATATATTAACTTGATTGATTTTAAAATAAGAGAATTCTAATCATAATCATAAAAAACTACACTCTTTTTCTTATTTGTAATATAATTACTTTAAAATCAAGGGGTAAAATCATTTTAACTTTCGAAGTATGAGTTTGGTTTAAAAAAACCCTCAGTATGTTTCTGCTAAAAAAAACCTTAAACGATCGAAAACTAACAAAAAAAAAAAATCTCTGGCGGCAGTGTTCACCCTCCGTTCTCAATTTTAGAACGGGCCCCCGTTCTGGTGTAAAATTGAGAACGGATGGTGAATGGAGGAAGGTGAACAACCTCCCGCCATGGATTTTTTTGTTAGTTTTCGATAGTTTAAGGTTTTTTTTTTTTTTTTTTTTTTTTTTTTTTTTTTTTTTTTTTTTTTTTTTTTTTTTTTTTTTTTTTTTTTTTTTTTTTTTTTTTTTTTTTTTTTTTTTTTTTTTTTTTTTTTTTTTTTTTTTTTTTTTTTTTTTTTTTTTTTTTTTTTTTTTTTTTTTTTTTTTTTTTTTTTTTTTTTTTTTTTTTTTTTTTTTTTTTTTTTTTTTTTTTTTTTTTTTTTTTTTTTTTTTTTCAAAAAAAAAAAAAAAAAAAAAAAAAAAAAATAAACACAATATTACTCGATTATTTAATGCCATAAGATTTTATTTTAAGAATAATTATTTTACACCGTGTCTTATTTTTTTTTTTTTTTTTTTTTTTTTTTTTTTTTTTTTTTTTTTTTTTTTTTTTTTTTTTTTTTTTTTTTTTTTTTTTTTTTTTTTTTTTTTTTTTTTTTTTTTTTTTTTTTTTTTTTTTTTTTTTTTTTTTTTTTTTTTTTTTTTTTTTTTTTTTTTTTTTTTTTTTTTTTTTTTTTTTTTTTTTTTTTTTTTTTTTTTTTTTTCAAAATTACTCGGTTTTGTTCAATTAAAAATAAAAATAAAAATAAAAATAAAAATAAAAATAAAAATAAAAATAAAAATAAAAATAAAAATAAAAATAAAAATAAAAATAAAAATAAAAAATAAACACAATATTACTCGATTATTTAATGCCATAAGATTTTATTTTAAGAATAATTATTTTACACCGTGTCTTATTTTTTTTTTTTTTTTTTTTTTTTTTTTTTTTTTTTTTCAAAATTACTCGGTTTTGTTCAATTAAAAATAAAAATAAAAATAAAAATAAAAAAAAAAAAAAAAAAAAAAAAAAAAAAAAAAAAATCTCTGGCGGCGGTGTTCACCCTCCGTTCTCAATTTTAGAACAGGCCCCCGTTCTGGTGTAAAATTGAGAACGGATGGTGAATGGAGGAGGGCACACGAGCTGCAAGTTAAACTTCCTGACAATCCCATCAAGTCGAGCCCTAAGTACTTTAATCCATGATACATTCTTCCTTCAGCAGTTCTCTAATAAACCCTCAAAATTTCTTCACAACAGTTTTCTATAAGATCCCCATGAAAAATTACAAGCTATTGTGCAAATATTTTCAAGAGAGATCTTCATTTCAAGAGGCTAAGATTGTTGCTGTAGAGATGCTTGGATGATTGATGTAAGCGACGGATGAATTCTTGCCGTTCGTAACGATCGAGCTTCGCTCTTTCCCTCAGAATGTTCCTCCCCTAACGGCCATCTTGGCCGTAAATCATACTGATTATAAAGCAAACAAGAAAACCATTTCAACATTGGTCCCTTATTATCGTAAAGCTAGAAATGAATTAATGAGGCGATGAGAAAAAACATTAAGATAGCAGATTTTAAGGTCGCAGCAGACCACGAAATCTTCAGGGTCTATGGCAGGCGGTGGAGGATCAAATCTCCCGACCCGAAAGTGTTCAATGCCGGTCCAAGCCACCATCACACCTTTACAGGTGAAAAAGCAAGAGTTACAATCCATTGATGGTAAATTATCAGCTTCAACAGCAAGCCGTGTTCAATAAAATTGGCAAGTCATGCTCTAAAAAAGGGAATTCCAGATTAGCTGTGATTGTTACCACATTTAAGATCTAAATCATCCAACCAAATTAAAAAGTTTCTGAGCCAAGATAACCATATAAGTTGATTGTTATGGGCAAAATATAGAAAATTGGCCAAGTTAAGCAAAGGAATAACCAAGCCTTGTCAAGTCACTTGGCCAGTCTCACATAATTTTCATCCCCAAATTCACCAAAATTACAAGAAGATAGATTATAATTACCATTATCGGTGCAGAGACTAGGAGGAGGGCACACGAGCTGCAAGTTAAACTTCCTGACAATCCCATCAAGTCGAGCCCTAACGTATTGATTTGACGCAACTCCTCCAGCAACGACCTGCAGTAGGAAGAACATAAAGATGAATATCTTCCCCATTACAAAAGGGAGTTATGGGGCATGGGTTCATGATAAATGGAACATAAGTCCACATCACCAAACATTTAATAGATGGTTCAATCTTTACTGCCCATTCAATAGCTCGTTCACATCTTTCCTCAAGATGTAAGACTGCAACTCGCTGCAATGAAGTGGCCAGGGAGATCAATCACACTAAGAAACACTAAGAGAAAGCAAAGCCTTTTAAAATTGGCATGAATACTGACCTGAAAAGAGGCTGCAATATCAGCTCTAGCGCTTCTGTCTTCCTTGCTGGCAGAAGAAATAGGAATTTTGGCATCACTTCAAAAGAATAAACAGTGACCAATTATTAGGATGATAAGGAAAAGCTTAGCTAGTTTACATGGAAATAAATAAATCCTACTTCCTAATATAAAGTAATTTAAGATTTACCACATACATATTTCTGGATTCAATCGCCAGCCTTACTTGGGTCTTCAGTCCAGCATAGGAAAAGTTGCAATCTTTATGTTGTTTCATTGGAGTCTACAAAAGAGAGAGAAAGTTAGCTTGCAGCTTAGTTACTCAAATCTTATACAATTTGTCTCACCAAAAGGTATGCGTAAAGGATTATAATGGGTAGAGAGAATAAAGTCTTGAAAGTAGTTTACGGAGAACTTGATTGATTCTGCATCTCCCTCTCGTGCAAGCTCCTCTATAGCTGGCCCACCACTTCTCCTAATATCAAGACCAAGCCATTTTGCTATCTTGTCGTATGCCTCGCCAATTGCATCATCTATTGTTGTTCCAAGTTGAATGTATTGGCCAAGATCTCTAGCAAGAATAAGTAGATTGTGTCCACCTTTTGAAAGGAAAGAGCAAATAAATTAAAGAACTTCAGAGATTAAGAGGATAGATGGAAAATAAAGGCAAAAGAAAATTCAACATCGAGTTGGAAATGCATGCCTGAAATAAGTAATGCCACAAAAGGGAACTGGAGATCTTGTTTCATTAACCTTGAATGAAAAAAACGAGAAAGAAATAATATTCAAAAAAACATCTTAAACAGGTAGTGCTTCTATAGTCTTTGCAAATATTGATATGTACAAGAGAATATACTGTGATAACAAATCCACAATAAGCCTTGCACATAATCCAAGGCAACATGACTAAACTAAACACATAAAGATACTCAAAGATTTTATCAAGAAAAAGCTAGATAGTGGTTAATTTGTACAGTTCACATCTACAAACAATCAATTAACAGATATCCTCACAAAAAGATCTAGCAATACAAGATTTCAATAAAATATATTCAAGTTGGGAAATGAAAATAATCTATTCACTAGCTTGATGGAGAGTGTTAAAATTAATATAATTTATGATTATTTATGCATTAATTGAGATTGTTTGTTATTAAGTAATGAAGTATTAAACACCTTCCTAGAAATATGGGGTATCCCTTATTTTCAGGATTTGATGTGAATGGGTTAGTTTATTCCTAGTATAAAGCTAGAGATGATTTGTGTAAATCAGGTAGGTAGTGTTATGGAGTACTTATTGTGAACTACTCATTCAAATTCCCCTGTATCATTCTTTCAACAGTATGAATCAATCATATCTCTATTTTGCCTTACCTAGCTACTAGAGCATGAGCCTCCATGTGATGTACCCCAACAATTGGCAGATTAAAGCTACTGCAAATTTTTCGAGCTTTCTGCACGCCAACTGCATTCAATTGCACGAAGAAAATGATCCTAAAGAGCACCTTCTGAAGAAATTTTTTTTCACCGATCACAAGAACTAAATCAATAGATCACACATTAAATTAGCCAAACCTAATTTTATTACCCAAAACTTCATTACTGACAGGAACCGACACCCATCCAGCATAAGTCATACCATGATCGCCTTGTTCATTTCAAAATTATGTCCGTCTATAGAGACTTCATATTCTAAACAGAACAAAATTGGACTGCCTGCTAACTTCCAGGACACCCTCCATTTTGCCCGAAAGTGACACAATCCAAGACAATTATTTGACAGCCACTTAATGTCGATTTCTCATACAATTACTTATAGTGATCAAAATGAAAGTAGGTTTATCTTTGGAAATAAACAGTCAGATCCCTCCCGAACAACAAAAGTCTTGATGGTTTAGCGTCAGCAATATACATCGGAATCAGAATACAAAGAATTAAAAAATGAAGACATTGTGCTTACCACGTAAACAAAGGCTCAAACCAGGGCCGATAGTGACAGCAACTGCAGAAAGATCGGACTCAGTTAAGTTAGCCTTTTCCAGTGCTTCTTGCACAACCTGCATTTCAATGAAGATAGTGTGAATTGAAGTAATTAAGAATTAACAGAAATTTGAAAGCAAGAAACAATATGAGAGGTAACGCTTTGCAGGTATCGACCTTGTCAATCACTCGGGAGTGTGCTACTTCAGCCATTTTAGGAGCAACGCCTCCATATTGAACAAGTAAATCTGCCTTGATATAGCGAAGACCAAAAATAAAGCACAACAAATAAACTAACCAAACAGTATAATCATACGTTTATAAATAAAGTAATCATCTGATAAATGGTGGTAATATGAAGAAAACCAAAAGGCAATGACTACATCCACCGTATTAGTACCTGAGAAGCCACAACTTGACTCAGAATTTCACCATTGCCTTTAACCTAACTTAGCAGAGGAACAAAACCCATCAAAGTAACTCAAAATTCGGAAAACACAACACGCATTACAAAGCAGCGAAAAACGGGGAATAATCTACAGCTTACAACGGCAGCAGCGGTATCATCGCAGCTAGTCTCAATACCCAACATAATCAACTCGCCTTCCAGCCTTGAATTTCGGCTCTCCGGCGTTGTGTAGCTCAAATTTCTTGAACAAGAGAAACGTGAATAAAAGACATTAGACGAAAAAGTATGCAATCCCCATGTCTGACGGGGCCACTGAGATAATTTGTGACGATTCAGTGGCCACGGTGCGGAGAGGGAGCACGGAAAAGAAGGTCTGGGCAAGAGGTTTATACGGGAAAACATAGAAGAAAAGGCCATGCCAGAGTGAACTGTGGAGTGGGGAGGAATCGAAGCAGAACTGAGCGACGACGAAGAGAAAGCTATCTAAATGGTCCTGTACAGTACCACCCCATGTCCAGAACAAGAACAGAACCGTCGCCCAAGGTTCCAGACCAGAACCGATTAACAAAAAAAAAAAAAAAAAACAAATATATATATATATATGCATTTTATTATTGTTTTGGATTTGGTTTTTGGAGTTTGGGTCGGTTTCGGATATGACTGTTTTACGAATTTGGGTCTGGTTTTTTATCGATTTGGTTTGAATTTTCAACTTACGGTTCGGTTTTCACAGTTTGTGACCCCAAAACCATGGACATCAAGTGCTGAAAATTTAGATTGAATCGAGACTGAAATCGCAATTCTGGTTAAAATCGCGATTTCAGTCCATTTTACCCACCCTTATTATGAATTATTAAAATAAGATAATAATTACACTAATTAATAAATGATACGTCGATAATTTAAATTACTTCGTAACTTTAAAATATAAATTTAACCATACTCTTAAGAGATCCAAAGATTTAAAATCATATTAAAAATTATCACAATATTTAAAAATTAAGAAAAAATATTTCATTAAATTAAAAAAAATGATATACAAGTGTTAGATTTAACGAATAAATTGACTTCATTGTCTAAGTTAATGACATCTAAAAAAATAGAATTTTTTTTTTGAAAAAAAAAAAAATTAAAATTTAATTTGTAAATTAGTTCAAACATTATAATTTAATGTCACGAACTAAGTTCGGGCAAGTAAAACCAACGTCTATAAAAACTAAAAAACAATTAAACGAAATTACTGTCGTATTTTTTAATTATGCTGGAGTTTACTTTACTTGTGAGCCATGTTGTCGGATATTCGCTGCCGCTGCTTTCTTCTCTCCCAGTTTTTTTAACTTTTTCCCGGCGACTATCCGGTGAATACTCAGATCAGGTACGTGTTGTATCCTGTTGCTCCATTTTATTTCCTTCGAAATTACAGAGAATTAAAAAGAGCGAAATCCGCTTGTTAAGAATGACGGAATTGATTGATTTTGAAATGTAGTTTAGGGTTTTAAGTAGTTTAGATCTTTGAAATCCGACATTTACTCTCCTTTCAAAACCAAACTGATCAAGTGAATTTTCGTTATTTTGCTTTTCAATGTTGGATTGTTTTTGTGTTTGGTTGTACTGTGACAAGCTCGGATCTCTGTCTTCTGTCAGTGATACTGGTGTTGTTCTTATAGCAATCTGATTTACATATTTCTTTAGACAAAGCTATGCTCTTGGGAGGAGTGAAAGATAATCAACTCCGTGACGGCAATGGCCTGAAAGTTCACCCACAACCCATGGAAGAGGCCATGAATCAGAAACCAGAAGCTATGGAAGCTCTTGTATCAAAGATTTTTGCTAATATTTCATCTCTTAAAACTGCATATATTCAGCTCCAAGCTGCTCATACTCCTTATGAGCCTGAAAAAATTCAAGCTGCAGATAAACTTGTGATTTCTGAGCTAAAGAAGCTATCTGAACTCAAGCACTTTTATAGAGAGAACAACCCAAAACCAGTTTGTGTTTCCCCGCATGACTCTCGATTAGCTGCAGAGATCCAAGAACAGCAGAGTCTTCTGAAAACCTATGAGGTTATGGTCAAGAAATTTCAGTCAGAAATTCAGAATAAAGATGCTGAGATTAGTCAATTGCAGCAACAGATTGAGGAGGCAGACCAAAAGCGGGCAAAGTTAGAAAAGAATCTCAAGCTTAGGGGGTTGTCTATGAAAGAATCAGAATTATCTGCCGATAAAAATGGATCTTTCCCTGTGGACTTAACCCCTGATCTCTTTACTTCAGTCGTAGAAGGTGCTTTCAAAGCCATTCATGATTTTTGTAAGCCATTAATTAACATGATGAAAGCTGCTGGCTGGGACCTAGATTCTGCTGCTAACTCCATTGAACCAAATGTCATCTATGCGAAGAGAGCTCACAAGAAATACGCATTTGAATCCCATATATGCCAAAGAATGTTCAGTGGTTTTCAGCAAGAAAATTTCTCTATCAAATCCGATGATATCGTAGTCACCAAAGAGGGTTTCTTCCATCAATTTCTTGCTTTGAGAGAGGTTGATCCATTAGACACGCTCGGGCCAAAACCCAAATTCTCTATTTGGGAAATTCTGCAGGAGCAAGTACCTTAATGTAGTTCATCCAAAGATGGAGGCTTCATTCTTTGGAAATTTGGACCAGAGAAATCATATAATGGAAGGCGGGCACCCGAGGACACATTTTTACCAGGCTTATTTGAAACTGGCCAAGTCCATTTGGCTTCTACACAGGTTAGCCTTCTCATTCGATCCTAATATTAAGGTTTTCCAGGTTAAAAAGGGTAGTGAGTTTTCTGAGGTTTATATGGAAAGTGTGGTTAAGAATCCGATTGTAGACGAAAACGGTAAAAAACCGATGGTCGGGCTTATGGTTATGCCGGGTTTTTGTCTTGGGGTTACCGTCATACAGAGTCGAGTTTATCTCGCAGGTGTGAAAGTTGCTGAATGAGACCATGCTTAAGACCAAAAATCAAACCTCAAATATCCTTTTATGTTGTTCTCTTTTGGTGAGGTGTAATTGTGTGTGCTGTTCTTACAACTTTTACAATTGTTGTACAAGTCTATCTGGTTCTGGTTGTGTATTGCTGTCTGTATTGTTATATAGTGATAAGTCAACGTCGTTACTTGGCCAAGCCTCTTTTCTCACTTCTGATCTCGATTAAGATAAAACATCATACCCCAATAGAGATTATCTAAGCTGTGTTCTCCTGAATTGTGTTAGTTTGTGGACATAATATATTCAAGTTGAAGCTCAGGCAAAGACCCATTATACAGACAGAGTCCTTAAACCCTGCAGGCCGACCTGCCTATAAAAGCCCTGGTCAGAGGTGGGATCAGAATTGAACCAAGCCTTCAAAAAATTTGTGCGACCCACGTAGCCTTTGATGGCCCTGAGTTGACATTCTTCACCATTTCATTTTAATCTACTTTTCAAAAAATTACCCACTTAACAGCTTTTACTCAGAATCATTATACAAGAAAGGACTTAGAAATCCATCCCATCCCACAAATACATTTTTGTGGAAGTTTATGGTTTTGAGTAAAACTATCAGCATGCAAGTTCAGATCCATTGCTTCAATGCTGTATGCTATGAAGAAGAACACAGAGATCTTAAGAAGCAGAAATGGAAAGGTGCACGGAAGTCTGAATCTTTAAACAAGTGAGAAAATGATGTGGTGAACATTGAAACCAACGGTAACACAATACAGCAAAAGGAAAAGGACACCCATTATGGCCACAAAGTTGATCATCTTACAACAGAAGTGAGCTTTCTACTCAAAATTGACCACTTTTAGTTTATTTCATAGCAAAAAAGAAGTAATAATTTAGAGATGATCCAACCATGACAATAGTTTGACAACTTCTCTGCAACAATCTGTAAATCACACCTGCTGCCCCAAAAGTTATCACGTCAAGGCATAATTTGGACTTCCTCTTTGACTCCATTTATAATTTTAGCCACGGAAATACTTTCGGTGATGAAGGTAGCCGAGCAGTGAGCACTTCAACTCCAGTTTCGGTTACCTAAATGTCGCATGTGCATAAAAATTGGCAATCTAATACACAAACAAGAATGACGCAAGAGACTGAAAACTCAGAGATGCATCAGAGTGGCATAATCTGTTTAACATAACTGGGAGTGTTTTTCTTTTCTTGTGCCACCAATGAATATTGCAGTGAATGCATCAGAAGTTTCTTGAAAGGTATAGATAAAGCATAGCAACTATGGTAGAAATTGTTCGGAAACATAATAATAAATGATAGGTAGAGTGAATGAGATTTTACCAATAATGTGTGCTCAAACTGAGCACTGCGTTTGCCGTCAACGGTAACAGCAGTCCACCCATCAGGCCACATACGATCACGCCAAACCCCTGGGGAGGATGCTTTGATATTTCAATAACGAGGACAAAATAGCCATCATTTGGCGGTTTTAATCTTAAAAATTAGCAAACCAACCTGCATTAATCATAGGTTCTATCGTAAAAGTCTGTCCCGCCTTCATAATACCGACTGCCTTATTCCCTGCTTGAAGCAAAGTACAAGGCATTATACATTTCATGATTATAGTATTTAGAGTTAGATAAAGTATATTTCATCCTCGAACAATGAAAAAAGCAGTCACTATTTTCATGAAATACCAGGATCGAGTTTGGAAGCCTTGGGAGAGACTTACTTGCATAATGTGGTATGTTAGGCGCACAGTGAAAAAGCTCTCCAATGCCATGGCCACAATATGACTTGACCTATTTGTAAGGGTGAAAAGGGTGAGATAAATGTAAACTAGTACTGTTCTGTAATGTGATATTGCAGATAACCCAGTAAAGGCAAATCCAAATTCACATTACCACAGAGAAGCCAGCCATTGAGGCGTGACGATTAATGATCTCCCCAATTTCACGAAATCTGACTCCGGGTTTCACTAGATTTTTTGAATGAACATAATTAGGCTAATTAAAAGGATCATGAACTAAGATAATCAGCAAAAGATTCATTGCTTTACAAGCAAAGTAAAGAACTGCATGGCAGAGCTGCAGGTTGAGAGATTTTCGAAATTGTAGAAGTTCTTATACCGTTCGAGCAAAGTAGAGGAAATAGAAATTTACCATCAACTCGAATCATAAACTTAAAAATCTAAGATCATAACAAATCAATATCCCAATTCATAGTAAAATGAAATGGTAACAGATACCAATAAACAGAAAGGTAAACATAAGGATTGATGAAAATGAATGGATAAGGCCTCATAGAGGTAGCAAAAAATAGAATCACCAATTGATCTATGCACCATCAGCATACCAATATATTTTTCTTCTTATTATTATTATTTTTTAGACATCAGAACATACCAATAGATATTGCTTTGTCCAAACATTCATAAGTACATTGGACCAGCTGCCGAGACTCTTCATCGACATTTCCCACAAAGTATGTCTCGTTGAGATCACCTACATTAAAAGTCACCAAATTGGAATATAAATAAACAAGTAGGAAATTTTGTCTTTAAAAACTAAATGTCTTTTTACCGTGGAAGCCTTTATAGTACACTGACACATCCACATTTACAATATCACCATCCTCTAATTTCCTGAGGCAATTAGAACATTAGATAAGTGAAATTTCTTGGATTAAGATAAGAAATCGAAAGATGCATCCAAAATTCAAAAGTGAGAGGCTCAACGGTCATTGCTAGTATAATGAAACATAGCACTCTAGTTACTACATATAGAAACTTAGGTCCTGGTCTTTAAACAAGATAAAAGAGTTCACGGTACGATCTGGCGAAGAGCTTTTTTATATTGAATGCTGTCAAAAAATGAAAATATGTTGAGTTCATAGAGCTAACTATTATACTTCTCCAAATTTGGATCCATTCTATAGAATAACCACACCCCAACCAAATAGATAGATAGATATAGAGAGAGAGAGAAAGAGAGAGAGCATGCCACTGTATCACACCTGGCATCAGGAATCCCGTGACAGATTACTTCGTTAACGGAACTGCAAAAGATATTTAGAAATTGATGATGAAAAAATAATTAGCAAAAAGGATATGAAAAATCCCAGTAAGCTGAACGTACGTGCAGCAGGACTTTGGAAAAAAGTGATAATTGAGAGGTGATGGATATCCTCCTACAATAAGATGATCCCAACAAAATATTAGAAACACGAACTTAAGTCTTATAAATAGTTTGCTACGAATAAGTCGTAGGAACCTAACATAGTGCTATGATTCCAAGAATAAGCTTGAAAAATGATACGAGTGACAGATTAATAGATTGAGGAGTTAAATTTAAAAAAAAAACAAAAACAAAAAACAAAAAACAAAAGTGCTACAAGGTATATCAAACAAGCAAAACAAAAAAAAGTTTAATTTGCCTTTCTTAACTTGTTATGGGACTTGAAATATATGACTCCAAAACATCTGATATACTTAATCCCCATCAATGACCCAACCTTCATACCACCTGAACGCAAACTAAGCGATAACATATTTTGGAAATGAGTTATAATCAACCAATCACCCAAAAATCAACAAAAGCTAACAATATAAAGAGCATAATATCTGACAAGGTCATAAATTTGCAACACTTCATAAAAGAAGTATCAGTCAAAGGGATATACAAAATGATGAACTTTTTTTTTTGCAATGAAGGACAAAAGGGAAATATTCATATCTACTTTAGTAAGTAAACATAATTTCATTATACACACCAGCAGCCACTGTAGCCTCGTGAACAACTCGATCAATTTCATCAGTTGTTATACCCGGTCGAATCACACGAGCAGCAGCATCCAAAACCTCTCTGGAAATCTGTTAATATCACTACAAAGCTTAAGTTATAATGCATTTATAGGGTAAAACAGACTAGTTTCCTCTCCGTTGCATAATAGGCATATCTAACACGTTGACAATTGGGGAAAATTCTAGGGATCCCTCACAGCCATGGATGAGACTCGCATTGGTTGAATAACTACTTGCTTTACAGACAAATTAGACATTAATGGCAGGAAAAGATGTTTAGACAGGGAGGCATTTGATAATTAATCAAGATGAGAATCCTGGTGTCAAATATCATAAGTTGAGTGAAATTTCTACTCAAGTCTCTCTATATCCCTTTCCCCCAAACTTCTATTTATAAATGACCACCCCATCATTCTAGCTATTTTCCATTTTCTTTTTTTTTTCCCTAATAACAAACTATTATATTATATAATATGATTATCCCAAATTGTTATTGGCCCTCCTTTGTTTCTTTCTTAAGCAATTTCTCTTTTCTCCTACCATAAGTTAGCCACCAGTGAGGTATATCAGATGTAAAGTTTAATAATTGCAATAAAGCACCAGTATTCTTCTAAACATCAAGTTCAAAAAAAGACAAACAATAAAAACGACGATAAAAATTCTGGTGAATGACATTCCAACATTACTTGATTTTTTTGTCTATATTCCATCAAATGAATTTCCAAGAAGATTTTAATGTTTTCTTAGATAATATATTTGGGACTACCACATCACGTCTCCCCATGGTCCACATTTAGCAATGTCATATAAAACATAAGGAGATTCTAATATCAAAGAAATGATATTTGAAAGTTGATATTTAAAGCCAATAAACTTCATCTTCAAATGACAAAAAGTAAAACGTACTCGACAAGTCTCTCGCATTCCTTGAATTTGATCTGGAGTTTTGATCTTCAAAATAAAAACAATTAATGAATGAAAGAAGTTACAAAAAACAGAAAAAATATTTACATGTATTTGACCTATCATTAAACATTGATCTAAGTGAAGGCTCACCTCAACAACATGCTGCAAATCACTATCTCGTTCAACTATAGGGATTCCCTACAAAGTAGAAAAGAAAGAGAGTTTATACGATAATAAAAACACAAGGGCAGAGCTAAGGGAAGTTGATAGACAAGATTACATCACCCACAAACAGCACTGCACTAAACGTCAATTAACCTTAAAATAGCATACTTTGTATTCTATATAGAGCATAACATGGAAATTAGTTAATATTATTTAATTATCAATATACACATGCATACATGACAAACCAGAAATGACAGTGGTAACCCTAAATGAGAATTTCATAGTTAGCTTTAGAGTAGAAATGTAAAATTATCTCGTTACTCACATTTGCTGCCCAGTCAGGTTGGTCAATGTGAGGAGGAATACTAAGTCTACCAGATATTGGAAATGGCCTTAGAGTCCTGCATAAGAACGTGTAAAAACCGTAATTTCAGTCTATCAAATGTACAGATATTATCAAAGGCATTAGTTTGGACTTTTTTTTTTTCATTTTCATAGCAGTCCATTTTGTCCAAACAACAGGATGCTTGTATAGTTTTATCATCTACTTCGGAAAAATGGCCACTGTTATGTACTTATTTGAATTCCTCAAAACATGACATTGTTAGGTAAAAATATCACAGCTTAATAGGATAACCTTATTAGAAGAGCTAGTTACAAGGAATTGGAAAACTCGAGGAAAATCACAAGAAAATGAGAACTGTCATGATTAAAATTACTATTAACAAAAAGCGATGAATGAAATCATTCCTAGATCTTACTTTACTGGTGGTTAAGGATCTCATATCATAATGATGATTTGTTACGTGAATACAACAACCAAAATGAAAGCTGAAGATATTTAATGCAAACAGAACTTTCTAATATTATTGCTAGTAAATCAATAATCACCACTTTCATAAAATTCAGAGGTGGTATAAAAACCAAAGAGAAATAGTGTTCATGCATGACAGGAAATGTATATGCTCTCTAACTTTTGGCCCAACAAAACCCAGCCTAAAAGAGAAGACATAATCAACTCACCGAATAGGAAGAAATTAAAAATTTATCTATATCAAGTTACTAAACAGAACTTTTAAAAATTTTTGTAAGAGCAAAACTTTTCAAATAGGAACCAAGAATTAACACAAGCACTATGACAGGCTCTTGATTAGTACCCTGTCCAATCAAAATAAGGAAGTTTTGGAGTTCGAGCCTGCCCTTTCTTTAAGCAATATAGCCAACCTTCACTAGGTAAGTTGGAACTTTGTTCACTTGACGTACCAATCACCGCAGATGATAGCTTAGCTTTTAAATGTACTGATTTGTGAGAGCTCCAAGACACCTTGAAACACTCCTGAGAGCTGTTAGCAGTTTAAAGACATCATTATCAGCTACAAATAATTTGTTAATCTAATAAGGACTGCGTTGTAGTCAATAGATTTAAATAATAAAATACTAATTCCAGTGGTATGTATATTGCCTGGTATGGCCAATGAGCATACAGATACAATAGAATATAAATATCAATCCTTGCATAGTTGTCCATGCCGCATTGTCCGAAAATCAACTAAACAGTAAAAATGGATAATGATTTTCAAGCAATAAATGACTAATGATTCAACGTGCATATGAGAATACTTGTCTATGCTTCTCCAGTCATCGCAAAAAGAAAACTATTTTAGTCACCACTTTTAAATTTGAGCAAAATAAATGCCGATCCCTACTACCATTCCAGTCTCCACCCCTCCCCTCCCATACCTTTGTTACTCACCTTGTTTTTTGTTTGCATGAGACAGAAATAACTACCAAATTCATCTAAACTTCTCACGTATATCAGCAATTTTGCAAACCATTTAGTCAAAATATAATAAGTATTCTGAGAAACAAATGCCTCATGTTTACTTATTAGAGGAAAGTCATCTAAGTTAATTAATGCATTAACTTAAGCATAAAATATCAAATCTACAGACAAGCAGATGGAAGAAACCATGATATTATATAATTGGTTCCTCCAACTGATTTCACTTGAAATTTACTCATAAGTCCACTAGGTGGAAAAATGATGTAAATATGAGCAAATTTAAACACTGAAACCTTCGATAGAAGTTCCATAGAAAACAATAAACAGGGGGGAAAATTTACAAACCAGAATGCAGAGCCTTCGCGGGGAAGCTTCAGCTCCACACACTTAGGACACCTAAAATCAAAGTTAACAATGAAACCAATTAACCATTTTGAGAGTTCTGCAAATATAACAAAAGCAAAGCTTAAGAAAAAAAAAATATTAATTAGACGAGATTCGGCTACACATTCTATAACTGAGATGAATTTTTAGAAAAGATATAGCTTTGTAGACACATGATCGCATGTAATCTTTACACGCCGAATGGCATACGCTAGCCCAAAAATACTAAATGATCAGATTCCTATCGAAGATCCACATCAAAATTCTAAACTTTCTCACCACCATTTGAGCTAAATAACCAAAGTCCAATACAATAGATTGAAAAAAAAATATTGAGGAAAATCTTACTGAAGATTGGCAGGTTTGCCACATTTAGCACAACACAAGGAAGATGTCTCAGCCTCACCGGAATCACCGGCCATTGGAAAACAAAAAACTTCTCCACGGCACTGCCTCGAATTCCAACTTTAAGCAAACAAAACGGCAGAGAGAGTCAAGTCAAGAAAACAAAAAGTCTCAAATTTTGACTTTCGATCAATAAAAGCAAAATATTTATATTCAACTCCACCCGACCATCTAGTCGGAGCTCAGGCGGAGAGAGAGAGAGAGACAGAAACAAAGATTAGGTTAAGATGGTATTAAAAAGGTTAATATCTACAAACCATATATACCTTGTTAAAGTAAATTATCAGCAAGGCGCCTGTAGCTCAGTGGATAGAGCGTCTGTTTCCTAAGCAGAAAGTCGTAGGTTCGACCCCTACCTGGCGCGATCCTCCCCTCTTCTTTTTTCCACTTTCAAAGTTCTATTTGCTATATTCGACATGTCGTTTATAGTCAACGACAAGTATCGAAGAATATTCATCAGAAGACTTGGTTTAACACCAGAAAATAGAACTTCCATTATCGTAGTTAATGAAGCACAATCATAAAACTAAAGATATTTCCTCAAATTCCAAGCCAACAAGGCACTCCGGTCGCCGGAATCCAAGACTCGCCTTGAATGAAACGACTAACCAAGAATGGCTCAGCCTCCGATGGACTGCGAAGAACATGAAAACCATGCCATCTTACTCTATTCGTGGTTGAAGCTCCGACTCCGGTGTTCATATATTCCCCGTAATACAACGTTGAAAGAGCAAAATTCCATCCCATTCTCTCCAACCCTTTGGGTCAATCATTCCATCTAAGTCTGTTTTGATAAACACAGTTCTTGAATACTTCTTCCATGGCCTCCCCAAGTAAGTTTTGAAGGAGTTCTTCAGCAGCCATGAAGTCAGCTGCTGGCCTAACGCGTGAGTTATGGATTGCAATTCCTGTGTTTTCATTAGGGTTTTCTCTCCCTTGCGCTGTGATCATGTTTGCTTGGTGTTCCATCGGCTTCCTCACGAGAATGTCGCAGTTTTGGAGAACGGCCGGAGCGTCGCCGAATATGAAATCGATGGTGCCGTGAATCTCACAGTCTCGGTAGAATTGGCGAAGCGTGTGTACGAAGAGGGTGTCTTGGTATCCTTTGATTCTGCATCGATAAAATATCGACAAGTCCGAGCTCACCCTCAGTGCTACTGCTTGGTCCTTATGTGGGCCAGCCGTGTTCTCAAATGTCACGTCCCTAGCCCAAAATCCGTCCCCAGATACGCCTTCAAGGAGATAGTTACGATAAAAACGTTAGACGACTATGTATAGTAAGATAAAGAAAACAAAGATTTAACGTAAAAACTATCGTTGTCTAATTAGTTTCACATGCGCCATAAAAATCATCTCCCTGATATGATATTAGTCGTTTAAACCTACACATTTGATTTCCAGATCGGCTCTGAAACATGTCATACTAGCATAGAGAGTGACCTTACTTTCGTCTCAACTACACTTGACAAATGTTAGATCTAGCAGTCTCTTATTGCGAGTTATGCTGTAATGACATCTTTTTCCAGTAAGATATTGTCCGTTCTGGGGATTGGGCCGTAGCTCAATATCCTCCCCTCACGGCTTTGTTTGGCGAGGACTTTCCAGTCGGTCATCCAACCTGGTACTACTCTCGTCGAAACACTTTTAACTTCGGAGTTCTTATGGGATCCGTTACCAATTGTGCTCCAAAACGCGTCTTACTATTTTTGGGAGGGTCTCTTTACATATGTTTCATTTCCACATACTTCCCCAAGCGATGTGGGATTGTGACGACTCTCACATTACGACCTACCCCCTTCACCAGCCTTTTTCCCGCGCGGACGCACCGCCATTCCGGTCCGGATCCAGTATACGGGCCAGTCGTGCACATATGGGTCATCACATATGCTCTCGGAGTTTGCCATAATCTCAAGTCATTTTGACTTCAAACACGATGAGTCGCCACGCTTACGATAATTTACGTAAACTTAAAGTTGATTTAGAAGAGTTAAAAAAGTATACCAAATGTTGCAGAACTAAAAGTGGTGGCACCATCAGGGACGTTTGAACTTGCAGTGACTATAGTCTTGTCCATGCCATCCCCTACAAACATGACATTCTTCATTTCTCTTTCTATCTCTACTTTCTCACTGTAAACTCCAGATTTCACATATATTATCACTCTTCCATCTCCTCTTATTTTGCCCATTTTTCTCAGCTGAGCCACCGCCTCGTTGATTGTTCTGTGAGTGCCTGATCCATCTTGGCCACCACAAAATCTGCCCTTGAAGTTGCTGCATTCCACGTTGCTAGTAGCCCTCCTCCATTTCTGCTCAGCTTCTCTTCTTCCAGCCCTCCTGCATCTGACGAGAAAGAAGATTCCAGAAAATGGCCATGGCTAGCCCTTCAACTGATTGTTATACTAAATAAATTAGACCGAAAATCAGCAGAAGACTGAATATTCATAGCCAGTTTTAAATGTCAACCTAGTTTGGGTTTTATAACCTTTCTTTTTAAAATCATGGCAAACATTTTGTAACTTCTAGGTGTTTATAATTTTGTCCAACCAGATATTTCTCTCTTTATACTTCATTTTATTGTAATTTTATATACATGGTATGCAATAAATATTATACACGTGACATCTTCCCGACTCAAAATTCTAATGATTGTGTACAATTTCAAATCGTTTTGGAGAGGAGAAAGTAAATAATTCATAATAAAAGTTTTAGTACCATGCGTTTTGGACAAATCTCAAAAATAAATTCGTGCAGGTTCTGACACAAAACGAACAATATTGTAATAGGATGACTGGAGATTGTACTGTATATTGTGTATTAAACCGGAAATGTGATCAAGATTGTTCTCTCTATTTTTTTGCGTAAAATTTTCCCGTAAAATGTGTATTATTGCACTTTAGTCGTTGTGGTTTTGTTCCCCGCGTTACAGTACAAAATGCGTACCAATTTGAGGAAATGCTTTCGTGAATAAATCATATTGAAGAGCTTGACTGAGGAAACTGGTCAAATTTTGGGCCACGGGAGGAAGATGAGCCTCAACGAAGCCCATCTCTCTCAAACTATTCAAGCAACTCCCGTGGTTCGCAACAACGGCGCTAAGCCAGGTGGCCGCGTCGTTGCGGCTGAGGGCCTGGCCGAGTAGCAGCCGGGACAGCAGAGACTCGCTTTTCTCGTAGACCTTCAAGCAGTCGAGTAAGGCAACGTCTTCCATTTCAGAACCATGGCTTGGCGTCGATGGGATGGAGGCTTGGACCCAGGTTCTGGCTGCAGTGACTGCTATTTGAGCCATTTGAATTGGGTTAGGTTGTTGGAGGGTGAAGGTGGAGGTAGCCATGGCTAAGAGGAGGAGGAAAGCGGGTAAGAACTTTGACATGTTTTCCGGTGATGAAAAGATCAGCCATGGAAATGAATGGGTTGGAGAATTTATAGGTGGGAGACGAGTAAGCTTACTGTCAACACATGGAGGATGGTTGCAGCCAAGTGTCAATGGAGTTTAGAGAGAGAGAGTGTGTTGTTAGCATTATACACGGTACACTTCTAGTTAGAGTTGTACTAGTTTAGTTGCGGTCTAGTATATGTCGTTTTTTACTTCCTACACTACGAAACATAATATTCAAAATCTCTCTTCTCTCTGTGCTGTCATTTCCTTCGTCTTCTTCCTCATCTTCTTCTTCTTCTTCATCTGTAACAAACCTTTACATGGTACCCCTCTAGAGGATGACTCACTTTACCGCAGTATTGTCGGTGGTCTCTAATACTGTTGTCTCACTCGACTTGATATTGCTTTTGCCATCAACAAAGTCTCTCAATTCATGCATGCACCGTCAGAAATACACTAGCAGGCAGTCAAAAGTATCTTGCGCTATCTTAAAGGCACCTCTTCTCTCGGTATCACATTTTCTCCTTCTTCTTCGAGCGCTTTAATATTCTATACATATGCATATTGGGCTTCCTGTCCATATGATCGTAGAAGTACAAGTGGGTACCTCATCTTTCTTGGAACTAACCTTGTGTAACGCCCAATTTAAAAATTCCCAATTTGAAACCCTAATTTTGAAAACTCTAGAATTTTTCCCCAAATTGATTTTCTTAAAATCGAGCGTTAAATCGAAAATTTTTAAAATTTAAAACATATTAATTGAAAACTTAAATATCGCGGAAACTTAATAAATTAATTTATTACAATCTTGAAATCATCACATAATTAAAACAATTTTTGAAAATTTTATTTAATGATAGAAATTTAACACAATTATTCAAAGTCTCAAATTAAAATAAACTTTAAATATTGTTTGAAAACTAAAGTATACTAGTTTAAATCATTTCCCTCGAAATCATCAATATGTTCTTCGTCTGTATGCTCGCTTGCCACTGGAAGGTTCTCAATTGCAGCAATTTCTTCCTCAGACAAAAACTCACCTACATCACAAGTTAAAACAAAACGGTGAGAAAAACTCAGTAAGTGGAAATACGTGCAAAATTTTTACTTTTACTTTTACTTTTACCGAATCCTGTTAAGACTTAGCCATCTCATTGTTGTTCAGGCTTCGTCATCTTTTACTTTTAATTTTAACGATCAAGCTCACCATCTCACTGTCGTTCAGGCTTTTGCTATCCCGTTAAAACATATGCTCAAGCTCACCATCTCACTGTCGTTCAGGCTTTTGCTATCGCATTTCTTTTACTTTTTCATACACATGCAAATAACCTATCCATTTTATCTTTTTAAACTATTCTATGTCGATATTCTAACATATGTGCTCAATCATTGGAAACGTGTGACTGAAAAATAAAATAATTATAAAATAATCTTGTGATGTAGGGCCGTAGCCAAAACTTGTATTTCACTTACTTGGATTCCGAGCAATTAGCGTTTATCAGGATTTTTTCAAAATTTCCAAAATAATAACCTGCTCAAATAAAATCTTTGATATTAATATCCTACTTAACAAATCCAATTCCAAGGTAATTTGAGTAGAATTTACTTACGTTGTGTTATCGGGTCAGATCGGATCGTTTGGATCGATTTGGATCAAATCAGACGGTTCCAAAATATTTTCTGCCTAATTCGAATATCAAAATTAAAATCCCACTTAAATTATTCCAACTTAAAAGAATTTGGGCAGAAATGCTTACCGGTTAAATTTTCGATCGGTTCGGTTAGAATCGGGTCAAAAATCGGGTCGGGTGAACAGTACCGAGTCGGGTCGGGTGAACAGTGCTCGGGTCGGGTCAGTTCACTGCTGGGTCAGGTCGGGTCGGTTTGATTTAATGTTGATCCAGTTCGGTTGGGCTCACTGGATCGGTTCAGGTTTTAAAACCAAAACCCGACTTGCTTCTCTTCTCCTTCTTCGTCGCGATTTCTGCAGAGTGAGAGGGAGAATCAGAGAGAGGGTGTGAGAAGCCGAGGGCGATCGGCGAGTGAAAAACGGAGAGGGAGAGAAAAACTTACTCCGGAGATGGTCGTCGATGGAGGCCGAAAGTTCGTCGGAGCTCGGCCGAGGAGGGATATCTTTCCGTTGGAGGAGGCTCACTGCGCCGGAGACCGAGAGGTAAGTTCTCTTCGTTGATCTCAGAGAACTCGAGAGGGAGAGGAGAGAGCTGTGGGGTGAATAATCCAACACCCGAACCCCTCTATAAATAGGGGAGGAATAGCCCCGCTCCTCTCCGAAAAATCTGCCATTTCCACGGATTATCCGAGCTACAATTCCTCCAGCTCGGATTTTCTGCATTTCCATTCTAATCTTCGTCTGAACTTGGTCACCATTCTAGACCAAGTTCAAGCCGGATTCTTGCTGAGAAATAGTCATCCGATTCCCAAATCGGATTTGTTGATGAAAATCAGCAATTTGTTTTTAATGTTGATTTTCCCTCTGTTTTTGGTTGAATTTCGGGTTAGGTTCATTCTGTTTGTGTTTGAAATTTTCAGAGAAAATCCGATTAGTATTTCTGAAAATTCGATTGGTTGGCAAAATTTAAAATTGAAATTTGAATTAGAAATAAATCGTTGGAATTGAACCCTAAGTTGTTACACCTTGTCTCTTGGTCATCAGCAAAACAAAATGTAGTTTCCCGCTCTAGCACCGAATCAGAATATCGTAGTGTCGCGAATACCGCAGCCGAGATCTTATGGCTCTAGTCCTTGCTAAGTGAAATAGGCATTGTATCTACCAAGGTACCCCTTATTCTTTGTGATAATTTGAGTGTCATGTATCTTGCGTCCAATCCTGTCTTACATTCCAAATATAAGCATGTAGAGATTGATTATCACTTTGTCCGAGAAAAGGTACTCAGAAAGCAGCTGCAAGTTTAATTTACCTCATCCACATATCAACTGGCTGATGCTCTTACTAAACCACTTCCACAGTCAACTTTCACTAACTTTTTGTTTAAGACCTTCGGTCTGCGGCCTTGCTCTTGAGGGGGATGTTAGCATTATACACTGTACACTTCCAGTTAGAGTTGTACTAGTTTAGTTGAGGTCTAGTATATGTCTTATCATTTCTTTTTCCTCTTCAATATACATGTAAACAGTTTTGTACTTCCTACACTACGAAACACAATATTCAAAATCTCTCTTCTCTCTCTGCCGCCGTTTCATTCATCTTCTTCCTCATCTTCTTCTTCTTCATCAACTGTAACAAACCTTTAGATGTTACCCCTCTAGAGGATGACTCACTTTACCGCAGTATTGTCAGTGGTCTCCAGTACTGTTGTCTCACTCGACTTGATATTGCTTTTGCCATCAACAAAGTCTCTCAATTCATGCATGCACCGTCGAAAATACACTGGCAGGCAGTCAAACGTATCTTGCGCTATCTTAAAGGCACCTCCTCTCTCGGTATCACCTTTTCTCCTTCTTCTTCGAGTGCTTTAACATGCTATACATATGCATATTGGGTTTCTTGTCCAGATGATCGTAGACGTACAAGTGGGGACCTCATCTTTCTTAGAACTAACCTTGTCTCCTGGTCATCGGCAAAACAAAAGGTAGTTTTCCGCTCTAGCACCAAATCAGAATATCGCAATGTCGCGAATGCCGCAGCCGAAATCTTATGGCTCTAGTCCTTGCTAAGTGAAATAGGCATTGTATCTACCAAGGTACCCCATATTCTCTGTGATAATCTGAGTGTCACGTATCTGGCGTTCAATCCTGTCTTACATTCAAAATCTAAGCATATAGAGATTGATTATCACTTTGTCGGGGAAAAGGTACTCAGAAAGCAACTGCAAGTTCAATTTACCTCATCCAAATATCAACTGGCTGATGCTCTTACTAAACCACTTCCACCGTCAACTTTCACCGACTTTTTGTTCAAGACCTTCGGCCACAGGGGGGAGGGGGTTAGCATTATACACTGTTCACTTCTAGTTAGAGTTGTACTAGTTTAGTTGAGGTCTAGTATTTGTCTTATCATTTCTTTTACCTCTTCAATATACATGTAAACAGTTTTGTACTACCTACACTACGAAACACAATATTCAAAATCTCTCTCCTCTCTCTGCCGCCGTTTCCTTCATCTTCTTCCTCATCTTCTTCTTCTTCTTCATTTGTAACAAACCTTTACACGAGAGAGAGAGAGAGAGAGTGTGTGTAATACCCAGCTTGTACGGATTTCAGATATAATATATTATAATTATATTTTATTATATAATGGCATTTTTGGTAAATATGTCAAATCAGGTCCGTTTCTCAAAAAGAAAGCGTCATTACTATCCTAGCGAATAATAGGAATTTTAAGGAATTTTCGGGAATTTTCAGAGATCAAACACTATATTCCGAGCAATTAAGCTTTTCATAATATGGAGGACGTTTTAGTAAAAATAGTAAACGAGGTCCGAATTGCTAACGGACAGTTTTAATAAATCCTAAATAACAAGTGGGACTTATTAGTGAAATATGGAAATTTGATGAAACCGAATAGCTAGACGATTAACGAACCGAAGAACGAAATCAATATAAAAACTAAAGAATGGCAGAATAGTAATTTACAAAGTTAATATTATAAAATCTAACCTAAATCTATTTCTCCTTCATTCTTCTTCTTCTTCCCTGGAATCCACGAAAAACAGAGAGCTTTCTCTCCCTCGGCCGCCGACGAAATTTTCAATCCGACTCCGATCCGACCTCCGTTCGTTTCGTTCTCTTCGTGATTTCTCCTCCAATCGACGCTCTAGGTATGGATCTATAGTTTTAGAACGTTTATTTCGAGTTTTTCGGAGTTATACGTTTTGGGTTTTCGTTAGGTTTTCGATTAAAAAAGCGAATTAGGGTTCGTAATTAATAGGTTAGCCGTGATTAAGTATATATTGCACGTATTTGACGTTATTGGACGAAGTTAAATCAATTTGTTGAAATGTTAAAATTAGGGATTTTCGAGATTTTAGGAATAACTCGTAAATTGGAATTTGCGGTGCTAAGCGCGAATTGCTCGAGTTATAGCTCAATGAATTGGATTAGAGCTGTAGGAAGTTTCCTTAGTTAAGGTTTTGTAAATTTGAACGATCGATAGCTTAAATTCGTTTTAACGTCAATCCTTGTTAATTGCTTAGGTGAAACAACGCTCGTGGACGGAGCTTGAGCTGCTTTGGACACGAGGTAAGTTCTCGTGATTCTTCTCTGGCCGATTGGCCTACACCGTACGTCGAATGTCGTCTCGAGGAGTTTTGGAGATGCGTTTATTTAATGTTTACTTGGTCTGGGTAGCTAGGTTTTAGGAGTTTATAGTTTACGCTTTACAGTCTTGATGGTACATATTATTGCTTGTTTACTGTAAGATATTGAACTGTTCACGCATCACTGTTTTTAAAGAAAAGCATGAAAACGAATTTCCGCACAGAGTTTTAAAGATAACGTAAAGCATTGCATTGGCCGAAAGGCGTATTGAGCATAGCAGTGGCCGAAAGGCGTTATTGGCCGAAGAGGCGTATTGAGCATAGCATTGGCCGAAAGGCTTATTGGCCGAAAAGCGTATTGGCCGAAAGGCTTATTGGCCGAAAAGCGTATTGGCCGAAAGGCTTATTGGCCGAAAAGCGTATTGGCCGAAAAGCGTATTGGCCGAAAGGCTTATTGGCCGAAAAGCGTATTGGCCGAAAAGCGTATTGGCCGAAAGGCTTATTGGCCGAAAAGCGTATTGGCCGAAAGGCTTATTGGCCGAAAAGCGTATTGGCCGAAAGGCTTATTGGCCGAAAAGCGTATTGGCCGAAAAGCGTATTGGCCGAAAGGCTTATTGGCCGAAAAGCGTATTGGCCGAAAGGCTTATTGGCCGAAAAGCGTATTGGCCGAAAAGCGTATTGGCCGAAAGGCTTATTGGCCGAAAAGCGTATTGGCCGAAAGGCTTATTGGCCGAAAAGCGTATTGGCCGAAAGGCTTATTGGCCGAAAAGCGTATTGGCCGAAAAGCGTATTGGCCGAAAGGCTTATTGGCCGAAAAGCGTATTGGCCGAAAGGCTTATTGGCCGAAAAGCGTATTGGCCGAAAGGCTTATTGGCCGAAAAGCGTATTGGCCGAAAGGCTTATTGGCCGAAAAGCGTATTGGCCGAAAGGCTTATTGGCCGAAAAGCGTATTGGCCGAAAGGCTTATTGGCCGAAAAGCGTATTGGCCGAAAGGCTTATTGGCCGAAAAGCGTATTGGCCGAAAAGCGTATTGGCCGAAAGGCTTATTGGCCGAAAAGCGTATTGGCCGAAAGGCTTATTGGCCGAAAAGCGTATTGGCCGAAAGGCTTATTGGCCGAAAAGCGTATTGGCCGAAAGGCTTATTGGCCGAAAAGCGTATTGGCCGAAAAGCGTATTGGCCGAAAGGCTTATTGGCCGAAAAGCGTATTGGCCGAAAGGCTTATTGGCCGAAAAGCGTATTGGCCGAAAGGCTTATTGGCCGAAAAGCGTATTGGCCGAAAGGCTTATTGGCCGAAAAGCGTATTGGCCGAAAGGCTTATTGGCCGAAAAGCGTATTGGCCGAAAGGCTTATTGGCCGAAAAGCGTATTGGCCGAAAAGCGTATTGGCCGAAAGGCTTATTGGCCGAAAAGCGTATTGGCCGAAAGGCTTATTGGCCGAAAAGCGTATTGGCCGAAAGGCTTATTGGCCGAAAAGCGTATTGGCCGAAAGGCTTATTGGCCGAAAAGCGTATTGGCCGAAAAGCGTATTGGCCGAAAGGCTTATTGGCCGAAAAGCGTATTGGCCGAAAGGCTTATTGGCCGAAAAGCGTATTGGCCGAAAGGCTTATTGGCCGAAAAGCGTATTGGCCGAAAAGCGTATTGGCCGAAAGGCTTATTGGCCGAAAAGCGTATTGGCCGAAAGGCTTATTGGCCGAAAAGCGTATTGGCCGAAAAGCGTATTGGCCGAAAGGCTTATTGGCCGAAAAGCGTATTGGCCGAAAGGCTTATTGGCCGAAAAGCGTATTGGCCGAAAAGCGTATTGGCCGAAAGGCTTATTGGCCGAAAAGCGTATTGGCCGAAAAGCGTATTGGCCGAAAAGCGTATTGGCCGAAAGGCTTATTGGCCGAAAAGCGTATTGGCCGAAAGGCTTATTGGCCGAAAAGCGTATTGGCCGAAAGGCTTATTGGCCGAAAAGCGTATTGGCCGAAAGGCTTATTGGCCGAAAAGCGTATTGGCCGAAAGGCTTATTGGCCGAAAAGCGTATTGGCCGAAAGGCTTATTGGCCGAAAAGCGTATTGGCCGAAAGGCTTATTGGCCGAAAAGCGTATTGGCCGAAAGGCTTATTGGCCGAAAAGCGTATTGGCCGAAAGGCTTATTGGCCGAAAAGCGTATTGGCCGAAAGGCTTATTGGCCGAAAAGCGTATTGGCCGAAAAGCGTATTGGCCGAAAGGCTTATTGGCCGAAAAGCGTATTGGCCGAAAAGCGTATTGGCCGAAAGGCGTATTGAGCATAGCATTGGCCGAAAGGCTTATTGGCCGAAAAGCGTATTGGCCGAAAGGCTTATTGGCCGAAAAGCGTATTGGCCGAAAGGCTTATTGGCCGAAAAGCGTATTGGCCGAAAGGCTTATTGGCCGAAAAGCGTATTGGCCGAAAGGCTTATTGGCCGAAAAGCGTATTGGCCGAAAGGCTTATTGGCCGAAAAGCGTATTGGCCGAAAAGCGTATTGGCCGAAAGGCTTATTGGCCGAAAAGCGTATTGGCCGAAAGGCTTATTGGCCGAAAAGCGTATTGGCCGAAAGGCTTATTGGCCGAAAAGCGTATTGGCCGAAAGGCTTATTGGCCGAAAAGCGTATTGGCCGAAAGGCTTATTGGCCGAAAAGCGTATTGGCCGAAAGGCTTATTGGCCGAAAAGCGTATTGGCCGAAAGGCTTATTGGCCGAAAAGCGTATTGGCCGAAAAGCGTATTGGCCGAAAGGCTTATTGGCCGAAAAGCGTATTGGCCGAAAGGCTTATTGGCCGAAAAGCGTATTGGCCGAAAGGCTTATTGGCCGAAAAGCGTATTGGCCGAAAGGCTTATTGGCCGAAAAGCGTATTGGCCGAAAAGCGTATTGGCCGAAAGGCTTATTGGCCGAAAAGCGTATTGGCCGAAAGGCTTATTGGCCGAAAAGCGTATTGGCCGAAAGGCTTATTGGCCGAAAAGCGTATTGGCCGAAAGGCTTATTGGCCGAAAAGCGTATTGGCCGAAAGGCTTATTGGCCGAAAAGCGTATTGGCCGAAAGGCTTATTGGCCGAAAAGCGTATTGGCCGAAAGGCTTATTGGCCGAAAAGCGTATTGGCCGAAAAGCGTATTGGCCGAAAGGCTTATTGGCCGAAAAGCGTATTGGCCGAAAGGCTTATTGGCCGAAAAGCGTATTGGCCGAAAAGCGTATTGGCCGAAAGGCTTATTGGCCGAAAAGCGTATTGGCCGAAAGGCTTATTGGCCGAAAAGCGTATTGGCCGAAAGGCTTATTGGCCGAAAAGCGTATTGGCCGAAAGCCCTGCAATTTAATTTACCTCATCCCCAATCAACTGGCTGATGCGCTTTACTAAACGCCCTCCACGTCACTTGCACGACTTTTTGTTGAGACCGTCGTCCTGCGGCCTTGTCTTGAGGGGGGTTTAGCATTATACACTTACACTCCATTAGAGTTGTACTAAGGTTCTTTGAGGGTCATTTCATATCTTCTCATTTCTTTTTCCTCTTCAATACATGTAAACGGTTGTGGACTCCTACACTACGAAACACAATATTCAAAATCTCTCCTTCCTCCTCTCTGCCGCCGTTTTCATTCATCTCTCCTCATCTTCTTCTTCTTCATCAACGGTAACAAACCTTTAGATGTTACCCCACAGATATGGAACTCCACTTTAATCCGCCTTATTGTCAAGGTCTCAGTACTGTTGTCCCTCACTCGACTTGATCTTGCTTTTGCCATCAACAAGTCTCTCAATTCATGCAGTCACCGGTCGAAAATACCGGGCAGCATCAAACGTATCTGCGCTAATCTAAGCACCTCCCTCTCTAGCACCTGTGCTCCTGCTTCTTCGCGTCGTTACCATGCCTTATCCTATGCATCTGGGTTTGCTTGTCCAGATGACTTTCGGATAATACATTGGGACCTCTCTTTCGTACACAACCTTGTCTCCTGGTCACGCAAAACAAAGGTATTTGCCGCTCTAGCACCAAATCAAATACAAATGTCGCGAATGCCGCAGCCGAATCTTATGGCTCTAGTCCTTGCTAGTGCAATAGCATTGTTCTACCCAGTACCCCAATTCTCTGTGAAATCTGAGAGTCCGTATCTGCTTCATCATGCTTACATTCAAAATCTAAGCAGATAAATGGAGTATCCTTGTCCGGGGAACAGGTACTCATAAAGCAACTGCAAGTTCCATTCCTCAGCCATATCCCCGTGACTGATGCTCTTACGAAACCACTTCACCGGCACTTTCCACCGACGTTTTGTTCAAGACCTTCGGCCCAGCACAGGGTGGAGGGGGTTCAGCATTAATCCACGGTTCACTCTAGTGAAGTTGTACGAGTTTGTTGAGTCTAGTATTTTGTCTTATTATCATTTCTTGTTAACCTCTTCATATACCATGTAACATTTGTGTACTACTACACTCCCGAAACACATATTCAACTCTCTCTCCTCTCTCCCGCCGTTGTCTTCATCGTCTTCCTCATCTTCTCTTTCTTTCTTCATTTGTAACAAGCCTTTACAAAACGAAGAGAGAGAGAGCGAGGTTGTAATACCACAGCTTGTACGATTTCAGATATAATAGATATAAGTATCTTTTATTATATACTGGCATTTTTGTTAAATATGTCCAATCAGTCCGTTCTCAAAAGAACGTCATTACTTCCTAGCGATAATAGAATTTTAAGGCATTTTTCCGGGAATTTTCAGAGGATCAAAAACACTATATTCCCGAGCAATTATAAAGCTTTTCATAATATGGAGGACGTTTAGTAAACATAGTAAACATCCGAATTGCTAACGACCTTTTTAAATAAATCCTCACTAACATGGGACTTATTAAGTGAAATATGAACTTTATGAAACCGAATAACTAGACCTTAATTTCGAACCGAAGAACGAATCAATAGAAAAACAAAGAATGGCCGAATAAATTTAACAAAGTTAATATTATAAACCAACCTGAAATCTCTTTCTCCTTCATTCTTCTCTTCTCCTGGAATCCACGAAAAAACAGAGAAGCTTTCTCGCCCGTCGGCCTCCGACGAAATTTTCAATCCGACTCCGTCCGACCTCCGTTCGTTCGTTCTCTTCGTGATTTCTCCTCCATCGTGCTGGCTCTTAGTAATGGATCTATAGTTTTTTGAACTTTTTTCGATTGTTTCGAGTAGACGTTGGGGTTTTCGTTACGGTTGTCGATGAAACAAGCGAATTAAGGGTTCGTAATTAATAGGTTAGCCGTGATATATATATTGCACGTATTTGACGTTATTGGAACGAATGAAATCATTTTTGAAATGTTTAAAATTAGATTTTCGAGATTTTAAGGAATAATCGTAAATTTGGAATTTGCGGTGCAAGCGCTGAACTTTGCTCGAGTATAGCTAATGACTTGGATTAGATCTGTATAAGTTCCTTAGTTAAGGTTTTGTAATTTTGACCATCTATAGCTTAATTCGGTGTTAAAACGTCATCCCTTGTTAATTTGCTTTGAACAACTCTCGTGGACGAGCTTGAGGCTGCTTTGGGACCCGAGGTAGTGTCTCGTTATTCTTCCATGTCCTATGTGGCTACACCGTATCGCAAATGTCCGTCTCGAGGATTTGTGGACTGCGTTTATTTAATGTTTACTTGGTCTGGGTACTAGGTTTAGGAGTTTATAGTTTAACGCTTTCAGTCTTGAGAGAATATGATTGCTTGTTTACTGTAAGATATTGACCCTGTTCACGCATCACTTTTTGTAAGAAAGCATGAAAACGAATTTTTCCGCACAGAGTTTTAAAGATAACGTAAAGCATTGCATTGGCCGAAAGGCGTATTGAGCATAGCATTGGCCGAAAGGCTTATTGGCCGAAAAGCGTATTGGCCGAAAGGCGTATTGGTCCACGCGAGGTGGGGGCTCAGGCACGGCTGTACGTGTTGTAAGCGTGCACCCCCCCGCCTCAAGCTGGAAAGAGTAGTCCGCCGCTGGATGAGCTCTCTCTGGTTAGAGGGATAGGATCTCGGTGACACTATTGAGCATTGCATAGTAGATAAAATAAAGCATGGTTTAATGAACTCATAGCACAGCCATGCATCGCATGGTGATCGCTGCATAGAGTGCAGCGATCGATCTCTGCAGCAATGCAGAGTCGAGCGTTGGCTTACTAGCTGCAGCGATCGATCTCTGCAGCAATGCAGAGATCGATCGCTGCATTGCTGCAGAGATCGATCGCTGCAGCATGCAGTGCATGCAGCGATCAGTCGCTGCATGCTGCAGCGACTGGGCGCGGCCTCCTTTCCTCGGCAGAATGTCAATTCTGCCCTCCCTTTATTTTAATCGAACTTAGTTTTAAATAATGGTTTTATTTAATTTGTTTTAAGTTGTTTTAAATGGTTTTAACTTAGATTTTAATTCCGATTTCGATTTCGGTTTCGATTTCGGTTTAGGTTCCGCCCAGTGTTTTAATTAAAGATATTAGGTTAAAAAAATATATGGTACTGGATATCGGGTACAGTATTAGGGTCGTACAATTATGGTATCAAGGCCCCCGGGTTTTAAAATCGGTTTCTGTAGACTGCTCGACTGCACAGCCACTACGCGGACATTCTTCATCAACTGTAAGTATGTTTTATAGATTTATTTGATTTCTAGTTTCTTAGAGTATTTGTTTTAACCTTTTATAGGAGTTTTATTATAACAATGGTGCGTCCACGAAACGATCGAGATGACAGAGACGATACGATTGATACACTTAAGGACTTTATTGCCCAGCAGTCTCAGCATATGGAGAGACATGCGCAACAGATGGAGAGGCAGTCTCAGCAGTTGGGTACTATGATAGACCGTGAGGGCGTTAGAGCTTGAGAGACAGCGGTATCGGGCAACCGCGGGATGGAGAGATTTCAGAAGCTCCAGCCCCCTATCTTTAACGGACAGTCTACGGATCCCTCTTCAGCTGAGGAGTGGGTTCGCACTATGGAGGACATGCTGGCGTATGCTAGCATGGAGGATGGAGAGAAGGTTGCATTGGTGACCTACCACCTAGCTCTAGACGCCCGGTTTTGGTGGGATTCCATCAAGACGACCACCGATGTGACTATTATGGGCTGGAGAGATTCAGGGAGCTGTTCTACGACAAGTATTTCAGCCATACCGTGCGAGAGGTGAAGATGGTTGAGTTTATGCAGTTGCGGCAGACTGCTTCTATTGCCGAGTACGTTAGGAGATTTGAGGCGCTGTCTCGATTTGCACCACGACAGGTCAGCGTCAACGAGGATAAGGTGCGTCGGTTTTTACAGGGACTTAGCCAGGAGTTCCGGATGCGCCTTACGATATCAGGGGTACGTGGTGTATCCTATGACGAGCTAGTGGCCAGAGCCCTCGACATTGAGGCTGTTGAGCAGAGTTCTACTAGACCGAGGGAGCCATCTAAGGGCTTCTTCTGTGAGGTTCGACATCAGTCTCTGAACCAAGGTTGGCAGCCGAGAGCACAACCCCAGCAGCAGCAGAGGGGTGTGAAGAGACCTCTTGAGGGAGGTAATGACCGGGGTAAGCGTAAGCAAGTACAGGTTGCTTCTCAGGTACCTGTTTGTCCTAAATGTCAGAAGGAACACTCTGGCCAGTGCAGGATGGGCACGAATGTTATGTTATTGGTTGCGGTGAGCCAGGCCATTTTGCTAAAGACTGCCCGAAGAGGGGGCGAGATCAGTCAGGCAGTGATCAGAGGAAAGTTATGCCCAGGATTTTCGCTTTTATCGAGCCTTGTGATGTTGATAACGAGGATCAGCCTGCCGTGATTGCAGGTACTATATTGCTTACTGGCGTTCCTGTATTTTCTTTATTAGACACGGGGGCTACGCATTCTTTTGTTTCCACCGCGTGTGTGTCGAGATTGAGGCTTGCGCCTGAGTTAGCAGAATGCGAGTATAGTGTGATGCTACCTTCAGGAGAGTGTATGCAGTATGGTCGTGTAGTCCAGGGCAACATTATCTCGATTGGGGACCGTACTCTCTATGCTTGCCTTATTGTTATGGGCATCGAGCATTATGATCTTATTTTAGGGATGGATTGGCTGTCACAGCATTTCGCCACCATCGACGACCTCCGGGTAAAGCTGAGTTTTCTTATCAGGCAATGAGCAGATTGAGTAGCTCGCCTATTTCTTATTCCATGATGGTCAACGAGCAGTTCAAAGGTGCGTGCTCTATTTATTTGGCCTCTGTCTTTGATTGTCAGTTGCTCAGCGGATTGATGCCGAGCGACATTCCTATTGTCAGAGAGTTCTCTGGTATTTTCCTTGTTGATCTTCCCAGATTACCGCCGGACCGGGAGATTGAGTTCACTATTGATGTGTATCCTAACTCCGCACCGAGGTTTAAGAACCCTTATCGATTGGCACCAGCCGAGTTGAGAGAGTTGAGGACTCAGCTGGATGAGCTGTTAGAGAAAGGGTTTATTCGACTTAGTGTTTCACCCTGGGGTGCGCCCGTTCTGTTTGTCAAGAAGAAAGACGGGACCCTCAGGATGTGCATTGATTACAGGGAGCTGAATAAGCTCACAGTGAATAATAAGTATCCATTGCCTCGTATCGATGATTTATTTGATGAGCTACAGGGTGCCCGAGTATTTTCTAGGATTGATCTACGCTCGGGTTACAATCAGCTGAAGGTCCGGATGGATGATATACCGAAGACGGCATTCCGAACGAGGTATGGGCATTATGAGTTCCTTGTCATGTCTTTTGGACTTACTAATGCCCCTGCAGCGTTTATGGACTTGATGAACCGTGTCTTCAATGAGTATCTGGACAAGTTCGTGGTGGTTTTCATCGACGACATATTGATCTACTCTCAGACGAAGGAAGAACACGAGGAGCATCTGAGATGTTCTGAGGACCCCTATTACAGCATCAGCTGTATCCAAAGTTTTCGAAAGTGCGAGTTCTGGCTTGACAGAGTGAGCTTCCTTGGCCATATTATATCACAGACGGAGTTTCTGTGGATCCGAGCAAGATTCAGGTGGTCAGAGATTGGCCACAGCCAAAGAACGTACGTGAGGTGCGTGGATTTCTCGGATTGGCCGGTTATTATCGGAAGTTTATAGAGAGATTCTCAAAGATCGCACTTCCTCTCTCTCGGTTGACTCGGAAGAACGAGAGATTTATTTGGTCATCTGCTTGTGATGATAGTTTTATGGAGCAAAAGCAGAGGTTGACTACCGCTCCAGTACTGGCGCTACCTGTTGAAGGTGTCAGATCAGTATTTATTGCGATGCATCGGGAGTAGGGACTCGGTTGTGTATTGATGCAGGAGGGGAGAGTTATTTCTTATGCTTCTCGGCAGTTGAAGCCGTATGAGCAGAATTACCCTACGCACGACCTTGAATTAGCAACTGTGGTCTCGCACTGAAGATATGGAGGCATTAGTTAATGGGCAGCAGTGCGAGGTATTTTCTGACCACAAGAGCTTGAAGTACTTATTTACGCAGAAGGAGCTGAATATGCGACAGAGACGATGGCTTGAGTTTGTCAAGATTACGATTTTGATATCAAGTATCATCCAGGAAAGGCGAACAAGGTGGCTGATGCCTTGAGTAGAGTGCCTTCTGCGAGTCAGCCTTCACTTGCATCGATGTCAGTTACGCTGCGGTCTGAGATTGAGAGATTCGATGTGGAGATAGTGGTAGAGTTTGTCCAGTATGCTCGCCAACATTTCTCTCAGGCCGGCTATTCTTGATCGTATACGTGAGGCTCAGCAGGGCGATTCGGAGTGTGAGGAGCTTTGATCGAGCATGACATTGGGAGACTCGTCGGATTTCCATTTATCGGATGATGGTATTCTGAAGTTCAGGCATAGGTGGTACGTGCCTAGCGACGAGGACCTGAAGAAGGAGATATTGGCCGAGACACATTCTTCGGCATATTCTGTACACCCGGGAAGTACCAAGATGTACCGGGATTTGAAGCGACATTATTGGTGGCCGAACATGAAGAGGGAGGTTGCCAAGTACGTTGAGACCTGCTTAATATGTCAACAGGTGAAGGCAGAGCACCAGAGACCGGCCGGAACGTTATTGCCACTGTCGATTCCGGAGTGGAAGTGGGAGCAGATCTCTATGGACTTTATTGTGGGGCTCCCGAGGACGACGAGAGGCCATGACGACATTTGGGTTATTGTGGGCCGATTGACAAAGTCGGCCCACTTCTTATCTGTGAGGATGGCATCGTCTATGGATCAGCTCGCCGAGCTTTATGTGCAGGAGATTGTCAGACTGCATGGCGTGCCAGTTTCTATTGTCTCAGACAGAGATCCGAGATTTACCTCGAAGTTCTGGAAGAGTCTGCACAAAGCTATGGGGACTCAGCTTAATTTCAGCACCGCATTTCATCCTCAGACTGATGGACAGACAGAGAGGACGAATCAGATTCTGGAGGATATGCTCAGAGCGTGTGTGTTGGAGTTTCAGGGATCGTGGAGCAGGTATTTGCCACTGATCGAGTTCTCTTATAATAACAGCTTCCAGGCTACTATTGGCATGGCTCCATATGAGGCGCTGTATGGTCGAAAGTGTAGATCTCCGTTGTATTAGGACGAGGTTGGCGAGGCCAGCATCATTGGTCCTGAGATTCTACAGCAGATGGCAGAGAAGATTGCCATCATTGACAGCGTATAGAGGTAGCACAGAGCAGGCAGAAGAGCTATGCTGACACCAGACGGAGAGAGCTAGAGTTCGAGGAAGGTGACGAGGTCTACCTCAAAGTTTCTCCGTTCAAAGGCATTGCGAGATTTGGAAGGAGGGGTAAGCTAAACCCTCGTTATGTGGGGCCCTTTCCTATTCTGAAGAGGATCGGGAAGTTGGCGTACAGATTGCAGCTTCCAGCTTCTATGGAGGGTATCCACGACGTGTTTCATGTATCTATGCTTCGGAAGTGCTTGCGCAATCCTTCGCATATCGTGGAGGCTACAGAGATCGAGGTACAGCCTACCTTGAGCTATGAGGTGAGGCCGGTACGTATTTTGGAGACTTCCATCAAGATTTTGCGCAACAAGGAAATTCCGCTAGTTAAAGTTCTATGGCGGAATCACGAGGTGGAAGAAGCGACGTGGGAACGACAGCAGGATATGATGACTAGATATCCTGATTTATTTGTATGATGTAATTTTGTGGACAAAACTCTGAATAAGGAGGGTGGAATGTAATACCCAGCTTGTACGGATTTCAGATATAATATATTATAATTATATTTTATTATATAATAGCATTTTTGGTAAATATGTCAAATCAGGTCCGTTTCCCGAAAAGAAAGCGTCATTACGATCCTAGCGAATAATAGGAATTTTAAAGAATTTACGGGAATTTTCAGAGATCAAACACTATATTCCGAGCAATTAAGCTTTTCATAATATGGATGACGTTTTAGTAAAAATAGTAAACGAGGTCCGAATTGCGAACGGACAGTTTTAATAAATCCCAAATAACAAGTGGGACTTATTAGTGAAATATGGAGATTTGATGAAACCGAATAGCTAGACGATTAACGAACCGAAGAACGAAATCAATATAAAAACTAAAGAAGGGCAGAATAGTAATTTACAAAGTTAATATTATAAAATCTAACCTAAATCTATTTCTCCTTCATTCTTCTTCTTTTTCCCTGGAATCCACGAAAAACAGAGAGCTTTCTCTCCCTCGGCCGCCGACGAAATTTTCAATCCGACTCCGATCCGACCTCCGTTCGTTTCGTTCTCTTCGTGATTTCTCCTCCAATCGACGCTCTAGGTATGGATCTATAGTTTTAGAACGTTTATTTTGAGTTTTTTGGAGTTATACGTTTTGGGTTTTCGTTAGGTTTTCGATTAAAAAAGCGAATTAGGGTTCGTAATTAATAGGTTAGCCGTGATTAAGTATATATTGCACGTATTTGACGTTATTGGACGAAGTTAAATCAATTTTTGGAAATGTTAAAATTAGGGATTTCGAGATTTTAGGAATAACTTGTAAATTGAATTTGCGGTGCTAAGCGCGAATTGCTCGAGTTATAGCTCAATGAATTGGATTAGAGCTGTAGGAAGTTTCCTTAGTTAAGGTTTTGTAAATTTGGACGATCGATAGCTTAAACTCGTTTTAACGTCAATCCTTGTAAATTGCTTAGGTGAAACACGCTCGTGGACGGAGCTTGAGCTGCTTTGGACACGAGGTAAGTTCTCGTGATTTTTCTCTGGCCGATTGGCCTACACCGTACGTCGAATGTCGTCTCGAGGAGTTTTGGAGATGCGTTATTTAATGTTTACTTAGTCTGGGTAGCTAGGTTTTAGGAGTTTATAGTTTACGCTTTACAGTCTTGATGGTACATATATTGCTTGTTTACTGTAAGATATTGAACTGTTCACGCATCACTGTTTTTAAAGAAAAGCATGAAAACGAATTTCCGCACAGAGTTTTAAAGATAACGTAAAGCATTGCATTGGCCGAAAGGCGTATTGAGCATAGCATTGGCCGAAAGGCTTATTGGCGGGAAAGGCGTATTGAGCATAGCATTGGCCGAAAGGCTTATTGGCCGAAAGGCGTATTGGTCACGCGAGGTGGGGCTCAGGCACGGCTGTACGTGTTGTAAGCGTGCACCCCCCGCCTCTAGCTGGAAAGAGTAGTCCGCCTGCTGGATGAGCTCTCTCTGGTTAGAGGGATAGGATCTCGGTGACACCTATTGAGCATTGCATAGTAAGATAAAATAAAGCATGGTTTAATGAACTCATAGCACAGCATGCATCGCATTTACGTAGAGCTTACTGGGATTTTATCTCATAGTGTGTTGTATGGTGTAGGTGACATAGACTTCGAGGTACCAGGTGAGGACGATGTCCCTCCACCTGAGGCATGATTCAGTTGACGGAGGATGGCTGCGGAGGTGTGCTGGCGCAGTCGAGGCTCACCTGACCTGTGGGGATAGTATGTATAGATTTTGGGATGTTTTGGCTGGATAATTGTGTAGATGTTATAGGATGTTTGGTTCTGGTAGTTGATAGGTTTACATTTGAATGTTTTGGGTAAATTGTTTATAAAATAGTATTTAAACGTTATAGAAATGTTTTGGAAATGTTGTAGGTTGGATACGGATAAGCTCGATTTTAGAGCTATCCATGCAGTTGGATTTCGCAAAGTCCGCTGTGGGTTGATTGAGTTTAAAATACGTTATAAACTGATACTTTGTTAGGAGTAGGTTGAATTGTGTTGGTTGCTCTCTGGAATCTAGAGAGCACTTGTGAAAATAAAGGAAACAGAGAAGAAGAGAAAACAGAAGAGAAAACAGAAGGGATCGCGTGGTGATCGCTGCATAGAGTGCAGCGATCGATCTCTGCAGCAATGCAGAGATCGATCGCTGCATTGCTAGCATATGCAACGATCGATCTCTGCATTGCTGCAGAGATCGATCGCTGCAGCATGCAGTGCATGCAGCGATATGTCGCTGCATGCTGCATCGACTGGGCGCAGCCTCCTTTCCTCGGGCAGAATGTCAATTCTGCCCTCCCCTTTTATTTTAATCGAAATTAGTTTTAATAATGGTTTTATTTAATTTGTTTTAAGTTGTTTTAAATGGTTTAAACTTAGATTTTAATTCCGATTTCGATTTCGGTTTCGATTCGATTTAGGTTCCGCCCAGTGTTTAATTAAAGATATTAGGTTAAAAAAATATATGGTACGGATATCGGGTACAGTATTAGGGTCGTTACAGAGAGAGAGAGAGAGAATAACACACTAAATTTGTAGAAAAGTATCATAACCATGTCTCAGACTACTAAGAAGCTACTGTGAGAAAGTTTCTTTGATTTGCAACTTTTGTGGGGTGTTTTTCAGGTAATCAGTTTCACGCATGAACACGCACCGCCGCAATTTCAACCAGCCATGTATCAGTTGTTAGTATAAACGTCCACCTCTCCTCTGTATGTTGCATGGTTGAAACCACCCAAATATCAATAAAATTTGAAATCCTCACTGAACTACAAATTTTAATAATTAAAATCTTAAAGTATAAAAAACTTAAGAAATCAAATCCTTGCAGAGTCGGTACTAGAGAATGGGGGCGTTCTCCGTGTGGCAGGACCGGGGGGCCGGTCTGGGAGAACGGCCTCTATTCCTTTTCATTTTATAAATTAGCTTTAAAAAAATAACTACGATATTGATTTACTTAAAAATTTTACTACATGTTCTCCATATCATGGAAAGATAATCGAAAAATTTTCGTGATTTTCTAACAGTTGTATGATTTATTGTAATTTTAGTGAATTATTTTATAAAATTTATGTAAAATAATTATAATAATTCATACAAGTGTTAGAAAATCACTAAAATTTTTAATTATTTTTTTATGATGTGTTGAACATGTGATAAATTTTCAAGTAAATCCAATATCGTTGATATTTTTTAAAAATTAATTTATAAAGTAAAGAAATAATGGGGTCGTTCTCCCATACCGGCCCCCCAATCTTGGCACACGGAGAATGGCTCCCCGTTGTCAGGGACTGGCCTCCCGGTCCTGGCACACATATAATTGTTTTACGCGTATTTTATAAAATAATTAACTAAAATTACAATAAATCATAGAAGTGTTAAAAAATCACGAAAATTTTCAGATGATTTTCCTATTATATGGTAACTATGTGGTAAAAATTTAAAGTAAATGCAATATCGATTAATATTTTTTTAAAATTTAATTTATAAAATGAAGAAGGAACAAATGGTATTTAAAAAAAATACCAAACAATATTGTATTTACTTGAAACTTTTATCACTGGTTTGTCACATTATGAAAAAATAAACTTGAAATGTTTGTGATTTTCTAACATGTGTATGATTTATTATAACGTTTTACCCATGTTTATAAAATAATTCTTTAAAATTACAATAATTCATACAACTGTTAGAAAATCACAAAAATTTTCATATTATTTTCTCATAATGGGGTGAACATGTGGTAAAATTTTAAGTACAATCTAATATCGTTTGTTATTTTTTAATTAATTTATAAATAAAGAAGGAACGAGACCGTTCTCCCAGATCGGCCCCCTGGTCCTGGCACACAGATAACGACCCTCCGTTCTCCAGGACCAGCCCACCACCAGGATTTGATTTGTTAGATTTTTGATATTTTAAAATTTAGTTGTTAAAATTTTTAGTTACGGTGTGTTTTAAATTAAATTCATATTTTGAAATTCAAATTGGTTTTAACCGAAGTTTTATTCCGTGTGAGACGTAAGCTTAGTGGGTTCCTAGCCATGGAGGTTGTATATGTATGTTTCATAATTGTGTCTATATATATATATATATATATATATATATAATATATATATATATATATTATTATAATTCATTTGTTTAATGATAATATCATTTTTATCTTCAATAGGTTGAGATAGACTTACTAAAGGAATAGCTTCAATAGTATTATTCTTTAGACTAATAGGTTCTAAAGGTGGATGTATTGATTTAATACTTTCATTGTTTTTTATATTCCAATTTTTACAATGATTATTATTCTTCTAAAATATAATTTGATATTTGATACAGGTTTATAAAATATCGTTAAATACCATTCACTAAAAGTGATGAGATTCTGTTTCAAATCTAGATAAGAATAATATAAATCTTTAATTTTTTAAATTCTTCAGATTTTTTATGATATTTTTTATCAATCCAATTTCTGAGAATAGCATTTTCAGGTGATTGATATTCTTCGTTACATATTTTTCTAATATCATCTTTGCTGAAATGTGAGTAATTCATCATAATTTAAATTCCATTTCTGAAACAGTAGGTGACTCTCTTTTAGTGTGAGAGGTTTCTCCTTTTTCATATTTGAATTATTAATTGATTAGAATAACACCAATGAGGTATTTGTTGTTCAGATATTTTTAAAGCTCAACAGTAGTAATAGGAGTTTCAGATACAGAAAATCTAGAACTAGGTAAATCTACTTGATAAGGAGGAATAGATGACCTAGAAGATAGACTTCTGGAAAAAGATATTTTTCTTGATTGATTATTATCAAATTTAATTTCTATATGTCCTTCAGGGGTTTGAATAATTTGATCGATTTTTTTATTAATAATTGGTTGAGGCAATACAGCTTGAGGAATAGTCCATTGTTCTGGAAATGTTACTTCATCCCAGTTTAATCTAGGAATAGCTATATTAGTTTTCATAATATCACTTTCGATTAATAAAGTTTTTCCTGGATTATCCTTTAACTTGACTTGAGGACATAAAGTATTCATTACTTTATAACTTAATCGATAGATTATAGCAATAGTTTCTGAACCTTGAAGAAACTCGTATCCATGAGTTTGAATATTTAAAACTACTGATTCAAATAAATTTCTATCGGTCAAAGATAAAGTTAAATTAGGATAAACATTAAAATAAATGGGACCATGACATAGACTGGTTTGTATAACACCCATTAAAGATTCTTTATAATTTTGACTCCTAGTGTCTCTAAGAGTAGCTAATATACTAGCATTTAAACCTGGAATAGTTAAGGGTTTAAAAGCTATTTGAATAAGTCCAATATGAATATACTTATATTTAGCAAAATATTTTTGAATATCTTTTAATCCTAATAATTTTATAGTTTTTTCATTAGTATCTAAGCAGATAGTTTGCTCAGAAGTTTTAACATACGATTAATAAGATTTTCAAAAGTGCCTATTTTATAAATAGTTTTTGGCTCAATATCAGGAAGTGTCCAATATTTAATACTTCTTCTTGTGATAATTCTATAATTTCTTCATTTTTAATAGAATTTTCAGAGAATATATTGGAGATCAAATTCATATTCAATTTGTAAAATTTACTTTCAAATACATAACTACTTGACTTCAAGTTTTCAACTGTAAATAGATATAAGGTTTAACTTCGTATTGATCTTCGATTCATCTCGTATTGACTTGCGGATAACTTCGTATTGATCTATTAATTCCCTCTATACGAAACATGCGACTAACAAGATTACTTGCACTGTCAAAGACTAATTTCACAAAGTTTGCAAATGTCTCTCAACCATGCAAATGGGTATTTTGCCTGACGCCTTTCTCACGGCTAAGCGCCACACACCCCAACACGGCAACAGACAGACATCTTACAACAAGATGAAATCACAGCAAGTATTCTTGCACATGAAAGCACGGAAAGAGTTAATAGAATCGTGTTGAAGAGATCACCTCATCGTATTGAGAAGAACAAAAGATCGTATTGAAGTTAAACAAATATCGATTTACATTAGAAAACTTATCGACAAGTCCTTAGTTATTTGAAAGCAAATACAAATTTAGCCAATCATTTGGCTCTGATACCAAAGGGGGGAAGCGAGGGGAAGAAGTATAAGAAAATACTTACTTGTTTATTCACAGTAGTTGTATCATACAAGAGGGAGAGAGAGAGAGCAATCAGAGCTAGAGTTTTTACAAGGAGGGGAGGCAAACTCTAAAACTTGTTAAAGAAATGCAACTAGCTCCTTATATAGAAACGGGAGTTACAAGCGACAAACTAGTAAAGTAAAAGTAGATTCCCACTTATCAACTAGTGGGCCCTAGGCTAGAAACAAACAAAGTAAAAAGCAAATAGTACTCCCATAGTGGAGTACGAAGATTCTTTCTTTGATAAAGTAGTGGGGACCACTACTTAACCTTATCAGAAACTTTATCTCTTGCCATAAGATCGAATCTAGTGGTAGGGACCACCTTGTTATATTTTTTCCATACTGACGAAGTTTAGTCATCACTAAACTACATTCAGTCTTTAAGAATTCCATTCTTTACTTCTGTCACCGTTAAATAGAGGCTAGCCTCTTTATGTTGTTCTTCAAGCTGAGTAACTAAATTCATCAATATTGAGTCTTTCTTGATACTGCTGCACCATTGATGACTAAATTCTAGAAATCTTCTATAATTCTGTTGCTTGCATATGAAGCGGTAGCCAAGTAGGTCTGTTGAAAACTTTTCGATAATTTCTTCTAGAAATGGGCCAATATCCATGAGATAGCTAGGATATAATCTCGATAACGAAAAGTTCTGGCAATGCGAGCAGGTAAATACCCGATTATTCCACGGAGCTAACTTAAAGGATTATCCGATCATAAATCGTTGGCAGATACTTCAACTGTTGATCTGGCAAATATTCTCAATATGTTGATCGTCCCACTCGCCAATCATAGATCCTTTCTTTTTCTTTTCCTTTGTATGTAAAAAGAAACATATTTTTCTTCAAATTCTTCCTTAATAAAGCAAAGGCTCATCATAGAAGTATGGCCATATCCATATAGGTGTTTGAAGATGAAAATTGCGTTTTCATATCCTCAAATAAGGTCGGCTGTGGGCTTCCTTATCAGATCAGGAGATATTCGAATAGTAGCATAAGCGCGTTCAATATAATGAGATTACCTTTTCTCTTCACCTCATTGAAGTTTCTGCTTTGCTTTTTCTTATAGATTTAGAGATGTCTTAACGGTTAAACACTATAGTCTCATAACGAGTAACGCCCCATTTTACATAAAAGTCCTTTGAACTCATATAAACCCAAATAAGGGTCCTTGATATATCTCAAGATTCCATCGCCATATCCATTTATCTGGCATTCAGAGCAAAACTAAAATCTTGCTCTGTATGAAATCATTCCTATTTGATAATAGGATGGAGACTGAAAACCAATAGAAACGCGTCGGCCTAACTGCCGCAATAAAGCGAACTCCGGAGAGTGGTTCGGCCACCAAACATAAAACCAATGAGGAATTGATCCTCGGTTTTTATTATAATATTTCCAGGCTTATAGAGACAACCATAATGGGTTCTCTGACCGATTCTGAATATATAACATATTGTCCAATCATAACAGAATCCCAGTAATTATACGTTTGATCATTCTGAGGCGTTCTAATAGCAAAACACATTTAGAGGCCCCCTTCTTGGGATGTATAATCCTTATACATAACATTTCAAATGATGAGAGCAATTTTCCATAGTCACATAGATGTGCACACGCGACGCTTCTGGTTTCGTAAGATAGTCTTTGTTCGGTAAGCTCCAATAAGTATATTCTTTAGACTAATAGGTTCTAAAGGTGGATGTATTGATTAAACTTTCATTGTTTTTTATATTCCAATTTTTACAATGATTATTATATTCTTCTAAAATATTAATTTGATATTTTGATACAGGTTTATAAATATCGTTAAATACCATTCACTAAAAGTGATGAGATTCTGTTTCAAATCTAGATAAGAATAATATAAATCTTTTAATTTTTAAATTCTTCAGATTTTTTATGATATTTTTTATCAATCCAATTTCTGAGCATAGCATTTTCAGGTGATGATATTCTTCGTTACATATTTTTCTACTCTCATCTTTGCTGAAATGTGAGTAATTCATCATAATTTAAATTCCATTTCTGAAACAGTAGTGACTCTCTTTTAGTGTGAGAGGTTTCTCCTTTTTCATATTTTTGAATTATTAAATTGATTCGAATAAACACCATGAGGTAATTTGTGTTCAGATATTTTTAAAGCTTCAACTTAGTAATAGGAGTTTCAGATACAGAAAATCTAGAACTAGGTAAATCTACTTGATAAGGAGGAATAGATGACCTAGAAGATAGACTTCTGGAAAAAGATATTTTTCTTGATTGATTATTATCAAATTTAATTTCTATATGTCCTTCAGGGGTTTGAATAATTTGATCGATTTTTTTATTAATAATTGGTTGAGGCAATACAGCTTGAGGAATAGTCCATTGTTCTGGAAATGTTACTTCATCCCAGTTTAATCTAGGAATAGCTATATTAGTTTTCATAATATCACTTTCGATTAATAAAGTTTTTCCTGGATTATCCTTTAACTTGACTTGAGGACATAAAGTATTCATTACTTTATAACTTAATCGATAGATTATAGCAATAGTTTCTGAACCTTGAAGAAACTCGTATCCATGAGTTTGAATATTTAAAACTACTGATTCAAATAAATTTCTATCGGTCAAAGATAAAGTTAAATTAGGATAAACATTAAAATAAATGGGACCATGACATAGACTGGTTTGTATAACACCCATTAAAGATTCTTTATAATTTTGACTCCTAGTGTCTCTAAGAGTAGCTAATATACTAGCATTTAAACCTGGAATAGTTAAGGGTTTAAAAGCTATTTGAATAAGTCCAATATGAATATACTTATATTTAGCAAAATATTTTTGAATATCTTTTAATCCTAATAATTTTATAGTTTTTTCATTAGTATCTAAGCAGATAGTTTGCTCAGAAGTTTTAACAATACGATTAATAAGATTTTCAAAAGTGCCTATTTTATAAATAGTTTTTGGCTCAATATCAGGAAGTGTCCAATTATTTAATACTTCTTCTTGTGATAATTCTATAATTTCTTCATTTTTAATAGAATTTTCAGAGAATATATTGGAGATCAAATTCATATTCAATTTGTAAAATTTACTTTCAAATAACATAACTACTTGACTTCAAGTTTTCAACTGTAAATAGATATAAGGTTTAACTTCGTATTGATCTTCGATTCATCTCGTATTGACTTGCGGATAACTTCGTATTGATCTATTAATTCCCTCTATACTAAACATGCGACTAACAAGATTACTTGCACTGTCAAAGACTAATTTCACAAAGTTTGCAAATGTCTCTCAACCATGCAAATGGGTATTTTTGCCTGACGCCTTTCTCACGGCTAAGCGGCCACACACCCCAACACGGCAACAGAAAGACATCTTACAAACAAGATGAAATCACAGCAAGTATTCTTTGCACATGAAAGCACGGAAAGAGTTAATAGAATCGTGTTGAAGAGATCACCTCATCGTATTGAGAAGAACAAAGATCGTATTGAAGTTAAAACAAATATCGATTTACATTAGAAACTTATCGACAAGTCCTTAGTTATTTGAAAGCAAATACAAATTTAGCCAATCATTTGGCTCTGATACCAAAGGGGGGAAGCGAGGGGAAGAAGTATAAGAAAATACTTACTTGTTTATTCACAGTAGTTGTATCATACAAAGAGGGAGAGAGAGAGAGCAATCAGAGCTAGAGTTTTTACAAGGAGGGAAGGCAAACTCTAAAAACTTGTTAAAGAAATGCAAACTAGCTCCCTTATATAGAAACGGGAGTTACAAGCGACAAACTAGTAAAAGTAAAAGTAGATTCCCACTTATCAACTAGTGGGCCCTAGGCTAGAAACAAACAAAGTAAAAAGCAAATAGTACTCCCATAGTGGAGTACGAAGATTCTTTCTTTGATAAAGTAGTGGGGACCACTACTTAACCTTATCAGAAACTTTATCTTCTGCCATAAGATCGAATCATAGTGGTAGGGACCACCTTGTTATATTTTTCCATACTGACGAAGTTTAGTCATCACTAAACTACATTCAGTCTTTAAGAATTCCACTTCTTTACTTCTGTCACCGTTAAATAGAGGCATAGCCTCTTTATGTTGTTCTTCAAGCTGAGTAACTAAATTCATCAAATATTGAGTCTTTTCTTGATACTGCTGCACCAATTGATGACTAAATTCTAGAAATCTTCTATAATTCTGTGCTTGCATATGAAGCGGTAGCCAAGTAGGTCTGTTGAAAACTTTTCGATAATTTCTTCTAGAAATGGGCCAATATCCATGATAATAGCTAGGATGATAATCTCGATAACGAAAAGTTCTGTCAATGCGAGCAGGGAAATACCCGATATTCCAAGGAGCTAAATTATAAGGATTCATCCGATCAATAAATCTTGGCAGATAATTCAGCTGTTGATCTGCAAATATTTCCTCAATATGTTGATCGTCCCACTCAGGCCAATTCATAGATCTTTCTTTTCTTTTCCTTTGTATGTCAAAAGAAACATATTTTCTTCAAAATCTTCCTTAATAAAAGCAAAAGGCTCATCATTATAAGTATGGCCAATATCCATATGAGGTGTTTGAATATTAAATAATTGAGTTTTCATAGCCTCAAATAATTTTTCGTCTGTTTCTTCCTTAGTCATATCAGGATATATTCGAGAAATAGTAGCATAAAGCGTTTCAATATAATTGATATTATCCTTTTCATCTTCAGCCTCATTGATAGCTTTCTGCTTTGCTTTTTCTTTATAGATATTAATAGATGTCTTAATACGTGTTAAACACTTATTAGTCTCATAACGAGACTCCCATTTTACATAAAAGTTCCTTTGAACTGCATATAAACCCAAATAAGGGTCTTGATATATCTCAAGATTCCATTGCCATATCCAGTTTATCTGGAATTCAGAGCAAAACCATAATAATTCTTGCTCTTTATTAAATAATTTCCTATTTGATAAAATAGGATGATACTTTAACCAAATATGAAACTCTTCTTGAATAACTGCCGGAAATAAAGCTAACTCCGGAGAGTGTTCCTGCCACCAAACATAAAACCAAGGAGGAAATTTATCCTCTGTTTTTATAATTTCAGGATTAATAGAGAAGAACCATAAATGGGTTCTCTGAGGATTCTGAATATAGAACATATTTGTCCAATCATTAACATAATCCCAATAATTATACTTTTGATCATTCTTGAGGCTTCTAATAGCAAACACATTTAAGCCCCATTCTTGAGGATGTATAATCCTGATAATATAACATTTCGAATGAGTGATAGCAGATTTTCCATATTCACCAATATAATGGTGCACAATCTGAACCGACTGTGTTTCGATAAGAATAGTCTTTGTTCGGTAGCTCCAATAAAATGTAAAATGATAGCTTGTATTAGTGTATAAACACTATCTTCATAAACCAAATTATTTTCATGTCTTACAGCGGTTAATATTTCATGACGCTGTTCTAGAGATAAATAATTATCCCACCAACCTTTTAATGCACCATTAAATCCATTAATAATAAAAGCAGCTATATCAGAATCTTTATTCTTAGATGCTCTACAAATACTAGAATACATCATCATTTTTTGGAGTAATTCATAAATTTGATATTCTGTTAAACCATCAAGGTTCCAATCATATATAGCGTTTGCACTATAAGAGGATTGTTCATGCAACCAATCTTCTTCCCATAATAAATCTACGGGAGTAGGTCTTTTATAATAAGTTCTTCTAATTCTATCTCCACCAGGCCCTTTATCCTCATATCTAACTCGATGAATACTTAAAGGGTTTCTAGATTCTGGTAATGGATAGATATGATTACATTCAATAAAAGATTTTTCTATTTTTTTAATATCTTTTAAATGAGAAGGCATATCTTCTTTTAAATGAGAAGGCATATCTTCTTCTTCACTAGAAGTATCATCTGCTGGCCAAGAACTAGAATCAATAGTTGGATGTATTTCAGTGTGATAATTTTTCATAGAATTTTCGGCTTGTGTATTAATAACACTAATATTTAATTGTTTCATTCTTTTAGCTAATTGTTCAATAAAGTCATTATTGTCTTTGGGTGATTTAAAATTAAATTTGGATATCATTATAGGTGGTTTTAAATCAGGAATAGAAATATTTTCTTTCTTTATTCTAGATGTCGAAGGAGGTGTCATAGGAATTTCTTCTATAGGCCTTTTTGTTTCCTTTTCAGATAATTTAATTATTTGGGTTTCAACTCTTGATAATTGTTGTCCTATAGTACTCATATGAATATTATTACAATTTATTTGTTTAATTATAATATCATTTTTATCTTCAATAGGTTGAGATAAAGTAACTAAAGGTATAACTTCAATAGTATTATTCTTTAGACTAATAGGTTCTAAAGGTGGATGTATAGATTTAATACTTTCATTGTTTTTTATATTCCAATTTTTACAATGATTATTATATTCTTCTAAAATATTAATTTGATATTTTGATACAGGTTTATAAAATATCGTTAAATACCATTCACTAAAAGTGATGAGATTCTGTTTCAAATCTAGATAAGAATAATATAAATCTTTTAATTTTTTAAAGTCTTCAGATTTTTTCTGATATTTTTTATCAATCCAATTTCTGAGAATAGCATTTTCAGGTGATTGATATTCTTCGTTACATATTTTTCTAATATCATCTTTGCTTAAATTTGAGTAATTCATCATAATTTAAATTCCATTTCTGAAACAGTAGGTGACTCTTGCTAATATGCTAGCATTTAAACCTGGAATAGTTAAGGGTTTAAAAGCTATTTGAATAAGTCCAATATGAATATACTTATATTTAGCAAAATATTTTTGAATATCTTTAATCCTAATAATTTTATAGTTTTTTCATTAGTATCTAAGCAAATAGTTTGCTCAGAAGTTTTAACAATTCGATTAATAAGATTTTCAAAAGTACCTATTTTATAAATAGTTTTTGGCTCAATATCGGGAATTGTCCAATTATTTAATACTTCTTCTTGTGATAATTCTATAATTTCCTCATTTTTAATAGAATTTTCAGAGAATATATTTGAGATCAAATTCATATTCAATTTGTAGAATTTACTTTCAAATAACATAACTACTTGACTTCAAGTATTCAACTGTAAATAGATATAAGGTTTAACTTCGTATTGATCTTCGATTCATCTCGTATTGACTTGCGGATAACTTCGTATTGATCTATTAATTCCCTCTATACTAAACATGCGACTAACAAGATTACTTGCACTGTCAAAGACTAATTTCACAAAGTTTGCAAATGTCTCTCAACCATGCAAATGGGTATTTTTGCCTGACGCCTTTCTCACGGCTAAGCGGCCACACACCCCAACACGGCAACAGAAAGACATCTTACAAACAAGATGAAATCACAGCAAGTATTCTTTGCACATGAAAGCACGGAAAGAGTTAATAGAATCGTGTTGAAGAGATCACCTCATCGTATTGAGAAGAACAAAAGATCGTATTGAAGTTAAAACAAATATCGATTTACATTAGAAAACTTATCGACAAGTCCTTAGTTATTTGAAAGCAAATACAAATTTAGCCAATCATTTGGCTCTGATACCAAAGGGGGGAAGCGAGGGGAAGAAGTATAAGAAAATACTTACTTGTTTATTCACAGTAGTTGTATCATACAAAGAGGGAGAGAGAGAGAGCAATCATTACAAAATTTAAGATGTAGAACTTTAACCGAATTTAGATGGTATAAAGATGTTTTTATAACTAAAGTTATGCAAAGACCAGATGCTAATTCTGAGCACTGGAAATCTAAATTTATTGATGGATTACCTCCTTTATTTTCTAAAAGAATTAAAAAGAAATTATTAGAATTAAATGATGGACAATTTATTCCTTGGGCTACATGTACATATGGTCATTTAATTAGTGTATGTGTTCAAGAAGGTTTAAGTTTATGTAATGATATGAAATTACAATATCAATTTAAAAAACAAAATTTAGATGGTAAAAAAGAAATAGGTGAATTTTGTGATCAATTTGCTTATCATATTCCTAAACCTAATTTAAAAGGTTTATCCAAAGCTGATAAAAGCGAAGAATATATGAAATATAAACGTAAAAAGAAATTACAGAAAAGAACTTTTAAAAAATATAAGCAAAAATATGATATTCCCGAATCTTCTAATAGAAATAAAACATTTAAAAAGAAGAAGTCTAAAAAGGACTTATCTGAAATTAAATGTTATAAATGTGGTAAATTTGGCCACTATGCATCTAAATGTACTACTCTAAAAAAATTAAATAATCTTGATATAGATGAAAGGTTCAAAGTAGCCTTAGAAAAACTATTATTAACTTCTTCGGAAGAATCTTCTGACTCAGAAGATATTATTGATGAGTTATCTTCTTCATCTGACAATGACACCTGTCAAAAATGTCAAGTCAATGTATTATCAACTGAGCAACAAAATATTTTAGATAATTTAGATCAGATACATGATCCTATATTTAGAAAAAAGATTATTGAAATTATTATTCAACAAAATAAAGATCAAGAAATGATTGAACACCCTAAGTTAAGAGGTCATCATTATTCTTTAACAGAAGTCTTTAATAGACTCGATAAAGCAAAAATCAAACCTGTAACTATTCAAGATCTTAATAGTGAAGTTAAAGATCTTAAAAAAGAATTACAAGAATTATTGTATAATTACAATCAATATCAGATTAATATTAATGACAGATTAGAGAAAATAGAAACCCATATGGATATTGGTTCCTCTTCTACTAATGAAGTTACCCCTTATAATGATAATGATATAAATATTTTAACAAAATTGAGATTTCAAAAATGGTTTATTAAAATTAATCTAATTATAAATCAAGACTATATTATCTCTGATTTAATAGCCCTTATAGATAGTGGTGCTGATATTAATTGTATAAAAGAAGGAATTATTCCCACTAAATATTTTGAGAAAACAAAACAATCTTTATATTCAGCCGGTGGAAATAAATTAAAAGTAAACTATAAATTATCTGATGCTAGTATTTGCAATAATGATGTTAGTATAACAACTACTTTTTTATTAGTAAAAAATTTACAACATAAAATTATTTTAGGCACTCCATTTTTAAATATGATAATGCCTATTAAAACTATTGATGAAAAAGGCATAAGTGCTACTTTTAATAATCAATCTATTTATTATGCTTTTATTATGTACCCTGAAGATATTTTTATAAATGAATTAAAAACTCAATATTTAGATAAACAAAAACATATTAGTTTTTTAAAATCAGAAATTTATTATTTAAAAATTGAAGATCAATTAAAACAACCTAAAATAATTGAAAAAATTAAAAATATTGAAAATACTTTTATTATTGAAGTATGTGGTGATACACCAAATATATTTTGGGACAGGAAAAAACATATTGTTGATCTTCCTTATATTGCTAATTATAATGAAAAATTCATTCCTACTAAATCTAGACCAAGTCAAATGAAATCTGAATATTTAGAATTATGTTCTAAAGAAATAGAATCCTTATTAGAAAAAAAGCTTATTAGACCTAGTAAATCACCTTGGAGTTGTACTGCATTTTATGTTAATAATGCAGCCGAAAAGGAAAGAGGTGTTCCTAGACTAGTTATAAATTATAAACCTTTAAATGATGCTTTACAATGGATTAGGTATCCTATTCCTAATAAAAAAGATTTATTAGACCGACTTCAGTCTGCCTTAATATTTTCTAAATTTGATTTAAAATCAGGTTATTGGCAAATTCAAGTAGCAGAAAAGGATAGGTATAAAACTGCATTTGTAGTCCCCTTAGGACATTATGAATGGAATGTTATGCCATTTGGCTTGAAAAATGCTCCCTCTGAGTTTCAAAATATTATGAATGACATATTTAAAATTCATTCTAAATTTTGTATCGTTTATATTGATGATGTTTTAGTATTTTCAGAATCTCTAGATCAACATATAAAACATTTACAAATTATTAAAGAAACTATTAAATATAATGGACTAGTCTTATCTGCTCCTAAAATGAAATTATTTCAAACAACAGTTAGATTTCTAGGACATAACATTAATCAAGGTACTATTATTCCTATAAATAGATGTATAGAATTTGCATCTAAATTTCCTAATGAAATTACAGACAAAAAACAACTACAAAGATTTTTAGGTAGTTTAAATTATTTAGGAGATTTTTATAAAAATTTAGCTCAAGACACAGCTATTTTATATCTAAGATTAAGAAAAAATCCTAAACCATGGAGTGAAGAACATACTCAAGCTATTATTATTTTAAAACAAAAAGCGATTAGTTTACCCTGTTTAAATTTATCTAATCCAGTTTGGAAAAAAATTATTGAAACAGATGCTTCTAATATTGGTTATGGTGGCATTCTTAAACAATTAAATCCTAATACAAATATTGAAGAATTGATTAGATTTACTTCTGGTATATGGAAACCAGTTCAATTAAATTATTCTACTGTTAAAAAAGAAATTTTATCTCTTATTAAATGTATTTCCAAATTTCAGGATGATTTATTAAATCAATCATTTTTAATTCGAATTGATTGCTCATCTGCTAAAGATATATTAGAAAAAGATATTAAAAATCTTGTTTCAAAACAAATATTCGCTCGATGGCAAGCAGAATTATCTGTTTATGATTTCTCTATTGAATATATTAAGGGAGCAAGTAACTCTCTTCCTGATTTTTTAACACGAGAATTCTTACAGAATGCATAATCCCTTTAAAAGAAGGGGTCAAAGCCAAGTATTTTGGTTATATTCGCAAAAGCCAAGTATGTTGGTTATATTCGCAAAACCATATGGGTCATACAATATTATTTCCCTTTTATGGAAAAGACTTATTATTTGATTCCGCTCCGATTTTATTGGGGTTATACATATAAGTCTAAAGCCTGATATTATTATTATTGGGATTATACATATGGTGGATAGAGCACTCTTACGAGTTATCTCTATTTAGGCAAGAGCTATTTCCGATATGGTTAAATTTTTATGAGTTATCTATCAGATATAAAAAGAACTTTTATATAAAATAGTGGGCTCGTTATGAGACAAATCAATATTGATTATATTGATATTAAGACAAGTGAATTCTATTAAGACATCCATTAGCTGCAGAAACTGAAAAGGATAATTTTGATTATATTTATGGTACTATTTCTCGATTATATCCTGATATGAATAAACTTATATGGATCCTATTGACAGGCATTATGGACTTTCCTATTTCCAAGCGAAATATTCGTCATATTATTATTCAGCCTTGGTGGCAGAGATATTATAGAAATTATAATTTTCATGAAAGATATATGAATGCATATAAAATTCCTCATCGAGAATTTGAATCTTTTGGCGCCTATATAACCTATCGACCGGGCTGCCCTTGCAACTTCTGTATAGCAGAAAATAAGAAACTTTATAAATCTACATCTATGAGTAATTCTCCACCAGATAAAGTTTTACCTTACTGGAGCCGAAGATATGGAGAAGCTTATCATGCCGATTTTATTCGCTATGGCAAAGAAGCTTATGGTGCTAAACTATTTGAAGAAATTAAAGCGGGAAAGAACTAAGGGTTTATCCAATATGGGTATTATTTGATCCTTATCCGATAGACACGGTGGCCCCTACTATTTTATTAAAGGAAGCATCTTAGTACTCTCCTATAAAGAGTTTTGTTTGTAAAGAGTTTTGTTTGTAACTAAACTAGGTCCCACCATACACTATGTGGGAATCTACTTTTATTGTGTCTACTTTTTTAATTTAGCTTTTGCAACTCCCGTGTCTATATAAGGGAGTATCGTTTGCTTTTCAATTTAAGTTTTTAGAGTTTGCCTTCCCTCCTTGTAAAAACTCTAGCTCTGATTGCTCTCTCTCTCTCCCTCTTTGTATGATACAACTACTGTGAATAAACAAGTAAGTATTTTCTTATACTTCTTCCCCTCGCTTCCCCCCTTTGGTATCAAAGCCAAATGATTGGCTAAATTTGTATTTGCTTTCAAATAACTAAGGACTTGTCGATAAGTTTTCTAATGTAAATCGATATTTGTTTTAACTTCAATACGATCTTTTGTTCTTCTCAATACGATGAGGTGATCTCTTCAACACGATTCTATTAACTCTTTCCGTGCTTTCATGTGCAAAGAATACTTGCTGTGATTTCATCTTGTTTGTAAGATGTCTTTCTGTTGCCGTGTTGAGGTGTGTGGCCGCTTAGCCGTGAGAAAGGCGTCAGGCAAAAATACCCATTTGCATGGTTGAGAGACATTTGCAAACTTTGTGAAATTAGTCTTTGACAGTGCAAGTAATCTTGTTAGTCGCATGTTTAGTATAGAGGGAATTAATAGATCAATACGAAGTTATCCGCAAGTCAATACGAGATGAATCGAAGATCAATACGAAGTTAAACCTTATATCTATTTACAGTTGAATACTTGAAGTCAAGTAGTTATGTTATTTGAAAGTAAATTCTACAAATTGAATATGAATTTGATCTCAAATATATTCTCTGAAAATTCTATTAAAAATGAGGAAATTATAGAATTATCACAAGAAGAAGTATTAAATAATTGGACAATTCCCGATATTGAGCCAAAAACTATTTATAAAATAGGTACTTTTGAAAATCTTATTAATCGAATTGTTAAAACTTCTGAGCAAACTATTTGCTTAGATACTAATGAAAAAACTATAAAATTATTAGGATTAAAAGATATTCAAAAATATTTTGCTAAATATAAGTATATTCATATTGGACTTATTCAAAGAGCTTTTAAACCCTTAACTATTCCAGGTTTAAATGCTAGCATATTAGCAAGAGTCACCTACTGTTTCAGAAATGGAATTTAAATTATGATGAATTACTCAAATTTAAGCAAAGATGATATTAGAAAAATATGTAACGAAGAATATCAATCACCTGAAAATGCTATTCTCAGAAATTGGATTGATAAAAAATATCAGAAAAAATCTGAAGACTTTAAAAAATTAAAAGATTTATATTATTCTTATCTAGATTTGAAACAGAATCTCATCACTTTTAGTGAATGGTATTTAACGATATTTTATAAACCTGTATCAAAATATCAAATTAATATTTTAGAAGAATATAATAATCATTGTAAAAATTGGAATATAAAAAACAATGAAAGTATTAACTCTATACATCCACCTTTAGAACCTATTAGTCTAAAGAATAATACTATTGAAGCTATACCTTTAGTTACTTTATCTCAACCTATTGAAGATAAAAATGATATTATAATTAAACAAATAAATTATAATAATATTCATATGAGTACTATAGGATAACAATTATCAAGAGTTGAAACCCAAATAATTAAATTATCTGAAAAGGAAACAAAAAGGCCTATAGAAGAAATTCCTATGACACCTCCTTCGACATCTAGAATAAAGAAAGAAAATATTTCTATTCCTGATTTAAAACCACCTATAATGATATCCAAATTTAATTTTAAATCACCCAAAGACAATAATGACTTTATTGAACAATTAGCTAAAAGAATGAAACAATTAAATATTAGTGTTATTAATACACAAGTCGAAAATTCTATGGAAAATTATCACACTGAAATACATCCAACTATTGATTCTAGTTCTTGGCCAGCAGATGATACTTCTAGTGAAGAAGAAGATATGCCTTCTCATTTAAAAGAAGATATGCCTTCTCATTTAAAAGATATTAAAAAAATAGAAAAATCTTTTATTGAATGTAATCATATCTATCCATTACCAGAATCTAGAAACCCTTTATATATATACTAGTGAGCTCTACTACAACAATTAATTTAAGAGTACTCATATGTTTATTTTTTTATTCTATTATCTATCTTATAATATTCGTTGATATGTCAAATATTGATTGGTACAATTAATATAATAAATCATAGATAATTAATTTATTACATTAATTATATCAATTATTATTTGACACGTCAGTAAATATTTTAAGAGAATAAATATAACATTATTCTTAATTTAATTGAAATTTATAAGTATATCTAATGAATTTTGAGATTTATTAAAATGGAAATAACTTCAATATATCGTATTTTTTGATGAACTTGTTAGTATAATAATTGCGTAACATATAAATTAGAAAAACATGTTAATGTAAATAAGATCAACAAATAATCAAATGGGCATAATCGAAATTCATCGAGTAAATAATATCATATGAAAAAAGTCAATTACGAATAAAAGTTCAGTTAACCTAATAAAAAAAACAATCAAAATACGTAACATGATTAAAAAAAAAGAACTTTCTTAAATTAGTGACACATAAGATTATGTAACATGTTACATCATCAAACATTAAAAATGTTGTAAATTTAGACTTAGCAAAGGCTACTCAACGACAGCTTCAAATTAATGCATTATATTCCAAAACTCACCGACAAAGAACACAACCCCACCAACCCCATACATGTTTTTCCACACGTGTTTCCAGAAAACTGTTCAACTTAGTGTTTGGCAACCTAGAAAATGGATACGTGTTGGGAAAGTCCAAGAAAAGCATATCAGCAGTGATAAATTCTCTGTTACATCTCCCACCTACTTAGGCCCTAACCTACGTTCAGACAAGTTCAATTATTAGCTCCCAAAGATTGCTCCAAGCCATGGATACAGTCATAAGTGCACCTGTGACTCATGTCACTAGGCAATGTCGTTAAAATTTCAATTAGTGCACACCAAATACATGTACTATAAATCCGTCAATTTTGTAAATAATTAAAAATCTAAGTAAATCGAAATAAAGTTTTAGATAATGTTTAAAATTTTAGTGAATAAAGATTTAAAGTATCTAAAGAGATATACGGAAAATATGTGCAAGATTATCATTGATATTGATAACTCTATGAAAATTAGAGTTATTTGTTATCATTATAAGCAAAGTTTTATGTTTATTTTTGAGTTTTAGTTAATTTTTAATATATTTTAAATTATGATCAAGATAAATAATTAAACATGTGAACCAAAGATTAAAAATGATGAATTTAGTAAGCCGAGTTGTGACCCAAAGGAGTCTAAGTTGCAACATTTAAAGAAAGAAATGTCGCGGCTCGAGCTCTATTTCTATGGCTTGGTCGCAGCTCAAATATCGTTATACCCCTTGACGAGCATGAACTAGTTTGATTAACTTATCAAAATTAGATTCAATCATTATATGTGTAGAGTTTTCCAGTGTTTTTAGTACAATATTGTCTGCTTTTGGGCGAAATTCGCAAAGATTTATTTTTGAGTTAGTCCAAAATGCATAGTACTAGGTATGAAGAAGAATTCTACTTATAAATCATCTATTTTTCATTTTTCAAAATAATATTGAATTCTACACCTCCACTGGTATGGACTATACCCTCATAATCAACAGAATCTTGGATCGCCGTTGATTTTACAGGGTGAGCTGTTACAATATGCTCCTCAAAATCAAAAACCTCAATAACATAAATTAAAAAGTCGTAACTTATATTTCTTTTGTACGTAATCGCCAGAATTTCAAGAGGCCATCGACTTCAAAGTTAAAATAAATAAAATTTTTCTTTTAAATAATATTTTTGATCAAACTTCTATCCAAAATCTTAACATCAAAATAGATTATAATATCAAACTTGAGAATTTTATATTGTGAAGATTTTAGTATTTTCAAACATGCAGACAAGTCCCCTGTCTTTAAAAAATGTGAAGCACATAGCTAACTGGTTGGAAAGCCATGAGGAAGGCTAGGATCAAGCCACGTAAGCTGTATAATCAAAGTCAACTTATCGGAAGTTGGTGATTTATCTACCATGGATTCGAAAGGATAAATATTGATTGTTGATAATGATATTAATAAAGGATGATGACGATATTCATAAATGTCATGTCTGATATAACAAAAATTCAAGCCATTTGGCGTATTGCATTAGTTGACAAATCTTTGTGGGAGCAATTGATATTTTATATTCTTTGTTTTTCTCCTTATGAACTACTAGGTACACATTAAAAGTAACACGTTGATGTGTTAGTGAATGTCACGTCCTTCCACTTAATGAAACTTGGACTTTAACTCGTACATAATACTATCGTATCTCTATGTTAGGCTGTCACGTCATTATGTTTGGAAATAAATTAAATCTCTATGCTTTGAGACCATTTTGAGTTCTTCTAAATAAATTAAAACACGTACACATTTATCATAAAATGTAACAGCTACATCTGAGAAGGCAAGAATAATCTAAAATTAGGTAACAATAAAGGTCAAGTCTTAAGTACACAATCTCATATCTAGCTGGGTGACAGAGATGAATAATTCATAAATATAGTTCTCCTCTCAATCTAATATGATGTATTTAGCAGTAAAATTTAAACCAAATTGTGTGAGTTTAGACCTAAATGGACAATATTCTAATAGTGGAACAAGATTTTGCAAATAGTATCAATGCCAAAAATCTAGCTGGAAATGTGGTAGAAGAGAATATCGAGTCCTCAAGGGAAAAGAAAAAGATGGAGCAGCTTGCCTATGCAGGCAAGATTGACCATAAACATGTAATTTTGAGGGTCCAACCGAGTATATACAAGGGAAATGCACAATTTTATTTCGCTCAAGAGTGATGAAGATGAATGTTTCATAGAATTCACCTAACAATCTCGTACAACATATTTTTGGATAAAATAACACACACACAGCGGAAGATGTCAAAAATATGAGATTAAATAGATTAAAGGATACAAGAAGTTTTGTATACATATTATATGTATGCAAGTAGGAAATAACGTATAGTTTTCAGGTTGACATGGCTAGGCTACTTATGCGAGGGTAATAACCTAATATTCTTATTTTCTAAATATTTCAATTAATCATTGAAACTATAAGACATTTTAATTGGTCAACTCAAAGATGCCTTGCTTCTTCTTATCTGCGTCCCACGAAGTCAAGACGATATTATTTCTATCCTTTTCTTCAATATTTTATTTAAAAAATATTTTTTTAGTCCAATTGATAGATTATTTACTAAATATTTAATTTAATAATTGTAGAATTTGATGGTGTTCCACAATTCCACGTTAATGACAATAAATATTTAATATATTAGACTTATGATTTAAAATCAAGGTACCATGTTGTAATTAATTAATTGGGTCAATATGATTAGGGCAACACGAAAAGAATTAATGTTATATTATATTAAATTATTTATTATTACAAAAAACATAATTTGCTCTTAAAAATGGAAAGTTAGGTTAAATAGAACCTTGCAATCTTCATTAGATATTTCAAACGAGCGAGTCGAGTAGTATCAATTCTTAAATAGTTCTATCTCGGGTCGTTTGCTTTACGTGTCAACCTAAAATAAGCCGAGCTTGAGTGTCACAAAATTGACAAATGAAGTCAAATTGATTCTCTTGGAAAGTTAGGTTAAATAGAACCTTGCAATCTTTATTGAAGTAAAGATGTCAAACGAGCAAGTCGAGTAGTATCAATTCTTAAAAAGTTCTATCTCGAATTTTTAGCTTTACGCGTCAACCTAAAATAAGCCGAGCTTGAGTGTCACGAAATTGACAAATGAAGTCGAATTGATTCTCTTTTCTTAACTTATATTGCATATTTTATATTATTTATTTTTTAGAAATGTTGGCTATTTTATATTATTTATTTTATTAGAAATGTTGGCTATGTATAATTTTTATTTGTATATTTCTTGCTATGAATAATGAAAATATTTATTTATTATGCAAAGTTTGGTATAATAAGTGTCTTCCACGACTAAGAAATATTCTTTATAGCAATTAATTTATTTATTTTTCATAAAATTAAGTATAAGAATTTTTATTTTCTGTAAATGTGAAAGTACAATTCTCCAACATCATTTAGAAAAAATAAAAATATCAGAAGCAAAAACAAACAGATTTGCCCAATCAACCGTCAACGTGAGACAATTTATGACTCACTTTTGGCTGTTTGCTAGGCTATCAGGATATCTCTGCATGTGAAAACAACCACGCTAATATGTGACAATAGAGGTTACCGGAGACCATGTTGAGAGAGAGAGAGATTTATAAAACATCAAAATTGTGAGGCAATAGTGTTTGACTATAAACTCTCAAACAAGCATGACTGCATGAGGAGTTGATCAATTCAGAGCAAAGCCCTATTCCAGCCATCTCTCCTTTCTAACTCAAATACAATGAGACCTATTAAATTCTTGATTTTGCCTGACCAATCAACTCCACCTAAACCAAGACCAAAAACCCATGACACAAATGGACAAACACCATAAAACCCTAAACAAATGACACAATTTCGTATTTTAACCTGAATTAAACAAAATGATTAGAAGAAAATCAGTAACCCTTTGGTCAATTTTTTCGTTCGATCTTTTGGTCCAAGACATAGTGAAGTTTTGTACGATATTCTTAATACATAGTCAGTCGATCGGGGTATTACCTTTTGGCTCAAAAGTAATATTTAAAGTGAGATCTACCTTTGTAACAAGTTTTATTCTAATTAGAAACTTAATTATTAAATAAAAAATAGATGATCATTTTTTTTTTGTAAAAATATACGTAACTACTATGTATGAGAATGATTCTCAAAGCGTGATATTTTAATGAAAACTAAGACAAGATGGAAATGAAAAAACTAAAAACTATACAAAGTCCTCAACGACATGTTCAACCCTTATGCTTGGTCACTTCCGAGAAACACCATCTTTCATTCATGTCTTCTATATAAACGCTTAAAAATGGAGAGCCACTATCATCGTCATCATCGAGCTCTACAGCCATGGCGGCCCTGCGAATTCTCTTCTCTGTTTTTCTCCTCCATTCTTTTCTTCTCTCTCCCACCGCTTTGGGATACTCCAGAAAGGAAGTTATCAGCTGGTGCAGCCAAATGCCATATCCAAAACCTTGCGAGTATTTCTTAAATGAAAACCCTTCTGTTTTGCCCATCAGAGACAAATCTGATTTTCTGAAAATCGCCATTAAACTAGCTCTAGACCGAGCTGTAAACGCAGAGAAGAACACGCTTTCACTTGGCCTCAAGTGCAGAAACGAGAAAGAAAAGGCTGCCTGGGCCGACTGCCTTGAGCTTTACAAATACACCATTGAAAAGCTCAACAAAACCATCGACCCGAACGTCAAGTGCAGCGACTACGACTCGCAGTCATGGCTGAGTACGGCTCTGACAAACCTCGAGACCTGCTGGAATGGGTTCACAGAGCTCGGCGTCACCGACTACCTTCCTCCATTGATGTCTAACAACGTTTCGAAATTGATCAGCAACACTTTGTCTCTAAACAAACCTCTTTACAACCCGAAACCCAAATACAAACACGGGTTTCCGACGTGGGTTAAGCCAGGTGACCGGAAACTGTTGCAGGCGCCTTCTCCGGCGGTATCTGCAAATATAGTGGTGGCTCAAGATGGGTCTGGAGATTATGACACGATTAGTGCCGCTGTTAAAGCTGCTTCTGACCGGTCGGGTACTGGGAGGTACGTGATTTACGTGAAAGCAGGAACTTATAAAGAGAACATCGAGATAAAAACGAAGAACATCATGTTGATCGGAGATGGAATTGGAAAAACCATCATTACCGGAAGTAAAAGCGTTGGTGGAGGTAGCACAACTTTCCGGTCAGCCACAGTTGGTAAGTTTTTCTTTTTACCATTCTACTGCAAATACCTCCATTATCGCATGAACTGTCAAATAGAAGACGACCTTTAAGATCAAAACCTAACTGCAACTCAGACAGAAGATAAAACTTCAAGAAAAATATGATAATTAGCAGGACGACAGCAATGTTTTGAATTGAACTGTTCTAAAAAACTTTTAAAAAAAAGTATTGTTAAAGGGTGCTGATTGCTTTGTAGTGGGTAACTGGAAAGGCTTCAATTGAGATCAAGCCAACTAAATATGTAAAAAATAGTAGAATTGGAAAGAAGAAGAAGAAAAATGGATAATTCAGCGTTTAATTAGGTTTTGCAATGGCCCATTAAATTGCTTCTGCAGCAAGAATCTGACCCACAAAGAACAACTTAGTTTGAATATGCATTCGGCTAGTTGCAATAATTTTTATTTGATTTAATTACAATAATCTTTTATTTTCTGATTTACTGATAATATTTTTCATGCAGCTGTGGTTGGAGATGGTTTTATTGGGCGTGACATCACAATTGAAAACACGGCCGGCCCGGAAAACCACCAAGCAGTGGCTCTCCGGTCAGGCTCAGACTTCTCGGTGTTCTACAAATGCAGTTTTGAAGGCTATCAAGACACCCTTTACGTCCACTCGGAACGACAATTCTATCGAGAATGTGACATTTACGGCACAGTTGATTTCATTTTCGGCAATGCTGCTGTTGTGCTCCAAAACTGTAATATTTTTCCACGCAAACCTCCAAACAAGACCAACACTCTCACTGCTCAAGGCCGAACCGATCAGAACCAAAACACAGGGATTTCGATTATCAATTGTCGAGTCACAGCCTCAGCGGAGTTAGAGCCCGTGGTTAGTACGGTCAAGACGTACTTAGGGCGGCCGTGGAAGGAGTATTCTAGAACCGTTTTCATGAAGACATACCTCGATAGCTTGATTAATCCTGCCGGATGGATGGAGTGGAGTGGCGATTTTGCCTTGAAGACGTTGTATTACGGTGAGTATATGAATAATGGTCCAGGATCATCAACTGCCGATCGAGTTAACTGGCCGGGATATCATGTCATCACAAGTGCTTCAGAAGCTTCGCAATTCACCGTTGAAAACTTTATCGACGGAAATACTTGGCTTCCAGCCACAGATGTTCCGTACACAACTGGCATTTAAAATTATTTCGATTGTACAAAATTATCACAGAATAAGAGTCTGATAATAGTATTATTTCAAGTTATTCGATAAAATTGTGAAATTTTTCATACAAATAATAATGTAATAAACGATTTTCACATTCCTTCGTGAAACTCTTAGTAGTCAAATATTTTTAATTGGGTTGTTGGAGTTACTCCTAATTTTCAAATGACATAAAACATTTGACCATTTCAATCATAACCAATGATAAAATCACTAAACATATAGTTCAATAATTTAATATTTAAATTGTAGAATCATTTACTGACTTTGTGTTATGTCCAATAAGCGCGTCTAGACGTATTAATACAAAGATTTATAACCCTACAAGCGACACATTTGAGTCAAATATTCGAATGTGAATAGAAGTTAGTTGAAAGAAAACTAGCCGATCTAGCTCGATAATATCCAACTTTAGAATTCCGATTGCTAATGAAAAATGAACTGATTTTTTTGGTGAAATTTCCAAATCAAAGATGACAAAGATATTGCAACTTGCAAACTAGGGTTTGTAATTCAACTCCTTGTAAAGCGACATGTTGCCAAGGGATGTCTTTTTAAAATCTACGACGACAGTTTATGTCATCTCAAGATTTTAAGTCAAATTATAATTATTTAGGGGTATTTTTCAAAGAATAATTTATTTATACGCAAAGGATAGGGACCGTGTGAGGAAGTCAAATCAAAACTAGGGAGAACCCACGTACAAATTAGATATGTGACCGGTCAACTATAAGTTGGTACGGCAATAGAAGATCCACCAAAGATGTTTTTGTTAGAGTAATTTCGTGTTAATTCTTTTATTTTATTCTCTGAATATATTTACTGAAATATCAAATAATAATTGATGCAATAAATATAATAAATAATTATTTTTAATTTCATATATTAATTGTACTAATCATTATTTGTCTCATCAAAAAATATATTTAAAGAGTAGCATAAGAGAGTAAACGCAATCTCATTTTTATTAAGTGTAATTAAAAGTAACTTACAAAATATTTTATATTAAATTTTAATAAAAATTGATTAGAAATTTATTTAAAATTAAATATAATATAAAGATTTTTAAGAAAAAAATATTTTAAAACTTTAATTAAAAATTGAGTCTTCATAAATGAAGACTGAATTTTATTTTACCATTTGAATTTAATTAAATTATTATGTTAAACCCTAGCAATTGGAATCAGATCTTTCGTTATTGGCTTTGTGAATTGAGAGACGCTACAAAAGGCTGTCGTTGATTATGGAAGGGAATCAGTGAAGAAGAAGCTCGAGAGTAAGGAATGGAATGTGTTACAGGCTAGGCGGTATTATGGGCTGTTATGGTGGAGCTCTTTTTCTGCCTACGTGACTCTAGCAGGAAGAGCAGAATGAGCAGCAATGGACGTCGTGGATTATGTGTAAACTTCTTGTTATTTTCTTGTCGTTGTAGGTTTTCTTTCTTCTTCTTCGTCTTTGTAATTCCTTCCTTTCCTATGCAATTTCAAATTTTCAATACAATCCTCGCATGTTTCCTTGAACTCCGGCCTCCGCCATAACATAAAGAAGAAGAAGCTCGAGAGTAAGGAGTGGAATGACTCTTCATTCTATTATGATTCAGAAATTATGAGCACCAACGCTCACTTAGGCAAGCGAGTGACTGCTCACCATTTTAAGGTCTTCACCTATGGCTTCCGAGACCGTATGACCATTATCGACTCCAACAAAACCCTTATTTGCATGCGCAATGCGTTCGACTTCATCGGTTCCTTGGTCTGTCAGAAAGGGAGGTTCATGTTTGTTAATACGAACCCTCTCTTCGACGAGATTGTCGAGTAGATGACTAGAAAATTGGATGCTGCAACCCTGGCGACAAGATTCTTTGGAGAATGGGAGGGTTTCTTGCCAACAGTGGAAGCCCCAAGAAGTTTAGGTCTAGGCATAAGAGGGCCAGAGGCTCTATTTTGGTATTGCACAACCTCCTGATTGCTTTGTAGTTTTGGATACAAAGAGGAAGTCGTCGGTTATTTGCGAGGCGGATCGCTTGCAGATTCTGGTTGTGTCCCTTGTGGACTAGGCTATGCCGGAGGAGTTTTCTAATCAAATTTCTTACCTTGTTTCCTCTAATACTTCGGTCCAATTTATACATTTATTTTGTAATTTGATCATTTTGATATTAGAGTTTTTACCGGTCGATTTTAAACCTAATTTGAAAAATCAATTTTGAGAAAATTTTAGAATTTCAAATTGAAAAAAATGAATATTTAAAAAAAAAAATTTAGGGCTTTACATTGAATATGCTAACTCCACTTCAGCTATTAATATTATACCATTTATTTTCTCTTTATGTGTTGAATTCCAGTTTTTGAACCTGAAATGGTTCAAAAATCGCTTTTTTGCTGGCTTTCTCTTGGAGTTTGTTGTGGTTTAAATATTCTAGATCTGTTCGTCGATCAAATTCAGGTCAGTATTTGTTCTTTTCAGGTTACTGGTTCCTCAGTATCCACTCCATATTCCTCCTTGAGAGACATTTGTTTCTGATAGTTTTGATTTTGCAGTCTCTTAATACCAAGTATGGATCCAATGTTCCTATGATGCTCATGAATTCAGACAAAACACTATGACTCACTCATTATTTCTTGTGTTTCATAGGCTCGGGAGAAATACGCTAAATCTAACGTCGATGTCCGTTCATTTAACCAGGTTTCTCGTCACAATTTTTGTTACTCAGACCATTACTCAATAAAGATATGTTTTATTTACATGTGACTAAAATTTTGCAGATGAAGTCATTTGAAGACCATATTGGAGACTGTTGAAAAACCGAGATCGAAACGGAAATAGGAAAAACGAAAAATAGAGTGGACACCAAAGATTTACGTGGAAACCCTAAAGGGAAAAAACCACGGGAGAGAGGAGAAATCACTAAAATCAAAGGTACAATGAGTTTTGCGACTCAAGTATCAATATATAGAGAAAACATAAAACCCTAATATTGACATACGGGCCCGACCCGGCCCAACTAGAATTCAGGTCACACCCAATTCTAACAAATCTCCACCTTGACACGAATTCCATATAAGAGATCCAACGGGCTACTCGGCTTAAACCTAAAGCGAATCCAGAATAATGAACTCTAACAATCTCCACCTTCGAAATTCCGGTGCAAGGAAACAAATCTTCAAATCTTCCTCCACGAATTCCATATAAGAGATCCAACGGGCGACTTGGCCCAACTCAAAAACGAATGCAGAATACTGAACTCTGAAAAATCTCCACCTTCGAAATTTCGGTGCAAGGAAACAAATCTGCAAAACTCTAATTAAAAAAAAAAACCTCCTCTACCACAAAGGCCCTAGATGGGCCAAATCAGCATCTGATACCATTCAAGTTTAAGCCTCGCTTAAACTTGAGAGACTTAACTGAGAAGAAATCGCATCTCCTCCTCCATGGTATCACTGAACTATCAAGGTTGTCGCAACAAACTGCATCTGAACATGCTGAAGACTCCACACAGGAATCATTACTCTCGAACACATTCAATGCATAACCCACAGTTTCATCATATCGTCTCGAAGTATTAACCTTCCGCATTGTTCTGCCTTTGACGATACCATTCTGACGTGAAACTGAAATTGATGACTGAACATCTGTAATAGGCTGACTCACCGGCTCTGATATTCCCTCAGATCCCAAACTGAACTTCACCCGAGAACCTGACTTCTTCCGAGCCTTCTTAACATTTCTCTTAGAAGGTGAATTCACAAACTTTGCAGCCTTATAAATATCAGAATCAGACGTAGATGAACTAGCGACAGCGACATCACCTGTAACTGTAGAGCCCTGCAGAACATATAAACTGGCAATTTTTCTAAACCCTTTCATCACGACAAGAGAACCTCTGCTGACCTTCACAACTCCACCTTCACCAGTGTACTTGTACCCTTTAGAATCAAGAGTACTCAATGAGATCAGATTTCTCTTCATATCAGGGACGTGCCTCACATTGCCTAGTGTTCGAATGGCTCCATCGAACATCTTAATCTTGACCGTACCAATGCCAGCAATTCTACAAGATGCGTTATTTCCCATCAACACAGCACCTCTAGAAATCGTTTCATATGTTGAAAACAAGTCTCGATTAGGACACATATGAAACGTGCAGCCAGAATCAAGAATCCACTCCTCGTTCTGATTCGGATCAATATCATATGCAACGAGGAGTTCACCATCAATGTGATTTTCAGCAACATCAGCTTCGCCAGACTTCTCTGGTTGTTTTCCATTCTGATTATCACCAGCTTTCTTGTTTTTATTCTGCAGTTTATAACAATCAGCAATAATATGACCTTTCTTCTTGCAGTACTTACAATACTTATCCTTGTTGTTCTTGGATTTCGACCTGCTTCGATTATCCCCACTAGTATTCCTCTCATGCGGTCTTCCCCGCACAACAAGACCCTCACCCTTGGCCTCTAAGCCACCAACAAGCTTATACATTTTCTCCTTAGAGAATAAAGCATCATAAACCTCATCCAGAGTTAAAGAATCACGACTGTATAAAATAGTATCTCTAAAAGTAGCATACGAAGTAGGCAGCGAACACAGCAAAATCAAACTTAAATCCTCTTCGTCGTACTTAACTTCCATGGATTCCAAATCAGAGACAATTTCCTTAAAAACAGTTAAGTGATCATCTAGAGACGTACCGTCTGCCATACGATGAGAATATAGTCGTTGTTTCAGGTGTAGTTTGCTAGTCAGGGATTTAGTCATACACAACTGCTCCAATTTCAACCAAAGTGCCGCAGCGGATTTTTCCTTCAAACAATCTTGAAGAATCTGATTTGACAGATGCAGATGAATCTGAGATAGAGCTTTTCTATCCTTACGCTGTTTCTCCTCAGCAGTCCATGATGACGGCATTTTTGCAATGCCCAACAATGCATCGTCTAAATCCATTTGTGCCAGAATTGCCCGCATCTTAACCTGCCACAATGAAAATCTGGTATTTCGATCCAGTAAGGGAATTTCGTATTTTAACGATGCCATCCCTAAAAATTCAGAATAATTTTCCAGATAATTACTCCAAAAATAACAGTAAATAATATTTCAACCGATAACAATTCTCCACCTTCACTGTTCGCCCAACAGATTCAAAAAAACAGTTTCAGAAGACTTTCTGAACACCAACGGTAATCATAAAATTCCAAACGAATAATTAATTAGGAAATTTGCTGCGCCCAATAATCAATATGCACGATTTTGCAACCCAAAAATACCAAAAAAACCAGATTCGTGGCACCCCAATAATCAATACGCTGAATTGTTTTTGCAACCTGTGAAAATACCAATAAATACCAAAAAACAGAACAGCCGATTGCTTGCTGATCGGAACTCGGAAGTTGCTGAACGGGGATGGGTTGCTGACAGAAGACGGCGGCTAGGGCTCGGCGACGGAGGCGCGGAGGTGCGGCGAGCCGAACGGAGCGCAACGACGGAGTTCGCGCGACGATGGAGTTCGGCGGCGCGTTCTGTGCGCGAGAGTCGGCGTTCGCAGGCGACGGCGGAGTTCGCGGGCTCGGGTGGCGGCGGCGCGGAAGCGTGAGACGGCGACCGGCGGTTCTGTGCACGCGTAGGTGGTTCTGCGGGCTCGGGTTCTGTCGAAGAAGAACAGAACACAAAACTTGTTCTCTGTTTCTTCACGCAGAGAACAAATCCAGAAAAGAAATTAATTTTCTTTTCAATTTTGTATTTTCTTTTTCCTCTCAAATTTCAATTTCAATTAACGAAATTGAAAACCCAAAACAAAAAACGTTCGATACTTTCGAAAAATCGAAAACTTGATTTCCGAAAAACTTTCAACTCGCTCTGATACCAATTGTTGAAAAACCGAGATCGAAACGGAAATAGGAAAAACGAAAAATAGAGTGGACACCAAAGATTTACGTGGAAACCCTAAAGGGAAAAAACCACGGGAGAGAGGAGAAATCACTAAAATCAAAGGTACAATGAGTTTTGCGACTCAAGTATCAATATATAGAGAAAACATAAAACCCTAATATTGACATACGGGCCCGACCCGGCCCAACTAGAATTCAGGTCACACCCAATTCTAACAGAGACGACGAGATGTATGTTGATCACTGTCTATCTTTTTATGCTATATTTTGTTGTTCCAGCTTTATGAGCCTTCTGATGCCACACGTACATAGATGACACTTATCTGAAGTGGTTTCTTATGTTTTTGTGTTTTATTGTTCCTCTAGAAAAAGTAGTAAAATTTTAGGTCTTCCAAGATTGATGCTGACTCAGAACAAATTCGAATTCCAATATGTATGTGTGGTTAGACGCTTTAGCATTTATTAATCTAACTTTTTTAATAATATGAAATTCAATCGTAAAAAAATATTTTTTTTATTGTTTAGACGATACAATACGAAATTAAATACGTAAATCTAAACCGGAACAATAGACCGGTCCGTTTTCTACTAATTTTTCTCATCAAACCAACCATTCTTCCGTGAAAAATCAGACTTCAAACTTTGATGCTCCCTTTTTCAACAAACTTAGTGGCAATGGAAGTGAACTCGGAGGAGGAGCATGTGTAAATGTAGATCCGAAAAACCAATTATTCGCATAATTGCAATCTAGAATCCTATTTTGCTTCAGTGAATGATCTGCCAATTTCTTTTTGATGTCCTCACTCGACTTCAAAAGATTTATTTTGTTCGGTATATAAATTTCTTCGCCATGACAAGATTTCGGACGATAACTTTATGTACCAATGGCTCTTCCTTCCATTTATGCCAATGCTGATATTGAGACTTCGAGTTCCGTTGCATAGATTTAGACGCAAGAGGAAGAACTGCAATATCCATACGAGAGAGATAGTGCGAGTGCTGTGTTTTCGTTTATTTATATATTTTTGTTTGACTACCATACTTCTCCTACTCAAAATGTTCTTCATTTTTGAAATTTTTTGAATGACATATTTAAAATATTTCCAAAATAAAATAGTCTATTTACAAATAAGTATAATCTATTTGAATAAGTTAATTAGCACAATCTTAGAGTTTGAATTTGAGTAAGATTAAATAATTATTTGATTATACATAAATTTAGGGTTTTTTTTTTTCTTTTGAAACTTGATGAATGAGCAAAATCACAGTAAGAATATTTGAGAGAAAATAAACTTTTATAATTGTAAAATCTCTTGAAATATTAAAATCAATTTATTTTGATATAAAAGTTCATAAATTGAAATTGAATTGCATCAGTTTCTAATTTTGAAACCAAAACTAAAACCGATCCAGTTTTGAAACTGAACTCAAAGTGTAATAATTTTTTGGTTGTGCTCGAATACTTTTTTCGATTTTTATTTTGTATGTATTGTCGATTTGGATTCAATTTTGGATCAGTTTTAGTTTGTTTGAATTGGTTTTAGTTGATTTTTTTTTTGTAATTTTAAAATTAAAAAGGAAAATCTACTATTTTTTTAAAAAAAAAAATCAAAAACTTTAGTTCTACTCAATTTGGTTCCGAAAATTTATTTATTTCAAATATCAAAATCGAAACAAACTATACCTTACTCACCGGCTCAGCTCGGTTTTAGTCTAGTCAACCCAAAGTTGTCTTTCTCTTTCTCTTCTTATAACATTCTCTTTGTTCTATTTTAAATTTGTTATTATCATAATATATATTTATTATTTTGAATAATGTTATCAAAAATATAGTGTCGTAATTTAATTATTTAAAAATAATTAAATATCATAATTTGCCAAACATTTACTTACATGAAATTTACCAAATACTTCCTGAAAACTCCCCAGAACCTGTAACTCTCTCTGAAAGTTCATTCGCTTCAATTCTACAAGTAAATTGCAAGTGAAAAAAAGAAAATCAACCAAACTACACATTTGGTGTAACAACCCGACCCCGTGGGCCCGCCAGTGGTGCAGTCCCGGCTCACACAAGGCACTGCCACTTGAGCTACGTGCGCTACTTCTAGAGCACCCATCCAATCGTAAAAGAGTACCTCAAGTCTACTTTCCCAATCTGAACCATAAATTCTACTTAAAATAGGACCTGCCTTTACAACAAATTGAGGCAACTCTTTGAAAAAATTGAGAATTGAAGTGTAAAAAAAAAAAAAAAAATAATAATAATAGCAACTAACGCCATCATTACATACTTCAGCTTTGCTTTCCTTAAAATGTAGCATAAGTTCAACCCACTTTCATCAGATCCCTGATGTGGACCGTCTGCATTATTTTTGCTCAACTTTTTCACAGGATATAAGATAAATGCAAACCAATACCGTTATGCTTCTTCAAGTTGTCAAATGCCAAGTTAATTACGTTAGAAAGAAAGACAGAATCTTCAACATAGTTAAGCAAAGTATGGATCAGCAAAACACACTGCTCTGCTCCCCATAGCTGTCATATTTGTCAAAATACAGTGTTTAGTTTCCCCGAAGAGCTTCAAAGCTTGAGCATGAGAGTTGTCATCAAGAGAGAACTCCATCCTTCTAAGTTTCTGTATTTGGCTGTGTCAGCTAGGGTTTTGATGAGTCCACCTGCTATCGATAGGATGGAAGCTATGAAGTTTTCAGCCTTGCAGTCCAACAATTCTCATACAGATGGGGGAGAGGGAGATAATAATGAAGCTCGATTCTCAGATTTTTGCAAGGTCACAGATTTTTTTTTTTTTGTTATTCGATAAGTTTGACCGAAAATATTTTGATTTGTTGTTTACAATCTGGTTTACCTTGTAGCTCTTTTCATGGCTTGATAAAACTTATTTTGTCAGTATTTTAAACTGAAAGAAACTCTCTTTCCTGTCTCCATCTCTGCCTCTCTTTCACCGTCTTCCCTGAATAATTTACAAACCCTAGACAGAGACATAAGCAATAATTGAACAGAAGGCCATGAAGCGTCGGAAGGCATGAGTACCATTTTCGAAATCAAACACTGTACTTTTCTCTTTTGAGATCAAGAAAAACCGAAAAAAGAGAGAAAATTCATCTGGAACGGATTCATTAATGCCAGCTTTACGAATCTGATTTTTTAATAATATGAAATTCAATCATGAAACAATATATTTTTTTATTGTTTAGATGATACAATATGAAATTAAATACATAAATCTAAGCCGTAACGATAGACCCATTTGTTTTCTACTAATTTTTCTCATCAAACCAACCACTTCTCCATGAAAAATCAGGCTTTGAACTGTGATGCTCTTTTTTTCAAAAAATGTAGTGGCAACGGGAGTGAACTCGGAGAAGGAGCATGTGTAAAAGTCGATCCAGAAAACCAACTATTCACATAATTGGAATTTAGAATCTTATCTTGCTTCGTTGCATGATCTATATACTCTGCTACCAATTTCTTTTTGATATCTTCACTTGACTTTAAAAGATTTATTTTTTCTGGTGTATAAATTTCTCCGCGCTTCAAAATCTTTACCTCGCCCATGACAAGATTTCTGACTATAACTTTCTCTATGAATGGCTCTTCCTTCCATCTATGTCGACGCTGATATCGAGACTTCGAGTTTCGTGGCATGGATTTAGACGCACGAGGAAGAACTGTAATATCCATATGAAAGAGAGAGAGAGGGAGAGAGAGAGAGAGAGAGAGAGAGAGAGAGAGTGCGAGTGCGAGTGCGAGTGCGAGTGCGAGTGCGAGTTCGTGTTTGAACTATGTGATGGCGAAATGAGGAGAAGCAATATGTGTATTTATAGATATTCGGTTGACTACCTTACTTCTCTAGTCCTAATCAAATTGTTATTCATTTTTGAAATTTTTTAAATGACGTCTTTGCTAATATTTTAAAATAAAATATTATTTATTTGACTAATTCATTTAGCACAATCTTAGAGTTTGAACTTTGGGTAAGAAATTTAGGGTTTCATTGTACTTGGCTTTGATATTAAACTTTTGCATGATTTTATAAAATCTAATTTAAATTATCCATCTCTTATTCTTCTTCACAAGATCACGTAGTTATTGTCTGGGGTTCTTATTTCTTCTACAAGTTTTCCATGGATTTAATCTTTTTTTTTTCTTTTTTTGATAATTTTTGGAACTGAACCAAGGTGTTCTAGCTGAAATCCAACATTTAAGAACTTTTTTTATTTTGTGTTTTTGAAATTTGCTGTATGAACAAAATCACACTGATAATATCTAAGAGAAAATAAACTTTTATAATTGTCAAATCTCTTGAAATATTAAAATCAATCTATTGAAGAACTCAATTTGATCTTTTCCAGCCACAGCCTCCATCTAGAAGTTCAACGGTTGGGGGCAGCATGCTGCGGTAAAGTTCAATTTGTCTTTCTTTTCTAATTTTTCAAGAAATGTGTGCTGAAGCCTCTCTATAAATAGAGGCTTCAGCATACGGTTTTAATCATCCTCCAAAAACTCAAATTCCTAAGTAGAGGAAGAGGAGAGAGAGAGAGAGAGAGGTTTGAGAGTTTTTTTTGTTCATTTGGAAATTGAATTAGATTTTTCTCTCAAATACATCCTGTGATACCCAACAAGTGGTATCAGAGCGAGATTGTTGGGGTATTAGCCATCGTACGAGCTCGATCGGAAAAATTGAGGTTTTTCTTGAAACTTTCTGAAATATTTTTCTGATTATACCAGGAGGTAGTTCTCGCTCCCACGAGTCTGTTCGTTTTTCCGGATCGAAAAACGGACATCAAACGAGCTCTCTAAGATTTTTCAAGAAATCTTGTTGAGGAAGACGAAGTACAGTCATCAGCCACGTCAGCACCACCTCAGCGCCCAGTCAGTGCCACGTGTCGCCAAGTCAGCTGTATTTTTCTGCAATTTTTATTTTGGTCCTTAAACTTTCTGCAAATTGCATTTGTGTCCCTACACGTTTTGAAAATTTCATTTTGGTCCCTAAACGTTCTAAAAATTTCATTTTGGTCCCTACACTTTCTGTAAATTGCATTTAGGTCCCTAAACTTTATGAAATTTCCAAACAAGTCCCTAATATTTTTAAAAGATACAGATAGGCCCCTAAACTTTTAGAAATTTTTAGTTTGATCCCATAAATTTTCAGAAATTGAATTTGTGACCTTGAAGTGTCTATTCCACCATTTTCGGCCATTCCGAACACAACGGTGGACTCTGTTTTGCAAGATTCAGCTCCTATTTTTTTGTAAGTTGAAAAATGACCACAGAAGAGTCAACATCATCTTCTGGAGCTATGATCATGCTCACTGTCACCAACTACACGCTGTGGAAACCTCGGATGGAAGATCTCCTCAGCTGTAAAGATTTGTTCGATCTCGTAGAATTGAAGGGTGAAATACCTGATCCAGCCAAAGCGACAGAATGGAAGAAATTAAACCGAAAATCTATTGGTCAAATCCGGCAATGGATTGATCATAAGGTCTTCCACCATGTTGCACAGGAAACAGATGCATATGCTCTCTGAAAGAAGCTGGAGGACATGTACCAGGCCAAGATCGCTCAGAATAAGGCCCTGTTTATGAGGCGATTAGTCAATATGAAGTTCAAAAGTGGAACTTCTGTTGCCGAGCATACCAGTGAGTACCAGAGTCTGGTAAACCAGTTATCGTCTGTAGAGATGCCGCTTGGAGATGAGATACAGGCACTCCTACTTCTCAGTTCACTTCCTGATAGCTGGGAAACACTTGTAGTTTTTCTCAGCAACTTGGCTCCAAATGGCAAACTTACCATGTCCATGGTTAATGATGCCATGTTCAATGAGGAAGCCAGGAGAAAGGACATGGGCACAAACCAGACCCATGCCCTTGTCTCAGAGCACCGAGGGAGACAACAGGGAAAACAACAAAGGAGTAGTAGAGGCAAATGGAGAGGCAGAAGCAAGAGCAGAGACAAATCCACCGATGGCAGGAAACCTTTATATAAATGTCATCACTGTGGAATAGAGGGTCATATGAAGAAGAATTGCTACAAATGGCTAGAGGAGCAAGGCCAAAGCAGTTCCCAGTCGAAGAACAAGGGTGGAGAAACGCTAGTCATTATTCCTGGAGATGTAGCATTCTGTTCAACCCATAATGAGACATGCCTTCACGTCTCAAGAGAAGACACAGAATGGGTGGTAGATATTGCAGCGTCCTACCACGTGACTCCGCACAAGGACTACTTCACAGCATATAAAACTGGTAACTTTGGAGCAGTGAAGATGGGAAACTCCAGTTCCTCTGGGACTCTAGGAATTGGTGATATCCAGATTAAGACAAGTGTTGGGAGTACAATCACTTTGAAGGATGTCCGACATGTGCCAGATCTTCGACTCAATCTTCTTTTTGGAATAGCCATTGACAAACAAGGCTATGATAATCATTTCAGCAACGGCACATGGAAGATGTCAAAGGGCGCTCTAATAGTTGCTCGAGGACATATTTGTGGCACGCTGTACAAAACTCATGTGTTGAAGATATGTACAGACAGCCTCAACGTAGCAGAGAAGGAAGGTTCTCAAAATTTGTGGCACCAGAGACTCGGCCACATGAGTGAGAAAAGGGTTGTCTACCCTAATAAAGAAGGAGCATATCACTGTTGAAAAAGATGCTGCGCTAGATCCTTGCAATCATTGTCTACTTGGCAAGCAGCACAGAGTCTCATTTAATTCTTCTTCCACAAGAAGATCAGAGTTACTCAGTCTGGTACACTCTGACGTTTGCGGTCCCCTGGAGGTTGAATCACTAGGTGGAAACAGATATTTTCTGACATTCATTGATGATGCTTCTCGAAAGGTGTGGGTTTATTTTCTGAAGACGAAGGACCAGGTGTTTGAATATTTCAAAATGTTTCATGTCACGGTAGAACGTGAAACTGGGAAGAAGTTGAAATGTCTCCGGTAAGATAATGAAGGCGAATACACTTCCAAGGTGTTGGATGCGTATTGCAAAACATACGGCATTCGACATGAGAAGACGGTCCCTCGCACCCCTTAACACAACGGTGTAGCTGAAAGAATGAACTGGACAATCATGGAACGTGTTCGGAGTATGCTCAGTATGGCTAAGCTACCTAAGCCATTCTAGGGAGAAGCAGTCAGAGCCGCCTGTTACCTAATCAACAGATCACCATCAGTACCATTGAATTTTGAAGTTCCGGAGAAACTGTGGTCTGGAAAGAATCCATCATACTCTCACTTAAGAGTATTTGGATGTTTAGCATACGCACATGTATCCAAAGAGCTCAGACAGAAGCTCGATGCAAGGACCACTCCATGCATTTTCATTGGCTATGGAGATGAAGAATTCGGATACAGATTATGGGATCCAAAGGAGAAAAAGGTGATCAGAAGTAGTGACGTTGTGTTCCATGAAAGCCAGACAATAGAAGACATTGAAAAGCCCACAATGTCTCAGGAGCCAAATGTTGGTGGTCAAAACTCAGATGCAACACTAAAACCGTTTGAGAGAGATGCTGACATAGTGCCAGAAGACATGCCAGAAGCAGAAGATGAGGAAGAAAGGGTTGTTGAGCAGGGGGAGCCACAACCCGCTCCGCCAGATGTTCCAGAACCATCACAAGGTCCAGATGATGGTGAATCTCCTCAGACTATTCCAGAAGTTCGTAGGTCTGAACGAGGACGGATTCCATCTAGAAGATATACAGAATCCGAGTACCTTTTGCTTACTGAAGATGGAGAACCAGAGAGTTTTCAAGAAGCAGTATCTCATAAGAATAGAGAAAAATGACTGTTAGCAATGAAGGATGAAATGGAATCTCTACAGAAGAATCATACTTATGAGATCGTAAAACTTCCAAAAAGGAAGAAGGCACTTAGAAACAAATAGGTGTTCAAGCTGAAGAAAGATGGCTGCGGAAAAGTGGTGAAATACAAAGCACGATTGGTAGTCAAAGGATTCCAGTAGAAGAAGAGAATTGACTTTGATGAGATTTTTTCACCAGTAGTCAAGATGACGTCAATCTGAGTTATACTTGGCTTGGTAGCAAGTATGAACTTGGAGCTTGAACAGATAGACGTGAAGACAACTTTTCTTCACGGAGATCTAAAAGAAGAAATCTATATGGAGCAACCAGAAGGTTTTGAGGTTTCAGGTGATAACCTCGTTTGCAAGCTTAAGAAAAGCTTGTATGGTCTGAAGCAAGCACCAAGACAGTGGTACAAAAAGTTTGACTCGTGCATGGTGAGTCAAGGCTACAAGAAAACTGCTGCAGATGAGTGTGTTTACATTTAGAGATTTTTAGACGGGAGTTTCGTTGCACTTCTACTTTATGTAGATGATATTATGATCGTAGGAAAAGATGCAACGAAGATTAGTCAGCTGAAGAATGAACTCTCTTAAGTCTTCTGAAATGAAGGACTTGGGACCAGCTCAGCAGATTTTGGGAATGTAGATTGTTCGAGACAGAAACAACCGACGGTTATGGTTATCTCAGGAGAAGTACATTGAACGAGTGCTCGAGAAGTTCAACATGAACAACGCCAAACCAGTCAGCATTCCACTTGTCATTCATTTCAAGTTGAGCAAGAGTGCATGTCCTTCATCCAAGGAAGAGATCAGGAAAATTCATCAATACCGTATTCTTCAGCAGTGGTGTAACACCCGGCATTTTGCCATGTAATAATTTTCCCGAATCATTTAAACGGGATTAATATTATATTAATACAAAGGAATGTTTTGGTTGAATTGTTGGAATAATTAGTGGAGAACTAAACTAATGTGTAACTAAAACCAAAGCACTAAGTTTGAAATGCATGGAAGGGCAATTTGGGGAGAGATTAAGGTTGGTGGGAGTAAGCAAATGGATGATTGCCAAGTGGCAACTTGTTGAGGAAGCTAAGTTCATCCTCCTACGTTAATTTTCATTCACTTCTCTGCTTCCTCCCATCTCTCTCGGCTTTCTCTCTTCCAGGCGATTGAAACAATACTTCCACGCTTTGTTTCTCCTGTATTTTCCCGTCTTCTTCTAAAAAGGTGAGCATCTTTTAATGCTAACAAATTTGGATGAGTTTAATGTGAGTTTTTACCGAAGTTTAGGGTTTCGGTATTTGGTAAAAACTCACTGTTTTTGGATGAAAACACGTTGGTGTGTTTTCTAAAGAGTTGAAATGTGTTTGCTGCATATTCTCCATGATTTTAGTTAGCATTTGTAGCGTGTTTAAATTCTGTACATGCATGCTACAGGTTCGAGTTTTCTTTCCAGAGACATCCAAGTTTTCAACCCTCCAGAAAACAGGTAAGTTCATAAGTTTAGATCCGGCCCCTAAGGCCCTACATCAAGGAGGTACTAGGTTTACTGTTCTGTCGGGTTGTTTTGGGTAGAAGAGTTAGAGTTATGTTCTGAAATATCTGGCTCTGATTTATCTTCTGCTGTCTACTGTTTTATTCTGTTATCTGCTAGTTAAAGTTCAGGCACCGTTCATGCATACACTGTTTTCCTGAAAATTCATGCAAATCGATTTCTGTACACTATTTGAAATTAATAAGAATAAAATCTGACTGAAATGTACCAGGTTAAGTGTGGGACGGGGACTGGCCCCTCTGGTTTTATCCCTCCCTGGGAATCTGAAAATACTGTCCCTGGCAAGGACCCTCTGGTTTTATCCCTCCCTGGGAATCTGAAAACTGTCGTGCCTGATAGTGCACTTACTGAACCAGTTCCCCTATAAGCCCCACTTAATTCTTCTGCCACTGAAATGTAATGTTCTGTTCTGTCACTGAATTTCTGAAAGTTCATGCATTGCATATGCACCACTGCATTCTGATTATGTCCTTACTGAGTTTTAGACTCATAGGTGAACTCTCTGATGTAGGTACTGAACCTGAAACCGAGGACTTTGCGCCTCAAAATGATGATCTGATGTAGTTGATGGCTTGAGCTCATGGAGGGTTGGTTGCTGCAGCCAGATATGACTGATCTGAGGTTTAAGTTTTCTGAAAAGTTTATATCTGTAAAGTCTTCTAGAAGTCTTGGTTTGGTTGTAAAACTCTTTCTTTGAAGAAATTCTGCATGTATATGTCCTGTTCTGTACTGATTTTCAGATTTTAAAACAATGTATAGGTCTGATGTCTAAGTTTTTTTGAAACTGCTGTATTTGACAGTTCAGTTAAATTCTAAAGTATTCTGGAATTGTTTGGGATGCTTTCTGTTAATCTGTGCATGGACGATTTCTGGTTTTAAAGTCATCCGTGTAGTTTGTCCTCTTGGAAATCTGTAAATTTTGAATCGGATTTGAAGGTCCAAAACCTTTATGCCTTCTGTTTTGAGGCTATCTATCTGTACGTCTTTCTGTTAAAAGTTGCTAAGTTTTGCCTTAGAAACTATGTCATCTGATCAAGTCCACCGCTGCCCGTTTCCTTCTGTAAAACTATGTTTTCCAGCTGACGTCATCTAGTCATCCGCCCAGTGTATTCATACCTTCCGGTTGACGTCAGCATAAATCTTTCGCCCAGTTCCGAAAAATGTCTTCCGGCTGACGTCATCTAAGTCATCCGCCCAGTTATTTGTATCATCCGGCTGACGTCACCTAAGTCTTCCGCCAGGGTTATGCCTGTATCTTCCGGTTGACGTCATCTATTCTTCCGGCTGATGTCATCACCTCCTCCGCCCAGTTTATTCACAGTTTCTGTTTACATCTTCTGCTGAACACTGTTCACCTGTTTTGTCTTATTCGACATCCACCGCCAATTTATCTCTTCCGCCCAACAGTATTTTACATGTTTTAAGAATTTCATTCCCTCCTCCGCCAGCCTTATGCTAATTTCTGTTCTGTTATCCATTATTGAAACCTGTTTTGCTTCCAATCCCAGAGAACTCTCTCTCTTCCCGTAAATGTTCTGTTATTCACTGTAGTTTCTTCCTCTCTGTAGAGTTACGTTTTTAGGGTTCACGTTGACAGTGCATGCTTCCTGTTATTCGATTCTATTTCTCCGTAGATATTTAAAAGTATAAAGTCCACTGTCTTGACCGATCTGTTAAAAAAAAAAAATAGTCACCGTTTCCTGTTATCTGTCCCGGAGTGATGGCTCCGATCCCGAACCCTAATCGGGTTTGATTTCGGGCTGTCACAAGTTGGAAGTCTGATGTATACAATGGTGTGTACAAGACCAGATATTGCTCATGCAGTGGGAATGGTAAGTCGTTTTCTCTCTAACCCTGGGAAGGAGCATTGAGAAGCAGTAAAGTGGATTCTCAGGTACCTAAAGGGTACTACTAAAATATGTCTTTGTTACAGGGGAGCTGATCCAATCTTGGAGGGCTATATAGATGCAGATATGGCCGGAGATATTGATAGTAGAAAATCTACTTCAGGATTTATCTATACTTTCGTAGGGGGAGCTATCTTATGGCAGTCAAGACTGCAGAAGTGTGTTGCTTTATCCACAACAAAAGCAGAATATATTGCTGCTGCTGAAGCTGGGAAAGAAATGTTGTGGCTAAAGCGATATCTCCAAGAACTTGGAATCAAGCAGAAAGACTACAAGGTACATTGTGACAGTCAAAGTGCTCTCGATTTGAGCAAGAACTCCATGTACCATTCTCGTACGAAGCATATTGATATTTGATATCATTGGATACGCGAAGTTATGGATCGACAATTGTTGAGACTGGTTAAGATTCATACGAAGGAGAATCCAGCAGATATGTTGACAAAGATGGTAACTCGAGAGAAGTTGGAGCTATGCAGAAACATAGCTGGAATACATGTTTCGGATATGGCTAGAGGGGGAGAATTGAAGAACTCAATTTGATCTTTTCCAACCACAGCCTCCATCTAGAAGTTCAACGGTTGGTGGCAGCATGTGATGACTCTTATTTTAGAGTCATTTTATACTAATTTTACATAAGAAAACTTATATGAATTGAGTGATTGCAACAATAAATTGATATGGATTTATTATAAATGCTATGCAATGCTGCATCATTAGTGTTTTGATGGAATTTAATATATTTTATGCAGATTTTCTCTTAAAAGCAGATTTTGTCTCTTTATTTTGAATTTTATATTTTCATAATTGAATGTTATTTTTATAGTGGGAAATTTGAATTCAAATGCTGAGATTTGTGAAGAGAAAGTGAAGGCAAAAATCAAGGTGAAGAATAATTTGAAAAGAGAAAAGAATTGACACATGGCATGCACAAGAGGACAAAATAGGAAGGAAAGACCAATTGGAACAAAGAAACTTGAAAAATCATGGAAGCACGTGGAACCTAGGGAGAGAAAGTCATTCTGGAAAGGAAAATTAGGTGGAGCAATTAAATAAAAAATAATAGATTGGAAAGAGAAAGGGAGGATTGCATGCAAAACAAAAAGGGGATATTTTTCTAAAAAGGGGGGACTACGTAGAGAGAGAAGATTGACTTGCTGGAGAAGAAGCTCTGGATCTGAAGAAGAACCCCAGACGCCGTTCTTGAATTCTCTCCTTCTTTTATTAATTTTATTGCATTATTTTCTCTCTATGAACACTATTGTTTTTATTTTAATTATGTCTCGTAGATAAACTTTTTAATCTTGGTTAGGACGATAGTATTCGTTGCGATATTTTGCTACGATCTTGGTTTTGTTTCTGCAATTATCTATTGAACAATTATTTGTGAAATTTACTTGCTAAGTCAGATCATATCGATAGATAGGTTGACTATTCATATTTATATTGTATCGACGGATAGATATAAATTAGAGATGCATGAATAATTAATTGAATTACTTTGTTACAACGTGGTTAACACTAATTTGATTGGCGATAAGAATTGCACATATATGAGATTCAATATTAGTTGCATTCTTTCAAGGTAGAAAGAAATTCTGATTTGAATTTACCTAGGCAATTCGAAAGAATCCTAGAAAATACTTTTATTCTTGCTGTTCTTTAGATAATGCTCAGAGCATTACCACAGCATCAGTAGTAAATTAATCGTAACAAAGAAATCGATCCTAGCCAAGGCCTTCTTTTATCATTTTTACCTCTTTTATTCTGATTTACTTTGTTTCATTGTCATTCTGAATTTATTTTCAATTAATTTTATTTATCATTTGATTATTTCTATAAAATCGTTATAGCAATTTAATTAAAATTAAAATATCCTCGTGGGATCGATACTCTACTTACTCTATTACTTCGTTAGCGACACGTGCACTTGCGTGTAAGTGTGTAAAAACACTAACAAGTTTTTGGCGCCGTTGCCGGGGATATTGCTTAGTTGTGATTATTTTGCTATAATTATTTTATTTTATTTTACGTTATTTTATTTTATTTTGTTTCTCTATTTTCAGGTATTCGTGATTTATGTTTGACGATTGAAGAAGCTAATATGGGTAACCATGAAAGAGAAAGAATATTTCTGAATCGAATAATTGATGACCGAGATCGACCTATTCAAGACTTCGCCATTCCCACGCTCGACGATCTGAATCCTGGTATTGTGAGACCAGAATTATATGCCACTCGATTCGAGCTTAAACCGGTCATGTTTCAGATGCTCCAAACCATTGGACAATTTAGTGGAATGGTAACAGACAATCCCCATCGTCATCTCAAAGCATTTGGAGAAGTGAGCGACTCGTTTTATTTTCCTGGAGTTTTAGTAGAGGCTTTAAGGCTAAAGTTTTTCCCGTATTCTTTAAGAGACCGAGCACGAGATTGGTTGGATAGCATCCCATCAAATACTATCACTACATGGGGAGAGTTAGCCAAGAAGTTTATCATGAAATACCATCCGTCAGTGAGGAATGCAAGGATGAGAAATGAAATCATCAGTTTTCAGCAGCGAGATGGCGAGTCACTTTATGAGGCTTGGGAGAGATTCAAGGAATTATTAAGACAATGCCCTAGCCATGGAATACCACACTGGATTCAGCTGGAGACATTTTACAATGGATTAAATGGGCTGACAAGATCTATCGTTGATGCTGTAGCAAATGGAACCCTCTTATCAAAATCCTTCAATGAAGCTTATGACTTGCTGGAGAAAATGACAGTAAACAGTTTTCAATGGCCTTCAGACAGAACTCACGCTACAAGGCATGGATCGAGGGTTTATGATTTAGATGAAGTGGCTGCTTTAAATGCAAAGATTGCTATGCTGGAAAATGCGGTCAAGGAGATGAACCGACCACCTAAACTGTCAGCAAGAGAGGTTTCATGCATGTTTTGTGGGGAGAACCACGATGGAAATTCATGTCTCACCAATCCGGAATATGCAAATTATGTTGGATACAATAGGAATGACAACCCCTACTCTCAATCGTATAATCCTGATTGGGAACAATATCCAATGTTGCAGTGTAATTTCCAGCAGCAGCAAAATGCTACAGCACCAAACAGACCTGCTGAAGATTACACTCAAGGTTTCTCACAGCCAACTCATACTTCAATGCATCAAGAACAATCAGACAGCTTTGCCAAAGAATATGCTGCTGAGACAGATGTGATCTTGCAGAACTTGGCTGTATCAATGAAGAATATTGAGACACATGTGGGGCAGTTGGCTCAATCTTTAAGCACGAGAACTACAGGACAATTACCAAGCAATACAGAAGTGCCGCAAAGATCAGAAAATGAATATTGCAAGGCCATAATATTGAGGAATGGAAGTGAACTGGAAATTACAGAAAAGCAACAGAAAGCAGAAAATTTAAACAAACAAGAAGAGTTGGTGGAACAAGATGATGTGGAAGAAGCAGAAAAGGATAATCTAGAAACTGGCATTGTAGAAACTGATGTTGCATCAATGCCACCACAGCAACGATGTGAATTGGAAACTCAAAGGCCACCACCACCATTCCCTCAAAGACTACAGAAGCATGCAGAAAAAGAAATTTTTGGAAAAAAGGAGGAGAGTCTTGGCTGTGGCAAAGACGTGAATAAGCAGCAGATTACTCTTAATGTATTGAAAAATATGAAGTGCCCGTACGATGTAGAAGATTGCTTCAACATATCTGGAAAAATGATAATGGCAGAAACGAAGCAGTTTTCAAGGAGCCACAGGAAACAGTTTGAGGCATTATTTCGAAGGAAGAATAAACCAGAAGTTTTCAAGCCATCTGTTGAAAACGCACCCACACTGGAGCTTAATCACTTGTCATCTCACCTCAAACATAAAGTGACCATAGCATATCGTCCACAAATTAAAGAAAAGTGACGTATGGAGAAGTCTGGCTGAAGACTTGAAAAACTTAGCGCTACTTGGGAGGCAACCCAATTTTTTATATCCTTTTGTATTAGTTTTTATTTATTTATTTTTTTTGTTTTTTGTTCTTTGTTTGTTTTTGTTTTTTTTGCTAAAAAATAAACTCAGGTCTGCACAAATCAGGGAAGAAGAAGTTAATGAAGAGGAAGCAACATGAAACCCTCCTTCTAATGGAATGAAAAAGGAAATACCAGGGAAGTCCTAACTCCCTAGCTTAATTTTGTTCTATTTTCTTTTATTGATTCTTTGGACTTCATTTTGTTTGGCAGTGGGGACACTGCCAACTTTTAAGTGTGGGGGTGCTGTTGAATAATGTTTGTTTAATGTGGATGTTTATTTAATTTGAATGTTTAATGTTTGGATGGTGATTGAATGTTTAATTTTGGTTGTTTGAATTTTACTTTAAGGAACTTAGTATTATCTTTTTGTGCGTAGGTTTGTTTTGTTGATTTGTTAGTTGTTGTTCTGTTTGTTTTGTTTTTACCTATTGTCATATTTGTTAAAAAAAAAAAAAAATTGATGATGAAATGAAGAACAGTGCAAGTTAATTTCCTAATATCTTCTAAGTAGTAAGTTATTGAATAATGTCATTGTCACATATTATTAGAAATTAATTAAGATTTATTCCCATATGCTTAGTTGTTCCTAACACACAAACTCCTTTTGGTTGCTTATGAATATTATCCTTTCTAGACATTACAATTATATCTAGGTGTCAATAATTTAGTGTTTGATTGAATAAATTAGCAATGAAAGACTTCTTCTAAAAAATTATATAGTAAATAATAAGTTTGGGGGTTATATATATAAAAAAAAAAAAAAAAAAAAGAAATAAGTGCAATTTCCTAATCTACTTTCAATTTCGAGTGAGCCTTTTGGATACTCGATGGGTAGAAATACATTAGAGGAACTTTGGGAGGAACTCCGTTGCATATTTATTGGCTATACTCCTCTATTTTATATATGAGTATATTTATCTTGAGGTGACACTATTGAGTAACCGGAGGACTTCATCACCAATGTTGTCAATCGCGTAAAAAGGTAGTGTGACTTATAGATAAAGTCAATGTAAAAAAAAAAAAAAAAAAAATTAATCCCCTTACTTATTTAAAATAAAATAAAATAAAAAGAAAAAGAAGAAGAATCTTTGAATGCTAATGGATTTATGAAGGATATTAGAGAATTGACATCCTATGATATGTATTGTGATTTCTAGTTTTGATGATTGAACTTAGCAATTCAAATGGAGTTTGAGCACACACACATTTTAACTAGTTTATTGGGAATTGAATCTATATTGATTGCTTTTAATTGTGATAGTGAAATTTTTCAATAAATTACAAGTTAGTTGATATTTTGAAATTATATCGATTTTGTCAATGTTACCTTGGAAATTCATTTTTGTTTTGCATCACTCGAGGACGAGTAATGGTTTAAGTTTGGGGGTATTTGATGACTCTTATTTTAGAGTCATTTTATACTAATTTTACATAAGAAAACTTATATGAATTGAGTGATTGCAACAATAAATTGATATGGATTTATTATAAATGCTATGCAATGCTGCATCATTAGTGTTTTGATGGAATTTAATATATTTTATGCAGATTTTCTCTTAAAAGCAGATTTTGTCTCTTTATTTTGAATTTTATATTTTCATAATTGAATGTTATTTTTATAGTGGGAAATTTGAATTCAAATGCTGAGATTTGTGAAGAGAAAGTGAAGGCAAAAATCAAGGTGAAGAATAATTTGGAAAGAGAAAAGAATTGACACATGGCATGCATAAGAGGACAAAATAGGAAGGAAAGACCAATTGGAACAAAGAAACTTGAAAAATCATGGAAGCACGTGGAACCTAGGGAGAGAAAGTCATTCTGGAAAGGAAAATTAGGTGGAGCAATTAAATAAAAAATAATAGATTGGAAAGAGAAAGGGAGGATTGCATGCAAAACAAAAAGGGGATATTTTTCTAAAAAGGGGGGACTACGTAGAGAGAGAAGATTGACTTGCTGGAGAAGAAGCTCTGGATCTGAAGAAGAACCCCAGACGCCGTTCTTGAATTCTCTCCTTCTTTTATTAATTTTATTGCATTATTTTCTCTCTATGAACACTATTGTTTTTATTTTAATTATGTCTCGTAGATAAACTTTTTAATCTTGGTTAGGACGATAGTATTCGTTGCGATATTTTGCTACGATCTTGGTTTTGTTTCTGCAATTATCTATTGAACAATTATTTGTGAAATTTACTTGCTAAGTCAGATCATATCGATAGATAGGTTGACTATTCATATTTATATTGTATCGACGGATAAATATAAATTAGAGATGCATGAATAATTAATTGAATTACTTTGTTACAACGTGGTTAACACTAATTTGATTGGCGATAAGAATTGCACATATATGAGATTCAATATTAGTTGCATTCTTTCAAGGTAGAAAGAAATTCTGATTTGAATTTACCTAGGCAATTCGAAAGAATCCTAGAAAATACTTTTATTCTTGCTGTTCTTTAGATAATGCTTAGAGCATTACCACAGCATTAGTAGTAAATTAATCGTAACAAAGAAATCGATCCTAGTCAAGGCCTTCTTTTATCATTTTTACCTCTTTTATTCTGATTTACTTTGTTTCATTGTCATTCTGAATTTATTTTCAATTAATTTTATTTATCATTTGATTATTTCTATAAAATCGTTATAGCAATTTAATTAAAATTAAAATATCCTCGTGGGATCGATACTCTACTTACTCTATTACTTCGTTAGCGACACGTGCACTTGCGTGTAAGTGTGTAAAAACACTAACAGCATGCTGCGGCAAAGTTCAATTTGTCTTTCTTTTCTTATTTTTCAAGAAAGGTGTGCGCCTCTCTATAAATAGAGGCTTCAGCATACGGTTTTAATCATCCTCCAAAAACTCAAATTTCCAAGTAGAGGAAGAGGAGAGAGAGAGAGAGAGATTTGAGAGTTTTTTTTTGTTCATTTGGAAATTGAATTAGATTTTTCTCTCAAATACATCCTGTGATACCCAACATCTATTTTGTTATAAAAATTAAATCACATTAGTTTCTATTTTTTAAACCAAAACTAACACGATCCGTTTTGAAACATAACTGAAAATGTAATCATTTTTTGGTTTTGCTCGATTTTAATTATGTATATATTGTCAATTTATAATCAATTTTAGATCAGTTTTAATTTGTTTAAATTGGTTTCAGTTGTTTTTTTTTTTGTAATTTTAAAATTAAAAAGAAAAATCTACCATTTTTCAAAAAAGAACGGAGAACTTTAGTTCTACTCAATTTGATTCAAAATATTGATTTTTTAAAAAATCAAAATCGAAACGAACTAGACCTTAGTCACCTGCTCAATTCGGTTTTAGCCTATTCAACCCACAGTTGCCTAACTTTCTCTTTCTCTTCTTATAACATTCTCTTTCTTCTATTTTAAATTTATTATTATCATAATATATATTTATTATATTGAATTAATTTTTTTATTTGAAAATTTTTAAATGTTACTAAGATATGGTGACGTAATTTAATTCTTTAAAAATAATTAAATATCATAATTTATCAAACACTTGACTATTTTATTCTGGCAACCGATTATTTTTAACATGTTTAAAAATGATTATTTGAAAAGGTACGGCAATACCAAACTTGGTTTTATTCTCCTTCAAGCTCTCGCTCTCTCTTTCTCCACTTATCTTGAAATGTTCACCGAGTGCCTTCGCTCGGATGAAAAACAGATAATACAGCTAGCGAATTGGAGTCGAAGTTCTACTGGAGCAACATCTATTTCTTGATTCCAGCCTCCTCTCTTCTCAAGAAGAAAAGAACTTTGAGCACTAACATTAACAAGTTGTCTAGAAAAACTGGTGCCATCTCGAAAATGAAATAATTATGTCGCAATCGCCAAGTGTTGGGGTCCGATTATTGCGGCCTTATCTCCAGGACACTTAGTGAACTATCTAAGAGAGAATGGAAGAAGAAGTTCTACTCAATTTGGCTCTGAAAATTTATTTATTTCAAATATCAAAATCGAAACAAACTAGACTTTATTCACCGTCTCAGCTCGGTTTTAGCCTAGTCAACCCAAAGTTGCCTAACTTTATCTTTCTCTTCTTATAACATTATCTTTCTTCTATTTTAAATTTGTTATTGTCATGATATATATTTATTATTTTGAATTAATTTTTTTTGAAAATTTTTATATATTATGAAAAATATAGTGACGTAATTTAATTGTGATGACCCGAATCTGTAAGTCCCGAATCTGTACTGGTACGATGGCTGCACGAACCGGAACCCGGATGGCGGTACGTCCGCGCGGGCGAGCCGGAAGGTGACAGGTCGTAAAGAGGGGGTCGTCACAATCCCACAGCGCTTGGGGAAGTATGTGGAAATGAAACATATGTAAAGAGACCCTCCCAACATAGTAAGACGCGTTTTGGAGCTCAATTGACGACGGATCCCATAAGAACTCCGAAGTTAAGAGGGCTTCGGCGAGAGCAATTCCAGGTTGGGTGACCTTCCGGGAAGTGCTCTCCAAACAAAGCCGTGAGGGGAGGATATTGGGCTGCGGCCCAATCCCCGGAGCGGACAATATCTTGCTGGAAACGGGGTCGTTACAAATGGTATCAGAGCCTGTACCCAACCGGAATTGTGGCCAACGAGGACGTTGGGCCCCCAAGGGGGGGTGATTGTGATGACCCGAATCTGTAAGTCCCGAATCTGTACTGGTACGATGGCTGCACGAACCGGAACCCGGATGGCGGTACGTCCGCGCGGGCGAGCCGGAAGGTGACAGGTCGTAAAGAGGGGGTCGTCACAATCCCACAGCGCTTGGGGAAGTATGTGGAAATGAAACATATGTAAAGAGACCCTTCCAACATAGTAAGACGCGTTTTGGAGCTCAATTGACGACGGATCCCATAAGAACTCCGAAGTTAAGAGGGCTTCGGCGAGAGCAATTCCAGGTTGGGTGACCTTTCGGGAAGTGCTCTCCAAACAAAGCCGTGAGGGGAGGATATTGGGCTGCGGCCCAATCCCCGGAGCGGACAATATCTTGCTGGAAACGGGGTCGTTACATTAATTATTTAAAAATAATTAAATATCATAATTTACCAAACATTTACCCAAACACTTAACTAACTTCTTCTGACAAGAGCCAAAATAGAGGCAAAAACAAGACTTTAGGCTTCTTTTTTTAATGATTGAATTTCATTATTTATAATTAAAGAAATAATCAAGATAAACTATTAACAATTAAAATAAGAGACACTATGCCAGTGCCCAGGTTAAAGTATAGAAGTATGTTTTCATTTATAAAATTATAAATATTATTGCATTATAAATAAGAATACAGAACAGCTCGAAAAGCTTACCGATGAAGAATAGCCAACAGCCATGGCTGTCCATCGTCCATTGTTACACTGCTGTCAGCATCCCGATGACAGAAAAGTATGAAACTTTTTAGAGTAACCGGTAAAAGGGTGGCCTGGGGAAGAGAAGTCAAGTTGTCGGGAGGGAACCTAAGCTAACTGCCACTGCCAATAAAGGATAGTTCAAAAATGCTTTTTGCACCAAAACATCTCCGAGCTATGAATCTCTCCATTGAACGAAAATCCAATGCATTCAAATTAAGTACATAGAGAAAAGGGTAATGATTTGCATTTTCTTGCATTGGAGAACAATGTCTGTTCGTAAACTTACCTGATTTTCAAGAACTATACCACTGGGAATTTCTATCTTTGTTCCAAGCTTCGCATTAATACTTAATCTCCCCTTCAAATTAAAATTAAATCATAGGCAACTTCAAATCTCTTCATTGCAAAAGAGGATGAAGGCAGAGAAGGATGAGAAAAAAGAGCACAAAAAGGTTAAAATCATTTTAACCTTCGAAATTTTTAAAAACTCTCCAAGTATGTTTAAGCTAAAAAAAAAAAACCTTAAACTATTGAAAACCTAATAAAAAATTCCTAACGGTCGATCGATATCCCCATTCTGCAATTTACACACAGAATGAGCGATCGTTCATTTTAGAACGGTCCTCCGTTCTGTCGGAGTCAAAATTCACGTGTAAGGTAATTGAAAACTAGGGATCGTTGAGAACGGGGGACAGTTTTTTTAGAATAGTCCCCTGTTCTCGATGATATATCATTCATTCTTTACTTTATAAATTAATTTAAAAAAAATATTAAATGATATTCAATTTAGTTGATATTTTTACCAAATGTTTACCACATCATGAGAAAGTAATCTAAAAATTGTCTTGATTTTCTAACACTTGTATGATTTATTTATTTTACAAAATAAATATCTAAAATTACAAATATTGTACAAGTATTATAAAATCACGAAACTTTCCAGATTATATTTCCATGATATGCTGAACATGTTGTAAAAATTTTAACTAAATTGAATATCGTTTGTTATTTGTTTAAAATTAATTTATAAAGTAGATACGGAACGAGGGGTCAATGGAGAAATTAATTTAAAAAAAAATACGAAACAATACTCAATTTAGTTGACATTTTTAACACATTATATGAAGATAATTTGAAAAAGTTTCGTGATTTTATAACACTTGTACAATATTTTATAATTTTAGTTATTTATTTCATAAAAAATTATAATAAATCATACAAGTTTTAGAAAATCAAGAACATTTCCAGATTGCCTTCCCATGATGTGTTAAATGTGTGATAAAAATTGTATCTAAATCTAATATTGTTTGATATTTTTAAATTAATTTATAAAGTGAATAAGGAATGAAAAGTCATTAAGACAGTGACAGAATTTTGACCTTAAAAAAAGTCAAAAGAAAGAACAAAATAGACATGACACGTGGCATAACAAACTCTGCCAGGTCACGTGCCACAGCACTGAGATTACTCCGTCATTACGAGTGGGGTTAATGATTTAATTCTTGAAAAAAAGGATGACATTTTTTTGACTATTTGATAAATTTGAGTAGTTTAGTGTTTGGAACTTTACTAATCTAACTTTTTTAATATGAAATTCAATCATAAAAAAATATTTTTTTTATTATTTAGAGGATACAATACAAAATTAAATACGTAAATCTAAACCGGAACGATAGACCGGTCCGTTTTCTACTAATTTTTCTCATCAAACCAACCACTCTTCTGTGAAAAATCAGACTTCAAACTTTGATTCTCCCTTTTTCAACAAACTTAGTGGCAATGGAAGTGAACTCGGAGGAGGAGCATGTGTAAAAATAGATCCGAAAAACTAATTATTCGCATAATTGCAATCTAGAATCCTATCTTGCTTCAGTGCATGATCTGCCAATTTCTTTTTGATGTCCTCGCCCGACTTCAAAAGATTTATTTTGTCCGGTATATAAATTTCTCCGCACTTCAGAATTCTTACCTCCCCCATGACAAGATTTCGGACGATAACTTTTTGTACCAAGGGCTCTTCCTTCCATTTATGCCAATGCTGATATCGAGACTTCGAGTTCCGTTGCATAGATTTAGACGCAAGATGAAGAACTGCAATATCCATACGAGAGAGTAGTGCGAGTGCTGTGTTTTTGTTTATTTATAGATTTTTGTTTGACTACCATACTTCTCCTACTCAAGATGTTCTTCATTTTTGAAATTTTTTGAATGACATGTTTAAAATATTTCAAAATAAAATAATCTATTTACAAATAAGTATAATCTATTTGAATAAGTTATCTTAGAGTTTGAATTTGAGTAAGATTAAGTAATTATTTGATTCTACCTAAATTTAGGGTTTCATTATTATTATTTTTTTAAACTTGATGTATGAGCAAAATCACAGTAAGAATATCTAAGAAAAAATAAACTTTTATATTTGTCAAATCTCTTGAAATATTAGAATCAATCTATTTTGATATAAAAATTCATAAATTGAAATTGAATTGCATCCGTTTTTAAGTTTGAAACCAAAACTAAAACCGATCTAGTTTTGAAACCGAACTCAAAGTGTAATAATTTTTTAGTTTTGCTCGAATACTTTTTTCGATTTTAAGTTTGTATGTATTGTCGATTTGGATTCAATTTTGGATCAGTTTTAGTCCGTTTGAATTGGTTTTAGTCGATTTTTTTTTTTTTTGTATTTTTAAAATTAAAAAAAAAAATCTACTATTTAAAAAAAAACAAGAATTTTAGTTGTACTCAATTTGGTTCCAAAAATTTATTTATTTCAAATATCAAAATCGAAACAAACTAGACCATACTCACCGACTCAGACTCAGCTCGATTTTAGCCTAGTCAACCCAAAGTTGTCTAACTTTCTCCCTTCTTATAACATTCTCTTTCTTCTATTTTAAATTTGTTATTATCATAATAATTAAATATCATAATTTACCAAACACTTACCCAATTTGTTCTGACAAGGGAGAGAAAATAATGTAAAAGAAAGATAGACCTGAAATCTCCCCAGAACCTGTAACTCTCACTGAAAGTTCATTCGCTAGAATCTTCAACATAGTCAAGCAAAGTATGGATCAGCTGCTCCGCTCCCTATAGCTGTCATATTTGTCAAAAGAAAGTGTTTAGTTTCCCCGAAAGAGCTTCAAAGCTTGAGCATGAGAGTTGTCATCAAGAGAGAACCAGATTGTAAAAATCTGAGAATCGGGCTTCAATATTATCTCCCTTTCCCCCATCTGTATGAGAATTGTTGGACTGCGAGGCTGAAAACTTCATATCTTCCATCCTATCCATAGCAGGTGGACTCGTCAAAACCCTAGCTGACACAGCCAAATACAGAAACTTAGAAGGATGGAGCTCTGCAAGTTTCAACCTATAACTTCACGACTTCGTATTTGAAATTCCAAATTTATTTTCTTGCATCAATTTTAAAATGCAAGTAAAGTTTCAATATACTGCGGATAGTTCCCAAACACAGTAATTGATCAGGCCAAACACGATGACTGACTGTAGACATTTTAGAAATCGCCCATGAATTAACATCAGGGAGAGTGCACCAGATGTCAATAGCAAAATCCTGAATAAAAAAACATGTTTTCTAAACAACATAAAAAGAATAACTGGAATTCATGAGCAAAATAAACAATAAGAATAAGGAAATGAGAAGAGCTTACAAGAGTTAAGAAAAAAAAATCACAGATCGCTCTGATCTTCACCTCAATTCCCAAGAACGCACAGATCCATCAAAGAAATTCTTCAACTACGGCCTCCAACGGAACCAAAGCTAAAGAGGAGTTCCAAGCAGAACTCTGAAAACCCTATCTTTCCCTCTCAATCTGCCCCTGTCTCTATCTCTCTTTTTCTCTCTCTCTTCAGTCTCTTTCTACTGCTTTGTTTCTCTCTCTAAAAATTTGGGGGGTTTTCTCTCTTTTGGGAAGTCCGCGATGTGTCTAGCGCGGGGAAAAAACAACATTAACATGGACATCATGTTCACATCCATACATACATGCATAGCAACAAATCAAATGATGACACGTGGATTGCAACCATCTTTTACCGCCAAAATTTCCTGTCGTTACGGGATTCTCTAAGAAGTTCGTGATTTGTAGGACGCCGTCATGACGCCGTGAGGTCACATTCTGTAAATTAAATATATATTTTTTGAAAGGGTCAAAATTGGAGCGAAGCAACTCAAGAGCATGATTCTTCAGATCTGGCCGGAAGGCGTTTCGATCGCGGCTGCCTGAAGCAGAAGGAGAAGCCGATGAAGAAGATCCTGCTGCCGTCGAAGAGCTGGCATTAATGAATCCGTTCCAGATGAATTTTCTCTCTTTTCTCGGTTTTTTTTTATCTTAAAAGAGAAATGTACATTGTTTGATTTCGAAAATGGTACTCATGCCTTCCGATGCTTCATGGCCTTCTCTTCAATTATTGCTTATTTCTCTATCTAGGGTTTGCAAATTATTCAGGGAAGACGGTGAAAGAGAGGCAGAGATGAAGACAGGAAAGAGAGTTTCTGTTTAGGCCGAGTGAAGGACTTAGGACAGATATTTTGATTATATTAACTAAAACATTTTACTAATTAATCATGTAAAATTAATTTTAATTAGTAACTAATTTTTTTTAAAACATATACACACCTTAAAATTTAAATTGATATTAGTTCAAAAAATAATGTTACGTTTGCTCTCTTATCATGTGATCTCAAAATACTAGATGACGTGAGAAATAATAATTATTGTAATTAATATAATAAATTATAAATTATTTATAATTTATTACATTTTAATTATATCAATTATTATTTGACACATTATCAAATATTTTAATATAGCATAATAATAAAGTAAACGTGACATTATTCAAGTTCAAAACATCACAAATTATACGTGCTCGACTCAATTCATATGTGCGATTCTTTAATCGTGGTAACTGATTTTGTGCAACTCCTTTAACTCGAGATTTGTTAGCCAACTCGAGTTAAATAATTACCACTAAATAATCAAAAGGTACTCTTTTATAAATTTACACGTGACATTAAATGAATGTAGTGTGATGGTCACACCATGATGAATAAATTCTAATTTTATATGAACAATTATTAATCTACGAGAGAAATATAAATATAAGGGTAATGTACAATTTAGCCCCTACAACGAGGTGAAATGAACAATTTACACCGTAAACTTAGATAATGAGCAAAAACAACCTTAATGTATTGACAATAGACAATATGACCTCTACCGTCATATTTTTAGTTAAAAAGTTACGTTTTTTTCACGTATTTATTTTTTCTTCTCGAAATGTCTCTGCATGGAGTCATAACCGAACCGGACCGGTTCGGCTAATTCCACTCTCATTGTTTTTTTTTTTTAAATCATATTAGTCTGTCTTCCCTCTTCTCTTTTCCGAGTTCCAGAAACGAAGACCCCCGACGACCAACTCGACTCTCTCTCTCTCTCTCTCTCTCTCTCTCTCTCTCTCTCCCGATACCCCTGCCTCGCTCGCGCTCGATTTCTCTCGTCAGCCGCCAGACGACAGTTGACAGATTGCTCACTGCTCGACTAACGAAGGTAAGGTAAAACTTTCTCACGCTATAAAGAAAGAAAATTTGTTTATGGTAATTGCCGAAATTCTCTGTTTTTGGAGTCTGAAATCTGAACCAATAGTTGTTCTTGAATAGTTAGGGTTTCTGAACTTCGTTGTTGAAATTCGTTGTTGTACTTCGATGTTTTCATTTTTTCAGGTAAAATTTACTTTGATTTTACCAATGATTTTGGTGGTGAATTTTTTGCTCTTATTCTTATAGTGAATTTTATTTATCATTATTTTTTTCTACTTTTGTTTTGAGCAAACAGAAAGTATAGGTGAGAATGATGAGGTGGTGTAAAAATGGACAAACATCGAGCACTCTTGATAGTCAAATTGCCGGAGGCAAAATTTCAATAGATAGTGGAGATTCCATGTTTCAAATTAAATGTTATTGCAATGTAAGAGCAGGAATGTGAACATCATGGACACAGAAGAATCCTGGATGAAGGTTTCTTACTTGTCTGACGTTTGAGGTAAATTTTTATTCGTTGTCATAATTGATGTATAAATTTCTACTATAAATAACGGTTGATACTTTTTTAGGGATGCGAAAGAGGATGCAATTTCTTTTCTTGGTGACGAACCATTAGGAAAGAGACAGAAGAATGTGCTTAACATTTTACAATCTATACTCGAAGAAGCTGAAGCAAGAGTCGCACATGCTGAATCAAGACTTAGTCAAGCTGCAAGAAACTCGAAAAAGCTAAGTCAAAGAATGCGCAACAGACAAAGTCAAAGTCAACTATTGACTTTGATTGACCGGTTCGAGTCGGATCTGTCTGATTCGATTCGTGTCCGGTCTACTCGGATCGGGCCTATTCGGATCGATTTGGTCCAGGTCGGGTCTGTCCGGCCCAGACGAACCTAGCCCAGTTTGGCTTGGGTCGGACCCAACAAGCTTGGGTTGGGTTTGGGTTGGACTCGACCCGAATAAGACTGGTCCTGGCCAGAACCCGAGTCGGGCTCGGCCTGACCCAGCCCAGGCCCAACTTGGCCTTGGGCTCGAGTCGACTCGGCCCAGTGCCGAGTTGACTCAGCTGTCAAACGAGTCAACCCGACCGTCGATGGCCGAGCGACTCAGGATTGGAAAATTGCGTTTTTCTCGATCCCTTTCCGCCAAAACTTGTTTCCAACCCATTTCTCACCTCTATTCTGGCCGAATCGTGCCAAAAACACCAACAATCAGCCTCCAAATTTCAGATATAAGATTTTCTAAAAACCGAACACTTCAAACGCAAAAATCGTGCAAACGAAAGCTTACCTCTGAAAAGATCCTTAACTAAGGTTACTCTTCTCTTCGAGACAAAGAGTTTGATACCAAAACTTCGCTGAATGGAGGTGGCTTCTGCGTCGGATCTTCTCTCTCTCTCTCTCTCTCTCTCTCTCTCTCTCTCGCGTTCTGCTGAACAAAAATAAGGTTTCTTAACATTATTTTCTTTTTTTCTTTTATTTTTTTATTTTAATTTCTTTAAATTTTATTTTATTTCTTTTAAATTTTATATTAAATCTATTAAACTCATAGATTTTCGACTTCCAATTTAAATTTCTCGAACAACTTCGCTCGATCATTTTGAATGTTCTACTCTCGTGGATTTAATCCACTTAAATTGCGCGAACGTCAACGTCAAATTTTTTTAATTTAATTCTATAAATTTTACGTACGTGTCACACGTGACTAAAAACTCGTACATCACACGTTTCTAAAAATTTGTGTGTTCGAGCATAAATTCTCACTTAAAATTCGCGAAAAATTTATTCAGAAATTTTCATTCACAAAAATTTGGCGAAGTTTACATAAATAACGACCCGTCACCTCCCGGCTCACTCCTTAGGTCGAGTGTCTGGCACGTGCAGCCATCGTGCTCATGATCTTTTCCTCTTGGCGGAGAATTTCATGACCTCTAGAGTTGAACCCAGGACCTGCCAGGCTATAGTCCATGGGAACCATTTGGCTCCTATCACTTGAGCTGCATATATATATATTGAAAGATCAAGGTTAGTGACCCGATGTTATAAAGTGTTATAACACTTCGTGTGACACCGGTTATAAATACGATATAGGACAATATTAAAAATGCAGAAATTAACGACACAGGAGGTTGTTAACGCAGTTCGACAATCAGCCTACATCTGCGGGGCCACGCCCAGATATGAAAACATTTCACAAGTTCAAACAAGGTTACAAGACACTCGGACTAAAACAAAATAAGACTCCATCTTATCTTTGATGCCGCCTCCGTCAACCTTCACAAGTGAAACTGTTTTGCGAGCTCCCCTCGACTTTGAAACGATCCCTCCCGAGATCTAAATACGACAAGCTCCCCTTGTCGAAGATGACTCCTCCCGGAATCCGTGTATGGCAAGCTCCCCTTGCCCACGATAAAGATGACAAGCTCCCCTTGTCAATAAATAGAACTCCTCCAGAGTTCCAAAGGCAGTCTCCTCTCAAGACTGGATAATAATGAAGATCACAAGAATAAACTCCTATGACACTGTCTGTGACGCTTGACAATATCTTAGGATAGGATCACCCAGAACAGGCTTCAACAAACCAGTCTTTAACAAGACCGAATCAATAATCACATACACCACACAGAAACGTGGGTGAAGAATAAAAACGCCCAGATGAATAGAGAAATTCCACACTCAAGAATAATGGCGTCAGCTCCTTTTAACATACAAAGAGAAGACTTTTATATTAAGTGCTGGTGCGGCTCTATTTCTCTCTACAATATATTCTTGAAACAGACTATTCATTCAAATAATAATATCCCACGAAATCAGCAAAGGATCCGAAAATCACTGCCACACAAATTTAGCGCAGTGACACTTTGAATGACGCTTTAGTAAAGTATCCCAAATAATTAGGGATATGAACCATGTTTGTTACGATTCCTTTTCCAGCAAATCACATTTGAATTGACGAAATATTCTGCCAAATATTATCTCCAAAATAGAAGGATAGAATAATATATATTCCAAAAGAATATAATTTTCAAAAAGATATATAACCAAAAATAATCTTTTGCCAAAAATATAATGCCAACACATCGTTGCATTAACAATCTCCCCCTTTGGCATTTTTTGGCAAAACATAACTCCCCCTGAAGGAGAGAATTCGAAACTCCCCCTGAATGAGAAATTCTTGACACAATCCGATCAATATAAAGTCATTTCAAATAGTAGCACCAATATAGGAGATAACCACAACAGTTAAAATATAGGAGATTTCCACAGCATCATAAAAGCAATCAATCTCCAAAACTACTCCCCCTTTTTGCCATAAAAAGACAAACAGGAACCGCCAATGTCAAGCAAGCATGTGCATAGCATCCAGCAAGAGAGAAATACTGAAAGAAGTCGCATAGAAATGACAAACAAACATCTAACCAGATTGATCAAGGGTAGCAGGATCTTCTGTAGTGACAGTTGGTGTAACATGTTCAGGAGATGTGGCAATTTGGGAAATAAACCCAAAGATATATCCACAATTAACTTCCAACAGATTTGAAAAATACATCCAAAATCCCATAAATATATTGTATCTCCCATATTTTCAGAAATTCCGCCAAAAGTTCATAAATATTATGGAAATAAACCATAAATCCTTCCACAAATTGAGAAATAAACTCAAGTTTTTCACAAACAGGAACGGAATCTTCATAGAAAATCACATGTGTCATGTAGGACGTTGAAGAGCAAGAATAGCAAAGAAATTGCCTTTTTTTTGTTTTTTTTTTTTGTTTTTTGTTTTTTTTTTTTGTACAAATGCAAAAAAAATAAAAACAACACTCACAAGTACTTTCTTCAGAGAATGCAAAGGCCCAGAGCTGACCTTAGTTCGCATGTAGACAATGATGAAATGAGATAGCAATTATCAGAAGACCTTATTCCTTCGATGATGCGTTTATTTGTATGATCCGAGACAACACATTTGTTGCGAGTGAAATGCACCTTCAGATCTTGATCACACAACTGACTGATACTGATCAGATTCGCTTTCAAACCTTTTACAAGAAGAACATTTTCCAGAGGAGGCAGTCCTGGAACGTCTAGTGTTCCCTTTCCAACGACATTTTCTGTGACGCCGTTTCCAAATGTTACTTTTTCCAGACCTCCTGATGTGATATTCTTTAAGAATCTTACTTCACTTGTCATATGTCTAGAAGATCCACTGTCAAAGTACCATGCATCAACAGATGTTGCCTTTAGAGAAGTATGAGCAACATTACACTTACCAATGGTTTTCTTTATCCATTTCTGTTTGGGAAATCTGTATGAAGAGATATATCTAGCAGTACCTTTTCTCAAGTCATCAAGATAAGCAAAGCACCTGGGACGAATATGACCTTGATGAAAACAGTAATGACAAATTGGAATAAATTTGTTACCTTTGTTCTTGGGAACATGAAGATTGGACTTCATCTGATGACTGTCTTTAGAGTTAGATTTCTGTTCAGTTTTGTTGATGGATATCGCAACTTTTTCCCTTTATTTTCAGCTTCGATGTATGACACTTTCGGTGACATTGAGCATTCTCCTTTGTAACCAATTCCAGAGGTATCATCACATGATCTTCTGGCCATTAGAATATCATCAAGACTAGAGGAACCTGAGTTTAGCATTCTAACATTCTTCTTCATGTGATTCAGTTCATTTGACAACCGCTCTATCTCATTCTGGCTTGATTTCAGTTTAGCTTCCAAATCAATAACACAATCTTGAAGACTTCCATTTTCGTTTTTCAGACTTCCAATCTGTCTTCGAAGATGTTGATTTATTTCAACCAATTCTGTCCATTTTTCATAAAACTTCTTATTTTCATTGATAAGATCTTCTTTTGTAATTTCTTCTGTATCATCATCTCTACTTTCAGATATACTTTCAGAGACATTTTGAGTGACGCTATCAAAACTTGTAGGTTTAGCTTTAGCAACCAGCGCCATATTTCGGTTAGAGATTTCATCTTCTTTTTCTGAATCACTCTCACTCCAGGTTGTGTTGAGAGAAGTCTTTTTCTTCTTCAAGGTATTTGCACATTCAGCCTGAATATGTCCAAAACCATCACATTCTCTACATTTAATTCCCCTGTTATTCAAGAATTTATCTGAAGGTTGATTTTCGTCTTTGGACTTCTTATAACTTGTAGAGTCATTCTTGGTGTTAGTGACATTTTGTCTGACACCACGATTATTTCTACCAAATTTCTTCAACATTCTGCCGAAATTTCTTGATAACAATGCTAAAGATTCTTCCAGATCATCTTCATTAAATTCTCCAGAATTCTGCATCTCTGCTTTTAAAGCCAAGTCTTTCACCTTCTCTGTTTCCACATTTACATCGAAATTCATCTCAAATGTTTGAAGAGAACCCATCAGCTCCTCTAATTTCATTTTGGTGATATCTTTTGCTTCTTCAATTGCTGTAACTTTATAAGCAAAGTGTTGGGGCAGAGATCTTAGAGTCTTTCTCACAAGTTTCTCTTCAGAAATAGTTTCACCAAGGGCAAAAGCTTCATTAGCAATGTCACAGAGTCTTGCATTAAACTTGGTAATATTTTCATCATCATGCATCTTCAAGTTCTCAAATTTCGTTGTTAAAAACTGCATTTTTGATAACTTTACTGCTGAAGTACCTTCATAAGTCGTCTGAAGAATATCCCAAGCCTTTTTAGCAGACTCACATGTAGAAATAAGTCTGAATTGAGTAGGATCAACACCATTAAATATAGCATTAAGAGCCTTTGAGTTACTATTTGCTAGAACATTTTCAGTGACGGACCAGCTTTCTTCAGGTTTGATAGTTGTGACTCCTTCTTTGCTTATAATCATTGGTGGGTCCCAACCTGTTATAATAGATTTCCAGGCTTTTTCATCAACAGCCTTAATAAACGCTTTCATTCGAGCTTTCCAGTAAGCATAATTGTTTCCATTTAGCAAGGGTGGACGCACTGTTGAACCTCCTTCTTTCATAGAGTCCTTCGTAGCAAAAACCAAGATCAAGTCCTACGGATCTCGCCTAAGAAACAGAGACAACCTCGCTCTGATACCAATTGAAAGATCAAGGTTAGTGACCCGATGTTATAAAGTGTTAGAACACTTCGTGTGACACCGGTTATAAATACGATATAGGACAATATTAAAAATGCGGAAATTAACGACACAGAAGGTTGTTAACGCAGTTCGACAATCAGCCTACATCTGCGGGGCCACGCCCAGATATGAAAACATTTCACAAGTTCAAACAAGGTTACAAGACACTCGGACTAAAACAAAATAAGACTCCCTCTTATCTTTGATGCCGCCTCCGTCAACCTTCACAAGTGAAACTGTTTTGCGAGCTCCCCTCGACTTTGAAACGATCCCTCCCGAGATCTAAATACGACAAGCTCCCCTTGTCGAAGATGACTCCTCCCGGAATCCGTGTATGGCAAGCTCCCCTTGCCCACGATAAAGATGACAAGCTCCCCTTGTCAATAAATAGAACTCCTCCAGAGTTCCAAAGGCAGTCTCCTCTCAAGACTGGATAATAATGAAGATCACAAGAATAAACTCCTATGACACTGTCTGTGACGCTTGACAATATCTTAGGATAGGATCACCCAGAACAGGCTTCAACAAACCAGTCTTTAACAAGACCGAATCAATAATCACATACACCACACAGAAACGTGGGTGAAGAATAAAAACGCCCAGATGAATAGAGAAATTCCACACTCAAGAATAATGGCGTCAGCTCCTTTTAACATACAAAGAGAAGACTTTTATATTAAGTGCTGGTGCGGCTCTGTTTCTCTCTACAATATATTCTTGAAACAGACTATTCATTCAAATAATAATATCCCACGAAATCAGCAAAGGATCCGAAAATCACTGCCACACAAATTTAGCGCAGTGACACTTTGAATGACGCTTTAGTAAAGTATCCCAAATAATTAGGGATATGAACCATGTTTGTTACGATTCCTTTTCCAGCAAATCACATTTGAATTGACGAAATATTCTGCCAAATATTATCTCCAAAATAGAAGGATAGAATAATATATATTCCAAAAGAATATAATTTTCAAAAAGATATATAACCAAAAATAATCTTTTGCCAAAAATATAATGCCAACACATCGTTGCATTAACATATATATATATATATATATATATATATATATATATATATATATATATATACTCTGTTCGTTAGGCTCGACTCATTAAGGCTCTTTAGGCTCGTTGAGTCGGCTCAGCTCGCTCGTTTAACTCGTGGCTCGCGAATTGACATGGCTTCAAATTCTTTCACGTTGTCTCGTTAAGTTTAGCTCTTTAACTCGTTAAGCTCGGTGAGCCAGACTACTTCTGATTCGACTCGACCCACTCGTTTGTAATCTCTACTTAAGATAATTGAATTTACTAAAATCAAATATTAATAAATATTAGATTAGTTATTATGTAATAAACTAGCTTAATTAAGTAAAAAGTAATATTAGATTTACCTATTAATTTTATACTGTAATTATTTTACTTTCTGATGTGATAATAATTTATTGATACAAATAATAATTTGATTTAACTATTTATGACTCATCTTAATTGACAATCTGATCTGATAATCATTTATTGATACAATTAATAATTTGATTTAACTATTTATGACTCATCTTAATTGACAAGTCGAATAATAAGTAACATGTAATTGTCATAGCAAAGATAAGTTTAAATTGTAGAGTTTAAAAATTTAATGTCAAAAAAAAAAAAAAAACCAAAAAACCGTAATATTTTTCTAACCAACTAGCCGACCTATAACTAATGTCATGTCCATCGATTACAGAATAACAAAATCAGAAACTTTAGATAAACTTATAGGTGAAGAACTTCATGTATATGCCAACAAATAACAAAATCAGATCTATTTTGCCTCGAGTTGTCCAACTTTTAAAACTTCAGGTGTTTTCCCTTTCTTTCCATCAGCAAAATTACGCAAGTACATTAGATCAACATTTGCAAGTTCCTGTCAAAAAATGATAGCATTGGTATTTACTTCAAGAGCCAACTAACAACATACTACAAGTGATAAAATAGAACAAAGAAATGCATTCCTTAAACTACATCATGGAATGCGCTTTTTAGTGGGGTAAAGTTTTGTACTTCCCAATTCCAACTTTTATCTTCTCACTCGTTAAATCAAATTGTACTTCCCAATTCTAACTTTATCTTCTCACTCAATAAATCAAATTGATGAAAAATAGTATGTTTTAGAAAGTTTTTCACCTGCTTATATTCCATTGAAGATATTTTCTCATGCTGAAATAAAAAAAAAGAATAAAAATTTATGATCAATTATAAATAAGAGAGCACAAAACAATATACTCAAATCTAATTGTAAAATATTGTCGTCATAAAATATCTGTACAATGAAACTTTAAACATGAGCAAATATGTTCTTACTTATTTCTGAAACCCACAAATTTACAAAACAAAAAGTAAAATAAATTTTGAAAAATTTAATCAAGCAAAACTTACCAAACTAGATACTATGTTTTGCAATTGACGTAAATCAAAGCCAATATCATAAAGAGATTTTTGAACTTCAGCAACCTGTTTTACAAGTCATAAGATCGTATCATGTATACAACATTCAGCAGAAAATGATTAGCGAGTTGTGTCTACATTAAATGACATACATGCTCATTTTGCTTCAACATCTTATCATCTAAGTTCTCAATCTGTTGCTTAAGATGTCTCTTTGTTGCCTGCCAATGAGAAGAATTGATAATATACTAAAATTATATCTACATTCTCCTTGTGAAATTGACCATATAAAAATAAGTGCTTAATTTTATAAAATGAGCATTTGTCCATCTGAGTAGAACAAAAATTTGAAAAGAAAAATAAAATTTCAAAACATATTAAAAACTATACTTCCACCCCTGCTATCAAAATTTGTTAAATAAAAAAGTTTGCCTGCATATAACTCATCCATAGAAAAAGAGATGCTAAATGCAACTTGAGAGCCCCTTGAATTCCGCTTGGGTTATAAAGATTATGCTAATACTGTGTCTTATTCAATGAAAAACGTTTTCATTTGCTATTGTTATAGTCATGGGTTGAACAAACTTACAGCAAGAGCTTCTGTCACATGCTCTAGATATTTGGTCAAATTTGAGACAGCATTGGCCATATTTTGCTTTGTCACACACATAAGATCGGAGAACGAAAAGCCCTAACATGCAGAAATAAAATGTATGACAAAAAGTGTCATTCAAGTCAAGAATTACACGCAAAGTTTCTGACAAGAAAAACAAATGTATGAATAATATATGTTTGAATAATATATGTTTGAAATTTAGACTTTGCCAAAACACTTGAAGTAGTAAGAAAAAATTTTAAAAATCTGGAGAAAAAGATTAGATGTAGAAAATATTTAACTCTTCAATTTCATCATATTAAGTTCTTTTTGGTTCATATGTACCTTGCACCACAAGTATCCGCAACCCATAGCACCCAAGGTAGCCGCTGGAATTATGAGGGATGTCATATTACCTGAGATTAATTATATAAATTAATCAATTTTAGCAAATAAGACGATTTTCACAATAAAGAATACACCTTATATTTTGCAATAACAAAGACCCTAAGTCGAGAAAATCTAATCCACATCAATGTAAATTTAAGCATAAGATTGATTGAAAATACCACTGTGTCCAGAATTTTCATTACGAACAGTGATCTGACAATTATATCCTGGTTGTCGAACCTTCATGGCTAAGCGACGAACCTGTGCAAAAACTACTGCATTATATTTGGTCAGTGCTTGAGCTGCAGCTGCAACAACATCAGAGAAATCAGAATCACCCCTTGATTGCTCTTTGGACTTCTCCAATTCCTCCACTAGTGTCTGTAATCACAGAAAAATAAAAACATGATACATTATATAGTCTCATGTCATGAGATTGTCTTTTTAGTAATCATGAATACACAAGATAAGTTGGTTAGCTTAGTTTTTCACCTTACATTGTACAAATGTATGACCATATATCTACAACGACGTCCAAACCCATTATATGAGCCTAAATCTTATCTCATAAATGAACTCTGATTTGAATGAGGTTAACCTTCCAACTTATATTTTATATAATTATAACTTACTATTTAGAGTCCCGATCAAATAAATGAAATTTTTTTCAAAAAGTTAGATTTCTGGCGATCATGAACATATCAAGCTCTGAACAGGAAATTTTTTTTATGGTTTTCCTTATTTTTCCAAACAGCACGAGAACCATCAATGGACTTATTAACTATCCAGGCATCCAATTTGAAGGGAGCTCTTGAAATCTGCTAATTTGTTAATTTTAGACCTCACATGAATATGAAAACTGATTAATTAGTTGTTCCAAAATTTACTATTTCTGAAACGACACTAATCAAAATAGAGCGAAAAGAAAACCGAGCTAAATTCATCAAACCACAAATAACTAAATCAGAGTCAAAAGTACCTGAAGTTTTCCGAGCAAGTCTGAAAACTTTGTATTCTTAAACAGCATTGCGCCACTATAAGCTAAACAAACAAAAAAAGGGTATAACAATCAGCAAAACTAGTGATTACACAATTCACTAACAAAATCTAATAAAAAAGATACAGAAAACTGAACCTGCTCCAACATAAACAGTATTTTTGCAAACCCTACTCTCGTCTGCATAGGCATGGCCGTGGATTTGGGAGGTCTGCAGAGGGGGGAGATCCAGAGAGTCAGGGGTCCACTAAATACGTGGAATATGAGATTCTTTCAGCTGCACACACGAGTATTAACTACGCTGTTTTTTAAACCTACAACTGCCTAATACGACGTGTCGAACTTTCGTAAGTTAACGTTAGGAGTGAGCATGGTCCGGTTCGATTCGGGTTTTGGAGAGATCAGAACTCCACCACTAAAATTCGATTTTCAAATTTTTGCACCAATAAGCCAAAAACATTTCCCAAAACCAGACCAGAAATCTGGTCTCGGTTCTGGTCCTCCCAAGTTTGATCAGTATTAAAAAAAAAAAAAATTTAAAGCAGAACCACTATTTTTTTAGTGAGAACATCAGTACTAAACTAAAAGCAGAACCGGTTCTGCTCTAAATCTGGGTTTTTGTTTTAATTTTGTCCCATTTATAGGAGAAAAAAATCAGCACTAAACTAAAAGCAGAACCGGTTTTTCACTATTAAGTATTGAAGTAGAAAACAATAAAGTTCCAAAAACTTAGATGTTCCGAAAAAAAAAAAAAAAGTTCCAGTGGATGAACAGGATAGCAACAGCAGATAATCTGTATAAAATTCAACACTATCAATAGCAACAGCAGCCACAGCCATCGAAATCCTTCAGGTTCGAAACTGGTAAACACACATTCTAATTGCACAAAAAATGTATAAAATTCACAGCACTCCAACAACAATGTTGATAGAACCTTGTCTGAGCAGTCGAGTACAAAAAATAGCCCTAAAACTGAATTAACAGCAAGAATAACTTCAATAAAAGTTCATGGCTTTAAATAAAAAGTAGGCTAAAATTTTTAATTAAAGATGAACTTAGCTAAAGATCCTGAAATCAAGAATAAATTTCCATCAGACTCAGTTCGCAACATAAACTGACAAACATAAGAGGCAAAATAACAGAGGGGGAAGTAAACAAGGAGAAAAAGACAAGAGAGAGGAATTTTCAGTTGCAAAAGTGAATCGGCTTAACTCGCCGAAACTCGATGAAGCTAAAATAGAGAAACTGAAAGAGCAGAGAGCTTACCTTCGACTTCGTCCTTCACAGGCTGACAAAGGAAAAGGGGGTCAAAGAGAGAGTGCGACGGTAGTGTGTAGAATAATCGAGAGGCGTCTGTCCAAGTCGAGGACCCAGCGGCGACGGCGAGAGAGAAGAGAAGAAGAGGCGTCTGTCGAAGTCGAGAGTGAAGAGAAAGAGAAGAGAAAAAAGGCGTCCGTCGAAGGTGAGAATTCGAAATTTTAGCTTGAGGGTTACGTAACTTAATGGTCCGGTTCGATATTACTAATTTTTGTTATCAAAATTGAGAATCGAACCAAAAATTTCGATTATGTTACAGAACCAAAATTGATTTATTTTTTGCTCAGAACCGACCAGAACCAGACCAAATAACTCGGTTCTAGTTTGGTTCTCAATTCTGGTCGGTTCTTGCTCATTCCTAGTCAATGCAATGAAAGTCACTACTTCAAGAAAGAAGTCAAATAATGTCAACTTATTTATTTTGTGAATATTGTTACAAGGGTTTTAATTTCATTAAAAATATTATGCATACTTAAGATAATTTAAAGTTACTAAAATTAAATATTACACGCGTTATTATGTAATAAATTAACTTAATTAAGTAAAGAATAATGTAAAGCATACCTACTAATTACTTAGAGCACACTTTCTCCTCGGTCTTTCATCAATGGATTCTTCCCAATGCACGCGATCGTCCCGAACAGTGCTGCATTCAGTATCCACCTATGATTTTAGAAAAGTAGTGGAAAGTTTGAGATTTTTCAATAACAATAGAACTTTGATTATATATGCAGCGAGACGTAAAGAACAATCCAAATCCATGTAGAAACCAATAAATAAACCGGAGCTGACATTGGATTTTAACGACTTGATACCACTGGGGCTAAGTTTATGACTACATATAGTATCTAGTATTATCTGCATAAGCATAGCATTTCTAAAGTACGCTGACAACAATGGTGTAGTTCATAGATGTCCAGTAACATCTTTTTTAGGTTGTGAAAGAACAAATGCCAAAAGCTAATACTAGAGTTAGAAGGAAAAGTAGAATCCCACCAATATAAGCACTTGTTAGACTTTGTTTCTCTCCTACAATATATTCTTGAAACAGACTATTTCATTAAATAATAACTATCCCACGAATCGCAAGGCTCCGACAATCACTTGCCACACAATTTACGCGCAGTGAACTTTGATGACGCTTTAGTAAAGTATCCCAAAAATTAGGGAGATGAACCATGGTTTGTTACGTTTCCTTTTTCCAGCAAATCACATTGAATTGACGAAATATTCTGCCAAATATTATCTCCAAATAGAAGGATAGAGATAATATATCTTCCAAAAGAATAATTTTCAAAAAGATCTATAAGCAAAAATAATCTTTTGCCAAAAATATAATGCCAACACATCGTTGCATGAACATATATATATATATATATATATATATCTACGATATTCTCTATTAATATAACTCACTACTCTGTTCGTTAGGCTCGACTCATTAGGCTCATTTTAGGCTCTTGGAGTCGGCTCAGCTCGCTCGTTTAACTCGTGGCTCGCGAATTGACATGGCTTCAATTCTTTCACGTTGTCTCGGTAAGTTTAGCTCTTTAACTCAGGTACGCTCGGTGAGCCAGACTACTTCGGATTCACTCGACCCCCTCGTTTGTTAATCTCTACTTAAGATACATGGAATTTACTAAAATCAAATATTAATAATATTAGATTAGTTTTAGTCTGTAATAAAACGTAGCTTGAAGTAAGTAAAAGTATATTGATTTAAACCTATTATTACGTATTATTTGTACTTTCTGATGTGACAATATTTTATTGATACAATCATAATTGATTTTAATATTTATGACTTCATCTTAAGTGACAATCGATCTGATAATCATTTTGATACAATTAATAATTTGTTTAAACATATTTATTACTCATCTTAATTGACAAGTCAATAAGAATTAAACATGGAATTGTCATAGCAAGATAAGTTTAAATTGTAGAGTTTAAAAATCTTTGTCAAAAAAAAAAAAAAAACCAAAAAAACCGTAATATTTTTCTAACCCTAGCCGCCCTATACCTAATGTCATGTCCATCGATTACAGATACCAAATCAAAACTTTGAAAACCTATGTGCGAACTTCATGTATATCCAACAATAACAAATCACTCTATTTTGCCTCGAGTTGTTCCAACTTTTAAAACTTCAGGTGTTTTCCCTTTTCTTTCCATCACAAAATTACGCAGTACATTAGATCAACATTTTCAAGTTCCTGTCCAAAAAGATCAGCCTTGGTATTTACTTCAAGAGCCATAACAACTCTACAGTGATAAATAGAACAAAGAAATGCTCCTTAAACTACATCCTGGAAGGCCTTTTTAGTGGGGTAAAGTTTTGTACTTCCCATTCCAACTTTTATCTTCGCACTCGTTAAATCAAATTGTACTTCCAGTCCTACTTTATCTTCTCACCACTAAATCAATTGATTAAAAATAGTATGTTTTTAGAATTTTTCACCTGCTTATATTCCATTGAAGATATTTTCTCATGCTGAAATAAAAAAAAAGAATAACAATTTATGCTCAATTAATCATAAGAGAGCACAAAACAATATACTCAATCTAATTGTAAATTTGTCGTCATAAAATCTCTGTACATGACGGACTACTTTAACATGATCAAATATTTTCGTAACTTATTTCTGAAACCCACAAATTTACAAAACAAAAAGTAAAATAAATTTTGAAAACTTTAATATCAAGCAAAACTTACCAAACTAGATACGATGTTTTTAACGCAATTGACGAAATCAAGCCAATACATAAAGAGATTTTGAACTTCAGCAACCTGTTTTAACAATCATAAATCGTATATGTAATACACATTCAGCTAGAAAATGATTAGCGATTTTGTCTACATTAATGTAATACAGCCATCTTTGCTTCAACATCTTATCATCTAAGTTTCTCAATCTGTTGCTTAAGATGTCCTCTTTGTTGCCTGCCAATGAGAAATTGATACTTATACTACCATTATATCTACATTCTCCTTGTGAAATTTGAAACCCATATAAAATCAGTGCTTAATTTTTAAATGAGCTTGGTCCATCTGAGTAAACAAAAATTTGAAAAGAAAATAAAATTTCAAAACATATTAAAAACTATACTCACCCCTGCTAGCAAATTGTTAATACAAAGGTTTTGCCTGCATTAAACTCATCCATAAAAAGAGATGCGAAATGCACTGAGAGCCCCTTGAATTCCCGCTTGGGTTATAAAGATTTGCTAATCTGTGTCTTATTCCATGAAAAACGTTTTCATTTGCTATTGTTATAGTCATGGTTAACAAACTTACAGCAAGAGCTCTGTCACATCTCTAGATATTTGGGTCAATTTTTGAGACCATTGGCCATATTTTGCTTTGTCCCACACCAAAATCGAGAACGAAAGCCCTAACAACATGCAGAATAAAATGTATGACAAAAATGTCAGTCAAGTCAAGAACTTACACGCAAAGGTTTCTGACAAAAACAATGTAGGAATAATATATGTTTAATACTATATGTTTGAATTTAGACTTTGCCAAAACACTTGAAGTAGTAAGAAAAAAATTTTAAAAATCTGAGAAAAAAATTAGATGTAAAAATATTTACTCTTCAATTTCACAATTTAACATTCTTTTGGTTCTAGTTACCTTGCACCACAGTATCCCCGCAACCCATAGCACCCAGGTAGCCGCTGGAATTATGAGGGATGTCATATTACCCTTGAGATTTTTTTTTTTTTTTTTTTTAAAAAATTTTATTAAATTAATCAATTTTAGCAAATAAGACTTTTTCACAATAAAAGAATACACCTTATATTTTTCAATAACAAGACCCGAAGTCAGAAAACTAAGTCCACATCACTGTAATTTAAGCATAAGATTGATTGAAATACACTGGTCCCAGAATTTGCATTACGAACAGTGATCTGACATTTATATCTGGTTGTCGAACCTTCAGGCTAAGCGACGACCTGTGCCAAACTACTGGGCATATATTGGTCATTCTTGAGCTGCAGCTGCAACAACATCAGAGAAATCATACACCCCTTGATTGCTCTTTGTGACTGTCTCCATCTCCACTATGTCTGTAATCCCAGAAAAATAAAACATGATACATTATATAGTCTCATGTCCTGAGATTGTCTTTTTAGTATCATGACATACAACAAGTAAGTTGGGTTGTAGCTTAGTTTTTCACCTTACATTGTACAAATGTGGACCATATATCTACACGACGTCCAAACCCATTTATATGGAGCCTAAATCTTCACTCATAATAACTCTGATTTGAATGAGGTTTAACCTTCCAACTTTATAGTTTATATAATTATAACCTTACTATTGTAGATCCTATCAATAAATGAACTTTTTTCAAAAGTTAGATTTCTGGCGACATGAACATATCAAGCTCTGAACAGAGAAATTTTTTTTATGGTTTTCCTTATTTTTCCAAACAGCACAGAACCATCAATGGCCTTATTACCTAGCTCAGGCATCCAATTTGAGGGAGCTCTTGCAAGCTGCTAATATGTTTAATTTTCGACCTCACATTATATGAAACTGATTAATTTAGTTGTTCCAAAATTTACTATTTCTGAAACGACACTAATCAAATAGGCGAAAAGAAAACCGAGCTAATCACATCAAACACAATAACTAAATCAAGTCAAAAGTACATGAAGTTTCCGAGCAAGTCCTGAAAACTTTGAGTCTTAAAACAGCATTGGCGCCACTAAAGCCTAAACAAACAAAAAAACAAAGGGTATAACAATCGCAAAACTAGTGATTACACATTCCCTAACAAAATCGATAAACAAGGATACAGAAACTTCACCTGCTCCAACATAAAACAGGTATTTTTGCAAACCCTACTCTCGGCTGCATAGGCATGGCCGGATTGGGAGGTCTGCAGGGGGGAGATCCAGAGAGTCGGGGTCCACTAAATACGTGAATATGATATTCTTTCGGCTGCACACACTAGTATTAAACTACGCTGTGTTTAACTACAACTGCTAATACGACGTGTCTACTTTCGTAGTTAACGTTAGGATTGAGCATGGTCCGGTTCGATTCGGGTTTTGGGAGATATCAGAACTCCCACCACTAAAATTCGATTTTCAAATTGTTTGCACCAATAGCCAAAAACATTTCCCAAACCAGACCAAATAAAATCTGTTCTCGGTTCTGGTCCTCCAAGTTGATCAGTATTAAAAAAAAAAACAATTTAAAAAGCAGAACACTATGTTTGGGTTTAGGATAACATCATACAACTCAAGCAGAACCGGTTCTGCTCTAAATTCTGGTTTTTGTTTTAATTTTTGTCCCCATTTATAGGAAAAAAATCGCACACCTAAACTAAAAGCAGAACCGGTTTTTCACTATAAGTATAAGTAAAAACAATAAATTTCCAAAAACTTAGATGTTCCGAAAAAAAAAACAAAGTTCCAGTGGATACAGGATACACCAGCAGATAATCTGTAAAATTCACACTATCAATAGCAACAGCAGCCACGCCATCGAAACATCGTCATGTTCGAAACTGGGTAAACACACATTCTAATTGCACAAAAAATGTATAAATCACAGCCCTCCAACAACAATGTTGATAAAACCTTGTCTAGCATTCCGAGTACAAAAAATAGCCCTAAAACTGAATAAACAGCCAGATAACTTCAATAAAAGTTCCATGGCTTTAAATAAAAAGTAAGGCTAAAAATTTTATTAAAGGATGACTTAGCTAAAGATCCTAATCAGAATAAATTTCCATCAGAACTCAGTTCGCAACATAAACTGACACATAGAGTCAAATAACAGGGGAAGTAAACAGAGAAAAAGACCAGAGCGCGGCATTTTCGTTGCAAAGTGAATCGGCTTAACTCCGCCGAAACTCGATGAAGCTAAAATAGAGAAACTGAAAGAGCAGAGAGCTTAACCTTCGTGACTTCGTCCTTCACATGCTGACAAAGGACAAGGGGGTCCAAGAGAGAGTGCGACGGTAGTGGTGGTAGAATAATCGAGAGCTTCTGTCCAATCGAGGAACCCAGCGGCGACGGGGAGAGAGAAGCAAGAAGAGGGCGTCTGTCCGAAGTCGAGAGTGAAGAGAAAGAGAGAGAAAAAGGCGTCCGTCGAAGGTGAGAATTCGAAATTTAGCTGAGGTTACGTAACTTAATGGCCTTCGATATTACTAATTTTTGTTCATCACAATTGAGAATCGACCCCAAAAATTTCGATTATGTTACAGAACCAAAATTTGATTTATTTTTGCTCAGAATCCGACCAGAACCATACCAAATAACTCGGTTCTAGTTTGGTTTCTTCAATTCCTGGTCGGTCTTTGCTCATTCCTAGTCAATGCATAAAGTCACTACTTCAAGAAGAATCAAATAATGTCACTATTTATTGGTGAATATTGTTACAAGGGTTTAATTTCAATTCAAATTTATGCATACTTAAGATAATTTAAAGTTACTAAAATTAAATATTACACGCGTTATTATGTAATAATTAACTAATTAAGTACATAATAATGTAAGCAGACCTACTATTACTTAGAGACACATTGTCTCCTCGTCTTTCATCAATGGATTCTTCCCAATGCACGCGATCGTCCCGAACAGTGCTGCATTCAGTATCCACCTATGATTTTAGAAAAGTAGTGGAAAGTTTGAGATTTTTCAATAACAATAGAACTTTGATTATATATGCAGCGAGACGTAAAGAACAATCCAAATCCATGTAGAAACCAATAAATAAACCGGAGCTGACATTGGATTTTAACGACTTGATACCACTGGGGCTAAGTTTATGACTACATATAGTATCTAGTATTATCTGCATAAGCATAGCATTTCTAAAGTACGCTGACAACAATGGTGTAGTTCATAGATGTCCAGTAACATCTTTTTTAGGTTGTGAAAGAACAAATGCCAAAAGCTAATACTACAAGTGATAAAATAGAACAAAGAATTGTATTCCTTCCACTCATGGCCCGTATAGAAAATTAAATGAAATAAATTAAATTTTTAAGTTGACGTTCGAGCATTACACGTAAATTAAATTCACGAGAGAAGAACGTCGATTTTTATCGAAGGAAATTATTCGGGAAGAATTTAAATCGAAAAACCAAAAACTATTAAATGAATTTAATATAAATTAAATGATTTAATATAAAATAAATTAAAACAATAAGGTGTTCAACCTTATCGTTTTTCTTCAGAAATTAACAAAGGAGAGAGAGAGATAACCTGAGCGAGAGAGAAGAAACTGATGTGTGAAAACGAACACCAATTGACCCGATCTTGGTGTCAAAACGTTCGGCTCGAATAGTAGATCAACGTTGGTGAAGGAAGTTTTTGAAGGTAACCTCTCAAACTCCCGATTTTTGATTGAGAAGTTTTGAGTTTTCGAGTTTTTGTAGATCTGAAATTTGGGGCCGTTTTTCTTTGTGTTTTGGTAGGGTTCGACCGAAAAAGAGGTAAAGAACACGTTAGAAATGAATTTTGGCAAAAAAAGGTTCGGAAAACTGTGTTTTCCGACCTAAAACACTCGGCTATCGGCCGTCGAGTCAACTTGGTCCTGGGCTGAGTCAACTCGGCCCATAGCCGAGTTGGGCTTGGACTAGGTCCAACCCGAAACCTAGTTGAGCCGAGTGGCTCAGCCCATGGGCAAGTTTGGCCTGGGCTGAGTCAAGCCCAGCCATTTCGGGTCGGGTCCGACCCGAGCCCAGCTGGGTCGGACTGGGTCGGTCCGATCAGTTCAGTCTGACCCAACCCGAAAAAGGAAAGGAAAAGAGAAATAAATTAAATCAAGTCAACTGTCAACGTTGACCGTTGACCTTGACCAAATGTCAACCGCCACCGTTGACTTTGATAGTTGACTTTTGATCTAAAAAGTCAACTCAAACCGTTTGGGCTCGTTTTCGCCCCGATTCGGAATTTATATCGTTTATAGATCTTAACGAGGTTCCTTCCTTGTTTTGACTCTCAGATTCAGAAGATTTCGTTGAGTTCGGAGCAATTCCCGAGGAGCCACGGTTTGTCGAGGATAGGAGGACTCGCCACAGAGGTATGAGTTATTATACTTATTACGTTATACCTAGCCTAGCATGCACGTATATTTCTTTTGGTGGGATACCACTAGTATTGACGTCGATATTTTTACTAGTTTGTGCATTCTACATTATTTAGGCGTGTGCACGTTTTGCTTGATTTATACTCGTAATGATCCCTTTTCCTAGCAAGATATTGTCCGCTCTGGGGATTGGGTCGCAGCCCAATATCCTCCCCTCACAGCTTTGTTTGGCGAGAACTTCCCAGAAGGTCACCCAACCTGGAATTGCTCTCGCCGAAACACTTTTAACTTCGGAGTTCTTATGAGATCTGTTGTCAATTGTGCTCCAAAATACGTCTTGCTATGCTGGGAGGGTTTTCTTACATATGTTTCATTTCCACATACTTGCCCAAGCGATGTGAGATTGTGACAACCCTCTTTTTACGACCTGGGATTCGCCTATACTCGAGTCCGGAATTCGCCTACACTCGGTTTAGGTCCCGAGGTTTGCCCCGCAACCCAAGGTTTGCCCCGCAGTCGTACTCATACGTGCACGTCTATTTCGCACATCTATTTCCCACATCTTCCGCTCACATCTGTTGATCACAAAACGACAAAACTATTACTCACATCTTCCGATAGACAAATACACTCGATATCCACCGATAGCCAACATCTATCGATGAATAGTAACACTCAACTTCTACCAATAGACAACATCTACCGATAGATAATACACTCAACATCTACCGATAGACATCATCTACCGATAGACAAAATACTCAACATCCACCGATAGAAGAACTTGTAAATTTGACTGAAAACATTCAAAACAACTTGTCTCTAAGAAATAGCACTAATCATCCAAAACCTCAAAATATTTTAATTAAGAATCCAGCAAAATCACAATTTAAAACCAATATTGTATCATTATCCGAAGAACCTCAAAATAGTAATCTGTAACTAAACCAAAACATGTCTTCATAATCAGGAAAAATCCTCAGCAAAAACACCTGACAGTTAAGACTTCACATACAGACAATAGTTAAACCGCCCCATCAGAGCTCCAAATCGAGGCATGAATGTGCTCCCCCAACCAACCTAATCCTCAACATGCTCAGAGAACGCACCTTCTGAGGCTTCTTCACTTACATCACAAAACTCATCTATTAACTTCATGCTAAATAAGTAAAGTAATAACAGAATGATGTGCTGAAACGTAAATCCTAATTATGTAGTTTCTACTTTCACATCTCAGTTGCATTCACGTTCTTTCACTGATCTGATCCTATATTCCACTTGGGAAGCGGATCAATTTTCACAAAGTTATAAATCCTCTTCATAAGTTAAGGGGCGGATTAGTTCCCTTAATAGTTTGGTCTGATCTTATATTCCACTTGGGAAGCGGATCAATTTTTCCTACGTTATAAATCCTCTTCATAAATTAAGGGGCGGATTAGTTCCCTTAATAGTTTGGTCTGATCCTATATTCCACTTGGGAAGCGGATCAATTTTCACAAAGTTATAAATCATCTTCATAAGTTAAGGGGCGGATTAGTTCTCTTAATAGTTTGATCTGATCCTATATTCCACTTGGGAAGCGGATCAATTTTTCCTAAGTTATAAATCCTCTTCATAAATTAAGGGGCAGATTAGTTCCCTTAATAGTTTGGTCTGATCCTATATTCCACTTGGAAGCGGATCAATTTTTTCAAAGTTATAAATCATCTTCATAAGTTAAGGGGCGGATTAGTTCCTTTAATAGTTTGGTTTGTTACAATCTATTCATGTCTTACAGTGCCTTTACATGTAAATTCATTTTTGTTCTCATTCGATAAAACATGATGCATGACATGCTGTAAAACATTCATAAACACATATAAACCCTACTGTTTTGTGATATAGGCCCGAAGGCACACACATACTCTACTTACCTGGTCTCCTGGATAAATGTTTGGTTGAAGTCTACCTCAGGGGTTCGCACAAACCTAAACCATAGACAGAGTATTTGGTTAGATTTTTACTAAACCTCATTCTAAATTATCCAGAAGCCTAAGGAATCTAGTTTGGAAGCTCTATACATAGTGCATTCTTGATTCCTCACAAAACCAAAACTAACTCTCACCTACAGCATTCACCGAAGCTCACATCTATACTCGTCTCTACCATCACTAGTTACAATGTAACACGAAATCGAAGTAGACTCACCTAATTTGGAGAAAAATCAGAGAGAGAATCGCCTAGAGAGCTCTGCCGAGCTTGAACTGAATACCGAGAGAGGAAGTATAGAAAATAGTTATGGCTACAGTGCATTAATCACAAAACCTCTTTCCTTAAATAGGTTATCCATTATATATCTCTATTTACCATTATGCCCTTACTTAGTCACTCATTAACCTAATCACTAATTCTCCCAATTTTATCAATAAAGCATTCACTACAAGTTGATTAAGTAAATTGATTCAATGAAACCGGGTGTTACAATACTTCCTAGTAAAGTTTAAATGCCATATTTTACTCGTCCTAACCGACGAGCTCGATTTGAGACTTGCATTGAGATTTATTATAATGGCATGCAGATGAGTTTTATTTATGCATTTAGTTTTGTTCATGCGTTGATTTTTTTTGCTATGCCATTTGGAGTGATACTGGAGATAACCGTCTGACACTCTTAGCTGGGCCCTTACGCTGAGAATATCAAGGGGTTTTTCCTAGTTGCATTCGTGTTTGAAGGTTGTTGTGGTACTCCCCACACTTGTTTGGATAGGGTACTCCCCTTTATAATAAGAGAAATGTGCGGTACTCCCCGCTAATAGAGGAATGTGCGGCACGCCCTGTGAATGGCAGAATGGGCCATGAGCTATGCTAGCCCTGTTATCCGACCTGCACAATGTCTGTTTGTTAGGGGTCCTCTTGCCCCAGGGTTGAGTGGTTATCCCTCCTGCTGGTTGACCTTTTCTCTTCTCCCTATGAGGCCCTGCCTAGTGTTATCGCGGTCTTTCTGCATTGGTGTGGTTTGGAGGATCCTTGAGTGACCTCCTGTTTCACTGTACAACTGACTATGTACATTAATATAATTGATGCAGACGTATTTTTACTATAGCTATTTTATTTTATAAAGGTATCCCATCAATCGATTTAAAATGAGAAGAGAAATTAATAATATTGAAATCGATTTTGGTTTTTAAAATGTTCATTGAATTTTAAGCGGACATGCATATTTTGAGAGTGGTATGTATAACATCTCATACTGAGTTTGTCACTCACCCCAACGACTCCCCCTATACAGATAAAGGAAGTAGGAACAAGAAGTGAACCCGATCTGTGCTGGATTTTCCTTGAGTCACTCCTTTTTATTTCTTCTACTTTGTAATATGTAAGAACATATTCGGGATTGTACCATAATTTGGCATGTAATTATTTTAATTTGACTTGTATTCATACTATCATTTGTATTCTCATATTTGTTACTGCGAGGAGGTCCTAGATCAGTGTTAAAAACTTCCGCACAAAACTTTAGGTTAGACGACGTTTAGCCTGACGTTTCTATTAGGCCCCCTTCCGGGTCGTGACAATAAGTTTTGAAAAATTTCATCGTGCAAAACTTACCAAACCAGATATCATGGTTAGCAATTGACTCAAACCACGTGAATATTATAAAGAGATCTTTGAACTCTAACAACCTATTTTACAAATCACAAGATCGAGTCATGTATGCAACATTCAGTTGTATCTGCATTAAATGACATACATCATTTTTAATTAATCTTGATAGTTTATTTTGCTTCAACATCTTATCATCTAAGTTCTCAATCCGTTGCAAGATGCCACGTTGTTGCCTGCCAATGAGAAGAATTGATGATATAATAAAATTATACTTACATTTTTCATATGGAATTGAACACAAAAAAATCAGTACTTAATTTTATAAAATGAACATTTGTCCTTCCAGTAGAACAAAAATTTGAACAGAAAATAAAATTTCTAAACATATTAAAAACTATAGACTTTGCCAAAACACTTTAAAAGTAGTAAGATAAAAAATTTAAAAAACTAGAGAAAAATGTTAGAAGTAGAAAACATTTAACTTTTCAATTCCATCATATTAAGTCCTCTTCAGTCTCAATGTACCTTCCACCAGATGTATCCGCAACGGACAACACCCAATGTAACGGCTGGAATTACAAAGAATATCATATTACATGAGATTAATTATATAAAATAATCAATTTTAGAAAATCAGAGAATTTTTATTACAAAGATTGTACAAGTTGACAAAATCTTATCGACGTCAATGTAAATTTAAGATTAAAATTGATTGAAAACACCACTTTGTCCAGAATTTCCATTAAGAACATTAATTTGAAGATTATATCCTATCTGCCAAACCCCCATGGCTAAGCGACTGACCCGTGCAAAAACTAAAAGAAATTTAATCATGAAAGGAATTGCATAAAATCTTTATAGTATTCTATTGCATTATATTTGATCAGTGCCTGATTTGCAACGACATCCGAGTGATCAGAATCACCCTCTGAATTTTCAGCAGACTTCTCCAAACCCTTCACCAGTTACTGTAAGCACAGAATAATAAAAACATAATTCATTATAGTCTGATGTCAAGAGATTTCTGCAAAAGTAAATTTTCCCTTTTAGCGATCATAAACACACAAGATAAGCTGGTTAGCTTAATTTTCACCTACATTATACAAATTTCTAACCGGATATCTACAGCCACGTCCAAGCCCATTACATGAGCTTAAAATCTTATCTCATAAATGAGCTTTGATTTGAATTAGCTTAACGTCTGTTGCGAAAAATCGTGATACGCAAGTGCACGTGTCACAAAAGTAATAAAGTGTGTGTAAGTACGAGTGTCGATCCCACGAGGAATAAATATGTTAAATATTGAATATCTAAATTTTAGTTTAATTTGAAAAGAAATAACATGTTCATGATTTAAGATTTTAAACTAAAGTAATTCAAATAAAAGAAATTGAACAATTTAAATAATAGAATTGAATATAAAAGAGTAAGATTATATGATGATAAAATCCAGGGTTCCGATTTCACTTAGCTAATCCTATTTATTAAACATAATTCAAGTAACTAAATATTATTCCTTCGTGTTGATGGCAATTTCACAAAAATATTCATCAATCTCTCTCGAACAAAGACAAACTTATTCAATTAACGAATTATCACCTCTCGGTCTCTAATCCTGAGAATTAATTGAATACATTAAGAGCAAGAAATTATATTACCACTCAAACGCCCTAACTATCTCTAGCCTAGGATCCTTTTTAAGGCAAGTTATTCAGTGCACGGTTAAATTCTCCGCTCTCACATCCCGAACTAACCGTAAAGTCCTTAGTTTTGGTGATCAATCTAACCTAAGTATTACGTTCAGAATAAATTACTCAACACAGAAAAAGAACAGAAAATTAAGAACCTGAATTAAGAAAAATAAATAATCATAGCAAAGTTACGTCAAAACCCTAGAACCGGAAGTTTAGTTCATGCTAAAAGATAAATAAACGATAATAATACTAAAGAGTTGCATAATGAAACAGTGGAAGTAAAAAGAAAATAAAACTAATATGAAAATAGCCTGATCGCCCCTCCTTGCCGAAAATCGCCTCAGTGTTGCTCTCTGTCGCCGCCTCTTAATCTGCCTCCTAATTTGCCGAATTCAGAATGACCTAAAGGCACTGCCTCGTTAGGTTTTTAATGTTTTCTTTCAACTCAATCAACGGCTCTGATTAATTCTTTCCTCAAGTTAACGGCAGAGATTAAAATAACTAACTTTCCAAATTGGTGTGGCTATCAATCGCTTGATAGTGTATAGCGATCGATCGCTGGATTTTCTATAATGTAAGGAGATCGATCGCTGAAGAGTATAGCGATTGATCACTGGCTTCTTTTACTTTCAAGGAGATCGATCGCTGACTTCTTCAACTGTATGGAGATCGATCGCTGAAAGCCTTCCAGGAGATCGATTGCTTCTTCTTTTGTTTCCAAAATCAGTGGTCTTCAGCGATTGATTGCAAGATATTGTGGCTATCGATCGCTGCTTGTCTTTGTCTTCTACTGGTTCTTGTTTTCTTCTGCTTCTTCTTTTCAGCTTTTGTTTCTGTTTGTTTCTTCTTTCCTTTTCTCTTCAAATTCTTTAGTAATTGCTAATTCCTGCTCTAATTAAAATTTCTGCACACTTGCACAAAATTCATCAAATTTCTTCAAACACTTTGAGAAAAACTTATCAAATCAAGTATAAAAAGTATAAATAAGTGTGTATAAAATACACACTTATCACACCCCCAAACTTGAATGAAAGCTTGTCCTCAAGTGAACAAAAATAAGCATAGAAATCTAGCAAAGTTTATCCAGGAATTTCTAAATTTTTAAGTCTGCAAAATATTTAAAATTGCCATGAAAGAATTATCTAAATCATAGTTCGCAGTATTTCGTCTCAGCTTGATATTTCCATGTAAATAAACCATCTAAATAAACACTTTTAATAATACAACTCATGATATCACATTGAGAGAAACTTAATCAGAAATTCTTGTATGTGTACATGCTCAAACTCATTCTCGTTTAACTGATAGATCTATAATTGTGTCTTATGAGAAGGGAAATCAAAAATATCTCTCAGGGTCACTCCATCCACTCTTATTGTTCATCAGTCTTGCCCATTATTCACTAATAACAAATATGAGTAAACAGAATAAAAGTTGATAGGTCTTTAATTAAGCTTGTAATGTAAGGCCGGGTTTATAAGGTAGGAAATTTTTGGATTCAAGCAAAACTCTAGAGCACAATCCATCCTTATGCCACCCTCACTCCTTACACTCACTTGAACTCTTTTCTAATCAATTAACTCAATAATCCCCCCAAACTTGTCTCACTCTCTATTTTTCAAAATCAACTCCTTTGTCAATGTCTTTACTAACAAACAAAAAATACAAATAACAATAACAACAAATTAAATAGCATATAAGAAATTGTTCTACTACTGAACAATTCAACTTTCCAATAACTTTTTTTTTCTTTTCTTTTCTTTTTTTTTTCACAACTTTAATCACTGAAGAACATGAAAGAAGAATAAATAAAATCTCAAAATACTAACAACTTAGACAATTGACAAAAGAATTAGCTCTGATTCTCACCACTACTTTCTCCAACTCTCCTCATAATATGTACCCACAACCCTGTGCTTAATAAATAGGATAGTCAAAATAATTTCAGGGTAGGCTAAATTAGGGTTGACAAAATAGTGGTAAATGAAGGTCCAAATAGGAGACTAAGGGTGCCATTTAAATGACACAAATGAGGTATGTCAATAAAAGCTCAAACGATTCAAAAATGGCCTAAGTCATTCTCTTATTTCTGCAAAAATCACAATTTGTATTCATGAATGCGGGGCAAAACCAAGAACAATTTAATACTCACTAATCACTCGCTAAATTTAAATGGAGCTCACTCCCTTTCAGTGTTTACACTCAAGCACTCCCTTACTGTGTTTAGGCTCTCGATCTCAAGACAACAATTTATATCATTATCAACTAAATTTAAACAAGAATGAACATTTTCACACAAACAAATCTAACTTTCTAAGCTCCAATCAATGCTACTATCACAAATCATACTATCTCAGAATCTATTAAGAAGTTAAAACATGCATTGATCAAAGGTGCAGTCATTGACACTTTAAACAAATGAAATAAATAATCATACCATAGGATCCAAAATATTAAGCAGACTTACAATCTAAACATGTTTATAAATTTAATTAAAAACAAACAAAAATAATATCCAAATAAAAACCCCCCCAAACTTAAGATAGACATTGTCCCCAATGTTAAATTAGTTTAAATGAGTAGAGTAAAATAAAAGTACCTAAAAAACGTCTCGGGCAGCCGTCAGTGTTGTGAAGCTTCGGTCTAAGGAGCGATCAATCAGGATTTTTTTTTTTTTTTTTTTTTAGAAATAATTAAAACTAATGCAAATAAAAATTTAAAGAACGAAGGAAAAAGGATACTAGGGTGGGTTGCCTCCCACCAAGCGCTTGGATTTATTGTCGACGGCCCGACATCATACTGCTTCATGTTGGGTCGAAATGTATGATGGACTGTGCACTTTTACATGTACTGTCCCAATATGGTGTCAATCGTTGCCCATTTATCAACTTATCATTCACCAGAAGCTTTTTGTAGTCGGGTGGTTTCTTAATAGATGGTATAACCCGTAATTTTGACTCCCCCAAATTTTCAACGTACTGCTTCCCATTAGGCTCAACAAATTCGTTTGGTTGAAATGAAGTTTCCCTTGTTACAGCGGTAGGGAGTTCCACCCGAAATATGTCATCGCTAGCTATTGGGTACTCCAATGATTTATACACCTTGAATGTCACATCTTCATCTTGTACCTGCAATTTGAGCTCCCCCTTTCTAAGATCAATTATAGCACCCCCTGTTGCTAAGAATGGTCGACCTAATATTATAGGGACGCCATGATCTTCCTCCATGTCAAGAACCACGAAATCAGCGGGAAAAATAAATTTGTCAACTTTGACAAGGACATCTTCAATCACCCCATACGGATGCTTGATAGAGCGATCAGCCATCTGTAGAAATACACTTGTGGGCTGTGCTTCGCCAATACCAAGTCTCCGAAATATAGATAGAGGCATCAGGTTAATGCTCGCCCCCAAATCACAAAGTGCCCTTTCAAATATAGAATTCCCAATTTCGCATGGAATAGTGAAACTGCCTGGATCCTTCAGTTTTTGTGGAAGCTTCCGTTGAATAATAGCACAGCATTCTTCCGTCAAAGCGATCATACTACCGTCTTCGATCTTACGCTTATGAGACAAAATATCTTTCAGAAATTTGGCATATTTAGGCATTTGCTCTAGAGCCTCGGCAAACGGGATGTTGATGTGTAATTGTTTGAAAATGTTCAAGAATTTGTCGAATTGCTTATCCAATTTTGCATTTTTCAGGCGATGTGGGAAAGGAACTTTTGGGATGATCTCTTTTGGAATCTGAGGTGGATCTTCCTGTAGCTCTTGATCCTTTGGTGTGGACTCGGATGATGACGAATGCATTCCGTCATGTGCGACCACTTTCTTATTTTCTTTGACGCAATTTTCAATAACTTTTCCTCTCCTAAGTGTGATGGCATTGCATTGGTCTCTGGGGTTGATTTCAGTAGAACTGGGTAATGTGCCATGAGGGCGACCATTTAATGCAGCTGCCATCTTGCCCATTTGAGTTTCCAAACTTCGAATTTGAGCTGACTGGTTTTGCAAGGTTGTTCGTGTTTCGGCCATAAATTTATTTGTGTGCTCCCCTATTTCAGCAATCATATTACTGGTGCGCTCTCCCATCTTTGCAATTAAATCCTCTAAATTAGGTTTTCTTTCTGGAAAGGGAGGTCCCGGTTGATTAGCTTGTGGCATCTGAATGGCGTTGCTCGGGTTCTTCCATGAGAAGTTTGGATGGTTGTTGCGCCCCCCAGTATAGTAATTACTTGAATTTTGATTCGTCGGTCTATTGTAATTTCCCACATATTGGGTCTGTTCAGAAGAAATACTAGCCATTTAGTTCCCTTGCTGACAGTTTTCACTAGCATGTGGTCCTTGGCACCACTGACATTGTATGATCGGGGAATGAATTGCATTAACTGAAACTTGATTACCCTGTATGTGCTGAGTGAGGGATGCAATCTATGTAGTTAATGCTTTTATCGCTTCCATTTCTGGGGTATTTGGCTGCCTCCTCAAAATCTGACGTTCAACCGGGCACTGATCATTATTGAGGGATAACTCCTCTAACAGGTTGAACGCCTCCACTTCCGTCTTTTGTAATAGTGATCCACCAGCTGCTGAGTTGACAAGAGTCCGTGTAGAAACTGATAAACCGATGAAGAATGTCTGTATTTGCATCCATTATGGTAGACCATGTTGGGGGCATTTTCTTAAAAGCTCCTTGAATCGGCCTCATGCTTCATAGATTGTCTCACCATCAAATTGAGCAAAATTGGTGATCTCATTGCGGAGTTTAGCCATCTTTTCAAAGGGGAAGAACTTGGATAGAAATTTCTGCACTAATTCATTCCACGTGGTAATTGAATCCGAGGGTAAGGAATTCAACCAGTTCTTCGCGCGATCTCGTAGTGTGAAAGGGAATAACCTGAGCTTGATAGCATCCTCAGAGACATTATGGTATTTAAAAGTGTCACAGACCTCGACGAAGCTAGCAATATGATCCTTGGGATCCTCATTAGGCAGACCGCAAAATTGATACTGTTGAATAATTTGTATTGTTCCCGGCTTGATTTCAAAATTGTTGCATGTGATGGCAGGTTTTCGAATTGCTGATTGAACCCCATCCATGGATGGCATAACATAATCGAGCAATGTTCATCGCCCGACTCCCTCAGTCTCGATAATCGGTTGTACATCTGCATTTTGATTATCTGCCATAATTGCTTGTCTTGTTTCCCTTCGATTTCGGCGACAAGTTCGTTCAATTTCAGCGTCGAGAGGGATTAGATTGGCAGTACCTAATTTTCGCATACACCTGTAATGTGCAAATAATACAATTTAAGTCTAGCAGCAAAAGAAAATTCAAATATAAACTAAAATCAAACAATTCAATAATAACAAAATAAATTCCCCGGCAACGGCGCCAAAAACTTGTTGCGAAAAATCGTGATACGCAAGTGCACGTGTCGCAAAAGTAATAAAGTGTGTATAAGTACGAGTGTCGATCCCACGAGGAATAATTATGTTAAATATTGAATATCTAATTTTTAGTTTAATTTGAAAAGAAATAATAAGTTGATGATTTAAGATTTTAAACTAAAATAATTTAAATAAAATAAATTGAACAATTTAAATAATAGAATTGAATATAAAAGAGTACGATTATATGATGATAAAATCCAGGGTTCCGATTTCACTTAGCTAATCCTATTTATTAAACCTAATTCAAGTAACTAAATCTTATTCCTTCGTGTTTATGGCAATTTCACAAAAAATATTCATCAATCTCTCTCGAGCAAAGACAAACTTATTCAATTAACGAATTATCACCTCTCGGTTTCTAATCCTGAGAATTAATTGAATACATTAAGTGCAAGAAATTATTTACCACTCAAATGCCCTAACTATCTCTAGCCTAGGATCCTTTTTAAGGCAAGTTATTCAATGCACGGTTAAATTCTCCGCTCTTGCATCCCGAACTAACGCTAAAGTTCTTAGTTTTGGTGATCAATCAAACCTAAGTATTACGTTCAGAATAAATTACTCAACACAGAAAAGGAACAGAAAATTAAGAACCTGAATTAAGAAAACTAAATAATCATAGCAAAGTTACGTCGAAACCCTAGAACGGGAAGTTTAGTTCATGCTAAAAGATAAATAAACGATAATAATACTAAAGAGTTGCATAATGAAACAGTGGAAGTAAAAAGAAAATAAAACTAATATGAAAATAGCCTGATCGCCCCTCCTTGCCGAAAATCGCCTCAATGTTGCTCTCTGTCGCCATCTCTTAATCTGCCTCCTAATTTGCCGAATTCAGAATGACCTAAAGGCACTGCCTCGTTAGGTTTTTAATGTTTTCTTTCAACTCAATCAACGGCTCTGATTAATTCTTTCCTCAAGTTAACGGCAGAGATTAAAATAACTAACTTTCCAAATTGGTGTGGCTATCAATCACTTGATAGTGTATAGCGATCGATCGCTGGATTTTCTATAATGTAAGGAGATCGATCGCTGAAGAGTATAGCGATTGATCACTAGCTTCTTCTACTTTCAAGGAGATCGATCACTGAAAGCCTTCCAGGAGATCGATTGCTTCTTCTTTTGTTTCCAAAATCAGTGGTCTTCAGCGATTGATTGCAAGATATTGTGGCTATCGATCGCTGCTTGTCTTTGTCTTCTACTGGTTCTCGTTTTCTTCTGCTTCTTCTTTTCAGCTTCTGTTTCTGTTTGTTTCTTCTTTTCTTTTCTCTTCAAATTCTTTCGTAATTGCTAATTCCTGCTCTAATTAAAATTTCTGCACACTTGCACAAAATTCATCAAATTTCTTCAAACACTTTGAGAAAAACTTATCAAATCAAATATAAAAAGTATAAATAAGTGTGTATAAAATACACACTTATCAACGTCTGAACTTATATTTTATATAATTATGACTAACTATTTAGACCTTCGATCAAAAAATTGAAAAACTTTTGAAGACGTTAGATTTTTGGCTATCATGAACATATTAAGTTGCTACAGTAAAGGAGAAGGAAGAATAAGATAGAAGAGGGCGGAAGAGAGAGAAAGAGAAGAAGTTTGAATAATGATTTTTCTATATTGATTCTATTGGAAAACAAAGAGAAGAAGTTTGAATAATGATTTTTCTGTATTGATTCTGTTAGAAAAAAGAACACTTACATGTACATTACAGAGAATGAAACGATGAAAAATGAAATTGACAAGACACTAACCAAACCTGAAAGAAGCACTAATAAAAAAAAATTTGAAATCTAGAAGAAGCAGAAGCTACATTAACGGAGAAGGAAGAAGAAGATAGAAGAGGGCGGCAGAGAGAGAAAGAGAAGAAGTTTGAATAATGATTTTTCTGTATTGATTCTGTTGGAAAACAGAACACTTACACATACATTACAGAGAAGGAAACGATGAAAAAGGAAATTGACAAGAAACTAACCAAACCTGAAAGAAGCACTAATCGAAATAAGTTGAAATCTTGAAGAAGCAGAAGCTACAGTAAAGCAAAAGGAAGAAGAAGATAGAAGAGGGCGGCAGAGAGAGAAAGAGAAGAAGTTTGAAAAATGATTTTTCTGTATTAGTTCTGTCTGAAAACAGAACACATGTACTTACAGAGAAGGTAACGATGAAAAATGAAATTGACAAGACACTAACCAAATCTGAAAGAAGTACTAATTAAAATATGTTGAAATCTGGAAGAAGCAGAAGCTACAGTAAAGCAGAAGGAGGAAGAAGATAGAAGACGACGGTAGAGAGAGAAAAAGAAAAAGTTTGAATAATGATTTTTCTGTATTGATTGTGTTGGAAAAGAGAACACTTACACGTACATTACAGCGAAGGAAACGATGAAAAATGAAATTTACAAGACACTAACCAAACCTGAAAGAAGCACTAATCAAAATAAGTTAAAATCTGGAAGAAGAAGAAGCTACAGTAAAGGAGAAGGAAGAAGAAGATAGAAGAGGGCGGCAGAGAGAGAAAAAAAGAAGAAGTTTGAATAATGATTTTTCTGTATTGATTGTGTTGGAAAACAGAACACTCACACTTACATTACAAAGAAGGAAACGATGAAAAATGAAATTAACAAGACACTAACCAAACCTGAAAGAAGCACTAATCAAAATAAGTAGAAATCTAGAAGAAGCATAAGCTACAGTAAAGGAGAAGGAGGAAGAAGATAGAAGAGGGTAACAGTGAGAGAAAGAGAAGAAGTTTGAATAATGACTTTTCTGTATTAATTGTGTTGGTAAACAGAACACTTACACGTATATTACAGAGAAGGAAATGATGAAAAATGAAATTGACAAGACACTAACCAAACCTGAAAGAAGCACTAATCAAAAAAAGTTGAAATTTGGAAGAAGCAGAAGCTACAGTAAAGGAGAAGGAAGAAGAAGATAGAAGAGGGCGGCAGAGAGAGAAAGAGAAGAAGTTTGAATAATGATTTTTCTGTATTGATTGTGTTGGAAAACAGAACACTTACACGTACATTACAGCGAAGGAAACGATGAAAAATGAAATTGACAAGACACTAACCAAACCTGAAAGAAGCACTAATCAAAATAAGTAGAAATCTGAAGAAGCAGAAGCTACAGTAAGCCCAGGAACAAAAAAAAAAGGAAAAAAACGAAAGAAAAGAAAGACAAAAAAGATTAAAGAGGCGGCGAGAGAGAAAGAGAAGAAGTTTTGAAAAATGATTTTTCTGTAAAAAAACATTGTTCGTCTGCAAAAAGAACACATGTACTTACAGAGAAGGTAACGATGAAAAATGAAATTGACAAGACACTAACCAAACCTGAAAGAAGCACTAATCAAAATAAGTTGAAATCTGGAAGAAGCAGAAGCTACAGTAAAGGAGAAGGAGGAAGAAGATAGAAGACGACGGTAGAGAGAGAAAAAGAAAAAGTTTGAATAATGATTTTTCTGTATTGATTGTGTTGGAAAAGAGAACACTTACACGTACATTACAGCGAAGGAACGCTGAAAATGAAATTTACAAGACACTAACCAAACCTGAAAGAAGCACTAATCAAAATAAGTTAAAATCTGGAAGAAGAAGAAGCTACAGTAAAGGAGAAGGAAGAAGAGATAGAAGAGGGCGGCAGAGAGAGAAAAAAAGAAGAAGTTGAATAATGATTTTTCTGTATTGATTGTGTTGGAAAACAGAACACTCACACTTACATTACAAAGAAGGAAACGATGAAAAATGAAATTAACAAGACACTAACCAAACCTGAAAGAAGCACTAATCAAAATAAGTAGAAATCTAGAAGAAGCATAAGCTACAGTAAAGGAGAAGGAGGAAGAAGATAGAAGAGGGTAACAGTGAGAGAAAGAGAAGAAGTTTGAATAATGACTTTTCTGTATTGATTGTGTTGGAAAACAGAACACTTACACGTACATTACAGAGAATGAAACGATGAAAAATGAAATTGACAAGACACTAACCAAACCTGAAAGAAGCACTAATCAAAATAAGTTGAAATCTGGAAGAAGCAGAAGCTACAGTAAAGGAGAAGGAAGAAGAAGATAGAAGAGGGCGGCAGAGAGAGAAAGAGAAGAAGTTTGAATATGATTTTTCTGTATTGATTGTGTTGGAAAACAGAACACTTACATGTACATTACAGAGAATGAAACGATGAAAAATGAAATTGACAAGACACTAACCAAACCTGAAAGAAGCACTAATCAAAATAAGTTGAAATCTGAAGAAGCAGAAGCTACAGTAAAGGAGAAGGAAGAAGAAGATAGAAGAGGGCGGCAGAGAGAGAAAGAGAAAAAGTTTGAATAATGATTTTTCTATATTGATTGTGTTGGAAAACAGAACACTTACACGTACATTACAGAGAATGAAACGATGAAAAATGAAATTAACAAGACACTAACCAAACCTGAAAGAAGCTGTAATCAAAATAAGTTGAAATCTGGAAGAAGCAGAAGGTACAATAAAGGAGAAGGAAGAAGAAGATAGAAGAAGGCGGAGGAGAGAGAAGTTTGAATAACGATTTTTTTGTATTGATTGCATTAGAAAACAGAACACTTACATGTACATTACAGGGAAGGTAACGATGAAAAATGAAATTGTTAAGACACTAACCAAACCTGAAAGAAGCAAGTTGAAATATGGAAGAAGCAGAAGCTACAGTAAACCAGAAGGAAGAAGAAGATAGTAGACGGCGGAGAGGTAACGATGAAAAATGAAATTGTCAACACACTAACCAAACTTGATAGAAGCAAGTTGAAATCTGGAAGAAGCAGAAGCTACAGTAAAGCAGAAGGAAGAAGAAGATAGAAGACGGCGGAGATAAGAAGTTTGAATAATGATTTTTCTGTATTGATTGTGTTGGAAAACAGAACACTTACACGTACATTACAGAGAAGGAAAAGATGAAAAATGAAATTGACAAGACACTAACCAAACCTGAAAGAAGCACTAATCAAAATAAGTTGAAATCTAGAAGAAGCAGAAGCTACAGTAAAGAAGAAGGAAGAAGAAGATAGAAGAGGGCGGCAGAGAGAGAAAGAGAAGAAGTTTGAATAATGTTTTTTATGTATTGATTGTGTTGGAAAACAGAACACTTACATGTACATTGAAGAGATGGTAACGATGAAAAATGAAATTGTCAAGACACTAACTCAATCCGAAAGAAGCACTAATCAAAATTAGTTGAAATCTAGAAGAAGCAGAAGCTATTGTAAAGCATAAGGAAGAAGAAGATAGAAGACGGTGGCACAGAGAGAAAGAGAAGAAGTTTGAATAATGATTTTTCTATATTGATTGTGTTGGAAAATAGAACACTTACATGTACATTACAGAGAAGGAAACAATGAAAAATGAAATTGACAAGACACTAAGCAAACCTGAAAGAAGCACTAATCAAAATAAGTTAAAATCTGGTAAAAGCTGAAGCAACAGTAAAGGAGAAGGAAGAAGAAGATAGAAGAGTGTGGCAGAGAGAGAAAGAGAAGAAGTTTGAATATTGATTTTTCTTTATTGATTGTGTTGGAAAACAGAAAACTTACATGTACATTGCAAAGAAGGAAACGATGAAAAATGAAATTGACAAGACACTAACCAAACTTGAAACAAGCACTAATCAAAATAAGTTGAAATCTTGAAGAAGCATAAGCTACAGTAAAGGATTAGAAAGAATAAGATAGAAGAGGGCGGCAGAGAGAGAAAGAGAAGAAGTTTGAATAATGATTTTTTTGTATTGATTCTGTTGGAAAACAAAACACTTACATGTACATTACAGAGCAGGAAACGATAAAAAAATAAAATTGACAAGACACTAACCAAACCTAAAAGAAGCACTAATCAAAATATTTTGAAATCTGTTAGAAGCTGAAGCTACAGTAAATGATACAGAAGAAGAAGATAGATGAGGGCGGCAGAGAGAGAAAGAGAAAAACTTTGAATAATGATTTTTCTATATTGATTGTGTTGGAAAACAGAACACTTACACGTACATTACAGAGAACGAAACAATGAAAAATGAAATTGACAAGACACTAACCAAACTTGAAAGAAACACTAATCAAAATAAGTTAAAATCTGGAAGAAGAAGAAGCTACAGTAATGAAGAAGGAAATAGAAGATAGAAGAGGGCAGCAGAGAGAGAAAGAGAAGAAGTTTGAATAATGATTTTTCTGTATTGATTGTTGTTGAAAACAGAACACTTACACGTACATTATAGAGAAGGAAATGATGAAAAAGAAAATTGACAAGACACTAACCAAACCTTAATGATACACTAATCAAAATAAGTTGACATCTAGAAGAAGAAGAAGAATCTATAGTAAAGGATAAGGAAGAATAAGATAGAAAAGAGCGGCAGAGAGAGAAAGAGAAGAAGTTTGAATAATGATTTTTCTGTATTAATTCTGTTTGAAAACAGAACACTTACATGTACATTACAGAGAAGGAAAGGATGAAAAATGAAATTGACAAGACACTAACCAAACCTGAAAGAAGTACTAATCAAAATAAGTTAAAATCTGAAAGAAGCAGAAGCTACAGTAAAGCAGTAAGAAGAAGAAGATAGAAGACGGTGGCAGAGAGAAAAAGAGAAGAAGTTTGAATAATGATTTTTCTGTATTGTTTGTGTTGGAAAAGAGAACTCTTACACGTGCATTACAGAGAAGGAAACGATGAAAAATGAAATTGACAAGACACTAATCAAACCTGAAAGAAACACTGATCAAAATAAGTTAAAATTTGGAAGAAGAAGAAGCGACAATAAAGGAGAGGAATAAGAAGGTAGAAGAGGGCGACAGAGAGAGAAAGAGAAGAAGTTGGAATAATGATTTTTCTGAATTGATTGTGTTGGAAATCAGAACATTACACTTACATTACAAAGAAGGAAACAATGAAAAAGAAAATTGACAAGACACTAACCAAACCTGAAAGAAGCACTAATCAAAATAAGTTGAAAATCTAGAAAAAGCAAAACTACAGTAAAGGGAAGGAAAAAGAAGATAGAAGAGGCGGCAGAGAGAAAAAGAGAAGAAGTTTGAATAATGATTTTTTGTATTGATTCTGTTGGAAAAAAGAACACTTACACATACATTACAGAGAAGGAAACGATGAAAAATGAAATTGACAAGACACTAACCCAATATGACAGAAGCACTAATCAAAATAAGTTGAAATCTTGAAGAAGCCGAAGCTACAGTAAAGGAGAACGAAGAAGAAGATAGAAAAGGGCGGCAGAGAGAGAAAGAGAAGAAGTTTGAATAATGATTTTTTTGTATTGATTGTGTTGGAAAATAGAACAATTACATGTACATTACAGAGAAGGTAACAGTGAAAAATGAAATTGTCAAGTCACTAACCAAACCCGAAAAAAGCACGAATCAAAATAAGTTGAAATCTGGAAGAAGCAGAAGCTATAGTAAAGCAACAGGAAGAAGAAGATAGAAGACAGCGGCAGAGAGAGAAAGAGAAGAAGTTTGAATAATGATTTTTCTTTATTGATTGTGTTGGAAAACAGAACACTTACACTACATTACATAGAAAGGAACGATGAAAAATGAAATTGACAAGACACTAACCAAACTTGACAGAAGCAATAATCAAAATAAGTTGAAATCTGTAAGAAGCAGAAGCTACAGTAAAGGAGAAGGAAGACAAGATAGAAGAGGGTGGCAGAGAGAGTAAGAGAAGAAGTTTGAATAATGATTTTTTCTGTATTGATTGTGTTGGAAACAGAACACTTACATGTACATTACAGAGAAGGACACGATAAAAATCAAATTGACAGGACACTAACCAAACCTGAAAGAAGCACTAATTAAAATATGTTGAAATCTTGAAGAAGCAGAAGCTACAGTAAAGGATAAGGAAGAAGAAGGTAGAAGACAGCGGCAGAGAGAGAAAGAGAAGAAGTTTGAATAATGATTTTTCTTTATTGATTGTGTTGGAAAACAGAACACTTACACGTACATTACATAGAAAGGAACGATGAAAAATGAAATTGACAAGACACTAACCAAACTTGAAAGAAGCAATAATCAAAATAAGTTGAAATCTGTAAGAAGCAGAAGCTACAGTAAAGGAGAAGGAAGAACAAGATAGAAGAGGGTGGCAGAGAGAGTAAGAGAAGAAGTTTGAATAATGATTTTTCTGTATTGATTGTGTTGGAAAACAGAACACTTACATGTACATTACAGAGAAGGAAACGATAAAAAATCAAATTGACAGGACACTAACCAAACCTGAAAGAAGCACTAATTAAAATATGTTGAAATCTTGAAGAAGCAGAAGCTACAGTAAAGGATAAGGAAGAAGAAGGTAGAAGAGGGCAGCAAAGAGAGAGAGAAAAAGAATAAGTTTGAATAATGATTTTTCTGTATTGATTGTGTTGGAATTCAGAACACTTACACTTACATTAAAAAGAAGGAAACGATGAAAAAGAAAATTGACAAGACACTAACCAAACCTGAAAGAAGCACTATTCAAAATAAATTGAAATCTAGAAAAAGCAGAAACTACAGTAAAGGGGAAGGAAGAAGAAGATAGAAGAGGGCGGCAGAGAGAGAAAGAGAAGAAGTTTGAATAATGATTTTTCTGTATGATTCTGTTGGAAAACAGAACATTTACACGTGCATTACAGAGATGGAAATGATGAAAAATGAAATTAACAAGACACTATCCAAACTTGAAAGAAGTACTAATCAAAATCAGTTGAAATCTTGAAGAAGCAGAAACTACAGTAAAGTAGGAGGAAGAAGAAGATTGAAGAGGGCGGCAGAAAGAGAAAGAAAAGAAGTTTGAATAATGCTTTTTCTATAGTAATTGTGTTGGAAAACAGAACACTTACATGTACATTACAGAGAAGGTAACGATGAAAAATGAAATTGTCAAGACACTAACCAAACCTGAAAGAAGCACTAATCGAAATAAGTTGAAATCTGGAAGAAGCAGAAGCTACAGTAAAGCAAAAGGAAGAAGAAGATAGAAGATAGCGGCAGAGAGAGAAAGAGAAGAAGTTTGAATAATGATTTTTCTGTAATAAGTTTTCTGTATTGATTGTGTTGGAAAACAGAACACTTACATGCATATTACAGAAAAGAAAACGATGAAAAATGTAATTGACAAGACACTAACCAAACCACAATAGAACCAATATATACTGTAACATTGACTAAAACACAACTAAACCCTAACGAAATAGAGCAAAAAAAACCAAACATCAAACCACAATTAGCTAAATCAGAGTAAGTACCTGAATTTTTCCAAAGACATTTGAAGATTTTATATTCTTTAACAGCATCGCGCCAGCCAAACCTAAACAACAAAATTAGTGATTAAACAATTCACTAACAAAATCTAGTAAAAAAAACACAGAAAACGAACCTGCTGCAACTACAAACATTGTTTCTGTGACAGCCCGAAACCGGATCCCGATCGGAACCCGAGAACATAGCCGTCACTCTGGGTCATTTGCAGAAAACGGTGACTATTTTTTTTTTAACATAAACAGAACAGACAGCGTTACTGGAACAACTTATGAAAGCCAACTGAACTTTTAAAACTTTAACAGAAAACAGAACCGAATGACAGAAAACATGCACTGTCAATGCAAACCCTAAAAGAGCATAACTTTACACAGGAGAAGAAACTACAGTGAGTAACAGAGTATAAATAGCAGCAGAAAATAGGGAATGAAGTCGGAAGGCATAGACAGAAATTTGGCGGAAGACTTAGTTTTTCAAAGAGGCAGAATACTATTGGGCTGTAGATGAAATTAAACCAAAATGATGCTCTGAAATCGGAAGAAGTAAACAGTGGGTGACGTCAGCCGGAAGAGGAGATGACGTCAGCTGGAAGATGGATGACGTCAACCGGAAGATACAAGCATTAAACGTAATCGTCAGAAGAAAAGAAACTGAAGATGAGTAAAACTGAGCGGAAGATATAGGCAGAAATCATCGTATGACGTCAGTCGGAAGATGTTCTGACGTCATCGGAAGATGAAGGCAGGCAGGTGAAATCGGGATGTGTGATGACGTCATCAGAAGATGTGATGACGTCATCGGCAGATACAGGTAGTGAACGTAATCGGCAGAAGGTGATGACGTCAGCCGGAAGATGTTCTGACGTCATCGGAAGATGAAGATAGCAATTTAAATCGGAAGATGAAAACCTAAGGCAGAAACACTGTTTGGCGGTAGATGCAGGCAAAATTCCTACCGGTAGATGTAATCAGAAGACATAGTTTTAAAGACAGAATTTACAACTTTTGACAGGAAAGCATACAGACAGAGGGCATAAAAACAGAAGACTTAAACGTCTCAGATTCTCAAACCACATCAAAACATGGTTCTCGAGCACAACAGAAGGCATACAGGTTTCAGACCTTCATTACAAATGACAGATTTCAAGAAAACAAACTGCATGGATAGCTCTAAAATTCGAGACCATCCATGCATGACCTGAAAAGGGAGAACTCAAGCAATTACAGAATGTTTTCAAAACATTTCAAGACATTAATACAGAATATTTCAGGAGACATCTATCAACTAGTCGACAGAGATCAAAATCTTGACCATCAGAACTTATACAATATATATATACATCCACCAGAATTTCCTACAGGTTTTTAAAACGAATCACAGAGCCTTAACAGAGTTTTTAAAACAAACACAGCAGAATTTCCAGAAGAGTTTACAACTATGACCTTTACTTTAAAAACTAAGACTTAAACCTCGGGACAGAAAACTGTGTCTGACTGCAGCAACCACCCCGAGAGCTCGAGCCACCAGCCATCTACTCGTCAGATTGAGGCACAAAGTCCTCATGTTCGGGTTCAGTACCTACATCAGAGAGTTCACCTATGAGTCTAAAACTCAGTAAGAACATATAAATGCAGTGATGCAGAATGCTATGCATGCGGTTTTCAGAAACACAGTGACAGTACAGAACATTACGTTTCAGTGGCAGAGGGGTTATAAGTGGGGCTTATAGGGGAACTGGCAAACAGATGGTGCACTATCAGGCACAGCAGATTTTCAGACTCCCAGGGAGGGATAAAACCAGAGGGTCCTTGCTAGGGACAATTTATTTTCAGATTCCCAGAGAGGGATAAAACCAGAGGGCCAGTCCCCGTCCCGCACTTAACCAGTACATTACAGACAGTCAGATTTTATCTTGATTAACTTCAAAACCGTGTACAGAAAACAGTTTTGCATGAACTTTCAGAAAATCGTGTATGCATGGACATTTACAGTGCTTACAGTTGATACAGCAGAGAACAAGAAGATAAAACAACAGAAACCACAGAACTTAACTCTAACCCTTCTACCCGAAACCAGCCAACAGAATGAAAAACCTAGTACCTCCGAGATTTAGGGCCTTAAGGGCCAGCCTACAGGTATGAACTTACCTGTTTGCGGCAATGCAGTGTACTTGAACGTCCCTGGAGAGTTCGGATCTGTAACATGAATGTACAGAATTTAAACGCTACAAATGCTAACTAATATCACGTAGGAAACGCAGCAAACACACTTAAAACACTTTAGAAAACACACCAACGTGTTTTCATCCAAAACAGTGAGTTTTCACCCAAAACTGAAACCCTAAACTTCGGTAAAAACTCACTTTAAACTTGTTCAAACTTGTTAGCGTTAAAAGACGCTCACCTTTGCTGAAAAAAAAACGGAGAAATGCTGGAGAAACAAAGTGTGGAAGTTTTGTTTCAATCGCCTGGAAGAGAGAAAACAGAAATGGGAGGTAGAAGTGAGCTTCACGTAGGAGGAAGAGAAGACATATCTTCTTCAACAAGTTGCCACTTGGCACTCATCCATTGGTTTGCTTCCACCTACCATAATCACTTCCACATTACCCTTCCATTAGCTTTTAACCTAATTGGCTTGTTTTGATTACACTTAGTTTGGTTTTCCCTCAAACATTCCATCATTTTAACCAAAATATTCATTGTATTAATATAATATTAATCCCGTTTAAACGATCCGGGAAAAACTATTACATGGCAAAAATGCCGGGTGTTACATTCCACCCACCTTAACAGAAATTTTGTCCCCAAAATTTGCTTAAGCGAAGAGGTCCGGATATTGGGCTCTAACATCTTCTTGTCTTTCCCATGTGGCTTCCTCCACGTTGTGATTACGCCATAAAACTTTCACCAACGGGACCACTTTGTTGCGCAACACTTTGACTGAGGTATCCAGAATCTGTATGGGCCTTTCTTCATATGTAAGTGTCGGCATGATGTCAAAGTCCACATGTTGCACGATCTGAGTTGGATCCCGCACACACTTTCTCAGCATCGAAACATGAAAAACATTGTGAACCCCATCCATTGACGCTGGCAACTGTAGTCTGTAGGCCATGTTCCCAACTTTCTTTAAAATGGAAAAAGGCCCAACAAATCTTGGGCTTAGCTTCCCTTTCTTGCCAAATCTCATCACGCCTTTGAAAGGTGACACCTTCAAAAACACCTCATCACCCTCAGTAAACTCTAAATCTCTTCTCCGATGGTCTGCATAGCTCTTCTGTCGACTTTGTGCAGCTTGGATTCTTTGCTTGATTGCCGTTATTACTCCAGACATCTGTTGTAGTATCTCGGGGCCGATAAGCTTGGTTTCCCCAACTTCATCCCAACACAACGGGGACCTACACTTTCTGCCATAAAGTGCTTCATATGGAGCCATGCCGATGGTAGCCTGATAGCTATTGTTGTAGGCAAACTCCACAAGTGGCAAATATCTACTCCAAGGAGCATGAAGTTCCAGCACGCACGCCCTTAACATATCCTCCAATGTCTGAATCGTTCTCTCAGATTGTCCATCCGTCTGTGGGTGAAACGCCGTGCTGAAGTCCAGTCTAGTGCCCAAGGAGCTTTGCAAGCTTTTCCAAAACCTGGAAGTGAATCTAGGATCTCGGTCCGAAACGATTGACACCGGAATACCATGCAGCTTGACAATCTCACTAATATATAGTTCTGCGTACTGATCCATAGAGAATGTCGTCTTCACAGGTAGAAAATGGGCCGATTTCGTCAATCTGTCCACTATGACCCATATGCTATTATGGCCTTTAACTGTTCTTGGCAGGCCAACAACGAAGTCCATTGTAATGTTCTCCCACTTCCATTCGGGGATCGGGAGAGGCTGAAGCGTTCCACTTGGTCGTTGATGTTCAGCTTTGACCTGTTGACATATCATACAAGACTCCACATACTTGGCCACTTCATTCTTCATGTTCGGCCACCAGAAGTGAAGTTTCAAGTCTTGATACATCTTCGTGCTACCGGGATGTACAGAGAAAGAAGATGAGTGGGCTTCCGACAAGATGTCCTTCCGTAACTCTTCATCTTTCGGAACATACCACCTATCTTTGAACTTCAGAATACCGTCTCCCGAGTAACTGAAATCGGAAGAGGCCATAGGTAACTTGCTCACAATATCAGCCATCTCTTTTGAATTGGTCTTCTGGGCCTCTTTAATTCGGTCCAGAACGGTTGGCCGTAACGTTAGATTTGCCAGTACGGCCGATAGTTTAGAAACTACCTCCAGTTCAAACTTCTGGATCTCTGTCCTCAAAGGCAGTGAGATGGTAGCCAAGGCCGGTTGTATAGTAGACGGCGTCCTGCTCAACGCATCGGCTACCACATTGGCTTTCCCCGGGTGGTATTTAATCTCAACATCGTAATCCTTCACGAATTCTAACCACCGCCTTTGCCTCATATTTAACTCTTTCTGAGTAAAGATGTACTTCAAACTCTTGTGATCAGAAAACACCTCGCAAGATTGTCCATATAGGTGGTGTCTCCATACCTTCAGCGCAAACACAACTGCCGCTAACTCAAGGTCATGAGTAGGGTAGTTTTGCTCGTGGTTTTTCAATTGTCGGGATGCGTATGCCACCACTTTCCCTTCTTGCATTAATACACATCCCAAGCCAATCTTGGACGCATCACAATATACGCTGAATTTGCCGTCTTCAGTTGGCAACACTAGTAGAGGAGCCGTGGTTAATTTTCGCTTGAGTGTCTGGAAGCTCACTTCACATGCTTCAGACCACCTGAACTTGATGTCTTTCTTTGTTAAGCTGGTCATAGGTTTTGCTATCACGGAGAAGTCTTTAATGAACTTCCTGTAATAACCAGCTAGTCCAATAAAGCTTCGTACTTCGCTTGCATTCCTCGGCTTTGGCCAGTCCCTTACAGCCTCAATCTTAGTCGGGTCCACAGATACTCCTTCAGCAGACACCACATGGCCTAGGAAATTAATCCTACTCAACCAGAATTCACACTTTGACAGCTTGGCATATAATTGATGCTGCCTCAGAGTCGATAGCACAATTGCCAAGTGCCCCTCATGCTCGGCCTTACTTCTGGAGTAAACCAGAATGTCGTCGATGAAAACGATCACAAATTTATCCAAGACATCTTGGAATATCCTATTCATCAGGTCCATAAATGCTGCTGGAGCATTAGTTAATCCGAACGACATCACCAAGAACTCGTAATGCCCGTACCGGGTCCTGAAGGCGGTCTTTGGAATATCATTTGCTCTGACCTTCAACTGGTAATATCCGGAGCGCAAGTCAATCTTTGAGAATACCCGAGCCCCTTGTAGCTGGTCAAATAAATCGTCGATTCTTGGCAACGGGTACTTATTCTTAATCGTCAACTTGTTCAACTCACGGTAGTCAATACACATCCGTAGGGACCCATCCTTCTTCTTAACAAATAAGACGGGAGCACCCCACGGGGAGAAACTTGGGCGCACAAAACCCTTGTCCACCAGTTCTTTCAGCTGAGTCTTCAACTCCTTCAGCTCTATTGGTGCCATGCGGTACGGATTCTTCGATACTGGTTCAGCACCAGGATACACATCGATCTCGAACTCGATCTCACGATCAGGTGGCAATCCCGGCAAATCATCCAGGAAGACCTCTGAGAAGTCTCGAACTACCGGAATATTTTGAAGTTCCACCTCACCTTGTCTTTGAACATCTACCACGTTGGCAAGGAATCCGACACATCCTGACCTCATCAGCTGTTGAGCTTTCAAGGTGGATATAACAGGCACACTATGTTTCTTTGGTATTGCCTGATAGGAGAACTCTACTTTGTTCGGGCGCTTAAAAGTCACGAGCCCGGACCTACAGTCGATGGTGGCATGATGTCTAAATAGCCAGTCCATCCCCAGAATGACGTCGTACCCTTTCATACCAATAACGATGAGGTTGGCGTACAACTTCTGGTCTCCTACTGACACTACATCACCCCGTATGACCCGCTCGGAGTGCATAAACTCTCCGGACGGTAGCATAATGCTGTAGGGCTGATCGGACAACGTACAACTAACCTTCTGTCTAACTACGAAGTCCCCCGACACAAATGAATGTGTGGCCCCAGTATCCCACAAGGTATAAGCAGGTACATCACACACCAAAATTGTACCTGTTATTGCTGTGTGCAAATCAGCATCATCAACATCCTCCATCATTGCAAACACTCTTGGCACGGCTTGACCCGTCCTGGTGTCGGGCATTGGGCAATCCCGAACAAGATGGCCTACTTTGCCGCATCGAAAACACTGGCCAGCAGCAAGCCTACATTCTCCTCTGTGAGGTTTCTGGCACTGTGGGCATACTAAAGGCTGAGGAGCCCCCATTGGTCTCTTTCCTTTGTCTTGGTAGAGGATGGCTTCATTGGGCCTTTTAATGCCCCTGTTTTGTTGCTGTTGAGGTTGTAAATTCTGACCTCTTTGTTGTTGTTGTTGCTGTTGAGGAACACTTCGAATAATCCCTCTTGGTGAATCTCTTTGTCTCTGGGACTTTATTTCTAAGGCCTCTAACTGATAAGCCTTGGCCACCACTTTCACATACGGTGCCTCATCGAAACCTCCAGTCGTGATCCCACGTAATAAATCCATCTTTAGCCCTTGAATGAACTGATGTACTTTGTTCTCATCGGTAGCCACCATGTGTTCTGCATATCGGGATAAGGACTCAAATTTCTGGACGTATTCAGCCACTGACCCATACTGTCGCAGCCGAGAGAATTCAAGTAACTTCTCCTTCCTCACTCCTCGGTCAAAGTACTTCTCGTAGAAGATTTTCGTGAATCCTTCCCAGCTTAATGCCATTGTAGTCGACTGTACCGTATCCCACCAAAATCCAGCACTTTCGGTGAGATAAAATGTGGCACAGATAACTTTCTTGTTGTCTTCTACCTCTGCATAGCTGAACATCTTCTCCATTGTTCGAATCCAGGTTTCAGCACGAGTCGGGTCTGTAGACAATCCATCAAATGAAGGTGGCTGGAGCCGCCGGAATCTATCTCCACTATTGTCTCGCGGCGCATTATCACGATTGTTATTCCCATGGTTATTGTTTCTATCATCTTCTCTGGCCATCATGCGTTCAACCATGCGTGACTGTGCACCCACCAGTTCGGTTAGTCGGTCAATGGCTCGAGAGCTTTCGCTTGACTCTTCTTGATGTCCTCTCACCATTTCTAATAAACCCTATAAACAGTATAACCTAACTTAATAAACAGAACTTTTACAGAAGTTTTTAAACACTTACAGTTGGTGGAGCGATCTCACGTGGCAGGTTGTGCAGTCAGACATTTCACAGAATCGTTTTTAAAACCATGTCTCTCTGATACCATAACTGTGACAGCCCGAAACCGGATCCCGATCGGAACCCGAGAACCAAGCCGTCACTCTGGGTCATTTGCAGAAAACGGTGACTATTTTTTTTTTAACATAAACAGAACAGACAGCGTTACTGGAACAACTTATGAAAGCCAACTGAACTTTTAAAACTTTAACAGAAAACAGAACCGAATGACAGAAAACATGCACTGTCAATGCAAACCCTAAAAGAGCATAACTTTACACAGGAGAAGAAACTACAGTGAGTAACAGAGTATAAATAGCAGCAGAAAATAGGGAATGAAGTCGGAAGGCATAGGCAGAAATTTGGCGGAAGACTTAGTTTTTCAAAGAGGCAGAATACTATTGGGCTGTAGATGAAATTAAACCAAAATGATGCTCTGAAATCGGAAGAAGTAAACAGTGGGTGACGTCAGCCGGAAGAGGAGATGACGTCAGCCGGAAGATGGATGACGTCAACCGGAAGATACAAGCATTAAACGTAATCGTCAGAAGAAAAGAAACTGAAGACGAGTAAAACTGAGCGGAAGATATAGGCAGAAATCATCGTATGACGTCAGTCGGAAGATGTTCTGACGTCATCGGAAGATGAAGGCAGGCAGGTGAAATCGGGATGTGTGATGACGTCATCGGAAGATGTGATGACGTCATCGGCAGATACAGGTAGTGAACGTAATCGGCAGAAGGTGATGACGTCAGCCGGAAGATGTTCTGACGTCATCGGAAGATGAAGATAGCAATTTAAATCGGAAGATGAAAACCTAAGGCAGAAACACTGTTTGGCGGTAGATGCAGGCAAAATTCCTACCGGTAGATGTAATCAGAAGACATAGTTTTAAAGACAGAATTTACAACTTTTGACAGGAAAGCATACAGACAGAGGGCATAAAAACAGAAGACTTAAACGTCTCAGATTCTCAAACCACATCAAAACATGGTTCTCGAGCACAACAGAAGGCATACAGGTTTCAGACCTTCATTACAAATGACAGATTTCAAGAAAACAAACTGCATGGATAGCTCTAAAATTCGAGACCATCCATGCATGACCTGAAAAGGGAGAACTCAAGCAATTACAGAATGTTTTCAAAACATTTCAAGACATTAATACAGAATATTTCAGGAGACATCTATCAACTGTCGACAGAGATCAAAATCTTGACCATCAGAACTTATACAATATATATATACATCCACCAGAATTTCCTACAGGTTTTTTAAAAACGAATCACAGAGCCTTAACAGAGTTTTTAAAACAAACACAGCAGAATTTCCAGAAGAGTTTACAACTATGACCTTTACTTTAAAAACTAAGACTTAAACCTCGGGACAGAAAACTGTGTCTGACTGCAGCAACCACCCCGAGAGCTCGAGCCACCAGCCATCTACTCGTCAGATTGAGGCACAAAGTCCTCATGTTCGGGTTCAGTACCTACATCAGAGAGTTCACCTATGAGTCTAAAACTCAGTAAGAACATATAAATACAGTGATGCAGAATGCTATGCATGCGGTTTTCAGAAATACAGTGACAGTACAGAACATTACGTTTCAGTGGCAGAGGGGTTTAAGTGGGGCTTATAGGGGAACTGGCAAACAGAAGGTGCACTATCAGGCACAGCAGATTTTCAGACTCCCAGGGAGGGATAAAACCAGAGGGTCCTTGCTAGGGACAATTTATTTTCAGATTCCCAGAGAGGGATAAAACCAGAGGGCCAGTCCCCGTCCCGCACTTAACCAGTACATTACAGACAGTCAGATTTTATCTTGATTAACTTCAAAACCGTGTACAGAAAACAGTTTTGCATGAAATTTCAGAAAATCGTGTATGCATGGACATTTACAGTGCTTACAGTTGATACAGCAGAGAACAAGAAGATAAAACAACAGAAACCTGAACAGAAACCACAGAACTTAACTCTAACCCTTCTACCCGAAACCAGCCAACAGAATGAAAAACCTAGTACCTCCGAGATGTAGGGCCTTAAGGGCCAGCCTACGGGTATGAACTTACCTGTTTGCGGCAATGCAGTGTACTCGAACGTCCCTGGAGAGTTCGGATCTGTAACATGAATGTACAGAATTTAAACGCTACAAATGCTAACTAATATCACGTAGGAAACGCAGCAAACACACTTAAAACACTTTAGAAAACACACCAACGTGTTTTCATCCAAAACAGTGAGTTTTCACCCAAAACTGAAACCCTAAACTTCGGTAAAAACTCACTTTAAACTTGTCCAAACTTGTTAGCGTTAAAAGACGCTCACCTTTGCTGAAAAAAAAAATGGAGAAATGTTGGAGAAACAAAGTGTGGAAGTTTTGTTTCAATCGCCTGGAAAAGAGAAAACAGAAATGGGAGGTAGAAGTGAGCTTCACGTAGGAGGAAGAGAAGACATATCTTCTTCAACAAGTTGCCACTTGGCACTCATCCATTGGTTTGCTTCTACCTACCATAATCACTTCCACATCTACCCTTCCATTAGCTTTTAACCTAATTGGCTTGTTTTGATTACACTTAGTTTGGTTTTCCCTCAAACATTCCATCATTTTAACCAAAATATTCATTGTATTAATATAATATTAATCCCGTTTAAACGATCCGGGAAAAACTATTACATGGCAAAAATGCCGGGTGTTACAGTTTCTGAAAACGAGACGACAATCTACGTAGCAATGCCCATGAAATTTTGTAGGTTTCAAAGGGGGGATCGAGAGAGTGTGTTCCACTGAATATTGGGGAGATCGAGAGAGTGTGTTCCACTCGAATATTGAAAAAAGCGGGAAGATGAGTCTAACCCTGTTTTCTAAGCCTACAAGATACGACCGCCTAACAGAACATGTCGAGTTGCGTAAGCTGTCGCAATGAAACTTAATTTTTTTAAACAATTATATTTAATCATATTTCAATGTAACTTAGTTTTTTTGAATATATATATTCTAATTTATTTTCGGGATCTTGAAAAAAACAAAACTCTTAGTGGTTGTATAAAAAAAACTCATCCTTTAAGGATGAGTTATTTATTTATTTATTTCATATGTATTTAAGAATATATGTTAATGATTTTTTAATTTTGTCAAATTTTATTTATAATGTAATATTTGCATAACATATGTTGCTATTTTGACAGTATATTGCCATAAATTTTTTGAATGAAGATTATGAGAGGAAGTTTGAGAAAGATTTGCAGAAACACTCAATTAATTATTGGATGAAGGTTGACTTTATAGGTTGTGAGTCATTGGGCATAAAAGAGACGTTTGAAAACATAAGCCTACGCGGGGTCTATGCATTGAGTGGCGATACCTGCGAGATAATAATTTGCTTGTCCTACGCGAACTTGACAGCAACTGGGAGAAATGAAGTTTTGATTTGTTTGAGGACATACATCCTTGGTACGGACCTTGTGATACGTCCAGAGACGGTAAATGAAGTGTTAGAGTTTGCCATAGAAGAGGTGGAGCAATATTACCATGCTTCCAAATAGTGCTTTTTTTCCCATCACCCGAGGGAGTAGAATTCCTACGAAAAATTCACATCAATTCTAACATTGGGGTGTTCGGGAAGCTACAAACAAGAGACCTGAATGTTAGAGGTCGAGTTCTTCGCAACATGCTAGCCCACACCCTTCTGTTGCGAGATGGATATCGAAATCTCGTGAGCTACATGGACCTGCATGTCATGGAGAAGTTGTGCAACGAGAAGCTTTTTGACCCTGGGTTCTTGGTTTTAAGTCACATGCATGAAGTCGGGTGGACATCCAGGACGAATCTCTCATACGGGATACTGATTATGAAGATCATCGAGCGATTTAAGATTCAGATACCGGTTGGCGAACCGAAAATACCCTTCAGATCTACCAACATATTTAACATGACTCAATTGATACGGATGGGCCTCATGGAAGTTGACGACACTTGAGTGTCAAAGAGTGATCAAGGGGCATCCACCTCTCGATCAGTGCCAATAGAGGAGACCACAACGCCGCCATTGGCCTCCCAGGTGGAGGAGGTTAGTGGATGAGACATTTGACAGTATTTGCAGTAGATGCAGCAGACGCACCACTAGCAAATATATGATATGCAGTAGATGCACAAGCAGGACCTGCAGAAGGTGTATCAGATGCAGCAGACATACTACCAGCAGATGTATCAGATGCAGCAGACGCACTACCAGGACCTACAGGAGGTGCTTGAGACACAACGGAGCCAGCAACGGGATATCCAACTCCTCATAGGCAGAGTCAGTGATCTTGTCACAAGACAGAGTGGGGTGATCGCGTCTCAGAGAGATGTGAATGATAGGTTCTAGCATTGGATGACAAACAACGGCAACGACCCAGCGGTGTAGTTTAGTTTAGTTTGGTTTTTGTATTACAATTTTACGTACTTTAATTTTATGTTGTGTAGTCTAAAATAAAATAAATAATTACAATTTAAATCACATTTCAAAAATAACGAATGTATTATCACTGTTTATGTTTGTTTTATAACATAAATCATTAATATATTATATGTGTTAAAAAATTCTGAAAATAAATCATTATAAAACTAAATTCTAGATTATCTTCACATGATACGGTAAACATGTGAAAAAACTTTCAACTAAATCCAATATCGTTTTTTTTTTTTAAATACCCCTTGGTTTTTTCAAAGAGGGTTTTGTCATTTACGTGGAGTCTGGGCAGAAAGGCTGGTAAAAGTTTAATTTGCCTATTTTCTATGGACAAGCATTTTGTTAAACTATCACATGTGAATTGGATGCTGCATAGTAAAATCTGTTTGAAGATTACATATTTTATGCTAGGGGTGACTCAAACTTAGTCACGTCTGTGTTGAGTATTTTTGCTAGATTAACATAATGTGATGTATCAGACATGTCAAACTTTGAGAGTGTTTTAAATGTCCGTATTTTTTATGCGAACATTAACTTGCTAGTTCCGTATGTCAAGACTCCAAGCATGTAGAGGGAGAAATTGAAACCGTGATGGAGACACATGACCGAAATGTGTTTTTTTTTTGTGTTGTGTTGCTTACAACATCATCCACAGTCCACCCAAACAACCTGAAGAAAACTATATTACTATGTCATCCAAAACAATTATCAAATCTATCTCAGTGAATTGCAATTGTAAACAGGTATTAGAATTACATAGCCCCCCTGAAAAACAGGGAATAGAATTGCAGAAGTTGAAGTTTTTATGCAGAAATAGAAAAGTACATCATCTGCGTCTCAGTCATCGTCCCACAGAATGCTAATTGGCTGATGGTGATTGCAAAAAGACCAATTAGGCACGTTGATGGATGTGGTGAGAATCACATCTGCGCAAACTAGAATCATCCATCCTAAGCCTGGTTTGCATACGTCGATGGAGCATCAACTCCATCAAGACAAAAGTAATTTTGTCGCCTATTCCCAAATTTACCCGTAGCTAAATATTGAATTGAGACGAGTTCTGCCACTGCGTTTATCTATCTGTTACTAAATTCTTGCTCCTCAACGCTTGGCATCGAGCTGGAAACCAAAAAGCCATACATGTAAACTGATGGCTGAAATTGAAAATGAGCTAAAACTGACAGTCAGCAATGCAGCATTAGGAGGAAGAAATCAGAAATAATAAAGAAAAATCATTTATTCATAATAATTTCCTTCCATAAGTTCACGTTTCAGACATTCAAGAACGAGAGAAGCATGAGCTCTCAAGCTTTGCAGAGACCAAATTCTTGCCAGTTTTTGGAGAAACAAGCCTTCTGTGATGTCATCATAATCAATGGCGCCATCACAGGAGAGCACTTTCATGAAAGCATAGTTAATGTTTCAGACATCCAAGGATAAAGGCAGCATTAACTCTCAAGCCTGGCAAAGGCGAAAGTTCTTAGGCAGCCACTGCGAATGTTTTGAGAAACAAGCCTTCTTTGTTGTCATCATAAACCAATGCTCAAAGATTAAAATCCACAACAGAACATAGAGTACTTCATGAAAACAATTTGACAGAGTAGTGAAAAAAGCATTAAAACAAGATGCCAGCACCAGGAGAGCTTAAAGTAGAACAAACTCTAACAGTGTCATAAAACAAGACAGAATTTTCCACCCGATTAATGATCAGCACGTAACCAAGTGACAGCTGACAAAGTGATGGATGAATATTGAATATGAATATTAGGGAATTGTTCATTCCTGAACACCCAACCACTACTGGGGAGGCAGGAGTATAAGTCCCTTGCATGAAAACAAAAATTAGAAATTGCATTCTGAACTGATTGCCTTTTCTCAACAGCTGGCGTGATGATTACAACATAGAATACAACGATAACATACAGACAAGTCCAAGAATTGCATCAGCTGCAAAAACAACATCAAAGCTTCATCCCAAAACAATGCTAATACTTTTTCCTGAGTTTGGCAGCGGCAAGAGAAATGAACTATGCTTTCTTCGTCAGGTCACACAATTAATCAAAAATGAAAGGAAATACAGATGATACAAGAAGGTAGAAAATAAGAAGTTAAAGTAGAAGAATTTTCATGGAGGCCGATGATGTTTCGGCCATTGGGTAGGAAGTCGTAAGTTGGTGGCAGTATATATAGCTGTTGAAGCCAAACCCTAATACACCTCTATTCTATTCCTTTTTAAATTTTAATATATTAACAACTATAAAATATTTGACGTAATAAATTAAAACAGTGCCTGCAAATGAAAGATTTCCCCAGATGATTTTCAGCATTTTGAGGTCATCCGAGACAGAGGTGGAGAGAGGTCTCAACTACATAATCTTTCGATGAAATCAAACAAACCAGCCAGGTGACTCGCAATGATAGGTCTACAGTTTCAAGTGACTCTCATACATAATTTTCATTAAAGATCAAATCACCAAAGTGAATACCACCAGTAGATGACAATCAACATACTGCACACCAATTTTATAAGATCTGATAAAAGTAAAAACAATAAATGTGAAATGAATGTCTCGCATTAATAGAAGCGTGTCTTAGTTAGCTTTAGTACCTTCAATACGTAAGGTATGCTGAAATACAACCCTTTTTGGGTGCATCCATACTATAAGGAAAGAATTGACTCGACAGTGCAAGTGTAGTAACAGTGACATGCAGCAAAAGCTTGAGGATTTTGGGTCTGGCCAACCACTGGCCACAAACAGGTATAAGAGGGCCAATGCACCACCCAGTAAATGCCTTGTAATGTCAGTTCAATATCCTGCAAAAAAACTTGTAATATTTCAGTAAATAATGATGGAGTATAGATGTTGAGACAAAGCTGCCTGAAAGATTTTTTCTTTTTTTTTATTTATCTACGCAGCAACAGCAATATCATACGCATAAAGTATGATGACAGCATGCCCCAATCCCCCACTCCCATTTTAAACTATTTTACTAAAGAGATGAGAGATGGGTTCTTGAAGTGTAACAGAGCAAACACTATTCCACCCACAATTTTCTACAATTAAATGGAGTGGGGGGAACTTAACTCCTCCCCCAATTCATCTACAATCCAACCCAAAAATTTAAGGAAAACGTCAGGGAAATTTTTCTTTAAATCGAAGGATAGGCGAGGAGGAAAAATCACACCGACCGATCCTTCCTATTTTGTAAAACCAAGGAGAAAATCGGAGAGAGAACTTACCTCGCCGGACCTCCGACCACTGTTCGACCTCCGCCGAGCAGCAACTCCGAGGAAGCCGTCCTCCACTCGAGCGACCGAGCTCCGACGAGGCTCTCTCAGACTCCTCTCCGACGAACACAGCAGCGTAAGTCCCCCTCACTCTGCCTTCAGTTTCACTCGTTCGGTTTTCGTCTCTCTTTCTGTTTCTCTCTGTCACGCTCTCTCTCTCTCTCTCTCTCTCGGTCCCTCGCTCGATCTCTCCCTCTGTTGGCAGTTCGGGTGAGCAGCCAATAAAACCAGAACCCGTTTTATTTAAAGGATGTTTGGATTAATTTATGTTAAAAAGCAATTGTTGGTGGGCCAACTTTGATTTGAGAGGTGACTTCACATATTGATGCTGCGTGGGCAATTGAACAGTGGGTTTTCTATGTGATTTTTGGATTTTGTAATTTTGGTTGTGATTTGATTATTTGGAGATTTCAAATTCTGTTGATTTGGGGATTTCGGATTTTGAGATTTCGTTTCCGTGTCTTTTTCATTATGGCTAGTCGCAAGGATGATTTTCTTCAGTCGATTAGTATTCAATTGGATGGTAAAAACTATACGTATTGGAGCTATGTTATGAAGAATTTTTTGCGTGGAAAATCTATGTGGAGCTATGTTACAGGTGTGCGGGTTAAACCTACAGACGACAAGGCAAACGATTATGCGACCTTGGTTGACAATTGAGAGGCTGATAATTCGAAGATTATTACGTGGATTAACAATTCTGTTACTCACTCCATTGGTGTTCAGTTGGCGAAGTATGAGACAGCTAAAGAGGTCTGGGATCATCTGGCTAGATTGTACACGCAGTCTAATTTCGCCAAACAGTATCAATTGGAGTCAGATATTTGCGCACTTCAGCAGAATGATATGAGTATCCAAGAGTTTTATTCTGCCATGACTAATCTCTGGGATCAGTTGGCTCTCACTGAGTCTGCAGAGCTGCGAGCATTTGAACCGTATATTTCTCGTAGAGAAGCACAACGTCTGGTACAGTTTTTGATGGCTCTTCGGAATGATTTCGAGGGATTGCGTGGGACAATTCTACATCGTTCTCCTCTTCCGTCTGTTGATTCAGTGGTTAATGAATTGTTAGCAGAGGAGATTCGGCTTAAGTCTAAGGTAGATAAGGTGTCTGTCACACCTACGAATCCATCCGTTTTTGCTGCTCCTCAACAGTCTCTGCCTAGCAACCAAAACAGACCAGCTTCTAAGGTCTCTCAGGATGAATGTGCTTTTTGCAAGGGGAAAGGTCATTGGAAGGCTCAGTGTCCGAAATTGCTGAGTAAAGGCAAACAACAGCAGCAACAAAGACCACCGCAACAACAACGCCCGCCGCAGACTGCTCCCTGGACGTATCGCCCACCTCAGCCCAACAAGCTTGCTGCCCCATCTTTGGATCCATATATGTTTGAGCAGTTTCAGCAGTTCTTTACTTCACAGCCTCATGCCATGTCAGCCTCCTCTCTTAAAGGTTTGTCTTTGTCTGCTAATTCAGGTAAATCATCTCCCTTATGGATTTTAGATTCAGGTGCTTCTCATCATATGTCTCCTGATATTGATTCGTTTACATCTGTTACTTCTGCTCCCTCTTTGTCTGTCATAACCGCTGATGGTACTCCAACGCCATTGGTAGGAATTGGCTCTGTTCGCACATCTCGTTTATCTCTATTTGATGTATACCATATTCCTAGTCTAACCTTAAATCTTGCATCTGTTGGTCAATTGTGTGATTCTGGTCTCTCAGTTCTTTTTACTTCTACCAATTGTTGTGTTCAGGACCTGCAATCTCAGAAGGTGATTGGGACCGGCCGTAGGGAAGGGGGACTCTATGTTTTGGATGAGCTCAAAGTATCAGATGTTGCTGCCTCTAGTGTGGATTTGTCGTCTTTTCGTTTGAATCGTTCGTCTTCTGATTTTTATCTTTGGCATTCTCGTTTGGGTCATGTTTCTGCGTCTCGTTTAAAATTTTTGTTGTCTATGGGAGTTTTAGGTCATTTAGCCAGTCATGATATTTCTGATTGTCGTGGTTGTAAACTGGCTAAATTTTCAGCCTTGCCTTTTAATAAAAGTATTTCCTTTTCCATTGCGCCATTTGATCTTGTGCATTTTGATGTGTGGGGACCCTCTCCTGTATCCACCAAAGGGGGTTCCAGATATTATGTTTCGTTCATTGATGATTTCACTCGTTATACTTGGGTTTATCTTATGAAACATAGGTCTGATTTCCTTACCATATTCAGTAACTTTAGAGCTCTTGTGAAAACCCAACACTCTTCTGTCATTAAACGTTTTCGGTGTGATTTAGGAGGTGAATACACTTCTAACAATTTTTTCCAGTTACTTGCTTCTGATGGGACTATCCACCAAACCTCGTGTACAGACACTCCTCAACAAAATGGTGTTGCTGAAAGGAAACATCGCCATCTTGTTGAAACAGCTCGTTCGTTCTTGTTGTCAGCCGAGGTTCCTAGTGAGTTTTGGGGGGAGGCAGTACTTACAGCTGCTCATGTGATCAACAGAATTCCAATATCTCATAATTCAGGTTTGTCCCCTTTTGAAAAATTATATGGTCATTCACCTGATTATTCCTCGTTGCGCGTCTTCGGTTGTACTTGCTTTGTTCTCCGACCACATGTTGAGCGTAATAAATTGTCTCCTCGGTCCGCCTTATGTGTCTTTTTGGGTTATGGTGTTGGTCAAAAGGGATATCGTTGTTTTGATCCAGTTAGTCAAAAACTGTATGTTTCGCGTCATGTTGTGTTTTTAGAGCATATTCCCTTATTTTCTGTTCCTGCTAGTTCTCATCATATGACACAGTCAGATTTAGTTCGTATTGATCCTTTTGATACTGACCCCGACGAAGTTCTATCTGATACTTTGGTTCACGAGACATCCACCTCTCATGCCCCTGCTCCTACGACCACCCAGTTGTCGGATGAGATTGCGGACGATCCTCCTCTACGTCAGTCTACTCGTACTCGTAAGTCTACTAAACTCCCTGATTTTGAGTACTCTTCTTATTCTACTTCCTTTGCTTCCTTTGTTGCCTCTGTTCATCGTCTTTCTGAGCCTTTGTCCTATAGAGAGGCAGTTCGTGATCCCCTTTGGTAGGCTGCTATGGCTGAGGAACTTACTGTTCTACACCAGACTCATACATGGGATTTGGTTTCACTGCCGTTCGGCAAACATACCATTGGTTCTCGTTGGGTCTATAAAATTAAAACCAAATCCGATGGATCTATTGAACGATACAAGGCCCGACTTGTTGCTAAAGGCTATTCCCAGGAGTATGGCATGGATTATGAAGAAACTTTTGCCCCTGTTGCAAAAATGACCACTGTTCGCACCCTTATTGCAGTTGCTTCTGTTTGTCGATGGCGAATATCTCAGATGGATGTCAAGAATGCCTTCTTGAATGGCGATCTTCATGAAGAAGTTTATATGACGCCTCCTCCCGGTGTAACTCATCAGCCTGGTGAAGTTTGCAAGCTTCGCAAAGCTCTTTATGGTCTCAAGCAAGCGCCACGTGCCTGGTTTGAGAAGTTTTCCATAGTGATCACTTCGTTTGGCTTTCTTCCTAGTCACCATGATTCGGTGTTATTTGTCAAGCGTACAACGACAGGTCGTATTCTATTATCCTTGTATGTTGATGACATGATAATTACTGGTGATGATTAAGATGGTATTGAGTCTTTGAAGTCTGAGTTGGCACGTTGCTTCGCTATAAAGACTTGGGTATGTTACGTTATTTTTTGGGAATTGAGGTTGCCTATTCTCCAAAAGGCTATCTCTTATCTCAATCAAAGTATATAGCTGATTTGTTTGAGCGTGCTCGACTCACTGACAACAGGACTGTTGATACTCCTCTTGAGACTAATGCTAGATACTCTCCGTCGGATGGCACTCCTTTGACAGATTCTAGTCTCTATCGTACCATTGTAGGCAGTTTGGTTTATCTTACTGTGACTCGTCCCGACATTGCGCATGCTGTTCATGTGGTTAGTCAGTTTGTCACTACTCCTACTACAGTTCATTGGGCTGCCGTTCTTCGTATTCTCAGGTACCTTCGGGGCACTCAGTTTCATAGTCTCTTGTTCCCTTCTATGTCTTCGTTAGAGCTGTGTGCTTATTCTGATGCGGATTGGGCTGGTGATCCTACGGATCGCAAATCGACCACTGGATTTTGTATTTTCCTCGGTGACTCGCTTATTTCTTGGAAGAGCAAGAAACAAGATGTCATTTCTCGTTCTTCTACAGAAGCAGAGTATCGTGCCATGGCCTCGACTACCAGTGAAATTGTTTGGTTACGCCGGTTGCTTGCTGATATGGGTATTTCTCTTTGTCACCCTACTTCGTTACATTGTGATAATCAGAGTGCTATTCAGATTGCACGCAATCCAGTTTTTCATGAGTGAACCAAGCATATCGAGATTGATTGTCATGTCACTCGCCACCACCTACAGATCGGCACCATCACATTGCCATTCGTTTCTTCTCATCTGCAAATTGCTGATATGTTTACCAAAGCACTCTCTACTTCGCGCTTCCGTTTCTTGTCTGACAAACTCTCAATGCTTATCGCTGTAGCATCGTGAGTTTGAGGGGGAATATTAGTTATATTATATTAGTATTAAAGGATATTTTAGTCTATTTACTTTTCTGTAAACCTACTATATAAACTCTTTATGTGTATTCTGATTCGCATAATACGAAACCCTATTTTCTCTCTCTTCATAAACGATAACTCGCCGTTCTGAAATTTACACATAGAACGGGGGGACCGTTCTCTAAGAACAGTCCCCTTCTATCCGGGGCGTTCTCCATGTACAATGCATTGAAAAACGGGGGTTGCGCTTGGAGGTGGACACCCCTCGCGCGCTGGAATGTGCTCCGCACGTGAGCGCAGGGGGTTTCCACCCCCAACCGCATCTCTCGTTCTCCTTGTGCCCCGTAAGTGCGCGCTAGAAGCCTAGAGCGGGGGGTGCGTTTGACAGTGGAGAAGCCTAGAACGGGGGTGCGTTTGAGGGAGGAGACCACTCGCGCGCTAGAACGGGGGTCTCCACCCTCAAACGCACTCCCCGCATCAACGTGATCCACCAGTGCCCGTATGTTAAATGTTCTAAGAACGGTTTGCCGCATTCATAAAACGGTCCTCCGTTCTAAGAACACGCATGGGGTGTTCACCCTCACACGGTCTCCCGTTATGCTTTAGTATATAAGGAAATAGATCAGTTTTCTTAAGAAAACCCGAGTTTTCTCTCATCCAAACCCTCAGATCCGTGCGTTTTGCTGCCAAAATCATCAAATTCGACCGTTTTTCGCCAAAATCTGCGAAAAACCTTCAAGAAAATCCTAAAACCGAGCCAGAAAATCAAAATGATGGAGGTGCTGTCGAAAAAAAAAATATATATTTAATCTGAAAATAATTTCAAAAATAAGATATAAATTGCAAATCGTTTTTCTCATTTTTGTCGCATCAATAATATCTAAACAATACTGGTCACGGATTTATTATTTTTTCTGCATTTTAAAAATAATATTATTAAATTCAATTTATTTTTAATCTCAAACCTTGTAAATATAGGTTCCAAATAAAATTATTGCTGGATCACGCGGTGCAGAGAGATGTCAACACAGACGAACGATCCGCGTCTGCCGTCGGCGGCAAAGCCCTTCGTTGCTCAGACGGTAGACCCGCAGGATCTTCCGGTGGACTACTCTGGATTCATCGCCGTCGTTTTCGGCATAGCTGGTGTCATGTTCAGGGTTAGCAAATCATCAGCTAATTACAGTTTTGTTTTCTTTCGTATGCGTTGCGTTGATTTTTCTTGGGTGGTTGTAATTCGGCAGTACACGTTGAGCTCGTGGTTGGCCATCATTTTCTGCGCTCAATCGCTGACCAACATGAAGAACTTGGAAAGCGATCTCAAACAGATCTCTATGGCTATGATGTGAGTGAATTTCAGTTTTATACGCTGATTTATGTGTTACGTTTGAGTTTTCTCCCAATTATTTTAATTCGCAATCGTATGGTTGATTAAATTTATCACTGGTGGTATTTGGAGCGAGATGATAAAATTTGAAAGACAAAGCTAGTAACATGATCGATCGGGTGATGGATTTTTAGGGCATGAATGATTTTTAATGATGTATATGAGCCCTTGAGTTTTTGTGTTACAGTTTGGTGTAATTTGAGTGAAGAGGTGGACTTTCTAATAGTGTTCTGTATTCATTACGCTAAATCACCTAATTAAAAAGGTAAAAGTAGAGCAGTCTATGCAATCTTCTCCATTCAGAACATAAAACGACTTGCCTAAATCAAATAATTTCAGTTTGCATGACCATGATTGGGAGAAGTGGGTGAGACGGATATTCTCGAATCTCGCACACGCTTTTAGATTGCTATACGATGTTGTGAAATGTGGATATCTGTTGATGTCCATCGTAGTTTCATCTAGTGATGTCTAAGAGTGTTCTTTTAGAGGCTTGCTATTATATACCATTATGCTAAGTATATGGTGACTGCTCGGAATGTCAGTAGCTAATTTAAGATTTTTCGATTGTAGAACATTAAATTTGATTCAAATGCTACGGAGTTCTGTAATGAGTAGACAAGTAGAGCCATTTCATTTGAAGTGATGTTGATTTTCAGGCAGAATTGTTTGTTTTTTACCATGTCTTTTTTGTTGCTATTTTCAATCCAGGTTTGCTATTATGGGATTGGTGACAAACTACATGGGTCCAGCTCGACCAGGGAATCAAACCTAATGTTCTTTCTCCAGAAAGGTTTGCACGTCTGAGAAGACATTGGATGAGATGTGCAGTTTGGTTGATTTTCTTCTTTTCACCTGTAATTTACTTGTAGAATTGAAGCGAATCAACTTTCAGTGAGAGTTACAGGTTCTGGGGAGATTTCAGGCCTAGCTTTTTTTTACATTATTTTCTTTCTCTTGTCAGAACAAATTAGTCAAGTGTTTGGTAAATTTCGTAAATGTTTAGTAAATTATGATATTTAATTATTTTTAAATAATTAAATTACGGCACCATAGTTTTCATAACATATAAAAATTTTCAAATAAAAAATTAATTCAAAATAATAAATATATATTATGATAATAACAAATTTAAAATAGAAGAAAAAGAATGTTACGAGAAGAGAAAGAGAAAGAGAAAGTTAGACGACTTTGGGTTCACTAGACTAAAATCGAGCTCAACGGGTGAATAAGGTCTAGTTTGTTTCGATTTTGATATTGGAAATAAATAAATTTTCGGAACCAAATTGAGTACAACTAAAGTTCTCGGTTTTTTTTTTTTTTTTTAAATAGTAGATTTTTCATTTTAATTTTAAAATTATATAAAAAAAGTGGACTAAAACCAATTCAAATATACTAAGACTGATCCAAAATTGAATTCAAATTGACAATACATATAAAATTAAAATCGAAAAATATATGAGCAAAACAAAAAAATTATTACACTTTGAGTTCGGTTTTAGTTTTGGTTTCAAAATTAGAAACTCATGCAATTAAATTTCAATTTATGAACTTTTATATTAAAATAGATTGATTCTAAAATTTCAAGAGATTTGACAATTATAAAAGTTTATTTTTTCTTAGATATTCTTACTGTGATTTTGCTCATACATCAAGTTTCAAAAGAAAAAAAAATGAAACCCTAAATTTATGTATAATCAAATAATTATTTAATCTTACTCAAATTCAAACTCTAAGATTGCGCTAATTAACTTATTTAAATAGATTATACTTATTTGTAAATAGACTATTTTATTTTGAAATATTTTAAACATATCATTCAAAAAATTTCAAAAATGAAGAACATTTTGAGTAGGAGAAATATTGTAGTCAAACAAAAATCTATAAATAAACGAAAACACTGCACTCGCACTATCTCTCTCGTATGGATATTGCAGTTCTTCCTCTCGCATCTAAATCTATGCAACGGAATTCGAAGTCTCGATATCAACATTGGCATAGATGGAAGGAAGAGCCTTTGGTAGAGAAAGTTATCGTCCGAAATCTTGTCATGGGAGAGGTAAGGATGTTGACTTAACTAATGTTTAAGTCTAAATATGTTTTTGATGATGTGTTTATATGCACGTAATATAATTTGATTATGATTATTAAATGAGAATAATGAATTATACATTTGTTTTTAATCTGTTGGAAATACTCTTAATAAGGGTATTTTAGTATCTAATGCATGTGATTAAGTGTACAGGGCTGAAATGTGTTAAACAAAATAACTAAGTCCACCGGTCTCAAAACGACAAGAGCGGAGTCGTTTACAAGACTCAATCCACCGGTCACTAGACGACAAGGCGGATGAGCTAAAATGAAGTACTCCACCGCTCACTAGACGACAAGGCGGATGAGCTAAAATGAAGTACTCCACCGCTCGCTAGACGACAAGGCGGATGAGCTAAAATGAAGTACTCCACCGCTCGCTAGACGACAAGGCGGATGTGCTAAAATGAAGTACTTCACCGCTCGCTAGACGACAAGGCGGATGAGCTAAAACGAAGAAGTCCTACGCTCGCTAAACGACAAAGTCGGATGACTTCAACAAATTCCTCTTCCGGTCACTAAACGACAAAGGCGGAAGACGTCTAAGATTTAATCATCCGACAGCGTTTTAAAGCTTTCTCATCCGATGCCAGTTCAAGAATTTGAAGCTTTCTCATCCGATGCCGGTTCAATATTTTCTAGTTGCATCATCCGATGGCGGTTCAAGACTAAATCAGCTTTGTCTTTCGCCAGAATTCAAATTAGCCACGAAAGCTACAGTGTACCTCGCCCAGAAGCTTAAAGTCCAAAGCATTAATGGTGTCGGGCTATTTGCGCTCTCAGAATGCAACGGCTACCTGTTTTTATACGAAATCTGCTCCAACGGTAACAAAGTTTCCATTATTGGATAAGGAGCATTGAATTCAAGAGCCGATTGAAGACAGAGTATTTAAGCTAAGGTTAGAGCACGAAGATACAACTTTTTGCAAATTTGAATTCGAAGCCCTAATCTGCGAAAGTGATAATACTCTGTATTTTCTCTACATCTCCCAATTCAATAACTTGAGATTTAATCTTTGAGAGTGTAGTCTGAGCTTGAAATTTACCAACTCAAATATTTTGTATAAGGCAGTGGATTGTCGCCCGTGAAGAACAATCCAGATTTGTAAAAGGCAGTTGATCAGAGCCCGGAATTCCGATCTGTGTATTCTCGTTGAGGAGAAGGTCAAGGATCTTCAAGGAGTGAACCTTGAAGCGTGGATGTAGGCAAGGTTTGGCCGAACCACGTAAAAATCTCTGTGTGTTAAATTTCTCTCTCTCTCTTTACTTTGATTGCTTGTCTGATTGCCTTTTAGCTTAGAGTCTTACAATAAGGGAGAAATTAACATTAGACTACTTAATTAAGATTTTAAAAAGAGTCTAATTCACCCCCCCTCTTAGACAATCTTGATCCTACAATTGGTATCAGAGCAAGGTTATCATTGTCTAAGCTGTCTTTTAATCATTGTGTGATATATTTACAATGACAATGGCATTCAATACTAACTCCACACACGGAGAAGGTCAAGCTACAAATAGGCCTCCCTTCTTTGATGGGAGTGATTATGTTTACTGGAAAGCACGAATGAAGATATTCATTCAAGCCATGGACTATGAGCTATGGAACATTATAGAATATGGTCCATTTAAAGCCATAAAAACTGTAGATGGCCAAAGTGTTCCTAAGATTTCCACTGATCTAACTGAGTCAGATAAGAGAAATCTAAGCCTTAATGCTAAGGCGATAAACACCCTGTATTGTGCCTTAAATAGAGATGAATTTAATAGGGTACAAGGGTGTGAAAGTGCTCAAGAAATTTGGCACTTATTAGAGGTTACCCACGAGGGAACAAATCAGGTAAAAGAGAGTAAATTGAATATGCTTGTACATGAGTATGAGTTATTTTCTATGCCAAAAGATGAATCTATATCTTCTATGTTTACAAGGTTTACTAACATTACCAATGGCTTAAAAGCTCTTGGTAAATCATATTCTTGTGAAGAACAGGTCAGGAAGATTCTTAGATGTCTTCCAAGAAGTTGGCAGCCAAAGGTGACTGCCATACAGGAAGCAAAAGATCTCAAGATTCTAAAACTTGAGGAACTCATTGGATCTCTCATGACACATGAGATCACAATGAGGTCAAACGAGAAGGAAGACCTCAAGGAGAAAGAAGCTACAAAAAGAAAAGACATTGCTATGAAAGCTTCTTCTAGTAAACAAGATGTGTCTGAGGAAGAAGAAGAAGAAGATGATGATGAGGATATCGCCCTCATTACTAGGAGGTTCAGCAAATTCCTCCAAAGAAAAAGAATGCAAGGAAGGAGATTTCCAAAGAGTGAGAAGTCTCAAAAAGACAAGGAGATCACATGTTTTGGGTGTGGAAAGCCTGGCCATATGAAGGCAGATTGTCCACAAGTAAAGAAGTATCCCAAGAAATTCAAGAAGAAGGCTATGAAGGCCACTTGGGATGACAGTGAAGGTGACACCTCCTCTTCAGAAGATGAGGAAGTAGCCAATCTGTGCTTCATGGCACATGAGGATAAGGTAAGTCCTTCTTCTGCCACTACTTTAAGTGATAGTGAAAGCGATAATGATGATGGAGAATTAATTGATGCATTTAATGATTTAGTTAAACAATTTAGCATGCTAAAAACTAAATACAATCTATTGAAAAAGGAAAATGTCAGTCTGTCAGAAAAGCATGCCAATGAATGTAATCAGCATGAAAAGGAAGTCTCTGTACTTAAAAAGAAAAATGAGACGTTAAATAGACTTGTTCTGAATTTCACTGAAGGTAGTAAAAATCTGAATATGTTATTGAGCAGCCAGAGAGTGCAGTTTGATAAAACTGCCCTAGGATATGACGGGATTAGTAAAAAGAAAACATATAAAAAGCTTTTTGTTAAATCCACTATCTGTCATGCATGCAATGAAGTAGGACATAAGTCATTTGTATGTCCTTTAAAAACAAATAATATGAAAACTGGCAGTAAGTTGCAATGGGTTCCCAAAGGAACCAAAACTAACACTAGGACCCAAAAGATTTGGGTACCTAAGAAGACTACTTAATCTCTGTTTTGCAAGATGATGTGTCTCCAATAAGGAATCAGTGGTACCTGGACAGTGGCTGTTCTAGGCACATGACTGGAGATGCATCCATGTTTGCTGTTGTCAACAAAAAGAAATGTAATGTCACTTTTGGTGGAAACCAGAAGGGTAAAATTGTTGGCATCGGCAATATAGGTAATCCTGATAATATTATTATAGAAAATGTTCTGTTAGTCGAAGGTCTGAAATATAACCTGCTGAGCATCAGTCAATTATGTGATAAGGGTTACAAAGTAGTCTTCAAGAAAAATTCCTGTATTATTAAGGATATATCTAATAGCAAAGTTCTCTTTACTGGCTTCAGAAAAGAGAATATCTATGTTATTGACTTAGATAACTTTGTTTGTGATAATGAAAAATGCTTTGCTGTGAATTCTTCTAATGACTGCTGGATTTGGCATAGGAGATTAGGTCACGTAGGAATGGATACTTTAACTAAGATTACTAAGGAGAATTTAGTTAGAGGAATCCCTAAGATATCCTTTGTGAAGAATAAGGTCTGTGATGCCTGCCAAATGGGTAAGCAGATCAAAAGTTCCTTTGCATTAAAGAATGCAGTTTCCACTTCCAAGCCTCTCCAACTCCTTCATATGGACCTCTTCGGTCCTTCCAATATAGCCAGCCTAGGTGGCAAATTCTATGCCTTTGTTATTGTTGATGACTTCTCTAGATTCACCTGGGTACATTTTCTGAAGTCAAAGGATGAGACTTTTGATACATTTTCTAGTTTTAGGAAAAGAGTTCAAAATGAAAAGGAGCTCACCATTATTGCTATTCGTAGTGATCATGGTGGAGAATTTGAAAATGAAAAATTCGAACTCTTGTGTCTCAAGTATGGAATTGAGCACAATTTCTCTTTTCCTAGGACTCCTCAGCAAAATGGTGTTGTTGAGAGGAAGAATAGATCTCTCCAAGAGCTTGCTAGGACTATGCTTAATGAGAATTCTCTTCCTAAGTATTTCTGGGCTGAAGCTGTTGCTACTGCCTGTTATGTGCTTAATCGGGTCTCCATAAGACCTATTTTTGAGAAAACTCCATATAAGCTCTGGAGTGGAAAAACTCCTTCTGTTAAATACTTTAGAGCCTTTGGCAGCAAATGTTTCATACTAAACACTAAGGATAACTTAGGAAAATTCGATTCCAAATCTGATCTTGGAATTTTTCTGGGTTATTCCCTCTCCAACAAAGCTTATAGAGTATTCAATAGGAGAACTCTAGTTGTTGAGGAATCAGTTCATGTTAACTTTGATGAGTCCCCTCATCCCACAATCAATGTGGATGAGGATGATTCTTTGGATAATCAACTAGATTCCCTTTCTTTAGAAAAGCCTAGTGATCCTCCTCAAGTAGAAAAATCTCTAGAACCTTCCTCAACTTCTCTAGATATTATTCCTGTCAAGGATGAAAATTCTACTCTTCCTAGAGATTAGAAATATGTCAGAAACCATCCAATAGATGAATTTTTAGGTGATCCTTCTTTAGGAGTTAAGACTAGAGCTTCTCTTAGGAATTTCTGTGCCAATGTGGCATTCATTTCACAAGTAGAGTCCTAAGAAATTTGATGAAGCCGAAGGTGATGAAAATTGGATTCTGGCCATGCAAGAAGAGTTAAATCAATTTGAAAGGAGCAAGGTATGGGAACTTGTTCCACGGCCTAAGGATCATCCCATTATTGGAACTAAATGGGTTTACAAGAACAAATTAGATGAAAATGGAATTGTGGTTAGAAATAAGGCTAGACTGGTTGCTAAAGGTTACAATCAAGAAGAATGAATAGATTTTGAGGAAACCTTTGCACCTGTTGCTAGATTAGAGTCAATTAGGATGCTTCTAGCTTATGCCTGCTACAAAAACTTCACACTCTTCCAAATGGATGTGAAGAGTGCTTTCTTAAATGGTTATATTCAGGAAGAAGTTTATATAGAACAGCCTTTAGGATTTAAAGATTTTGCAAAACCTGATTATGTGTATAAACTTAAGAAGGCTCTTTATGGACTTAAGCAAGCTCCTAGAGCTTGGTATGATAGGTTGAGGAACTTCCTTGAAGAAAGGAATTTCAAAAAGGGTAACACCGACTCAACTCTATTTACCATGCAAAAGGATAAAGACATTTTGTTGGTTCAAATCTATGTCGATGACATTATTTTTGGATCTACTAATGTCAAAATGTGTAATGAGTTTTCCTCCCTCATGCAAAGTGAATTTGAAATGAGTAAGATGGGGGAGTTAAAATTCTTCTTAGGATTTCAAATCAGTCAATCTCCTGATGGAATTTTCTTCTGTCAAGAAAAATACATCAAGGAACTTCTAAAGAAATTTGGATTAGAATCTGTCAAATCTTCCAAAACTCCCATGAGTACCACTACTAAATTGGACAAGGATGAAAATGGTATAAGTGTGGATATCAAGAAGTATCGTGTTATGATTGGATCTTTGTTATATCTGACTGCTAGTAGGCCAGATATACTCTTTAGTGTTTGTCTTTGTGCTAGATTTCAGGCAGCTCCTAAGGAATCTCACTTAACTGCTGTCAAAAGAATTTTTAGATATTTAAGTGGGACACCTGACTTAGGATTATGGTATCCGAAGGGCACCTCTTTTGATCTGATTGGATACTCAGAGTCTGACTATGCTGGTAGTCTTGTTGATAGGAAAAGCACCAGTGGAACATGTCAGTTCCTTGGTGAATCCCTTGTCTCTCGGTTTTCCAAGAAACAGAATTCTGTTGCATTGTCAACAGCAGAAAGTGAATATATTGCTGCTGGCAGTTGTTGTGCACAAATGTTGTGGATGAAACAGACTTTGGAGGATTACAATCTCTTTTATGATAGGATTCCTATTCGGTGTGATAACACCAGTGCTATCAACATTTTCAAAAATCCTATTCAGCATTCTAGAACCAAGAATATTGATGTAAGACATCATTTCATCCGTGATCATGTTCAAAGAGGTGATATTTTGTTGGAATTTGTTAATTCTGTGGATCAATTGGCAGACATTTTTACAAAACCTTTGAATGAGAAAACCTTCTGTGGTATTAGAATAAGATTAGGTCTTTTCAAGTATGAGAAAAGTTAAGGCTTTCTTCTCTTTTTCTGTCTTTGATATTCACATCATCCGGTCCTTTTAATATTCACCGGAAGATGTCTTTGTATCGGATGATCTAATCTTTAATCTGATGACACGTGTAACCCATCGGGCCTTGTTCGACTTCCACGTTTGTCTCTTTCTAATCGGGCGATGCCCTTAATCCATTTAAATTATTTTTTCTTTACAAAGACGCTTCATCTTTCGCGCTCTCTCACTTGTTCTGCTCTGCCAGACTTCGTTCCTCCTTTCCAAAACCCCTATCTCCTACGAGTCTTTGCTCGGTCAGCTTCCTTAAACATTTCGATGGAATCCTCCCATAGAGCTGGTAAAGAACCCGCAGCCAAGAAGGTCAAAACTTCCGCTCGAAAACCTCGAGAAATTCCTCGAGCAAATAGTTGGCCGTCGGTATATTTCGTCAATGAGGCTGCTGAAACCAGGTATCACGACGACTTTAAGGATAAGAAATTGATTCCAAGTCGTGGTATTGTTTCAGATGCGTTCATTATTGCCTTAAACATTATAGCACCCTTGACTGACCTTGGACTAATAGGGTTGTTTGAAGTAGAATCCTTCTTTCTCCCGACAGCCATTAGAATGTTCTATGCAAATCTTAGTTTTCCTTCTGACCAATCAATCATTTCGAGCTATGTGTATGGAAAGCGCATAGTTCTAACTTCTCAATCCATAAATGAGCTACTGGGATGTCCCCATCTTGATCAACATCCCAAAATCTTTTCAATAGAGCAAGAACCCCCATTCCTTAGAACTCCAGATGGCGAGCAATTTTTGAAGGAAATAGTTCTAGACCCCCACAATATTCCAAATTCCTTGAAGAGCAGACATTTAACAATTAAAGCTCGTCTTCTCCATCAGATGATATGTTATAATGTCCTTCCTAAGGGCGGTCATTATGATGATATCAGCAGCTTGGAATTTGTTATTTTTTTTGCTCTCTATCAAAAGACCCCCTGGATATAGGCTACATTATTCTGAAAAAGATGATACAGAGTGTTTCCTCAGGGCCTACTTCTTTTCCCTACAACCTCCTCCTCATGAAGATCTTTCAAAAATTTGAGGTTGAATTCCTTGTAGATGAGGATCCTTGCTGTCTCAAACCATCCAGCTACTATTCTAAATCCACTTTGGCAAGGATGGGGATTAAGAGAACACGTCAAGGGAAGTTTGTTTTGGATCAGTCCAAGCAGAGGGCTGCTAAGGTAGTAGTAGCCAGTAGAGGAAAAAGGAAACTGAGTTTGGATGAAGAGTCCTCCATGTAAGAAGGTGGTGGTGACTCTGAGATCCCTGCCTTTAATATTTTCACTCCTCCTTCTCCGGTTTCTCACTCTCACCTTCCTCCACTTGTGCCAAGAGCCCCTGCTCCATCCTTTTTGGCTTCTATTTTTGAGGCCATTTCAGCTCCTTCCTCACTGCCTCCTCCAATACTAGTGAGGCCTTCCTCTCTTCCACCTCCTTGTCAGCCTGCTCCTGCTCCCACTTTTCCTTTCCAATCTCCTTCCCCTTCTCCATCTCAGACCTCGAGCCCCCACTCTCTACCTCTCGTGCGAAGGCGTCGTGCCCCTTCCTCAAGATCACATGTTTCAGAGGCAATCTCTGCTCCAACCTCTGTGCCTCTTACCATTCCAGCAAATCCTCCTTCTCCTTCTCTCCCTGCACTCTTATTTCCTCCTCTGCCTCAAACCGTCCAACCTATCTCTCCAGTCCTCTCTACTGCTTCTCCACCTCCAGAGGATTCTGTTCTCCCTCTTCCAGACTCACCTCCTCCAAGTCATATTGCTCTTTCGAGTCCACCTTCTCCACCAGTCCAACCCTCTCCACCTTCTACTATGCTCATTCCCTCTCCTGTCCCACTTCCTCCCCTAGCTCTAATGGCTCCTCCAGTCCAATTATCCTCACCAATTCCATCAGTTACTCCTGCAACTCCAAAGACATATCAAAGGAGATCGTTCATCAGTGAGGAACAGTTTATTGCTTTGCAGTCACGCATTGACACACTTGAGACAGCCCTTGCTTTGACCATTGATACAAAGATCACTCAACTCAAGGATCAGTTGCGCGAAGATGCTGCTGTGGCTAAAGGACAAATGGATCAAAATTGGATCGAAATAATACTATCTTCTCTCGTAATCTTCGAGATCTCAAGACTCAAGTTGAGGCTCTTTGCCCTGCACCACATGTACCTCTCTGCCCCACTGAGCCTACATTTGAAGACCTCCTCCTTCCTTTTTGCAGGCCGGAGGTAGTTGAAGATTTTCGAGTGATGCCTTTGGATCTTCAGGAGGCAGAACTGCATTTCAATGTTTCTGCTACTCCTTCTGTCCTTGCGCCATCCTTCGAGCCCTCCAGTCCAATGGATGCCTCTCCTACTGCTCCTCTGGTAGTGCATCCCTCTCCTGTTGCTTCTCCAGTCGAGCCTCCTCCGAGTCAGGATCTGGTGGCCTCTCCAGCACCATCTCACCTTCCTGCTCCCTGTAGGGACTTGGTGATCTATCAGGAACCTCTACCTCTTGATCTTGCATCACTCCAAGCCCGTCTGGATGCCTTTTTCCATCCTTCCCTCACATTGCCCTCTTGGAATATCCATGCCTTTTGGAATCAATTTTTAGATTCCTGTAATAGGAGATAATTTTTTTTTATATATCTACATTTCTTTTCTGTTCTGGAACTCTCTTGTTCACTCCTTAGCTTGTTGAATGCAATGCTTCTTCTATTTCTCTGATTTTTTTTGGTTTTGATAATGTCAATGGGGGAGAATGAAATGTATTTGATTGAGCATGTTTAGCATGTAGTGAAATTATTTTTTAGGAAACCTTTTATTTTGAAGTTCTGGATATGCTCTGTGTTTGCTTTTGAAGTATGCATTTGCTATGGGGGAGCTAAGACTATGGGGGAGTTATATTTAATCAAATGTATAGGTTGTCATCATCAAAAAGGGGGAGATTGTTGACTTAACTAATGTTTAAGTCTAAATATGTTTTTGATGATGTGTTTATATGCACGTAATATAATTTGATTATGATTATTAAATGAGAATACTGAATTATGCATTTGTTTTTAATCTGTTGAAAATACCCTTAATAAGGGTATTTTAGTATCTAATGCATGTGATTAAGTGTACAGGGCTGAAATGTGTTAAACAAAATAACTAAATCCACCGGTCTCAAAACGACAAGAGCGGAGTCGTTTACAAGACTCAATCCACCGGTCACTAGACGACAAAGCGGATGAGCTAAAATGAAGTTGTAATACCCAGCTTGTACGGATTTCGGATATAATATATTATATTGTTATTTTATTATATAATGGCATTTTTGGTAAATATGTCAAATCAGGTCCGTTTCACGAAAAGAAAGCGTCATTACGACCCTAACGATTAATAGAAATTTTAAAGAAATTATGGGAATTTTCGGAGATTAAACACTATATTCCGAGTAAATACACTTTTCGTAATGTAAAAGACGTTCTCGTAAAAATAGTAAACGAGGTCCGAATTGCGAACGGACAGTTTTAATAAATCCCAAATAATAAGTTGGACTTATTGGCGAAATATGGAGATTTGGAGAAACCGAATCATTAGACAATTAACGAAACAAAGGACGAAACAAATAGAAATTAGTGCGAAGGGCAAAATGGTAATTTGTAAAGTAAATTTTAATTAAAATACTCTTCTCCTTCCTCCTCCACCATTTTCACGCCAGGGAAGCTCCAATTTGCGATCTCCTCTCTGCCCGCGACAAACCCTTCGACGCCGACCTCCGTTTTCTCTCCCGATCGTCTCGTTTCCTTCACGTTTTCTCCTTCAATCGACGTTCTAGGTATGTCTTTATAGTTTTAGAACGTTTATTTCGAGTTTTTACGGAGTTATACGTTTAGGGTTTTCGTTAGATTTTAATTAAAAAACGCGAATTAGGGTTCGCAATTAATAGGTTAGCCGTGATTAAGTATATATTGCACGTATTCGACGTTATTGGACGAAGTTAAATCAATTCGTGAAAATGTTAAAATTAGGGATTTCCGAGATTTTAGGAATAACTCGTAAATTGGAATTCGAGGTGCCGAACGTGAATTACTCGAATAAATAGCCCAATGAATTGGATTAGAACTTTAGAAAGTCTCCTTAGTTAAGATTTTGTAAATTTGGACGATCGATAGTTTAAACTCGTTTTAACGTCGATATTGTGTTTTGCTTCAGTCAAACAACGCTCGTGGACGGAGCTTGAGCTGCTTTGGACACGAGGTAAGTTCTCGTGATTCTTCTCTGGCCGATTGGCCTACACCGTACGTCGAATGTCGTTTCGAGGAGTTTGGTGACGCACTAGTTTATAATGTTTTGGTTGGGTAGTTAGGTTTAATTGTTTTATAGATTTTGTTTTACAGTCTTGATGGTATGTATGCTGAGTGTTGATAGGAAACGCACCGTGGACCTGTCAGTTCCCTTTGTGACTCCCTTGTCTGTCTCGGTTTTCCAAGAAACAGAATTCTGTTGCATTGTCAACAGCAGAAGTGAATATATTTCGCTTGGCAGTTGTTTTGCACCAATGTTGTGGATAACAGACTTTGGAGGATTACAATCTCTTTTATGATAGGATTCCCTATTCGGTGTGATACCCACAGTGCTATCAACATTTTGCAAAAAAACCTATCAGCATGCTGAACTAAGATATTGATGGTAAACTCATTTCATGCCGTGATCATGTCAAGAGGTGATATTTTGGTGTTGGATTTGTTATTCTGTGGATCAATTGGCACGCCATTTTTTTACAAAACCTTTGAATGAGAAAACCTTCTGTGGTATTAGAATAAGATTAGGTCTTTTCAAGTATGAGAAAAGTTAAGGCTTTCTTCTCTTTTTCTGTCTTTGATATTCAGCATCACTCCGGTCCTTTTAATATTCACCGGAAGATGTCTTTGTATCGATGATCTAATCTTTATCTGATGACACGTGTAACCCATCGGGCCTTGTTCGACTTCCACGTTTGTCTCTTTCTAATCGGGCGATGCCCTTAATCCATTTAAATTATTTTGTCTTTACAAAGACGCTTCATCTTTCGCGCTCTCTCACTTGTTCTGCTCTGCCAGACTTCGTTCCTCCTTTCCAAAACCCCTATCTCCTACGAGTCTTGCTCGGTCAGCTTCCTTAAACATTTCGATGGAATCCTCCCATAGAGCTGGTAAAGAACCCGCAGCCAGAAGGTCAAAACTTCCGCTCGAAAACCTCGAGAAATTCCTCGAGCAGAATAGTTGGCCTTCGGTCTCTTTCTTCAATTATGCTGCTGAAACCAGTATCACGAACGACTTAAGGATAAGAATTGATTCCAAGTCGTGGTATTGTTTCAGATGCGTTCATTATTGCCTTAAACATTATAGCACCCTTGACTGACCTTGGACTAATAGGGTTGTTTGAAGTAGAATCCTTCTTTCTTCTCCGACAGCCATTAGAATGTTCTATGCAAATCTTAGTTTTCCTTCTGACCAATCATCTTCGAGCTATGTGTATGGAAAGCGCATAGTTCTAACTTCTCAAGCCATAAATGAGCTACTGGGATGTCCCCATCTTGATCAACATCCCAAAATCTTTTCAATAGAGCAAGAACCCCCATTCCTTAGAACTCCAGATGGCGAGCAATTTTTGAAGGAAATAGTTCTAGACCCCCACAATATTCCAAATTCCTTGAAGAGCAGACATTTAACAATTAAAGCTCGTCTTCTCCATCAGATGATATGTTATAATGTCCTTCCTAAGGGCGGTCATTATGATTATCAGCAGCTTGGAATTTGTTATTTTTTTTGCTCTCTATCAAAAGACCCCCTGGATATAGGCTACATTATTCTGAAAAAGATGATACAGAGTGTTTCCTCAGGGCCTACTTCTTTCCCTACAACCTCCTCCTCATGAAGATCTTTCAAAAATTTGAGGTTGAATTCCTTGTAGATGAGGATCCTTGCTGTCTCAAACCATCCATCTACTATTCTAAATCCACTTTGGCAAGGATGGGATTAAGAGAACACGTCAAGGGAAGTTTGTTTGGATCAGTCCAAGCAGAGGGCTGCTAAGGTAGTAGTAGCCAGTAGAGGAAAAAGGAAACTGAGTTTGGATGAAGAGCCTCCATGTAAGAAGGTGGTGGTGACTCTGAGATCCCTGCCTTTAATATTTTCACTCCTCCTTCTCCGTTCTCACTTCCCTCCTCCATTTTGCCAATGAGCCCTGCTCCTCCTGTTTGGCTTCTATTTTTGAGGCCATTTCAGCTCCGTTTCCTCACTGCCTCCTCCAATACTAGTGAGGCCTTCCTCTCTTCCACCTCCTTGTCAGCCTGCTCCTGCTCCCACTTTTCCTTTCCAATCTCCTTCCCCTTCTCCATCTCAGACCTCGAGCCCCCACTCTCTACCTCTCGTGCGAAGGCGTCGTGCCCCTTCCTCAAGATCACATGTTTCAGAGGCAATCTCTGCTCCACCTCTGTGCCTCTTACCATTCCAGCAAATCCTCCTTCTCCTTCTCTCCCTGCACTCTTATTTCCTCCTCTGCCTCAACCGTCCACCTATCTCTCCAGTCCTCTCTACTTTGCTTCTCCCCTCCAGAGGATTCTGTTCTCCCTCTTCCAGACTCACCTCCTCCAAGTCATATTGCTCTTTCGAGTCCACCTTCTCCACCAGTCCAACCCTCTCCACCTTCTACTATGCTCATTCCCTCTCCTGTCCCACTTCCTCCCCTAGCTCTAATGGCTCCTCCAGTCCAATTATCCTCACCAATTCCATCAGTTACTCCTGCAACTCCAAAACATATCAACGGAAGATCTCATCAGTGAGACATTTAATGCTTTGCCGTCACGCATGACACACTGTTTGGAGACAGCCCTTGCTTTGACCATTGATACAAAGATCACTCAACTCAAGGATCAGTTGCGCGAAGATGCTGCTGTGGCTAAAGGACAAATGGATCAAATTGGATCGAAATAATACTATCTTCTCTCGTAATCTTCGAGATCTCAAGACTCAAGTTGAGGCTCTTTGCCCTGCACACATGTACCTCTCTGCCCCACTGAGCCTACATTTGAAGACCTCCTCCTTCCTTTTTGCAGGCCGGAGGTAGTGAAGATTTTCGAGTGATGCCTTTGGATCTTCAGGAGGCAGAACTGCATTTCAATGTTTCTGCTACTCCTTCTGTCCTTGCGCCATCCTTCGAGCCCTCCAGTCCAATGGATGCCTCTCCTACTGCTCCTCTGGTAGTGAATCCCTCTCCTGTTGCTTCTCCCAGTCGAGCCTCCTCCGAGTCAGGATCTGGTGGCCTCTCAGCCCCATCTCACCTTCCTGCTCCCTTGAGGGACTTGGTGATCTATCAGGAACTCTACCTCTTGATCTTGCATCACTCCAAGCCCGTCTGGATGCCTTTTTCCATCCTTCCCTCACATTGCCCTCTTGGAATATCCATGCCTTTTGGAATCAATTTTTAGATTCCTGTAATAGGAGATAATTTTTTTTTATATCTACATTTCTTTTCTGTTCTGGAACTCTCTTGTTCACTCCTTAGCTTGTTGAATGCAATGCTTCTTCTATTTCTCTGATTTTTTTTGTTTTTGATAATGTCAATGGGGGAGAATGAAATGTATTTGATTGAGCATGTTTAGCATGTAGTGAAATTATTTTTTAGGAAACCTTTTATTTTGAAGTTCTGGATATGCTCTGTGTTTGCTTTTGAAGTATGCATTTGCTATGGGGGAGCTAAGACTATGGGGGAGTTATATTTAATCAAATGTATAGGTTGTCATCATCAAAAAGGGGGAGATTGTTGACTTAACTAATGTTTAAGTCTAAATATGTTTTTGATGATGTGTTTATATGCACGTAATATAATTTGATTATGATTATTAAATGAGAATACTGAATTATGCATTTGTTTTTAATCTGTTGAAAATACCCTTAATAAGGGTATTTTAGTATCTAATGCATGTGATTAAGTGTACAGGGCTGAAATGTGTTAAACAAAATAACTAAATCCACGGTCTCAAACGACAAGAGCGGAGTCGTTTACAAGACTCAATCCACCGGTCACTAGACGACAAAGCGGATGAGCTAAAATGAAGTTGTAATACCCAGCTTGTACGGATTCGGATAATATATTATATTGTTATTTATTATATAATGGCATTTTTGTAATATGTCAAATCAGGTCCGTTTCACGAAAAGAAAGCGTCATTACGACCCTAACGATTAATAGAAATTTTAAAGAAATTATGGGAATTTTCGGAGATTAAACACTATATTCCGAGTAAATACACTTTTCGTAATGTAAAAGACGTTCTCGTACAATAGTAACCGAGGTCCGAATTGCGGAACGGACAGTTTTAATAAATCCCAAATAATAAGTTGGACTTATTGGCGAAATATGGAGATTTGGAGAAACCGAATCATTAGACAATTAACGAAACAAAGGACGAAACAAATAGAAATTAGTGCGAAGGGCAAAATGGTAATTTGTAAAGTAAATTTTAATTAAATACTCTTCTCCTTCCTCCTCCCCATTTTCACGCCAGGGAAGCTCCAATTTGCGATCTCCTCTCTGCCCGCGACAACCCCTCGACGCGACCTCCGTTTTCTCTCCCGATCGTCTCGTTTCCTTACGTTTTCTCCTTCAATCGACGTTCTAGGTATGTCTTTATAGGTTTTAGACGTTTATTTCGAGTTTTTACGAGTTATACGTTTAGGGTTTTCGTTAGATTTTAATTAAAAAACGCGAATTAGGGTTCGCAATTAATAGTTAGCCGTGATTAAGTATATATTGCACGTATTCGCGTTATTGGACGAAGTTAAATCAATTCGTGAAAATGTTAAAATTAGGGATTTCCGAGATTTTAGGAATAACTCGTAAATTGGAATTCGAGGTGCCGAACGTGAATTACTCGAATAAATAGCCCAATGAATTGGATTAGAACTTTAGAAAGTCTCCTTAGTTAAGATTTTGTAAATTTGGACGATCGATAGTTTAAACTCGTTTTAACGTCGATATTGTGTTTTGCTTCAGTCAAACAACGCTCGTGGACGGAGCTTGAGCTGCTTTGGACACGAGGTAAGTTCTCGTGATTCTTCTCTGGCCGATTGGCCTACACCGTACGTCGAATGTCGTTTCGAGGAGTTTGGTGACGCACTAGTTTATAATGTTTTGGTTGGGTAGTTAGGTTTAATTGTTTTATAGATTTTGTTTTACAGTCTTGATGGTATGTATGCTGAGTGTTTAAATTCTGTTATGAACTGTTTATGCATCACGTGTTTTAAAGAAAAGCATGAAAATGAATTTCTGCACAATGTTTTAAAGATAATGGAAAGAATAGAATGGGCCGAAAGGCATACAGGCCGAAAGGCATACAGGCCGAAAGGCATACAGGCCGAAAGGCATACAGGCCGAAAGGCATACAGGCCGAAAGGCATACAGGCCGAAAGGCATACAGGCCGAAAGGCATACAGGCCGAAAGGCATACAGGCCGAAAGGCATACAGGCCGAAAGGCATACAGGCCGAAAGGCATACAGGCCGAAAGGCATACAGGCCGAAAGGCATACAGGCCGAAAGGCATACAGGCCGAAAGGCATACAGGCCGAAAGGCATACAGGCCGAAAGGCATACAGGCCGAAAGGCATACAGGCCGAAAGGCATACAGGCCGAAAGGCATACAGGCCGAAAGGCATACAGGCCGAAAGGCATACAGGCCGAAAGGCATACAGGCCGAAAGGCATACAGGCCGAAAGGCATACAGGCCGAAAGGCATACAGGCCGAAAGGCATACAGGCCGAAAGGCATACAGGCCGAAAGGCATACAGGCCGAAAGGCATACAGGCCGAAAGGCATACAGGCCGAAAGGCATACAGGCCGAAAGGCATACAGGCCGAAAGGCATACAGGCCGAAAGGCATACAGGCCGAAAGGCATACAGGCCGAAAGGCATACAGGCCGAAAGGCATACAGGCCGAAAGGCATACAGGCCGAAAGGCATACAGGCCGAAAGGCATACAGGCCGAAAGGCATACAGGCCGAAAGGCATACAGGCCGAAAGGCATACAGGCCGAAAGGCATACAGGCCGAAAGGCATACAGGCCGAAAGGCATACAGGCCGAAAGGCATACAGGCCGAAAGGCATACAGGCCGAAAGGCATACAGGCCGAAAGGCATACAGGCCGAAAGGCATACAGGCCGAAAGGCATACAGGCCGAAAGGCATACAGGCCGAAAGGCATACAGGCCGAAAGGCATACAGGCCGAAAGGCATACAGGCCGAAAGGCATACAGGCCGAAAGGCATACAGGCCGAAAGGCATACAGGCCGAAAGGCATACAGGCCGAAAGGCATACAGGCCGAAAGGCATACAGGCCGAAAGGCATACAGGCCGAAAGGCATACAGGCCGAAAGGCATACAGGCCGAAAGGCATACAGGCCGAAAGGCATACAGGCCGAAAGGCATACAGGCCGAAAGGCATACAGGCCGAAAGGCATACAGGCCGAAAGGCATACAGGCCGAAAGGCATACAGGCCGAAAGGCATACAGGCCGAAAGGCATACAGGCCGAAAGGCATACAGGCCGAAAGGCATACAGGCCGAAAGGCATACAGGCCGAAAGGCATACAGGCCGAAAGGCATACAGGCCGAAAGGCATACAGGCCGAAAGGCATACAGGCCGAAAGGCATACAGGCCGAAAGGCATACAGGCCGAAAGGCATACAGGCCGAAAGGCATACAGGCCGAAAGGCATACAGGCCGAAAGGCATACAGGCCGAAAGGCATACAGGCCGAAAGGCATACAGGCCGAAAGGCATACAGGCCGAAAGGCATACAGGCCGAAAGGCATACAGGCCGAAAGGCATACAGGCCGAAAGGCATACAGGCCGAAAGGCATACAGGCCGAAAGGCATACAGGCCGAAAGGCATACAGGCCGAAAGGCATACAGGCCGAAAGGCATACAGGCCGAAAGGCATACAGGCCGAAAGGCATACAGGCCGAAAGGCATACAGGCCGAAAGGCATACAGGCCGAAAGGCATACAGGCCGAAAGGCATACAGGCCGAAAGGCATACAGGCCGAAAGGCATACAGGCCGAAAGGCATACAGGCCGAAAGGCATACAGGCCGAAAGGCATACAGGCCGAAAGGCATACAGGCCGAAAGGCATACAGGCCGAAAGGCATACAGGCCGAAAGGCATACAGGCCGAAAGGCATACAGGCCGAAAGGCATACAGGCCGAAAGGCATACAGTTAAAATGGGCCGAAAGGCATACAGGCCGAAAGGCATACAGGCCGAAAGGCATACAGGCCGAAAGGCATACAGGCCGAAAGGCATACAGGCCGAAAGGCATACAGGCCGAAAGGCATACAGGCCGAAAGGCATACAGGCCGAAAGGCATACAGGCCGAAAGGCATACAGGCCGAAAGGCATACAGGCCGAAAGGCATACAGGCCGAAAGGCATACAGGCCGAAAGGCATACAGGCCGAAAGGCATACAGGCCGAAAGGCATACAGGCCGAAAGGCATACAGGCCGAAAGGCATACAGGCCGAAAGGCATACAGGCCGAAAGGCATACAGGCCGAAAGGCATACAGGCCGAAAGGCATACAGGCCGAAAGGCATACAGGCCGAAAGGCATACAGGCCGAAAGGCATACAGGCCGAAAGGCATACAGGCCGAAAGGCATACAGGCCGAAAGGCATACAGGCCGAAAGGCATACAGGCCGAAAGGCATACAGGCCGAAAGGCATACAGGCCGAAAGGCATACAGGCCGAAAGGCATACAGGCCGAAAGGCATACAGGCCGAAAGGCATACAGGCCGAAAGGCATACAGGCCGAAAGGCATACAGGCCGAAAGGCATACAGGCCGAAAGGCATACAGGCCGAAAGGCATACAGGCCGAAAGGCATACAGGCCGAAAGGCATACAGGCCGAAAGGCATACAGGCCGAAAGGCATACAGGCCGAAAGGCATACAGGCCGAAAGGCATACAGGCCGAAAGGCATACAGGCCGAAAGGCATACAGGCCGAAAGGCATACAGGCCGAAAGGCATACAGGCCGAAAGGCATACAGGCCGAAAGGCATACAGGCCGAAAGGCATACAGGCCGAAAGGCATACAGGCCGAAAGGCATACAGGCCGAAAGGCATACAGGCCGAAAGGCATACAGGCCGAAAGGCATACAGGCCGAAAGGCATACAGGCCGAAAGGCATACAGGCCGAAAGGCATACAGGCCGAAAGGCATACAGGCCGAAAGGCATACAGGCCGAAAGGCATACAGGCCGAAAGGCATACAGGCCGAAAGGCATACAGGCCGAAAGGCATACAGGCCGAAAGGCATACAGGCCGAAAGGCATACAGGCCGAAAGGCATACAGGCCGAAAGGCATACAGGCCGAAAGGCATACAGGCCGAAAGGCATACAGGCCGAAAGGCATACAGGCCGAAAGGCATACAGGCCGAAAGGCATACAGGCCGAAAGGCATACAGGCCGAAAGGCGATTGCTCGCCACAAACCGTGGCGAGCAATCGCCACAGGCGATGCAACAGGCAATTACTCGCCTGTTGCAATCGCCTCAGGGGCGATTATTCGCCCCAGCGAATAATCGCCTCTTTATTTTTATTTATTATTTAAATTGTTTTTAATTTAATTAAATTAAGTTTTAATTAAATGGTTTTAAAGTTTCAATTGTTTTAAAAAGTTATAATTCAATTCCGATTTCGATTTTGGTTTAGTTTCCGCTTAGAGTTTATTTAAAGTATAGGGATAAGTAAAAAAAATATATATATATAGTACGGGAAATACGGGCACAGTATTAGGGACGTGACAGAAGTACTCCACCGCTCACTAGACGACAAGGCGGATGAGCTAAAATGAAGTACTCCACCGCTCGCTAGACGACAAGGCGGATGAGCTAAAATGAAGTACTCCACCGCTCGCTAGACGACAAGGCGGATGAGCTAAAATGAAGTACTCCACCGCTCGCTAGACGAAAAGGCGGATGAGCTAAAATGAAGTACTCCACCGCTCGCTAGACGACAAGGCAGATGAGCTAAAACGAAGAAGTCCTACGCTCGCTAAACGACAAAGTCGGATGACTTCAACAAATTCCTCTTCCGGTCACTAAACGACAAAGGCGGAAGACGTCTAAGATTTAATCATCCGACAGCGTTTTAGAGCTTTCTCATCCGATGCCGGTTCAAGCATTTGAAGCTTTCTCATCCGATGCCGGTTCAATATTTTCTAGTTGCATCATCCGATGGCGGTTCAAGACTAAATCAGCTTTGTCTTCCGCCAGAATTCAAATTAGCCGCGAAAGCTACAGTGTACCTCGCCCAGAAGCTTAAAATCCAAAGCATTAATGGTGTCGGGCTATTTGCGCTCTCAGAATGCAACGGCTACCTGTTTTTATACGAAAGCTGCTCCAACGGTAACAAAGTTTCCATTATTGGATAAGGAGCATTGAATTCAAGAGCCGATTGAAGACAGAGTATTTAAGCTAAGGTTAGAGCACGAAGATACAACTTTTTGCAAATTTGAATTCGAAGCCCTAATCTGCGAAAGTGATAATACTCTGTATTTTCTCTACATCTCCCAATTCGATAACTTGAGATTTAATCTTTGAGAGTGTAGTCTGAGCTTGAACTTTACCAACTCAAATATTTTGTATAAGGCAGTGGATTATCGCCCGTGAAGAACAATCCAGATTTGTAAAAGGCAGTTGATCGGAGCCCGGAATTCCGATCTGTGTATTCTCGTTGAGGAGAAGGTCAAGGATCTTCAAGGGGTGAACCTTGAAGCGTGGATGTAGGCAAGGTTTGGTCGAACCACGTAAAAATCTCTATGTGTTAAATTTCTCTCTCTCTCTTTACTTTGATTGCTTGTCTGATTGCCTTTTAGCTTAGAGTCTTACAATAAGGGAGAAATTAACATTAGACTACTTAATTAAGATTTTAAAAAGGGTCTAATTCACCCCCCCTTCTCTTAGACAATCTCGATCCTACAAAGGATTCTGAAGCGCAGAGAAATTTATGTACCGGACAAGATAAATCTTTTGAAGTCGAGCGAGGACATCAAAAAGAAATTGGCAGATCATGCACTGAAGCAAGATAGTATTCTAGATTGCAATTACGTGAATAATTGGTTTTTCGGATCTACTTTTACACATGCTCCTCCTCCGAGTTCACTTTTGTTGCCACTAAATTTGTTGAAAAAGGGAGCATCAAAGTTTGAAGCCTGATTTTTCACGGAAGAGTGGTGGGTTTGACGAGAGAAATTAGTATAAAACGGAAGAGTGATTGTTTTATTTATTTCATAAAACAATTATAATAAATCATACAATTGTTAGCAAATCAAGAAAATTTCAAGATTACTTTCCTATGATGTGGTAAACATTTGGTAAAAATTTCTACTAAGTTGCATATCGTTTGATATTTTTTTAAAATTAATTTATAAAGTGAATAATGAATGAGAGGTCATTGAGAATGAGGGACCGCTCTAAAAGAACAGTCCCCCGTTCTCAACGGTCTCCATTCTCAATTACCTAACACTTGAATTTTGACTCCGACAGAACTGAGGGGCCGTTTTAAAACGAACAGTTGCACATTTTATGTGTAAAATGTAAAAGGGAGATATCGGTCGACCGCCAGAAGTTTTTTTGTTGGTTTTTCGATAGTTTAAAATTTTTTTTAGCATAAATATACTTTGAGAGTTTTTTTTAATTTTAACCCGTACTTCAAAGGTTAAAATGATTTTAACATTTTTTTTAACAGAACATATATTTCCACGAGCCATAACACAATTATATTATACATTGTTTATATTTATATCTCTCTAGTCAATTAATGTCACGTGTAAATTTATAAAAAAAAAGTCCCTTTTGATTATTTTTTAGTAATTATTTATCCATTTACAACTCACCAAGATAAAAAATTTGTTGTTATTCTCTCTTCAAATACTTGCTAGGTGCCAAAAAAATAATTGATATAATTAATGTAATAAATTAATTATTTATAATTTATTAAATTAATTATACACCTTAATTGCATCAATAACTATTTGACATGTCATCGAGTATTTTAACATAACATAATAAGAGAATAAACATGACGTTATATTTCTTAGGCGCCCCCGATCACCTTGTCTGATAATAGTCACAACATTTTTAGTTCTACCCATCATAGGATTAAGGTAAGTATCCTTAATTCTCTTTTGAGATACATGCATAATTTTCTTAAACATTTTTCTCAGATTTGGGACAGAGTTGACAATTAATGTTTTTTTTTTTTAAATTTTATTCCCATAACACAATAATTATGAATAAAATCTAAATTCCAAGCAATATCTTGACTGACCGAATTTACTTTTTGTTGGCGATACATGAACTGACTAATTGACTAACTAACATTCTAACATTACTTCAATTATTGTTTGTCCGTTTTATGTCCCGTCACCTTGTTGTCTGCATCGAATCCTGCGGGCACTTCCTTTGTGTGCTCTTTTTTTCTCGTCCTCCTCTCCTCACTGCCTTCATCCTCTTTTGCAATGAAGAGATTTGAAGTTGCCTATGATTTAATTTGAAGGGGAGAGTAAATATTAATGCGAAGCCTGGAACAAAGAAATTCCCAGTGCTTTAGTTCTCGAAAATCAGGTAAGTTTACGAACAGACATTGTTCTCCAATGCAGGAAAATGCAAATCATTACCCTTTTTCTCTATGTATTTAATTTGAATGCATTGGATTTTCGTTCAGGACATCAATGACCCAATTGACGTTCAAGGGAGAAATTCACATCTCGGAGATGTTTTGGTGCAAAAAGCATTTTTGAACCATCCTTTATTGGCAGTTAGCTTAGGTGACCTCCCGACGACTTGACTTCTCTTCCCCAGGCCACCATTTACCGGTTACTCTGAAAATTTTCATACTTTTCTGTCATCGGGATGGTGACAGCAGTGTAGCAATGGACAATGGACAGCCATGGCTGTTGGCTATTCTTCACTGGTAAGCTTTTCGAGCTGTTCTGTATTCTTATTTATAATGCAATAATATTTATAATTTTATAAATGAAAACATACTTCCATGCTTTAACCTGGGCACGGGCATAGAGTCTCTTATTTTAATTGTTAATAGTTTATCTTAATTAAAAAAAAAGAAGCCTAAAGTCTTGTTTTTGCCTCTATGCACTTGAGAGCTATTTCTTCAAAACGAAACTTAGGCCAGTATTGAGAGTCAACTATTAAAAACTATCACTCAATCATCATTACATACTAGAAAACTTTCGTAGACTTACATAGAAGCAAGCTCAAACAAGATTATAGAGAACGAGAAAGAGCAGGAAGAAAAGTAATGTTCCCAATCCGATTCCGACCCCCTCGCCGTAGCCATCTTGGCTGCTCGTTTGCTGAACTTGGAAAGTGGTAGCCATGGGAGCATAACCAAAGAAAGAAGAAGAAGAAGAAGGCAAAGGAAGAAGCAGCAGCAGAAAAAGAATCAGCAGTCCAACCCAGATTCCTATCTGAAGAAAAGATTCTAAACTCTCCATTATTGATGGTGCTATCGGCCAGAAGATTATCAGTCCTAAGAATCCCACTATTAAGCAAGGAACAAGAGGTGATGGACCAATACTACTCATCTCTCTCTCTCTCTCTCTCTATCACTCTCTCTCTCTCTCTCTCTCTCTCTCTCTCTCTCTCTCTCTCTCTCTCTCTCTCTCTCTCTCTCTCTCTCTCTCTCTCTCTCTCTCTCTCTCTCTCTCTCTCTCTCTCTCTCTCTCTCTCTCTCTCTCTCTCTCTCTCTCTCTCTCTCTCTCTCTCTCTCTCTCTCTCTCTCTCTCTCTCTCTCTCTCTCTCTCTCTCTCTCTCTCTCTCTCTCTCTCTCTCTCTCTCTCTCTCTCTCTCTCTCTCTCTCTCTCTCTCTCTCTCTCTCTCTCTCTCTCTCTCTCTCTCTCTCTCTCTCTCTCTCTCTCTCTCTCTCTCTCTCTCTCTCTCTCTCTCTCTCTCTCTCTCTCTCTCTCTCTCTCTCTCTCTCTCTCTCTCTCTCTCTCTCTCTCTCTCTCTCTCTCTCTCTCTCTCTCTCTCTCTCTCTCTCTCTCTCTCTCTCTCTCTCTCTCTCTCTCTCTCTCTCTCTCTCTCTATCACTCTCTCTCTTTCTGTTGTTGTGTTGGATTGATGGGATAATGTTTATGGCTCAAGTCTGGTTTTAACTTTGATGATTGGTTCAACTGCCACGACTGGATTTACATGAACTTATAATCTTTTATTGTTGATGATGTTTTTATAGGTATGATGTTGTACCAACCGTCAATTAGGCTGATCAAACAACAACAATAAACTAACTTCATGGAAAACGAAGCTCAAATATTCAAACATTTTGTCATTTTCTTGTTCATTTCCAAGTGGGTTTTTTTAATTGAATATGCCAAACAACTGAAGTGTATGACCTTTTCTAAAGGGTCTACAATGACGTCCTAAAACTTGCTAAATCGACATGAATTCATACTCTATGCCAAATCAAAGTCTTAATGTACTAAAAAAGTGGTGGCCATATCTAGTCAATGATACTCTGAAAAACTTGTATTAGTAGAAAACTCAGGAGAAACCAACTACCGGAGACCTGTGGTTGTCAGACTAGTTCAAGCCGGGCTCGAGGACATGGACCCTATTGTTGGTTTTTCAAGTCGACCCAAGTTTTGTTTAGATTTAGTCCAAGGAAGCTTTCTAAATTTATGTCATAAGAAGGCCTTCTAATCCATAACATCTACTTTCCTACTCTTAGTCTTAACCAATTGACCAATTAAAGGTCTTTACCCATCAAGACTCAAGAGCCAAGGTTAGGCGCAGCCAACCCAAATGCCTTGGCCGTGGCAGAGTTTTCTTGTTGCTTTTCTGAGTACTTGAAAAAAAAAAAATCATAGGTAAGTTCCTTCTCGTTTTCGACGAACATACAAATCGTGCTAAGGAGATCATGTAAGTCGTGTTAAATGGCGGGTTGTCAGCTAAGAGGTGTGACAACGTCGGTGCATTAGTGCATGAATAAGTGTTGATGTAAAACATCGTAAAGTTTCTTGCAAGTTGGTGTTGTTAACACATGTGAGAAGTTAGAATTCATCCCCAAAAGCTAGTTCGAGGGGAGAGGAAATCTCCCTTACATGTATACAAATCAAAGGCTCATCCAATAGACGATGTGAGACAAACACAATTATCAATATTCGTCCTCACGCATATCGTGGCTGGACCGGGTTCAATTTTCATCATTGTTTCTGATACTAAGCTCTGATACCATGTTAACACATGTGAGAGAGTAGAACTCATCTCTAAAACTAACTCAAGGAAAGAGAGAATCTCCCTCAATTATATACAAATCAAAGATCCATCAAATAGACAATGTGGGATAAAGACACTAATCGATAGGTATTTAGTAAAGATGAAGCATGTCTTTCCCAAACAAAATATGAAATCTTCAGTTTCTGACCAGAAATGCACATGTTTCTTGTCTTTGTTTAAGAAGTAAATAAGCTTTTACTCTTTCTCTCTCTGCTCACTTTCTCTCTCTAAATATTACTTTTGAAATTTCTTCCTAAGTCGTATTTGCTCAGGAAAGTAAGAGAAAACACGATAGAAAATAAGAGGCCAGGAGAGAACAAGAGAGAAGATTCTCTCTCTATCTTACTTTTTTGTCTCCTTATTTCATCATTTTGAGTCACCACCATTCAATTTTCTGTTCAAGGTGGACTAAATCTTTCAGAATAGGCACTCTTTGATCATTGGAGAACTTAAATTTTTTAATTTGAAATTTTGTAGAAAGAGTTCAAACTTTATTTTTGTTGTCATCATAGCAAACAACTGATCAACTGTGTATAATTGAATCAAGCTTTTCTTGTCTAAATTCTTAGACAAACTATGAGATTGACATTCCTCAGACAATTAGAACAACAAAGTTGATCAATTAAAAAAAAACCAAAACTTAAATCAGAAATTTTACAAACTATCACATCCAAACTGTACAGAAGCTCCTATCTCTGTACATGTCAACAACACAGGGAAAGAGAGAGAGAGATGGAGAGAGATCAACCACTGTAACAATGTCTTATCACTGCACAAAACAAAAAAAAAAAAAAACAAAAAAGAGAAGCAAAAAGTGATGGATCTACAAATCTGAAGATTAATTAAACAGCAAGCTGCTGTTTTTGATGGGAAGAAGTATCGTCTTCATTAAAGCACAAGTGGGTTTTGAGGGAAATGCCTAAGCTGAGTGCAGAATCTGCAGAGTGCAGAGGAGGTTGAAGAAGAAGCATCTCTCTGTGAAGACAAGAACAGTAGGTAGAGAAAGTTGAAGGAGTCACGTTCAAATGAAAACCCAAAGCAAATAGAAAATCCACTTCCAGAAAATTCATCTCCTTTGTGCTGACTCCTCCCACTTTTGCATAATATGCATTGTTGTAGTACCTGCATATTTTCCAGACAATTTAAGCTCCTTTTTTTTTTTTTTTTTTTTAATTATTTATATTTAACTTTTATTGGGGCATTTTCCTTTGGGCAGTAATTGATTTTTCTTTTTGCTCATGTAAATGTGGCTGGAATTAGCTTGGTTTCACATGGCTGGACGTAGCTGTATTTGAAAAATTCAAATTTTTTTCAAGCGAAAAATAATAAGAAAAACAAGAAAACGTGTTACAAGAAATATTTAGTAATCGACTATAATTAGACTTCACATTTTTGTCAGAAATCTTTTTAAAAATGTATCAATTGATTGGAGTTTGTATTACACTTTGAAGAAAAAGAAATGATCTACATTTGGGGGGTGTCTGTTTATTTCTAAAAAGTGAAAAAAGGAAGACAGATTTCTTCTGGGTAAGTTGAATTCAAGAGATTTTAGACAGAAAAAGATCAAATTTTCAAGTGGGTGTGAGAAATTCAAGAAAATTTCAAAAGACATTGATCAAATAACCAAACCCAGAAGAAACAAAACCATAGAAAGAGCACTGAAATCAGCTTCTTTGAAACAGGTCAAAAACCCATCAAATGATCAACCAGAAAGACCAAAAATCAAAGAATAAACTTACATATCATCCATGAATTTGGCAGCAACAAGAACACTCGTGATGAGCAAGCGATGAACATTGTAGGAATTAATAGGGAGAGAGGGCTGCCTCTGAACAAATCGATCTAGATAAACATAAGCAACAATGAAGCAGGAGGGGCTGCAGTTAGCATACTTGAAAATTCTCTCCAGGTAGCTTTGAATCGATATCGAAGGCCGACTAAGGCCGTGGAAGACTGAAACTTTCTGGGATTTGAAGTCTGATGTCAGATCGTTACACTCTGCAACTTTCTGGAGAAGAGAAGATAGAAAAGTGATCAGCTTGGGCATTACACTGGGATTCTCTAACTCCGCCATTGATGAATTTGAAGCTTCTTATGCTGCATAAGCTGGCAAGAGAAAGAGAGATCAGCCAAATGGGTTGTACTTTTGGTTGGATCGAGTCTCTTATAACAAAGATTGTGTTGGACCATGAACCACGAGGTGGGTAATTATGTTTTTATTTCACAATTTCTCTTGTTTTCCTCTTCCAAATTTGTAGAACAAGTAAAAGGCAGGAAATCAGAATCTAGGATCTCACGTTCAGACGTGACGTTTTTAGGTAAACAAAACGCTTAAGCTGTTAATTCTTTAGCATTCGTGTTTTCATTACGGATTAACCACCATCAATAATGGCTTCAATAGCTTATCTGGGGTACGTCCAACAATGAAGAGGAAAATTACCACTTTGACAATAAACTAGTAGATATGGTTGAGTAAGTTGTTGATCTAGAAGCGATAGAAGTGGCCGGTAGTAGCATATTTTCGATACTTAAAGGGAGATGCCGAAGGCAGGGCTAGTGACTGGAGTGAAGTCGTAACAAGGTAGCCGTACTGGACGGTGCGACTGGATCACCTTCTTTTCAGGAAGAGCTGATACTTGTTGATTATTTTTGTTTGACATTGCTTCACATCCAAAAAGAAGCGAGCTACGTCTGAGTTAAACTTGAAGATGTAAGTCTTCTTTCGTTTCTCGACGGTGAAATAAGACTAAGCTCGAGTATCAGCGTAACTTTTTTTTATATAAACCTAATCGATCTCTTGTACGATAAATTAAAAATATCATAATAAAATAACACATAAGCATTGCACAGTAACATAAGATTACCCTTAAAATAATTTTGAAAATAAAGATAAATTTAAGAGTATTTTATACGTCTATGTATAAATACCAAGATGGTAATTTATTAGAAGTATGGTGGGTGGTGGTATACCATGCCCACCATGTGAGAACATGTGCAAAATTGAGGATGAAAGGTGAGAGGTTCCACTTTTGGAGGGATCTTCCATGTGTTCTTATTCGACCAAATACATGACTTGACATCAATTTGATATGTTCGGGCACATCCTCCCAGTCCCCTCTTCTTCACAAAAATAAATAAATAACTTCAATTTAAAGTTCAAAAAATGGGTCCAAAATTATGTAATATGAACTGTAAATGTTCTACAGGTTGTTACCAACGGAGAAAGCAGAAAACCAATGAGCTGGAGTCCACCCAGCATGGAAAAGCTATAATCTTGCATCAAAATACACCTTAGTTTTATGATTTGAGCTGTGAATTTGAGTTGAAGGCATCATAATCTGACTGTAAATGGTGTTTTTTTAGAGGAATTTTCATCAATCCCACGTGCTGTCCATGTTAGTATCTCTCCATATCTACTGTAGATTGGCCCTGAATGATGGCAGACCACATAAACAAGAGAAGTTTTCAATAAAAAAAGGAAATTTATTATAAAATTACTGAAAATAAACATATAAAATTGAAAATTCATGAGCAGCAGAGACCCTACACACCCACATGTTTCCTCTTAAATGCATGATAGTGGACCTCCTGTAAGTTGATAGAATATATTCATAGCAATGCACAAAATGCATATTTATCATTTTCATTCAAACACCGAAAATATGTTCTCTCTCTAAGCAGAAACTTTAAAACTATTCCATTTTGAATGCTCGCCAATGAAGTCATGCCATGTCAACACTAGACTCTCTCAGGACAGGTTGGTTTGTGCAGGCCATGATCATAGGTTGATTGATAGAAATATCTTGGGTTCCTTACCTTTTGTCTTGTAGTGATGAAATCAAGCGTGACTATCTCAATTTGTCTGATTAAAAATAAGAAACAGGCAGAGATATTTGTCTTAAAAATCTGAAAATGATGTCCCAAAAATTGGATTTTTCTGCATACAACTGTCTCAAGCACAGCTTTCTGAGTTGGATGTTGTTTTCTGCAAACATTTTACAAATCTAGAGAAGAAAGTGAACCTTATCAAAGGATCCTAACCATTATAAAATTCACAAGGAGTAGAAGAACTGCTATGCATAAGATTAAAAATGCAAATGTATGATCGAACAACATAACATGTAAGCTACCATTAAACACAAGCAGAGAACTGTTTTCCAGATGCGTTTTTCATAAACCGGTTTATGGTTTAGCCACTTTAGTCGCTATGCCCGGGTTGGATGCATGTCGGTCCAACACTTAATGTACACACATTAAGGATGTGCCCATAATCTATTTTCTAGTTTTTTTCTTTTTAAATCTTAGACAAGCCTCGACACGCTATTGATACACAGTCAACACTTTTTGGACACTTTTTGGACACTTTTGTTCTTTTCCAAAGTTAAAAAAGGGGGATAATTGGATAAAAAAGTAAAGATAAAGACTAAAAAACCAAAAAAAGAAAAAGGAAAAAAGAAAAGACACTTTGATTTTAATGTAGGAAATTGTATAATCATGAACTGGAAATTGTATAACAAGACTACTGCCAATGACCAAAACTACACAACGTAGAAATTCACAACTCCATGAAACAAGAGAAACTCTTACATTACCATGTGGTTACACTAATCTCCGAGTATCCGCATCTGAAAGTGTTTGACATAGAATTGAGAAACTCTAGACGCCGTATTCCTGGTCGCTGTCATCAAATCTCTGATCTGAGCACTTTATAAGTTGCTAAAAGCATAACAAGCGTTTTCTACCTTAGAAAAGACCAACAGGCTCACAAATCTTTCTGCTAATTAATGTAGAGATGGTAAAGGTAAATATATTATGAACTACTCTGAAGCTCATTAAGAAGCATTTCAGAATCATCATCCTCATCCTCCTCGCTATCACTCTTACCATCTGTTCTATGTTTCACTCTTAGCACCTCATTATCATTGGAGTTGTTAGATGGCAAACCCATGAGCGAAGCATATTTTTCATCTTCAAGAAATCCTGATTGACTCAGCAATCCGACCAAAACTTCCTTGCTAGCCACATCACTTTCTTCCTCACATAACTGGAAGAAAGATAACACATTTACAGTCCTCGGCCTCCAACCCCGTGATCCTTCAGTTGAAAAAGCTTTTTTCCAGCATGATAAAGCCTCCAAAATTTTCTCATCTCTAATATGGCCTTCAACGAGAATTTCCCATGTACTTGCATTTGGTTTCCCTCCAACTTCCAGCATGTGCTCAAATATACTCGTTGCTTTGTCAAAACTTCCTTGTTTAATATACCAGCCAATAAGAAGGTTCGTAATTCTCGGATCAAATGATGACTTCACAGACAGCCATTCCTCATACACTTTTTCTGCACTGTCAATATCGCCCAACCTCACAAAAGAAGAGACTGCCGCATGGTATCCTAAATTTGGAATACTTGGGAAAACGGATTTGTAAAGATTCCAAACCCGATAAGTTTCTTCTTTGTTACCAACACTACCATAGAGACTTACGAGATAATGATAAGGTATCCGATATCGACCAGTGATTCTGCTCTCAACCATCTTCAAAGAATCTTCAGCCTTTTCTTTTCTACCCATCTTAACATACATTGTTGCCATTGTACTGTATGTAGTCCAGTTTGCAATGACGTTTTTATCCTCTTTCATTTGATCAAGAACTTGCTCCATCTTTTCTTCAAGTCCTTGCAACCCACAAGATGATAACCAGATATTGTAAGAATATATGTCAAGATTTATATTTTTCTCAATCATTTCTGACACCAAAACACCAACTTTTTCATACTTTTTAAGTTGCATGTAGAGACTCATCATCACATTAAATGGAAGTGCATGCGTGGCATATCCTTTAGTTCTCATTTTTTCAAGCCAAGATTCAGCATTTTCCCTCATTCTAGAACGCACGTAGGCATTTAAAAGAGCCCCATATATCCTCATGTCCTTTAAATTATCTGGAAGTGTGAGGAAGTAATTTTCAGCATCCGAAATGCCCCGAACTTTTGCGATTAGATCCAGCTGAATTGCAGCATCACTAGATGATAATCTAAACCTCTCTCCTCTATTGTTCATCCATTCATATACCTGAAGACCGCAAGAGATGTCAACTACAATATGATGTAACATGAAAATGAATATGAATGATTATGAAATTTTGGTTCATTACTTTATAGTTGATAAACTGAAATTTATTGGTACAGACAATTGCATGATTATACAAACATTTAGAAGCAACAGTCCGTAAAGATAATGGAAAACCAGGATATGTGATTCAGGAACCTTCCCATAGCCAAGACATGTTTAAATAAGTCCCATTCTCTAAACAGACACATTCCCAGACATTAGTGATGTAATTTCATTTGATTTATTCAACCATACAAGACTCACCAGATTATTCAATGAAATCTCTTCAGAGAACATAAAACCAATGCATGTTTCAGCAGTAAGAATCATTAACTTGAACCTAAAATGCCGCACTAAGAAAAATTCGAGAGTGCTAAGATTCTAGAACAAGAAAATTCGCCAAGAAACTACACATTTAAGCACTATACTGCTAGTTAGCTACTCTAACGATACGCCCCCAATACTTGAAAGAGACTGGAAAACAGGAAAAATAAAGTTCCCAACATAACAAAGCCATATCGAAACAGAAACTATGAAAGTAGAGACCGGCAACTATTAATACGAAGATTAATAAAGTTAAAAGTAGCTTCCATACCTCTAAAGCACGCTGATGGCGCTTGTACTTCCTCAACTCCTTGACCACCCGACAAAGCTCCCATTTCGTAATCTTTTTGCCCTCGTTCTCCCACTTGTTCAACACACTGGCAGAACCTAATTCAGGCTTATCCATCAGCGATATCCTCCGGTATAGTACATTCCATTTCACCTTGGGTCTTCGCTCATAGTCAACAGTCCCATAGTTATGAATCTGAGAAATATTGCAGGTTACAACCACTGGTTGCCTCCGAAAATTAACAGCTTGGGAGAGCGTAGGAGGAGAAAGTTTGCATGGAATCGCACCAGAATAAGAGACAGAAGACGAAAGAGAAACGCTGCGGGTGTGAAAAGTAGGGAGAAGCATCCTTTTTCAGCAAATGGGGTTTTGGAGAAGACAGTGCTCTCAACAAAAACAGCAGGCTTTTGGCTTTAGTGCATGCTATGGCTAATTGGCTATGGCTATGGCTATGGCTGTGGCGATGGCAATGACAAAGCGGGGATAAGCTTTGGGAAGCAACATCTGAGTGACTGTATAAACACGACATGTCGTTTTTTAATGAGGATTCTTGCAAATAGAACCAAGTAGTATATACCTATTACCTAATCAGCTCAGAGGATCAGGCCTTCCCGGCCCAGTCCACTGTAAAGAGGTACAGCTCAGGCCCAAATCTTGTCCATCATGTTTTGGCTTGAACTTCTGCTTAGACCCGGATAGAAACGCTGGTCGACGCCCTTATCAAACCAACCTTTGGAACTCAAGCCTGGTCCAGCATGTTTTGGCCTGAACTTTTGTTTAGATTCAGACCGAAAAGGTTGGTTCAAGATTTGGTCTGCTGATCTTTGAAACTTGAGAAGATACGAAAGCTATTATAAGAATGAGATTTATTCCAAGTCAATATTGATTTGATGATCATGTTTTGCGTGTCATCATTGGCAATTGATTCTTATATTTGGATGATATTTTACTTTATCGTTGAAACAAATTTTACCTTTTGAGCAGATAAACTTGTATTTCTCAATTTTCTTAGGGACAAAGAGAAGATAAAGGCAAACCAAGATTGGCTGAGGGGTGGACCGATCGGTACTCGGCAACCCCAATACTAAAAGAAGGCAAATCCACTACTGAAAGTACCCTTCATTAGTCCATTACTCCCTGCGGCCATGGATTTTGGCGTACTTGGGTTGACTGGGCAATTACCATAACCGTAAAGGAGGAAGAGGTCAAAGAAGTGCGTGTGACGTGAACTAGGAATGTATAGTTTTGGAACTTAAGCTCAGATGATTGTGTTTATACATGGACTAAAATTTTGGTGCCTTGACCAATCAGTTTAGGACCTTTTCCTGATCCATTCATCCTCCATTCTAATCTCTGCTCAGTTGGAATGGTTCCCGGATTTGACAAGCTTAGATATCTCATGTCCATTGAATCTAAGAATGCAAAGAAATCGGGAAAAATGGTGCGCATACCTTCCCTGTACAGATCACCACCACCTATGCTTGCTAAATTTCTGAACCTGTACATGCACATAAGCTCCTTCCGACAGGATTCTACCGGAGAGTTGATCCACTGCCCTGATCAAATTTAGACCCCCTCTTTCCAGTAGAAAGCGATCCTTCCCATTTCTGAAGATGGGTGGAACCAAGAGGTTACTTCAGTTGCATACCCAGATCAAATTTCTGCCTCACGTTGCCAACTGATACATCAACATTGCCAGAGAACACAATTAATCGTCCAGCAAATATCCACAATTGCAACAGAAGTCTTTCAATCTTTTGCTTTTTTGCCTGTTAAATTTTGCACGTTAGTAACTTCAGGAGAAACCTCCATATTTCCATTATTGTATTTAGTTTATGAAAATTCAACTAGAATATATTCTACTCAACTCAGTCAACCATACCTTCAAGCAACGGAGATTTTGCACTCCAGGCACTCGAATATGTGGCGTCCTTGTTGGAGATGAATAAAGAAGCATTCGCTGAATAACATATCAAACTGCTGTTCATTCATACTCCTCCGAAAGGTTTGCAAATACCTCAGGAATAGCTAAGAAAGAAAGTTCCATACAATATGTACACTCTACATTTGTTAATAACATTCCAGACTAGCAATAAACATTGAAAATATGGAATGGCTTTCCAATTTGTTATCTAAGAGAACCAGGCACACAGCACAGTTATGAAACTTCTATAATGCCTGTTCCTGGGACTACAAAGTTTAAGAAAACATAAACACTTACTGTATCTGAAAAACCTGCAAAATCATTTTGTAATGGATCCATAACCTTGTCAGTTTTGGATTGGATGTGGTCGAGTCCAGTTGAAACTGAGGGTACAGTTTCAAGCAGTTTAAAAGAAACACCAAATGTTTAGAGAACGCAAGGTATTAGATTCTAAGCAACGAAAATTGAGAATTTACAAGTAAGCTTCACATCAAAGAAGGCTAACTCATTTCCAAAATGGTCGTTTTAGTACATTTCCTTTTCATAGAACCATTTCACGAGGAAGTAAGACAAGAAAAGAACTTCCCAGCTTCGATCTGTATGTCAGGATAGAATTTGTTACCCATTTTTCCTCTGTATCTTTAAAAGTATAAGCCTCCATGATTGCATGTAGTTTCTGTTACCTGTCCCACACTCGCACGATATTTCTGTGTGGACAAGGCATGAAATTCTCACTGATAATTTCTTGGACTCATTCGTCTGAATGCCAAATGAAGGTACTTGAAATTATCACAAATTTGGTTGTGCCGCTTCTCTGTATAGATTTGAATGGGTAAGTAAAATGATCATCTCCGAAAATGAATATTCACAACTGCAGGCTGCAAGAATGTTGTCTGCTGAACGGAGAGAGCAAGGGGAAGATATGGATGGAAAAGAAACGAAGAGAACTTCTTTGTTCGGCCATCAGTGCCACCAGCTTCAGGACCTGATGTAGAAACCAGATACCACACTATTACCCCTTTTTTTGAAACACTACAGAGAAATATCTATAAATGTGCGCATTTCACTGGCCTTGAACATCTGAAGTGGCATCTCAAACATTTGAGGGAAACGACTTTCGGAGTTGAATGCTCGAGTAGAACTACTTAATGAAAAATAAATATAAAATGTATCTTTGAAGTTCTATGCATACCCGATTTAATCTTGAACTTAAGGGTGTAAGGTGGTCTTCTTAAAATGAACTTTATGGGATGGTCTGTCGATTGCCTGTGTCGGTCAGTTGCGGATATAAGCTGCAAAATGAATCACATTTGAATGGAAGATTAATAGAACTAATTTTGAAATGACGAAAAATAGTGAATCTGCATAACATCTGCGAAGGAAAAAAAACCACTTTTATCACTAAAATAGTCATATGATTCCTTGTGATATCATTAAGTATACCCAACTTATATCACAAATATTCATGGAGGAGTATTTTGCCTGGTTTTGGAATTGCAACTTCACCCGACTGCATTGAAACAGAAAGATGACTCGTGAAATCTAAATACAAAGCACTTTTACTGTTCTCACAAAGAACTACCCCAGTCCATTAAAAAGTTCTTACTAAATTAATTGTCTAGGTTGGAAGAACTTTACTTTTTTTAACACAACAAATAAATATGACTGTTCATATAAGCAGTCAGACTATCACTCCCTTCGATAGTTTGCCATTCATAAAAATCTTTGACTTCAAAGTTTGACTACCAGTTATAAATTAATACCACTAACCAAAGCAGATAGTGGGGAGAATTTTCTTAAGTTTACCACACTCAACAAGGGATGTGACCAAACCCGAACAACTATGATGATGCCTAATTAAATAAATGAGAGTTTTTACAAGGTGATGAAAAAGTAAAAGATTTATCCTCTGCTTACTCACTGATGCATGAAAAAAGTATTTATAAATCAATGAATGTAAATCAACTGCCTTAAAATAATTAAGAAAATACATAATGTTCTCATAAATGCTTGTACTAAGTTTATAAATCAAACCTTCTCATCAAACCGAAAGAGCGATTGATCAAAATACGGAGATGGACTCTGTGACTGACAACTGAAAGGTAAAGACGCCAGCATCTTCTTTATAAACTGCAGAAATTATGAACCAGATGAGGCCTTGATGAGCAAAAATTATAGTCAACTGTAGATTTTGTTGTTATGATCATAACCACAAGTGAATTCCCAACTACCACACTAGGTGTGCTGTGCGTTTGAAAGAGGAGGAAGATGCTTATCACCTATTATTTTACTATCCAGTTGCTTTCTTGCTTCGGTTGTGGTGCAGTATTACCTTAGTTATTGCTGGGACATGCCTAAGAAAGCAGAAAATGCAATGGATTGCCATGTTATGGGGCGAGATTTATAACTAGCAGTGTCTCCATTTTTTTTGAGATCACCTATTGTATATATTTCCTCACTTTGAGACCTCTTTTTTTTTTTTTTTTAACAAATCAAATCGGCAATCAATCCACAAGTAAAAAAATTACATATTTCAACACAGTAAATTTGAAATGTTACCTGTGATGAGTTACTTGATTTACTTTTAATGCTTCTTAGTAGTTCTTGTGCATGAATGTTATTGGAGTAGGATGAAATGAAATTCATGTATAATGAATTTCTTGACGTCGAATGGAAGTGATCACAGAATTGCTCAAATAAGTGATAAAGGTCGTCAGCAGAATTCTGCAGAAATCATTAGAGTTTAAGAATATGCCACACTTTCTAAACTAAATATGCAACACATGGAACATCAAGAGAACCTGATAAAAGGCAACAATTTCAGTTGTCTCCATATTATATACTGCGAAAAAGGCCCGATGGTTATCAGCATTTCTAGATACCTACAATTTAAAATTCTTTATGATAATTATTATTCTAGCATATAGAAAAGAACAAATAACAGAAAAATTCAAGACTCCAATGGACTCGTAGACTGTCAAGCAGTAAATTCAACATAATTTTACAGACTGGAAACATTAGCGGCTGTACAAAATCTAACGTGGAGATGTCAAACAATCACTAGTTCTGGAGCAGTGCCTTCAATCTGTTTTGTGGTTGCATAGTCTCGTTTCTGGATTCAACTGAAAGATGATTTGCTTTAAGGTTATGTTATGTAGGAATTAGGAGTTTTTGCGGTCACACAAGTCTCATTTCTGAATAGCGTTTTGCTTAAAGATTATTTTCCTATGGATTTAGGTGTTAGAATCTGAAATTCATTCCCATATTTCACTCTGGTTCATTTGGATAAAGAGAAAAAGTATAACTACTGAAGCTTAGGATTGGTGTCGTTTTGGATATGCAAATACTCGTCCAGCCAAATTTGCTAATCATATTCAGGGACTTTCTTTTGAAATTCAATCACGTAGTAACACAAACCCTATTTGTGTTCTCAGTCATTTTGTGTAAACTTGTAACTTACTGACGGAAGGACGGCAAGAGAGATAGTCATAGTGAAGCAAATGACTTTCCCTTTTCCACAGTGAAGCAACCGATTTCTTGATTTTACACCTCTTTGGAGACGAAGATCATGGGTGCTCAAAATCAAGAAAGGTAAAATATTTTATCAAATAAAAAAATACAGAGTCAAACAAACTTACCCCTCCATCTACACTACCAAACTTGATCAGCAGGTGGTGGCGGTCAAGGAATTGTACCTGGCAATGAGTTCTATTAATGGTATGATAGACTTCATGTTTGAAACGGGCTAATTGAACTACAAAACCAAACGATTGCTTGATGTATGAAGCAGGTTCAGATTCTTCGTAGAATTGAAAATGTGTGATGGAACGTAAAGAATATACCTTCCATATAATCAAGTCAACATAATCTTGAAAATGGACATAAAACTTCTTCTTCAGGCATTGGACCCTCTGAATATGGAAAAACAAATATATTAATTCCACCCAATTTGAAACTTCAAACGATCTCATTAAAGCTCAATCAGTTAAAGATAATAAAATTGCAACCCAGTTCATTGATCACCACTAACATACACAATTCAAATATCAAAACCGTTAAAGGCTATGCAGTCTTGTTTTTTTATTTTATTTGATCACTGTCTTGTGATAATTAAGGAAACATGCACTATGAGATGAAATAGAAAAAGCAACACCAGAGCCATAATACATAATGGAAAAGGCAGTATAAACCAACCGAGCTATGATTATTTTCTTCGCTCCATAGTCCACGGAATATGAACGAAAGCAATCGTTGTTTGATGCCGCTCAGAAAAATGTTTTCTTGGTTAGGCTGCCTTTGATGTGAACCATTCCCAAATAATAACTCAGTCTGATTCCCTGGTTCCGTGTTTCTTCTACCATGAACCAGCATCAACTGCATCAGAATTCAGAAGTCAAACTGTGGACTGAAATCTATAGAGTATACGAAAGAAGTAGTTTCTATACAAATACAGTAGGTACGCTTCAGCAAAGCCAACAAATAAGTTCATTATAGTGGAGAAATAATGCAAATGAAACAAACAACCTTATGAATTGCAGTGCGAGTTCCCTAAAAAACACATTAACATATGTTTTCCACAATGAAACAACACAATCTATTATCACAAAAAGAAAATTCAATCTAGAAGAAAATCTATAGAAATGGGAAAACTACGCAAATACTGACGTCAGCTTATTTTAGCAAACAAAATATAAAAATTGAGAAAAGGAACTCTCCTCCTTTTGCATTTGTTCTTTTATTGGTAAAAGCAGTATTATATTAAAGGAATGCTACGTAGTGAGCAACAAAAAAAGGCTAAAAAACTCCAAAAGATGTACAAGTTGAAAAACTATTTGAGTTTTCTAATTGACAAAAAATCATCACAAAAAAGTCAAAAAGACTAGACTATGAACATCATCATAAAAACTACTCGATTCTTCTTGTTACAAATACACCAAATGACACAACAAGGAACAAGTCCAGCAACATAATTCTTCTCTGCCATTCCCTCCTCCCTCCAGACCAACAAAAGACTCCTAATTGAACCTCCTGGGAGATGCCTAACCACTTCAAAAACCAAGACCATACCCATATCATAAAGAGAGGAGATGAATAACATCTTCTTCGGCCTTGCACATAAAATAATATATTTTTTGGGAAATGCAAAAACCTCTTCTCTGCAAATTGTCCAAAGAAAGGAAGGCTCCCCCGACAAAGTGAAGAATACCAGGGAGGGGCCTTGAACAACCAAGTCTTGAGCTACAAAAGGTGAACCAAACTACTCTTTGTGTTTGTGTAGAAAGATTATGCATTTTAAACACCAAACTATTAAGTAGTTAACTATCTTTCCCTGCCGGAGAACTTTGCATAGGAAAATGACAGAAACATATCTCCAATCAATAATAATAATGGAGGGTCTTCGTTATATTTATGAACATATACATTATGATGTTTACTATCTCACAAATATCAATAAAAGTTCCTTTAACTACAAAACAAAATGCAACAAAATTCGAATGCAGATTTCGCGCCTAAAGCATCATTACTTTTTTATTTTAGCCAAATAGAACAATTTTTGTACCATATTTGGAAGAAAATGGAATACAGAAAGAAGAATGAACATAGAGTTTCTGCCAGCTTACTTTTACCAACAAATACGTCAATAACAAAAAGCACATGATAATGCACATAGAGTCACCAAGGTAATGTAACCTAAATCAGAATACCAGATCATGGATAATTCTACTCACCGGAGAGATAGAACTTATAGATCGATCACCACCGTCGCAGCTGATGTCTCTTGCCTGAGCATTAGAACTCTCGAGAAGTTCATCATCTTTGCAGTGAATTCCACTTGCGTGGGAATTAGAACTTAGAAAAAGTTCATCATCTTCACGACAGAACTTTCCAATGGCTCTGACATCAACCAGGTTACCAGAGTCCCTAATTTGGAGAATGTGAATCATTTGGTAGCGAAGGGACACAATTGCCAACAAATCATCATAGAGAAAGACGCCCGTGTTGTAAGCCAAATTAACAAAATCATTGTGGAACACCTTCTCATCTAGCATTACTCCATCTACCATTCTAACCATATATCAGAAATAAATACATTAAAATTTACAAAATAATAGGAACATCTCCATCTTGCAAACTGCATTCTAATCACTTGTCAAGAAAAAAATCAAGGAGAGAAAAGTTTACCAAAAAAAAAAAAAGATTTTCAAAATTACAATATATTAGCTCCAATAATAATGAAAATGCCAGGTGAGCATACGACACACCTCATGAGGTGAAATGTTATCTTGTTTATGGAAGGGACTCCTGGAACAGCACCATCGTGAGCAGGACTGTCATAAACTTGTGCAGTAGAAGTAGCGAAAATCCCAAATTGGTTGCTTTCCATGTAAAGGAAGAAATCCTTGCATATGAGCTCGTTAAAGGAGGCGAGTGAGACACAATACAACTGAGTGAAGTAGCTCTCGAACTTCCTAGCCTTGGAAGGAACGCCCTGGCCAGAATCGCATTCATTTCCTTTACACGAGAACGAAAGCCATGTCGGTCTGTACACAATTAGATCCCTGTAATTCCTACTGAAGCTAACGAGGTATTGACCGTCGTCAGTGAACTTCCGAAACGAATGGTCAGGACATTCAAGCTCGTAGACAGTATAATTTGGAACCACGTTCTCGTAAAAACGCCGAGCATAATGAACCTGAAATTAAAAGAGGAAGAAAGAAACCACTTCCACTGAAGTTCAATCAAGAAACTCTCCAAACCAAAAACGAAGCGAAGCGATTTCTCACACTAGTTCCAGGACGAGGAGTTGAGATTTGGCGCTCGAAAATCCTGGTAGCGACATTATTTCTCGCATACATTTCTCGAGCTTCTCTCAGCACTCAAGTAGAGCGAGACCGACTCCGTTCGGACTGGGACTTATTACGCAGAATAGAGCGGAAGAACATGAAGGAGAGGGAAGGTTTTAGGGCTAAGTTGAGAGGAGCGCCATGTGTGAGCTTCTTCTGATGGACGAAGAAGATCCACGCCAGAGGTGAGGGAAGAGGCTAATTTTCTGTTGTAGCAGTAGCTTTAGCTCTTTTTCGCTTTCTTCGATACTTTTTACGTACGGATGATGCTATGGTTCAATTTTTTTGGTAAAAACGAAAACCACTATTTTCTTTCTCAACCGCTCATCTAATCCAACTTCCGTACATCAGTCTCATCTTTCAATCAAATAATTTTTATAAATAGGCTACATTAAGTGCGAGGGAAAGTGTAATTTGACCCCACGTTAAGTTTAGGGTAAAGTGTAATCTGACTCTGGGCAGAGGCATTTTGAGTAAAAAAATATGACACGTAACGAAAACGTACTATTTCAACGAAAAATGACACGGTAGGGATGAATTATCCATTATCAATACATTAAGGTTGTTTTTGTCCATTATCTGAGTTTACGGTATAAATTGACCTTTTCATTATAATGTGGGGGCCAAATTTCACTTTACTCTTAAATTTAATTTACAAGTCCAACTTTATCACGCATTAGTATAATAATCAAGATAAATACGGATCAACGGTGTTAATGGAAATAAAATAACAAATTATAGTACTAGCTTAGTACTTATCTATAGTCAGCCGCCCAATGTATTGGAGCGCGTTAAATTCTTGGACTGGACTTGAGCTTCATGGTCCAGGACCATAACGATTGACTTTGGTCCAATGATAAGCCTAAGCTCATACAAATCCAATCAAGCATAGTCTTAGTTTTGAGTTTTTATTGGGTATAAAAAACTTGTGTTGTCACCTAAAGTTTGGGCAAAATTAGATGACTCTTTAGAGTGCCCAGTTTTTTTCAACATCAATCTAAGTCATGTTCATTTGGGGCCAAAAATAAAAGCTTGTTTTATGCAGCGTGTGGAAATACAATCATATTCAATATTAGAGTATGAATTTTCGACTCCAGAATTTAAAGCCGCCGATAAATATATCAAGGCACTTGGAAATTTTGGTATCCCAAATAGAATATAACTAATCAGTGTATGTTAGTTCGATTCAATTTGTTCAGTTTCAAACTCATACCAAACTAAGTTACTTCGGTTCAACCGAGTCCAACTGTAAGATTTATTTCGGTTCCATTAAAAGCAAATTATATGTACTTTTTTTTTTATTAAAATATACAAGTTTGAGACAATTCAGACTGTTAAATTAGAACTGAAATTTCGCTAAGATTTTGATCGACTGATTCAATTCAAATTCTTCCGTTTTGATCTTCAGACTGAATACGAGTCACCAATTCCTTCCCGACTCAAATCTAGAACCAGCAATAATTACATCAAAATCAAACCAAAGTGTAGCGGTGTAAGAAAGGTATTAAGTGCAAGTCAAAATAGAAGTCGTAAAGAGCCAAGGCAGTCAAATAATCTCCTCCAAAACTTGGTCAATTGCATAGCAACTTAGTTTATTGCCAAGAAGCAACGTCATGAACTTGGCAAGCTTGAAGAAAAAAAAAAAAGAGTAACGCCATTGCAATTTGTATTAAGATGGAACAATTTCCTTCCATAATTTTGATCGAGAGTAGTAAACTTTAAATCATAATATAACACGTCAAACATTTTTGTGTACACTTAAAAAATGATGTAAAATAAAAAATCAAAGCTCGAGACTTAAATAAATTCAGCACAACAAATTCCCTGAAAATTACATCCTGAAAATCTTAGTAGACTGCTTGACGTTTATACCACAAATGCAGTGCCTATTTTCAGGGTTAACTACAGCTAAATTTGACAATTATGCCATGAATGTTGACATATAGCTAGCTTCTTTCTATCGGGATTCATAGTTTTTCTCAAGAAAGTGATCAAACGAACTCGCTTTCTAGGAAAATATAACATTTCTCCAAAAATGAAGCCATGAATATGAAATCAGCTCAAAGTCTCCTTGAAAATGTAGGGAGTTGAAAAAGAGGGAAGAATAGATTGCTTACGGCAAAAGAGCTTTCAGTTGCATCTTGAAGAGATCACCAAGAGCTCCACGAACATCCATCTGAAAAAAAAATTCAGTAAAACTAATCAAGGAATGCATCATTTAGAGAGAACTGCTTAGACGGAAAAGGATCTTCGCTGAAATTAATTTTAAGACGGGTTTATATGGAGACTTGTAAGCCTTGCCCCAAATATTTAGAAAAATAAATGTTGCGAATAAAGTTATATATGGAATAGTGAAATACCTGATCGCAGCAGACAAGTTTCGTAAGGAACGGATAAAAATCTCTCAAATGTTTTCTAAATATCTGATTGTTCATGAAGCACATGGCCTTGAGTACCTGGAGAACAGCAACGATTAACGAAAGAAAAAGAATTAAAAAAAAAAACAGATTAAGTTTCCATGCGAGAATGAGATGTACGAAGTATCCTACCAAAGCCCTTCACAATACATTATCAACAAAAGCTTAATTGATACATTACAGAACCATAATCAGGCAACTATGTGACAAAAAAGAAGTCATAAATCTTAGTATATTGAGGAACTGATTAGTACCTTAACAATCATAGGAGAACGTAGTTCCAAAACTATATGAATATCCATATTAGAACCCTCGCCTTCACAAAACTGAAGTTCAGATGCTTCCTTAAGTGCCTGCTCACAGAAAGATACTAGCTTGTCCTCTGCTACTTTTTCAATTTTTTCATCTGAATTGAAATTCTGTGTTGAAATCGAATTATCATCAGTTGTAGCATCAACATCAACAGAATCAAGAGGCTTGGATTGTTTGTCTTCAAGAGTGTTGAATCCTGAAGTTGCTTTCTGCAAGATGTCAAGATATATGGTAGTTCCTGCTAATTCCTGGCGAAAAAGATTCAGAGGTGGCCTGCAAAACAAACGGATTGTCAAGGAAAAAGAGATTTTCAGATGTCAAGATGTATGGATGTAACAATTTTTTTATACACAAATTTCTGGGAAAGAGAATAGCAACGGCTCGATGTATCTTTTTCCTTCTTTTATCCTCAAGGAATTTGTCATTCTGTCCAAATGCACTTATTTTCATATCTAAATATGATCTAGGGCTAAACAATGGACCTTCCATCAGGGACGTGGTGCATCCGCAATCTGAGATTGGTGTATGAGTTATAGGCGGCAGCAAACTCCAAAAACGACAATAAAATGTCCATTATAGCAATCTTTTGAGAGGCATTCAACTTGCTCCAGTATTTCTTCTGCAAAATACCAATATAATGGACAATTAATAAGAGAGCATAGGTTTTACAGAATACATAGTAACCTTCCTCATGCTACTGCCAACCTGCCCTCGTGCATTTCAAGTTTTAAATACTGTTACTCTACACACAAGTTACGTAATTTTCATACGAACATTTCATTCACCACCACTTAATAAGGAAAGGAAACATGCAATGGCAGTAAGATTAAGGCAGTAAAGGCCCTTACATGATTCATTGCTTGACTAAAAGATAAAATTTAACGTACAAAATAAAATTTCCATGAATAGAATGTACATGCATAATACATGACCAAAACGAGACAATAAACACAACTTCAAACCTGAATACTGTCGACAACACCTAGAAGCAATAATTGCGTGATGCACTTCCCCCGAACAATCCCAAACAACGGACTCTCCACCTCATCTTCGACGTCTGGATCCACAGCATCAAGAACCTATAAAGAATTAAGTTAGGAAAGAAGCCTAGTAAATAAACGAGGGACTATAAATTTAACAGTACAACAAAATGAAAAAACGTTTGATTTCTACTTAGGTTTTATATTGCCCATAGTGTGAATTTCTCATGTATGCAGATTTTCAGACAGGAAAACTGTATAGAGACTAGTTTCAAAAAAAAACTTTTTAAAGGACTCCAAAAGCTCTTAGCAACAGAAGATGAACATCCACCTTTGTTACTCACGAATACAATGTTTTCAACATTTAACTTGATCTTACCCTTTTTTAGAAAGAATTTTTTTTTTTTTATGCAGTACACCTTAATTCTCCATCAAATGGGAAAAGAGAAAAAAAATCACCAAGAACGACAAAGCTTAGAAAAATAAACCCAATATAGTTTGCGTGTCATTCAGTTTATTCTATTTTCAATTTCGGATTTTTATTTTATTCAGTAAAAATGTGCTCAAAACATTATAGACAAAATAATGAGAAACGCTTGTGTGCTTTCATCTGATGGCATATATTGGGTTTCCATGGATATGCAAATACAATGCATCATCAGGTTAAGCTGCAACATACGTCACAATAGAAGATAATCCTGGAGTAAACTTTCTCAAACTGCTCCCCACCTCTAAAACCCTTTAGAGTGTTATGAGTAACTCACTACTCCTAAGTTAAAATTAAAAGAGGTAAAAATTGTTTGGAATTTGAATGTTGCACAAAGCCTTCTAGCACTAACGAGCATCTTTGTAACAATTTACCATGTGAAGGCAATGAGCGCTCAATGAGATTCAACTCATACTAGTGGAGGTGTACAATCTCGCATTGTTTGAGAGAGTGAAAAATGTGTGATTTATAAGTATAGTTTTCTTCCCTACTTAGTACAATGCATTTTGGATGACCCCAAAAATAAATTTGTATAGGTTCCAACCCAAAACGAATAATATTGTATTGCAAGTGCCGAGAAACGTTACAAATGGTATTAGAGCCACTGTCCAACCGGAAGTGTGGTTAACGAGGACGTCGGAACCCGAATAGAGAAATTGTAACAGAGTGACATGTGAAGACAAGGAGGGTCCAACTCATACTAGTACAGCGTGTTCTAGGTTGATCCCAAAAATAAATTCGTGCGGATTACGGCTCAAAATAGACAATATTATACTGAGAACATTGGGTACGTTACAATCTCATATGACAAGTTAGCAGATCCAATATCCCCTTAAAAAAATTGAAAATATAGCAAAAACAATTTCCTTCCAACACCTGCAATGGTGGATGATCCACCAAATAACTTTTGGTGTCCCAACATCATCTGGAACGTGAAACGAGCACAAGGATATAAATAACTTATTTATTTTGTCTGTTTCTCTAGAAAAAAAAATGGTGGATATTTGTGAGTAGAATTTATGCAAAATTTTAAACAGAACTTATCATCATTGAAAACCATCTGAAACATAAAAACAAATGTTGTCTTACTTCATACTTTTGACTCTTACATAGTTTTCAAGCCGTCAGATGCTCTCCTTTCCAATCAGCAATATTAATTATACATACTTGAATACAACACAAAATTTTAAAAAAAGAGAGTTTCCATGCTTTGTTCAATTACAAAGAGTATCTTCATCATATTCACACTAAGTTGTATAGAAAAGCCTAACTTTCAGTAGATATTCTGAACAGGGAAAGAGGATTACATTTATGTGCATGTGTCCATGCACAAATTCTCATTACCTGATATGTACTAAAAGTTTACATCTTAACTCCAATTTATAACTATGAACTAAACAAACTCATCTATGAAAGGTTTAACTTAAGAAACTAAAAAATCTTTATAACATGGGACAAAAGTATATTTAAAATAAAACTAGAATTAACATTGCTATATAATAAAATACAATTATTAAATTAACAGAATGTTGATAACAAGTCTGCATATTACTAATTAAAAAACACAAAACCACAAGAATATTACCTTCATGGGAGAAGATGGAATTGAAACGTCTGAAGCACTACCCTTTGGCCTAGAAGCAAAACTTCGAAGGAAGATATTATCCATCACATTTCCCATAATTCTCTGGCCTATAGTTTGACTCCGGCGCAGGCCTCCAGCTTCAGAAGATTTTTCAATCGTCAAAGACGATGATGGAAGGCCTATAACATAGTAATATCTTTTTAATTCCAACTGGACATGAATTGAAAGCCAATATGCAAAGCTCAACAGAAATGGAGCTCATTCTTAGCACATGAAAGAAAATGTTATTGGAGTTTGGTCAGAATCATTTCCAATAAATAGAGAGTAAAATTCAATGCTGCTCATTGTTCTGTTAAAAAAGACAAAAAAACCTTCAGATCCATTTGAAGTGGTTTTTATCCTGAACTCTTGCTGTTGATCTACTAAGACCAATGCATTGGGATTCCGAGCAATGCCATCACCATCAGTATTTGGAGATGCCTTTGCATAGTCAGTGATATTAAACTGCTGATCTTTAACTCCCTCATAATCAACTGTCTGCCGAGAGACACCATCACTTGTAGAAACCTCCAAATCTTTCTTTAACACTCCATTACCTGGGTTTTCAAAACCCAAAGCATTGAGTAGCTCAAGTGGTTGAGTAGTGTATGAAACATCTCTGAAAGTCAAAAAGAACTTATAAATGCAAGATAAAGTTAAAACATTACATTTATTTAGAATATGTGCCTTACAATTTTAATATCATATATTATATATTTTAATATTATATTCTTTTCTAAATGAAATTCGTTTCTTATAAAAGAAAACAATTTTAATATTATATATATAGAGTAAGCACCTGATGCTTGTCAACAACATATCCCAGTCCTTCTCACTGAACTGGTGTCCTCCGACTTCTATGAGATGCACCAACGCACCAAGAGACAACGAGACCACTGACTGTTCAGTCTGCTTTGCACAATCTAATAGCAAACTCAGCAGTGGTGGTAGCATAAAACAGACCTCCTGGAAAACAAAGCAAGGAAGTCAAAAGCTTCAAATATACTTAGTGCTATAGAAGCTACATCCAATTGGCCAGCAAATTTTACTAGAGAAGTATAGGCCCCAAACTTAAACTTTGAGAGATACCTTTCGGTGACTTTTAACAAGAAGCATATGAGTAGAAATCCATGGTTATCTTCATAAATATAAGGATAATAACGTAAACAAAAAGTTCTATTAAAACAGAACAAAGAGTTCCAGTGAATTTTTTAACAGCTCTTCCAAGAGGAACAAGGTAGGCTTTACTTCTCTTAAATTTGGTCATGTTATGGAGTCTATTCAAAGGAGATCCAAAGAGGTCAAAATATTTATGATGAGCACATTTTTTTCACAATTAGTAAAAGAAACGCAATGTTTTTTCGCATAATTATTTGTGCACTGATCAACCTTCAAAAAGACGAGCCAAATCACTTTGTCATGGTTTGCAATAAGGAGACTTTAGTGGCAGACTTGTTGCATCTGAGTGGTTACTCCCGTTGCTAGAATTTGTATTTTTTGAGAACATTGAAAGACTACAAGGTGAAATTCGGTGATTTTATTTGCAAAATTCATAAGGTGCCTTTGGATAGAAACAATTAGGTTAGGATTTTGTGTAATCCAAAAGATGTTTTCTAGAGGTTAAATCTTTTTATAAGGAATTATTCAGTAGTTTCCCTAGTATTGTCTTCTTCAAGTGGACAACTTGAAGAGATGCTTTTTTTGTCATAGACAACCCTTAGAGGATTCCATTTGGTACTATGTGTACTTATGGATAAACGACAAATGATATGTTAATCATTTCCATCTTCACTGTCAGTTTTCTTATTCAGTAAATTGTAGGTGTGACTATGGCTTGATCTGGGTGAAGCTGAGAGCTGCGAAGAATTTAATGTTGGAGAGATGACACCTTGGAAGTGGCAACAAAAGAGTTTGTAGGTTGATGACTCATTGCATTTTTGGTATCAATGATAATAAAGTTATTTTTTTATGAAATACTGTTTCCACAGATGTTTTTTATCAATCCTTACATAGGTGGGTCAAGTAATACGTTATACAAGAGATTTATGCAAAGGTTGTTTGGTTTAAGCTTTTATCCAAGCTTTCCAATTTCTAATTATTTCTTTTAATACAAAGTTTTTTTCACCACTAATTAAAGCAAAAAAAAAAAACCAAAATCTGACGATAGATCTCAAGGTTGATTCACTAGAGGAGCTATTAGAACTCAAAATTAACAAGAAGACCAGCTCATTCATACCTTGTAAAAAGTATTAAAAAGGTTGCAGAGCAATTGAAGTGAATGAATGCTGGTTTCACGAAGCCACTCATCTCCAGAAGAAATCAAACTTTCCTTTCCAACTTGTCTCAAATGATCAAAAATGGGAAACAAGACACGATAGAATATGCTCTCCCAAAAAGATGGCGTGAACTTGCTACCTCTTTCATTCAGCAAATCAAACAAAACTTCAAGAACACAGCTTCTGACCTCTGGCCTTGAATCTGCAGTCAGATCAGATAAACCAGCAAGCATTGGGAACCAATAATGCTCAGTCATGTCACTTGCTCCATCCACATTATCATCAATGGGCTTTGAAGTGCCACCAGGAATAAGACCCTAGCAATCGAAGATAATGTGCAGGGATTAGAGCAGATAAGTTACGAAATATGACAATTAAAACAAAAGAAAAGGCAATGATACCAAATAATAACAAGCTCAGATTTAGTGATAGAAAAAATTACAAAATTACAGAAGCAGATATTGCATGCCAACAAACCATGACAGTAAACAAACGTCCACCACTACATAATCTAACTGATTAACCTCTTTCAAAAGCCACACGGTTCTTTTCCTAATACTATATCCATATATGAGAAAGCAAACTTAAAACTAAAGAAGAAAATAGAAATGCGTTATGGTTCTATGTTGCACTTCAATCGGTGACACTTCACTCAACCTTCTTTCCCATCAGAATCTTCGACCGAGGAGCCATAACATAGTTGGGTCTCATACCCTCAGCAACATAGTTCAATCCCCAATAATTTCACCATGATGGGATTTGAACCCTGCATCTTTCATTTGTGGGCAGAGATCTTTTAACTAAGTGATCCACCGTCTTTTATGTTATGGTTCTCCATCGCACTTCACTCGGTCGCACTTCACTCGGCCTTCTTTCCGGTCAAAACTCTCCACCGGTCAAAACCCTCGACCAAGGAGCTATAACATGATTAGATCTCATACCCCCAGCAACAGGGTTTAATCTCCAATAATTTCACCACAAATTTGATTAGAGGATCTCTCCCCACAAATGAGAGATGTAGGGTTCTGACCGGAAAGAATAACCGATTGAAGTGTCACCGAGTGAAGTGCGATGGGAAACTATAACAAAATGTGGAGTCAAATCCTCCATGTTTTTATTTGTTATTTTCGTACTAGTCTCTTGTTTAATGATTAACTATACTTTTTCAAAACTTTCATTTTCTTTGCATTATTTCTTTTAGGGCCATAGATACTTGTCTCTTTCGTTTCTTTGCAGCATACATGTATCTATGGCCCTAGAAGAAATAATGAAAATGAAAGGAAAATATATACATAATTTTTTATTATTAAAAAGCACTTAGAATTGTAAGTTAAGTATATTTTCAATTCTACAAGCACATAAATTATAAGTTTATTTCCTTCATTGTGTGGCCGTTGTTTTACATTGTGGTGTATATCCAAACAATTATTTGCCAACCAGTACACAAACAATAACACCCAAACATATAGATATTCATAAATGATTAAGCCAAATGATGACTATACACAATGGCATAAAGTCAACAAATCCAAACATGACTTCTGTTATTAAGTTCTATTCATTGATACATTCTAAAAATCTGCAGTATCAAAACTAAAGAAAAGCGTAGACACAATTATAACACAATCTGGAAGGAACTAGTCCAGGGTCTGCAACTACAAAGTCTCTTCCTATCAATATGCATGATAAAAAATTTGTGATGATAAAAACAAAGATTCAAGACATTCATCTTATCTATCTAATGTCTTTCCAACAATTTCCACAAGAGAAGGATCACCTATATCTTGCAACATTAGAAAACTAAAGTAACAACAAACCTCAGCCAAACGATCTTCACATATACGTAGGAGAGCGATAGCTTTCAAACTTATTCGAGGTGAATTTTTGTTGTTGGCAAATCGAATGAGGCAGTTGACGCAGTCCATAAAACAATCTCCAATAACTTGATCGAAGTGTTCCAATATGACTGCAACTTTCTTTATTGTTAGTAGTGCCAATTTTTTTATCAACAAAATAAAATCCATACCAGATAAAAAATTAAGGAAATAGAAAAATTATATGAGGAAAAAAAAATCCATGCCACACAAGCATTCATCATTAAAGAAAAGGAATCAATAGTCATTACCCTGCTCTACATTTTCAAATGCACTTTCCACAATTGATTCACAATCATCCTCGGCAGCTGCTGTGAAAATCATGAAAACACTGTGCCATCCCGATTTTATGTTTCCTACTTTAGATTTTATCATCTGAAAAATAAATTAACAACAACCAATTAAGGTATATTTTTTGAACAAAGTATTATTCAAGATAAAACAAATTACAGACTGGCAGCAAAGTTGACAAGGTAAACATACTTGAACAATACAGTCGACTATTAACCTTCTAATAGATTCATTTCGACTGTTCCGGAGCAGAATAACAAATGGTTTTAGAATGTCATTTTGAAATGTGAAGTTGGCAAGCTCGGCTCGTTCCAAATACTTCATACCAAGTTGCTTCAAAGAATCTATGGCATACATTGCAATTTTTTCATCTTGATGGCTCCCAGCAGAAATAAAATGATTTGCCAACACAGACCATATTCTAGCCCAGACCTGGAAGATATCATGAAAAAGTTGTGAATTCCTGGGGAAAAGAAAAACTAAATAAAAACCCACTATCACATTAAATAAGAAAATATTTTTATCAAGTTTTGGAAAAAAAGAGAGCATACAGCACAGCGTGGTTGTAAAATATATTTTTATTATAATGAATGTGCAAAAACATGTTTGATCAAGCCTTCATTCTTCGTATATAGATCAAAAGAAGCTCACAGTCACCCACGTTGTTTTATCAGTAATAAAAAATAAACTTGCGTAACTAAAATAAAGATGAACAAGAAGGTGGAAAGGGATTTAAAATTAAACTCCCTTTTGCCACATTAAAAAAGAAAATGTTTTTATCAAGTTGGAAAAGTAACCTACAGCAAAGAATGGTTGTAAGAAGTATTTTGGGGAAAAGGAACAAACAAAAAAAACCTATATTATATTAAATAAGAAAACCGCTTTACCTAGTTAGAAGAAAAAACATGCAGCAAAGCATGGTTGTAAAAAGTACTTTTATTAGAATTAATATGCAAAATTTATGCTGTTTAATCAAGCCTTCTACTTGCTATATAGATCAAAAGAAGCTCCTAGTCCAGCATGTTGCTTTATCAGTAGTAAAATATACATATTTACGAGAAGGTGATCAAAGAAAAATGCCAAAACACAATTGTCCTAACACTGTATTCACAATCAAGCGTAGAGCTCTACCCCACAAAAAAAGATATTTCCACAACTTATTAGATTGGACAAATCCACCTTATCTGTAAAAAAACTATTACAGAAAAATAGATTATGAGGCAATTTGCATACATCTTTTTTAACCAAAGTGCTACATTTCCCTGATCACATCAAACTATTCAAAGTCTTCAACATAAATGAGCGATTCTAAATTTATCTCTATAACTATTTATATACAAACTAAAAGTCATCTTTGATTATTTTAAACAATCTCATTCTGCCAATTTTGCACATTTTACTCATTATGATTGAAATTTTTCTAAGTAGATCATCTTTTGTGCATGTAAATGAAACTAACATTGAGGGAAAAGATACCCCTTTAACAAGGAGAATGTTAATAAGAGAATACCATCCGTATGCGAGCCATATTGTAGTAGCTGATTTCAACAAGTTTTTGTAAGCTGAAAACACGTGCCGGAGTTTGTTTTAGTTCTTCTGCAGAGACACCACAGAGAGCAGTAAAGAACTCCACAACAGAATCACTGGGAAGTTTGACACTATTCACAAACACTTGTTCTGCAGGTTTTCCATTCAACTCTCTCAGGGATTGAAGGACAGCATCCCTAGAGATCTGATTTGATCCATGCATAACAGTTGCAGCAATTGATGGAGTCGATGTGATGAATTCCAGCCGCGAAACACATTCCAAAACTGCATTCCATGTGTCTTGAAGGGAGTCAATTTCAAAGTCAGTTAGAGTCAGTAGAGTTCGTAAAGCTTCCACATTTTTACTGCCCATTTCTTTGGGGGCATGCAAGAAAGTAAATCTGGCATACAAACCAATGGCAATCACAATGGTTATTAACAAGAAATTGGGAGCTAACAAGAATCACATGAACAAGGAGAAATAAAAATATGACAAATAGTACCACCTGACAAGAGATGTCAGAAAAGCATAGCGCATAGTATCCATTCCAAGAACATATGTAATATGAATTCCAGCTCTAAACCCTTCCATACACTGAACAACCCTTGGCTTATTGTCTCGTTCCTCCATGGTCACAGAAAAAGTAGCAAGGAGCGGCCACCCCACAGCCTCAACCATCGGCTTGACAAGGTCAATTTGTTGCGAGGTATAGAAAACTCCTCTCTTTGCTCCCTGACTGCGAAATATAGCTTGTGTTTGCTTTACAATAGCTGCACTCTCAGATTTGGTATCTGTTGATGAATTGCTTTTAGGAAACGCCAGCTTAAGAATACCAACAAGGCCTTTTTCCTCACTTCGTTTGCTGTGTTTTTCTTTACCACCCCCATCCTTTTTCATTTTAATCTCTTCATTAACAATGGAATCATAAATCTCTTCTAGAAGCTCAATAGGGGCACTTTCCTCAGGATCATTTGTGGCATTCATGCGTATAAAATCTGTCTTGGACATTTTAGGCCACACCATTGGATTATGAGCATCAGTATTCAACATTATAACTGCATAAGCAAGAACATAAGCAGTGTCGGCATTTTTAAAAAGTCCAGGGTTATCTGCACAATACCTGTCAGGGACGCAAAAGACAACACACATGTTACTTCTTGAGCATAAAATGAAAAAACAGATGATGGGTCTAAGTAAATTCTACTTTTACATGGTAGTTAACAAAGAGTCAACTAACGCATTCTATTATACATTATTATTCAATCAACCAGATGCCATTGCCACTTCAAAGCATACATACAAAGTTTTTGAGCCAATAAACTTCTTGTGCGCAAGGGAACTAACCAAATCATCCAATTTGTGATCAAGATGAGTTGTTAATCTGATTTCTAGCTTTAGAAAAGGCAAATAGAGGCACCAAAGAAGGCAAATAGAGGATGCAAACATGCTCTCATTTTTATTTGTGCACTAGCAAATTCGAAATAGACATCCCAGTACCGTTCTGCAAATTTTTCCATTATCCGATCTATCTTCTGAGCTTCTCCTGGAAGACGAAATCCTTTAAGAAATTCGCGGATTGCAGTGCCAAACTTCATTCCTGAAAACTCCATGGAATCTACAAAAGCATGCATCACAGCAAGAGGAAACTCTTCATGCTGACCCATGTAATCACCAATCATAGCCTTAAAAACAAAACGGTTATTGATTAATATCAATATGAATCAATATTAAGTGAAAAATGAATTTCACCTTGTCCAAATTAGGCGTGTTTCTCAAAAATTGAGCAACTGAAAAAGGTGTATTCTCTATCAACTTATTAGAAATCAAATACTCCACACCCTTAAATGGTTTCCTGTTGAACTGCAATGTGATAAAACTACAAATCAGCCACATGGATAAAATGACAGGAACAAATGCCACGAACTTTATAACTACTGTACTGACAAATAAACACTGAATAAAACCTGACCACTTGCCTCAGAGATGGCAGCTTCCATTGTAGATTTGTGAGCTTTTGCCTTCTCGAAGGTATTGCCACTACTTTCCCTGCCTTTTGTTTCAAGAGATTCTTTAGACAAAAATTCTTCTTCAACCGAATGAGAACTTTTATCCTGATTTTCTGATTCATGATGTGACTTTTCCCAGTTTACCAGTGATTTAAGCACATTCACTAGACACTAGAAAATTCAAGGAAGGGTCACCAACATTTATTGCTAATATTGGAAATGCTGAGGACGGTCAAGATACCTACTTGCAGTGATGAACCTTTAACTGATGTTGTTTGGGAATTAGCAAGTGTATTGGGATCAGCATTTTGGATTCCTTGAGAAATTTTAGAAAGACTGGTCACCTAAGGAAATTAAAAGGAAACCCCAACCATAAGTACAGCAGATATTATACATTATTACCGAATTGAAACTACTAACAATATACCATTCGTTCAAACAAATTTGGAGCCTCAAGATCACAATCATAGTTCACAAAGATGTCTACAAGTATCTGGGGATCCCTACAAACTTTCTCTAGCATCCTGTAAACACAATGTCTAAAAAAGTTAACGAAAGGAAAAAAAGTTCAACAAAGCTCAATCCAACTACATCAACAATTGAAACATGCGCAAAGGTAGTGCAATAACCAACCAATCATAGAAAATATACCGTAGAACACTGATTTTTTGGTTGATGGGAAAATCTGTGCCGTCCAATGATCTCAAAACTATCAAGGGAAAGAATATGCCAATTTCACCCTACAAAAAGAAAATGTACATTGGAAAAATATAATCCAGTTATTTAGAAATGAATTCCATCCATTCTTACTTTAGTATATTTATGAATTACTAGTGAACTGTTTTGGATGGGAATGCATAAGGATATTCAATTGTATGTAGCAAATTGAGAGGTTGGCCAAAAACAGAAACGTTGGCTCTAGTGGTTTGTTACAACCATTGCCAATTCTTCATCAAATATGGGATGATATTTCTATGGACTTCGTGGAATGGCTTCCAAAATCAGAAGGTTTTGACACATTATTTGTTGTGGTGGATATATTGAGCAAATATGCTCATTTTATTCCGCTAAAACATCATTCTACAGCTCAGAATGAAGCTCACGTGTTCTTGCAGCATGTGTTCCGTCTGCATAGGTTTCCAACAATTATAATTTTTGAACGGGACAAAATCTTTCTAAGCAATTTTTGGACGGAATTGTTTCGACTTCAAAGTACGGAGTTAAAAAAAAAGCACCGTCTACCATACTCAAACAAATAGACAAACAAAAGTGGTGAATAGGTGCTTGGAGATGTGTTTGAAATGTTTTTCTTCAAGCAAACAAAATACAAGATTCAAATGTTTATTGTGGGCGGGATATTGGCATAATACCACATTTCATAAGGCTATACAAACAACACCATTCAAGGTTGTTTATAATAGAGACCCTCCTCCACTTATGCGATATGAGCAATCCTTCACTAAGGTGTCTTATGTGGAAGTGCAATTACAAGAACATGATGAAACTTTGGACCTCTTAAAGGGGATTTTGTGTATTTGAAGCTTAAATTGTATCGGCAAAAATCTATGGCTACTACAAGTAATGAAAAGCTCGCTCCTCGGTTTTATGGGGCATTTAACATTCTTAAAAAATAGGACCATTGGCATATAAACTTCAATTACTGGCTGATTCAGCAATTCATACGGTATTCCATGTTTCATGGCTTAAACCAATAAGGGGATCGGTGTCTACTGTACGAGAAATTCCAGGGCATTTAGAGGATGAGTTGGAAGATCTTATTCAACCTGAGGTATTATTAGATGTTAAAGGAGAGTAACAGACAATTTCCATAATGTGCAAGTTTTAATTAAATGGAAAAATGCATGGTCTTATGAAGCTAACAGATACATCTACAATTTCCTCATTTCAACTTTGAGGACAAGGTTGGTCTTTGGGCCCGAGGAAATGATAAGCAAATTCCTCTAATTATTAAAACATACTGTTGGAGGAAGAAAAAAAAAGGAGAATAAAGAGTCGAAGCAGTTAGGATGACTAGGCAGTTAATATGTAGCATTTATTGTCAATAATGACTGATTAAAAAAGAAATTTTTGAAGTAGAAAAGAGAGTCCGTTGTAAAGGGACGAAGAATTCTGGTTGTAATTCGGACTATTGAGTCTGGGGAAGGGCATCTATGAAGTATTGTCCTAAGGCTGTAATTCTAGTATTTTTATGTGAACCGGTTTTTTTCGATTCAAACTTAAAGTAAAATTTTTCACGATTCAAACCTTGAAGTATGGAAAAAGTTACAAAACAAAACCTCGGCGGACGTCCTATGACCGTCCTCTGTTAATTTTGCCGTTTTAGAACGGACGGTCTCTGTTTCAAGAGCAGTCCGTTCTCTATTTTTTTGCCTCGAACCGGACACACCTTCCACCGTCCTCTCTTTATAAATTAATTTTAAAAAATATCAACAATATTGGATTTAATCGAAAATTTTATCACATGTTCATTATAATATGGAAACATAATAGAAAATTTTCATGATTTTATAACATTTGTATGATTTATTATAATTTTTAATTATTTTACGTATAATTTAAAAAATAATTCACTAAAATTACAATAATTCGTACAAGTGTTAGAAAATCACGAAACTTTTCAGATTATCTTCTCATTATGTGGTGAATATGTGGTAAAAATTTTAAGTAAATGAAAGATCTTTTACTGAACGATACTAAACGATATTGGATTTATTAAAAAATATTTAATAAATCCAATATCGTTTAGTATCGTTCATTAAAAGATCTTTCATTTACTTAAAATTTTTACCACATATTCACCACATAATGAGAAGATAATCTGAAAAGTTTCGTGATTTTCTAACACTTGTACGAATTATTGTAATTTTAGTGAATTATTTTTTAAATTATACGTAAAATAATTATAATAAATCATACAAATGTTATAAAATCATGAAAATTTTCCGATTATGTTTCCATATTATAATGAACATGTGATAAAATTTTCGATTAAATCCAATGTTGTTTGATATTTTTTTAAAATTAATTTATAAAGAGAGGACGGTGGAAGGTGTGTCCGTTCTAGGCAAAAATAGAGAACGGACTGTCTCTTGTTTCAAGAGACAGTCCGTTCTAGGCAAAATTAGAGAACGGACTGTCTCTTGAAACAAGAGACCGTCCGTTCTACGGCAAAATTAACAGAGGACGGTCAATAGGACGTCCACCGAGGTTTGTTTTGTAACTTTTTCCATACTTCAAGGTTTGAATCGTGAAAAATTTTACTTTAAAGTTTGAATCGAAAAAACCGGTTACTTCGAGGTCGAAACCGGTAATTTCCCAAAAAAAAAATGGTAAGAAAGCATGCAAATCAGCTAACACTTTGTTAGATCATAACCTTAGACTCGAAAATACAGAAAAGGATAAAAGAGTGAACAGAGAAAAGTATTTAGTCATACATGTCCAGATATAGCATAAACAATGTGTGATTAGTCAGTTCATGCACAATGTAAAAGTTAGTTATTTACAAGCAGGCATTAGGTGTTAAAATAACTTAAATGAATTCCAAGAAAAGGTATATTTCGTTTAGCAGCTTCATTAATTGAGGAATACACCAATGTCAATCATTCTAGGTCAATTGTTGATTAGAAGATCAAACTCTGAATACAACACATTTTTAGTGGAAATCTTGTGACTCAGAGAAGTAAAGAACTAGAGAAAATATCCTGTTGAAGTGAAGATGCTGAATCTCAACCAAAAGCTCAGAGTTAATATCAACTACTATGCTTGAAGTTACCTCAGATAATTTGAAGATTAAGTTGGATCACTCAATGAGACTATAGGAGATAGTCAAGGACGTACTGACCAAAATGATCAATTGTTATGTGTTTAAGAGTATCACATCCAAGCTAGGAATAAAGGGTACTTATTCAACCGTTTGAGGAAGAATGATGGAAAATAAATTCCATTTATTTGGAAATATTCTATTTATTCTGATTTATTAGTATTAACTAGGAAAGGTTGTAATATTCTAATTTCTAAGATTACAGCCAGATATTCCATAAAATATGTGATTTATTTGATAAGCTTATTTAAACGGTGATAAAGTTCCAATGTGGTGCACTTATTATAGTTGTTTTTTAGAATTCTTAGATAATATTTTAATTATATTTTTTAGTATTCTCTAAGAGTTGCTTATTTAAAGGGAATGTTGTAGCATCGAAGGATATCTTTTGAGAAAAATAGTTTAAAGGGAAAACTAATAGGCCTCTCAAACGTTTGGTTATTTTATATTAAATCTGAATGAGATCGTAACAATGGTATCAGAGCATAACGATTCTCGGGGCAGTTATACGATGGTATGATGGGAAAGAGCGGATAAAAAAATTTGAAGAGATGCATGCAAATTAGCAGAAATGGTTACATCGTTGGGACAAGAATATTGAGGTGATAATGGAGAAATTTTGTGTGCTTGATTCATTAGAGCAGCGCCTACAGAATGAGACCTTCAATAATCTGTTGGTGAAACCAAAAATCTGTTTGAATCAGCAACATCGAAATCAAGTCGAAAACTTGCTAGGCCACCATCTCTTGAACCGGAGATGTGCGCCAAGACAACAACTCGTCCAAGTGAGAAACAATCTTGTCGTGCCACACTAGACTAAATATGGAGGGAAGAAACTCATTGGATATTCATCATCAACCACTGTCGTGTTGTGTGAAATATCAACAAACCAAAAAAATGATCCCTAAAAAAATTAACATCCAACCAGAAAATGGCATAGCGAACCATGGGAGCATAACGCGATCACGCCCACATGGCTCAAAATTTGGACGAAGATCACAGAAAAAAATGAAACACGGGAAAACAAAGCATCGCCAGAGGGAATTGCCAATGAAAAGCAGACCATAGACAAAGAAGGGAAATTGGTGGCGGAGAAAAAACAGGCCTATGTTGTTTCGAGTACTTCTGGCGAAGAGGAAGCACAGAGAATCTGTGTATCATCGTTCGGGTGTCCTAACATGAAGGAATCGGCAAAGAGAAGGGATAGATATTGCCGACGAAGAGGACTAATGATTGCTCATTGTTGAACTCTAATGGACCGCCGACGGCATGAGAAATTTTTTGTCAATAAAGTGACTGTTCGTTGGAGGCGTCGACATGCGAGGGAGAAGCCGATTGTTTCTCGCCTGATTCGACAGAGCCAGCAACGAAGAGATATGTTTGGAGGTGAAGCGGCTGACTTGATGAAGCATCGACTTAAGAGGAGGGGAAACAAATGAGGGTTAGAAAAATCATAGGGTTGGGCTAGGTCACGGTGAAGCTCAACTTGCTAACTTTATGAGGGCCAAACTATTCAATCCACAAAATGCTTTTCCTGCCCAATTAGTCCATCAACAAAAAATTTTTCTACAAACCCACAATTTGACCCAACAAACCCGCGTGCATAACTTCAACGAGGCTCGTATGCCTCACCATTCTATCCACATAGATTCTATCCAAGAAATAAGAGGTTCAACCAATCAATTGAATCAAAACCAGATCCTGGCGCACTAGGATCCAAGACTCTTTTTAGGTTTTCATGGACCAAGACCCAATATAATCCTTTCTTAGCTTGTCTTATAAAACAGAAAAAAGGGGAGAGAATCAGCGTACAAAGGGGTTGAAGAAAATTAACAGCTTGGTCATTCCCACCAATGGTTAGAATCTTCGTTATGGGATGGATCAACAAAACCTAAGATTGGGTCGAACATAATGGAGGAAGCATTAACGGAGAGTATTGAGGAAAGCATTGTTGCTTATTCAGCGTACAAAGGGGAGAGAATCAGCGTACAAAGGGGTTGAAGAAAATTAACAGCTTGGCTATTCCCACCAATGGTTAGAATCTTCGTCATGGGATCAACAAAACCTAAGATTGGGTCGAACATAATGGAGGAAGCATTAACTGAGAGTATTGAGGAAAGCCTTGTTGCTTATTCACCTATGAAAGAGACAACCAGGAAACTAGCTTCAAACGGTCAAGTTGATTTGGCAAAAGTTGGGGAAGAAAATTATTTAGATATTTCTCGTACCAATGTAAGGGTACCTGAATTTTAGTTTTTGAGGATGGAAACACCCCTTTTGGTCCTATCCAGTAGCTTAAACAAGCACTGGGAGACGCTTTATTGCTTCCTGGAGTTTATGAGACTTCAATGATTCACTCATGTCCAATCAAAGACATTCTTGGAAGTTTTTTAAACAACTCCCGATTCATTTCCTCACCTCCTCATAAGGTGAGTTGTAGGGTGAGTTGTAGGGAGAATAATGATAGAGTTTCAATTAGTGCACTTATTATAGTTGTATTTTAGAATTCCTAGATAGTATTTTAATTATGTATTTTAGTATCTCTAAGTGTTGTTTATTTAAAGAGAAGATTATAGCATTACGAGATCATCTTTTATGAAAAATAATCTAAAGGGAGAGCTAACAGACCTCTACAATGTCTTGCTATTTTGAAAGAGATAACAGACCATTTGAATGTATAGTTATTTTGTATTCATTTTGTTTTATATTAAATCAGAGAGTTCGTATCAAATGGTTGTGATTGGAATTATAAAATAACAGAAATTATTTTTACTGACTTAATTTTAAAGTTTTTGTCAAAATAAAATCAGAAAAATGAAATCTTGGTAAAGAAAAAATGAAGAATTTTAAGATTGTTCGGCATCAAGATCAAAAAGCCATACTTTTACACTTTCCCTGAATCGGAGCAAGAGCACGGAGAAAATTCCAGTCGCATACTGCCACACGAGATTCATGGTCAGAAATAAAAGCTCTAATGATTTTCACAAAAATTTAGTAAAGTACATTTACATTGCCTGATGGACTAACCTGAAATATGATTAGAGATTGTGATACTGAAGCTCGCAACAAAGCATATGACAGATATGCTTTCACTGAGTCAATAAAATGGAAATCCTTTGTAAATGAGTGGCTAACCCCTTCCAACAGACCCTGCATACAATAATTGACATATCATAATGACAATATAAAAATAAAATAAACAAAAATAAAAGAGATGAACGGTTTTTTGTTGAGGCACATGACGAAACTCAGATCATTCACGGCACACGTTTGCTTTTCTTGACATTATAGAACTGAAAGTAATTGAGTTTTTCAACACGAACCTGAACAACCAACTTTAATGCAAATTGTAAATTTACTTTTGTTTAGGAAGAAGTCAATTTGCATGCCAGCTTAGAGCACTTGTTTTTCATTTATTGTTTTGATATTTATTCGTCTACTTGGGAAAAAATACTCAAATATCTGTAACCATTGCAAGGAAATGACTAGAGGATGAGGTATAAACCTTTTATGTTCAGATATATCATATAATAATCCCAATTATTCAAAGATTCAAAATATTCTTTTCCATGGGAAAATTACTCAAAGAGAAAAATAATAATAAATAGACAAGGTTAGTCAATAGACATTGGCAGACATGCACTGTTAAAAAATGATACAAATGATTAAAATATTTTCAATCAAACAACTTAAACTTTTGGAATTTGAGCTAATTTAATAAAGTATATAAACATGAGATCAATTTTCAATCTCTTTTTAACCCAAAAATAAAAATCATGTATAATGACTCTAAACCAGGAGAGGACAATGCTGTAAATATCAAAAATCTAAAAAAATGAAGAACAAAAAGAAAAAGATTTTTTAATGCTAAAAATTAATCAATAACATAAAGATTAGAACTTTTTATTCAACTTACAATTTTTCTAGATCTCAAAAAAAGGTATGCTAAAAATCCACTTAACAACCAAAAGTAATATAAACTTTATATAAAAAAAATAGGATTTTCCTAGATTTTAAGATATTTGCCTATTTTTCGTAAATTATATTTTTACCTTACTATGAATAGTCCACGTATATTAGATATTAAACATTATTTTCAATATGAAAAAATTGGAAGTTTTCTCCTCTAAACTCCCGTGTGCACGTGGCCTCAGAGGCATGTAGTCCATCAGGCCCGCAAAGTCATAAATTCTCAATTTTAGATTGTGTAATTGAGAATGTCAAATTCTCTGGAAAAAAACTATCATTTATCATAATTTCAACCCAACTTAAACTTTTGAGAGATAAAAACTTATTGCATGAAAATGTCATAATGTATATATCTAACCTGCAGTAGCTCCAGAGACAAAATTCGAGTCTTTGTAGTGACTTCATCATTATCTTCCTTCAAACTCATCTATAAATATCAAACAAAATCATTTAGAAACTTTGAAAATTCCAATATCTTTGAGAGAATGCTTAGATAACTAACCTTACAAAGAGTGCGAAATACAAGCAAAGCATCACGTTGAACTATGTTCATGCTCTCCAGATCAATACCCCTTTGAAAACAAGCGTAAAAGATCATAGTTTGTTCTAAATAGAAATGAATAAATTGCATTCTACTAAACAATGATATGATAAAATGAATTGTTAAAAATGCATTGCTGAGTCTCTACCTTGTCATCTTTTTACCATCTTCAACCTGCACAGCTTTTTCAAGGACTGCTTCTAAACCCTACAAAACATAATTTTTGGTGAAACTTGACATTTCAAATCTCTTGAAAGTTAATAAAAATAAATGAAAAAACGAGACGATCTTATCAGATATATTGCATTATATTCTAAAAGTATGGATGAGAAGGTGAACCAAGAAAACCAATAATAAAGATAGTAACAAACAAGACATTATCACCTTTATATCAGCACCCCCTGCAAGATTATCAAGTTCCTCAACAGATGCAAGAGAACTGCCTTTGACCTGGTTAAGCACATCTCCTAAAGTCATTTCTTTCAAATTTTGATCCACTGAAGAATCATCTTCAATTTTCGCTGCTGAATTTTCAGAAGTGATTTCTTTATCTCCTATTGGACCAGATGAACTAACCTGAAACAGTTACGACATCTGCGCTCAATAACTTCGTACTTAATGAAAGCAACTACATTTTTCATTCCCTTACGTTAGATTATAAGCCAAATACTATGATAACTTGAATTTCATACCCTGACAGTTTCCATTCTTCTAAATATGATGCTGATCATTTGGGTCAACATTGCTTTTGATGTTGCTTGATTGATTGGACTTTTACTACAAAGTTAAAGAAATAATCATAGATAATAGAATTTGGCATCTGCTGTCATCAACAATATATTAAAAGTACCTATGAAGAGCAATGTTGTAGCAAACTCTAATAACTCCCAGCAAAGGCTCCCCGTGTACTACAATTAAACAAAGATTAGAAAAGATATTTACTTTAACAATTTCAAACACTGTTAGGGATTTCAAAACAAAGTAAGTGATAAAGATAGAATCAGAAACTTGAAGTGCATAAATCATAAACGAAATAAAAATGTGTTTCCAAGTGGCGACTAAGGAGAGTGTCTTCGTAGAGAGAAAAAGAGTCATGGATCCAAATTAAGAATCTAAAGTTCCAGGGTGATACAAGGTACTATCCATCATAGGATCCAAAACATTTTTTTTTAAACTCAAATTCGATATATGCATACCAATAGTTTGTGCTTGATGATAGTATTTTTTCTAGCTGGAAAAGTTTTCGAAAACCATTGTGCCACTACATTTTTATTACGATTTTGAGACAAAAAGAAAAAGAACAAAAAAAAATAAGATTCTTTTAAAATATAATTCGAGTGACTTTTAAAATTATTTGGCTACATCACAATGCTATTTTCTTTGAAGATTTGACAAGAAATAATTGTTTATAGGAGAAGCTTAGATTCCTCATTCCAAATGAACTTAATCAACTAAGCATTTTAGAAAATTTCTTTACCCGACAAAACTCTTAAATATTTTCTTTGGTAGTCAAAATTACTTCCCCTCCTATGTCGAGTCCATTTTACATTTTTTCAGTGCAATTGTTTCTAACATATCAAGAAAAAATGAAAAAAAAAAAATCTAGAAAATACCATATTTTCAAAAAATGTTAAGTTGTTTTCTTAGTTTCTAACTTCATATTCTCTTTTTTTTTTGGAAGCCTACTCTAAAGTAAGCTATCCTTATTGACATAGAATATCTTCCCCACATCAAGAAAATAATTCTTCAAAATAGAATGAGTTAATTTTATGACCTTGAGACCTATTTTGTTTGACCAAAAATAGTCATAGGACTCTTTCAAAGATATTATTTTAATCATTGCGACAATTTGTTTATGGGCACAGGTTAGTGAAGCTCAACATGCTCTTATTGGGGGAAGAAAAGTTCTTGATGTACTCTTCGTGGCGAAAGAGTATGTTAATAGAATATTGACAAGTGGCTTTCTGAGGATTGCTTGCAAGCTACGTGTATAGAAAATGCTTATGATCATTGGGAGTTCCTTCTCTAGTATATAGAGCATATGGGTTAAGGGGTCTAGAGGATAAAAGTTTGAATTTGCACAGCAAGATTTTCCATGCTTCTAAATATGGATTCTTCTATGTTTTTCATGGTCAGAACTTCAAGAAATCTTTGAAGAATTCTACAAGATGATAAAAGCTCAATTCCAAATAACATTCAAGATCCTCAAAACAGATGATGCGAAGGTTATGTCCAAAATGGAACTGTTAATCGATCCACAATCCCTTTGTGCAGATACAACTCGGCAAAATGGAACAATTGAAAGATAAAAATAAGCACCAATTCTAGATGGCAAGAACATGAATTTTACACAATACACATGACAATTTTGGGGAAAAGCTTTACGCACAACATCATATTTAATGCCCGAATGCCCATTCGGGTCTTTTGAATTTCAAACACCAATAGATACATTTCAAAAAATCTGTCTTCATGTGAACTTTTTTCATCCTGACCTCTAAAAAGATATCTGGATAATTATGTTTGTAAATATTAATTTCCATTTATAAGGAAAACTAGATCCTAGAGCTAACAAGTGCATTTTTTTTAGATATCCTCCAAGAAAGAAAGGATACTCCATCCCGGAAGATCTTTGTGACTTTTATCAAACTACTTTGATAGAAAATAAGAGAATAGAACTCACTCCAAAAACTAGTTCAATGAATGAGGGAATACTCCTCATATTTATATAGGACCGTTTTGTTTTGGTTATATCGACGTGGGACAACACCCGCCCACACGTCTAGCGTGATAGATTTTTTCCTCTTCACGTCTAGTGTGTTTAATCGGTCCTCAAATCGTACAGATTTAGCTCTGATACCATGATAAAAAGTGAGGGGGAAGAACTCACTCCAAAAGTTAGCTCAAGAAGTGAGGGAATCTCCTTCGTATTTATACAGAACCATTTTGCTTTGGTTCTGTCGATGTGGGACAACACACTTTTTACTGCCAATCATTTCTTCCCCAATACTTCACCTTAGGGTGAGAAATCTGAAATTGAAGTTTTGTAAAAGTAATATGATGGATGGCGACTTCTTCCTCTCTAGTATTCAGCCTTCATACAAGATCTGCAAATCCTGAACAGCACATATACGTAGCAAAGAATACCAATCTACTGCACGATTCTAGATTATACTCTAACTGAAATAACGATAACAATAATCCAAAATGTTCAACAACGCTCTCACAAATATTCTTCCTATTTATCCTCTCTCTCTCTCTCTCTTCTCTCCTCTAACTAACTTATCAGAACTTTACATAATATTTTCTCTCCCACTCACAACAAATATTCATTTACCTCTCCTTTTGTAATATTTACCAAATAATCTCGATGATGGCGCATCATTACTCCCCCCTTCGAGAACGACCTTGTCCTCAAGGTCAAATGTGGGAACGGAGTTGAATGCTTGAGGCAAGTTCCCAAGAGGCATCCTCTGCAGGTCGGTTCTTCCACTTGACTAGTACCTCCTCTGCTGTATCTTGAATTCTCCTTGCCAGCACCGATTCTAGGAAAGAAACCAATGCAGTCACATTTTCAGCGTCAATAATTACCGATTTTGAAGAAGTTGAATGGGCACTGACAACCTTTTTTAGCTTTGAAATATGAAACACATGATGGATCTTAGACCCCTCCGGCAAATTGAGACGATAAGCCCCCGGACCTATCTTAGGCAACACTTCATAGGTTCATAATATCACGAAGCCAACTTATATTTTCTATTTTGACAAACTGAAAGTTGGCGGTATGGCTAGAGTTTAAGCCAAACCAGATCACCTACTTCGAAATGCCGCTCTAAGCGGGAAGAGTCAGCTTGTTTTTTCATCCGGGCTTGAGCACGATGAAGATTATCCCTAAGAAATCAAAGAAGATCATCTCCATCTTTCAACTATTAGTCTACCAATCCCACATTCGTTTTTCCGCTATAATACCTAAGAAGAATTGGAGGCTTCCCGACCATAAAAGGCTTTAAAAGTAGTCATTTTCGCAGCGCCTTGAAAATTGGTGTTATACCAATATTCCGTCCACCAAGCCACTTCACAATTTAGGTTGCTCTGAAGTGAGGCAACGTAGATATGTTTTAAGCATCGATTAAGAATCTCTGTTTGGCCATTCGACTGAGGATGATACAAAAAAACTCATATGAAGACAGATTTGTTGTCAGCGGAAAAGCTCTTTCCAAAAGTTGCTAGTAAAAACTTTATCACAATCACTAACAATGCTTCGTGGCATACCGTGGAGACGGATAACTTCTTGACAGAAAATTTCAGCCACATCTTTTGCCGTATTTTGTTAAGTGATCTACCACTACTAAAATAGTATCAAATCGGAAGGAGAGGGGTAAACCTTCAATAAAATTCATGAAAATGTCTTCCCACACGAGCTCCGGAGTTTGGAGAGGTTGTAAACGAGCCGTCAAGTTGGTCGATGTCACTTTATTTTGTTGGCAAACATGACAATTAGCAACTGTTTGTTGGATGTCTTTACAAAGCCCCTTCCAAAACACATTGGCGCTGATCCGTTTATAAAACCGCCAAACACCGGAATGTCCCACAATCGGGGACTTGTGGAATTCGTTCAGCAACTTTGATTTCAAGGAAGACGTTGTTGGAATCAAAACTCTACCCTTGAACAACAAAATATCATTGTGTAGTTCATACCTAGGGTCCGTATTTTTTGCCAGACAATATCGCAGCTTTAATTTCCTTAAGAAACGGATCCGCATATATTTCTTTTGCCAAAATAGAAAAATCAAGAATTTTGAGCTAGAAATGGGCATTAATAAATATGAATCAGACCAATCACCTCTTCGAGATAAAGCGTCGCCGACTTTATTCTCCTTTCCAAGCTTGTAAACAATCGAAAAATCATAGCTGATTAATTTAATCAGTCACTTGTGTTGTTCTGGTATCCGTTGATCCAGCAAGAACTTCAGGGATTTTTTATCCGTAAAAATTGTGAATTTACGACCTAGCAGGTAAGCCCGCCATTTTTTTACAGCCAACACAAGAGACATCAATTCTCGCTCATAAACCGATTTATCCCGAGTCTGGGAAGATAAACCTTTGCTGAATAAGGAAATTGGATGCCCATTTTGCATTAAAACTGCCCCCAAGCCATCCTCCGAAGCATCCACCTCGACTTCAAAGTGCTGTTCAAAATTTGGCATGGCCAAAAACTGGGGTTTGTGTCATAAGATGCTTGAGGGTGTCAAAAGCCAATTCTGCTTCATTAGACCACTGGAATTTATTCTGTTTAAGCAGATCCGTCAAAGGGCGAGCTATGTTACCGTAACCTTTTACAAACCGTCTATAATACACTTTCGTGTACTAGCTAAAACGTTACGTATGTCTGCTGGAGACCATATTCACTCTGGTACCGTAGTATGTAAATTTGAAGGGACTCTCTATCAGCGAGAATTGATGTCTTTAGACTTTGTCGATCTACTACGTGATGATTATATTGAAAAAGATCGAGACCGCCGTATTTATTTCACTCAAGATTGGGACTCTCTATCAGGTGTTCTACTTATAGCATTCATGTTTGGCATATGCCCGCTCTGATCAATATCTTTGGAGATGATTTTGTACTACAATTTGGTGAAGGGACTTTAGAGCACCCTTGGGGAAATGCACCTAGTGCCGTAGCTAACCGAGTAGCTCTAGAAGCACGTGTACAAGCTCGTAACGAGGGACGTGATCTTGCTCGTGAGAGTAATGAAATTATCTGTGAGGCGAGTAAATAGAGTCTCGAACTAGTTGCTGCTTGTGAAGTATAGAATGAGATCAAATTTGAATTTCTGGCAATCAATACTTTGTATCCAATAATTACTCTTCGTTCTTTATATTTGAATTTTTCGGCTCAATATGGTCGCCTCACACCTTGCCACCCGTCGTCTCAGTTTTAGCCTCCGCCCACCGATGCTTCCATCATAGGGTTTTGCCCTTAGTTCAGGCGTCACCCATAGTCTTATCTCGCTTTCAGCTTGTGCACAGTAGCTTCCCTCTTCTAAAAGAGAGTCTGCGTGTCTTCTTTGGAAGTCTTCAATGAAGCTCCAAGTTCGTCTGTATTTTCATTTGGTTGTTGCCTCTGGTTCCGACGAAGCTTCCTTAGTACCCAACACTAGTCTTTTATGACGGCTTCACAAACCCTTATAGCAAAAGTTAATATTGAGACTGAGAGTGTTGGCTATTTTTTGAGGCTATCTAGCTTCATCGCAATGTTGTTATCTTCGATTTCTAAAGGCTATCAAAGACCGGATTTGGAAATCCAAGATTTCTGTTGCCCTTAAATCAAAGGATGTGTTTTTAGATCATTAGATGTATTTTAAATTAGTGACATATTAAGATAGATTTTATTTCCTTTCTTCGAGAATATTCTGTATAGCTTGTTTAGGTTTTCTCAATAACTGTGATTGAGAAAATTTTCAAATTTGTTTCCGGACTTCATACAAAATGGTTCACCAATTAACAAAACTACTCTAGTTATCAAGACATTGCAATTTCAATAATATGACAGCTCCATAGAAATAAAACAACTAAACGACACACGAACAGAAAATAAAAACGCCACATGTGCACCAGCCCGAAAAACACCATGAGCAACTCACTCGAAAAATAGACTACTCTAGTCTCTATAGAGTAATTTTCTTAAACAATATTCAATGATCTTAACTCACTCCCCTTCCCTGTATTTATAATCAATTAATCTTAATATTAATATCTAAATTAACCTCCTAATATATTCCCAACAACGTAAAAATTGACACATTTTCTCCATTCAAAATACGACTTAAAATTTTATGATATCATCCCTTAGGATGGCACTAACACATATAATCATGACAATATTTCATATCAGACAGTAACAAACAATATCTTTAACATCACGGTATCACTCATCATAGTGGAAAATGGATACACTTTCTCCATTCTAAACATGATACAAAAATCCATGATATCATCCCTTAAGATGGTGCTTAGACAAATAGTTCTGACTACATCTCCTTTCAAACCGTAGCCAACAATAAAAAGTTGTACCATTGAAAAATAATAGAAAACTCAATAGGAAAATGAGCATATATAGAATGAGGAAACTGTTCTAGTACACCAACAGTAACAAACAATAAAAAGTTGTACCGTTGAAAAAAAAATAGAAAACACTAAAGCAAAATGACCATATATAGAATGAGGAAACTATGCTTTTAGACCACTACTAAGAAGCCATAATCCACCCGAATCCAGAGGGATACACATTACAGTTACAGTACACAATATGTGCACTTTAACAACAGTTTACATAGAGTTAGCTTTCTATGCAGACAGAAAACATGCATATCAAGCTTAAGTTAACAAGGAAAATGGAACCAAAGAAAAGCCTAACTCCTTAACATACCTCGGAACTTTGTGGATGCTACAGCAGTAAGAAGTACCTTTAACACCTGTAGAATGGTACTGGACGTTGTCCCTTCTATACTGTTAATAATAGAAAGCCACAAACACAGAGAAAAATGACCAATATACAAGCATGTACCTGTCTGGTGATGAGTTGTCTATACCACTGCAAACCATGTTTAGAATGTCTGCAAAAAGCATTTCATTTTTACCTCCATCCAGACCAGGGTCTCCCTCTAAATGATCATATGCAATGAGTTTCTGCGCTTTGCATGCATACAAAGTATTTATTTAATATAACATCAAAGGTAAAGTCCAATGCTTCCACTAAGTTTTATAAAGTCCAATTTAACCAGAAACGAAATGACGTACATGAAGACAATCCAAAGCAAGCTCTATAACTTTCAAATTCTTGGTCCCAAATGCAATTCGAAGAGGATTCAAAACTAGCTCTGCAGAAGGTCCTTCTAAGGTTTGACCAGCATTTGCCAAAATAGTTGTAATAGATTCGCCTGGACTATCTTTACTGTCAACATTCTCATCCTTCTCAACATTTTGGGCATCTGCGCCAGAGTGATCTGGCTCTGTTTCTATTTCTGCAACACCTTTTTCTGTTTCAATTGAACTTCAGACCAAACATAAAAATAACATGAGAAGTTAGAGTCAAATTATATGTGGTAAAACTCAAAGATAATGGAATTAAAAGAAGCCCGTCCAACAACACTCGGTCACTTAAGATACATATCAATTAAAGAGGAATCTCAGAAACAAAAATTACAATTCATATGAGTTATCAAAGTGAGAACCGAGAAAAAGTATTACTAGCCATAAAACTATTTACAATTTATCCCTGGTACAGTACACAATGTAAAATAACCTGGGCTTGTTAATATGGTTATCTAATAAGTTCAATAGTGCAACTAATTTAAATGACGAAATGAACCAAATAGAAAATAAAGTAAACTACAAAAAAAACAGACCTTACATCTCCCGTGGAATTTGATGCTTGATTTGTATTGTTTGATGAAGACTGAGTTTTGCTGCCCTCTTTCGTGCAATCTGAATGGAACATAAAAACAAGTACGTTAGAATGGTTAAAGTCTTAACTTAACACCTGATCACAAAAATAAGGGGAAAAAAAGTGTTCACTTAACACAAATAACAAAAACTTCAATTAGACATTTATACCAAAAAGCCAAGCAAATAAATTTGGCATTAAACCTAACTTTATTTGCTTTCAAATGGGACAAACTCAATGGCTCAAATCAACACATAATATATTTACTTGTGTAATGTTTACTCGGTAACTATTTGTTAATACGGAACAGAATAGTCACTAAAGAAACTCAGATTTCACTGTAAGTTACTAAAAATGCAAAGCAAAACAGAGGTGAATGTACATGAATATGTTCCTTCTCTCTTTGAACAAATAAAAAAACATCCAAAATTTAAAATATGAAACTACTCAATCAGCAAACTGAAGATACAATACGACAACCATTAATTCAGAAACATAGCAAAACGCATCCTAAAGGAGAGAAAGCCCACTCAAATAACGAATTACAGGGGCAACATAGAAAAAAGGAGATCTCAAATCGAATCTTGAAAAAATGAACAAGATGAATGAAAATTGCGCTAAGTACCTATATATGCCTGAACAGCTTTGTGAAGGTCGGGGTACTTTTTGCCACCAGAGCATTCTTTGAGCATAGACTCGAATGCTCGGGTAACAAAACCTCCAGCAGCCATATCTCCGACGTTGCGTTTCTTGACTATTGCTTAAGGCTGCTTTCTACTCTGAGGAACTCCGGCGGGGAATTGAGCAGATCGGAATCAATTTCCCGTCGGAAAAAGCAGAGGATGGCAGAAGGAAGGAAGTCGCCGGATCTGGCTCCTGCAAAATGAACCGGGTTCACCGGATCACAATTTACTAACGTGCAAGTGAAACTTGAGTCGGCATCCGATTTTTGGGCAATGTTGAGTAGATATATAAAATAAGCGGGCCTGAACGAACCGCCCCAGCCCAATCTGTTATAGTAAATGGGTTGGCCATCCAGGTTAACAGTTTGAGCGGAAACTATTAATTTAAGAATAATGTTATGTTTATTCTTCTATTCTATTATTTAACAATACTTGTCGATATGTCAAACATTGATTTGTGCAATTTATGAACTTCAAATTAATCGTTTAAACTCTAATTTTTTTTTACTAATTGAACATCAAATTTTGCACTGTGAATAAATTAAATTAGATCACGTTAAAATTTGACCCTAATTGGTCTTGCTTCAATTGGAACTAAATTGATCGATATTATAATATTTATAAATTTTTTAATTTTAATTTAAAAATTACAAAAAAAAGAAACTACCAAACTAGTCTAAACGGACTCGAAATTGAGTCCAAACCGAAAAATCTAATATGAAACCGAACCAAAACCAAATTGAGAAAAACGAAAAAAAATTGATTCAAAATTCCTGTTGTTTCATGGTAAAAAGTTCGAGATTTATTTTGTGACAACAACGGTTCAAGGTTTTAAATTAAACGGTTTTCAAAGTTTGAGATTCATTTTAATTAAAAAAAAAATCAAAATTTAAGTTGAACAAACTCTTAAAAGTTAAATATGTAATTTGTACTTTACCTGTGTTAAGTCATCCATAAAAAGTTTATAAGAAAAAAATCATTAGTTTTTTATATAATATATCTTACTATATTTTGTGTAAGTTTTGTTTACATGTAGGATATAAATTTTACGTCATTTCTGTTAACCCTTGAAGCTTTCGCGACATTGGCCTGCAAGTGTATTGAGAAATTAACTGTAAAGTATTTTGCCAACAATTTCTTGATAAAAAAAGTCAATAGAACAATTTGAATTTAGTAAGTACGAATGATAGATACTGTAATTTATATTTATTTAAGAAATAAACTTCAAACTCTCGCTCGTAATTTAAACACTATCGTTAAAATTTCTATTGATTGATTCGAGTACGTCTCTTTCGATGTCTTAAGGAGCCGATTTAATGGCGATAAAGATAAAAGATTAAAACTTAAGCACCTAGTAACATTGGCAAGATATCAAAGCTTAAAACAACACAACAAAAGACCTACAGTTTGGAGAAGAAAACTAAAACTATGCAACTCCTGAGCTTCGCAACCAAGGAAAGGGTATTTGAAGGAGAAAGACTTGCAGGCAAAAACTGATTAAAATTTAGGGTTCTAAAAGTGGGGGAACTAGTTTTGGGAAAGGACATAAACTAAACCTTATCTAAGAGCCAAACAATTCATAATGCCAACGGAGTATGAACCCAGACAAAGTTATGGTTTTCGACTTAAGAAATTATGCAAATTTCCGGGTAAAAGTCGATGAATTTCATCGTCAGCCCAACCATCGAGCCTTTCATCCAACAAAGAAAATCATCGGTTGGTGAAAGGTAATGAGGAGTATCGAGTTTTGATACCAAACATAGAAGGAACATATATTTCCTAAAGCTAAGCTGAGAGATGAAAAGAGGTCACCTACATATGCATACACCAAGAAATTCTACAAATCAACCAATATAAAACATCATCAACACGCCTAACACAAATAATACATAAACATATAAATTTTTTTTTAACGCCAATTCTGTTGGGCCCATAAATAGTAAAACTTTTCTACATAATCAAAGCACATAAATAAAGTTGATCACACTTACGAGGTAGAAAGGTCGAAAAGGCGCTATTTGATATCACGCTCAATGCATGACTTTTGGAACAGGACGACACCGAGGGCAACAAGAGAGGCATAAACAGAATTTGGGAGTCTCTGAACCATCTTGCCAACACCAGGGACCCCTTCTGTTGCCTTCTTTGTGGCAACTGCGACAGTTGGTGCTACAACCAGAGCTAGAATCAGTCCCTGACTAACAACTATAAAAGTATCTGATGTCAATTTCTGAATAAAAGTCACAAATTCTTCCTCGTCAATTTCACCATCAAGGTTGATATCACATTCCTGCATGCGTGGGCATCAAAACTTTCAAAGATCAGCACCATATATGTCAACAGTAGCATTGAGCTAGAAATATAAACAAAGAAGGTCAGCAAGAAAAACAATCGTGTACAGGCCGTCATTCTTTACCGAGTGTATTTGTTATCAAACCAATAGCTCTCCCCCAACAAAATTTTTGATGATTTTAGTTTTCAATTGTCCTCAAAACTCATCTTATTTTGTGTTTCAAATACAACAAAAAAGAAATGATTCAAAAATTTGCACGATTTTTTGTCAGATAGGCCATTTTTTCTCGCCTCCATTCTAGCGGTACCATCTCTACTATCTACAAAATTTCTCATCCTATCCCTAGCTCATTTGAATTTCCATAAAGTTCTAAATGTATAAGTAATGAACAAGAAAATGATGCAGCCAAACAAAATCTACTTTAACTCGTTGTAATTGGGTTCCACGTGTTCAAAATAAAGGTTTTTGACAACATTAAACTATAAATGGATGTCTTTTTTAACATACCTCGAGCTGTCTATTGGAATGCTGATATATCACATAAATATTGTTGCTAAATGAAATTGAGTTTTAGTTCCAATTTTCTCTCTAATTTTCAATGCCAATTTTTTTCTTATTGCTAATCAAATTGTTTATACAAAAAAGAGAATGCACAAAGGATCAGGGCTAGAATAAAAAACACTTTTACACAAAAAAAGTTGACAAAAATTCGCTTATCGTCTTAACTTCTCTTCCACCAAGGAAAGTTTTACAAAAAGAAAGCATCATGTAAAATATTACAAAACTATTTTTCAGACATTCTTAGTTAATCAACACGTTATTTACTATTTTTTCTCCAATTATTTGTCAAGTTGTTAATACTGTTTGATTTCTTTCTAACTCAAACCATCTTCAGCATCATTGAAGGATTTTTTTTTTTTTTTTTTTTTGATACAATCATATATTACTGATAAGGGAGAAGCTTAAAGTAAGAAGGAAATTCAGCACAAAAGAACATATAAAATCAACATCCAAATCTCCTGTTGCCTTCATCCGCTTATTATGTAATATAAAACATTACCACATCCTTCAAGGCGGTCTAAGTTTAACTCAAGATATAAGCTCTGTAAATGCAAGAATTTGCATTAGTGTTGGCATGTGATTTTTTGGCAATTTATTATAAAAATAATATTTTATTCAAGTGGTGATTTATGACTTGACAATCAAGAAACCGCCCAATCCGATTATGGGAAGATATTATAGAAGTAATAATGATGATTCTATGGAAGAGAAAAATAAGGAAACAACATTATTTGGAAAGATTGAATAAGGTATATGCACTTGTTTTTTGGAAAAGTTTTATTTGGAAAGCCGATTTGTTGTAGATTTGACATGATTTGCTGGGCTCTGACTTCCCATGATTAATGGGATGCTTTCCTGAATTTTTGGGCGAAAATCTGTGCTGTTATGGAAACTTTCCTAAAGTGTCACATGAGGTGTCACATAACCGAATTTGTTAAGATTGTGTTTCCTTATTCCATGCGGCGGTAAATCCGATTTGGTAACTGAATGAATTAAAGATATGGAAGTTACCAATATTATTTAAAGCCTTCGTTTTTCTGAAGAAGGCTGCTGAAGCCATTATTATTGAGAGCGAAAAGTTTTTTATTCTTCCGGGCGATTTTATTCTATACCGACGTTTGCGTGTATTCTGCAATAGTTGATCCTTTCATTCACGCCTACTGTGAGTCGTCGGTGATTGTTCTTCAGCGGACGACGGAGTTTTGTTTTACACGTGTGAAGGTTTTCTTCCTTTTTTCGAGCCGTCGGTTTTCTTTCACGCCCTACGTTTCTGCGTATGGGTTTGTGATTGTTTTGTACACTCGACCTAATCTGTGGATTTCATTGTTTTATTGAGTGTGCTGTGTGTTGCATCCGAAGACTACGATCTGGTGTTCCAGGAGGTGTCACAGGAGGCAATATTCCTTGTTCTTCATTGAAGCTCTGTCTCGGGAGGAGACAGCATCTGAACTCGTGAGGAGTTCTGTTTCTTAGACAAGGGGAGCTTGTCGTTCGTGATCGTGGGCGAGGGGATCTTGCCATAACACGGGTTTCGGGAGGAACCAACAACGAGGGGATCTTGTTGTTATCTAGATCTCGGGAGAGGTCGTTCTAAAGTCGAGGGGATCTCGCAAAAACTGTCTCGTTGAGGAAGTTAGCTAGAGGCGGCGACAAAGATAAGAGGGAGTCTTTATTTGTATAAGTCCGAGTTTTTCTTGTAACTTTGTTAACTCAAGGAAAAGTTTTTATATCTGGGCGTGGCCCCGCAGACGTAGGCTGGTTGCCGAACTGCGTTACCAACCTCTTGTGTCATTTATTTCCGTACTTTTTATATCGTTCATCGTTACTTTAAAATCGGTGTCACACAAGGATCCTTGTGTGACATCACTGAACTGATCTTAAACTTTCAATTGGTATCAAAGCAGATCGCTTCTGTTTCTTAAGCGGGATCCGAGGGACAAGATCTCAGTTCGTGTGCGATGGACTCTATGAAAGAAGGAGGTTCTACAATGCGTCCGCCATTATTAGATGGGAGTAATTATGCGTATTGGAAGGCAATGATGAGAGCTTTCATCAAAGCCATTGATGAGAAGGCTTGGAGATCTATTCTTACAGGTTGGAATCCGCCTACACTTACTGATAAAGATGGTATTATTTCTCCTAAGCCGGAAGTCGATTGGACGATAAATGAGGATGCCTTGGCAAATAATAATTCAAAAGCTCTTAATGCTATTTTCAATGGCGTTGATCCCGTGCAATTCAGACTTATCTCAACATGTGAATCCGCAAAGAGAGCATGGGAAATTCTTCAAACTACCTATGAAGGGACATCTACGGTAAAGTTGTCTAAAATGCAAATGCTAACCACTCGGTTTGAGAATCTGAAAATGCAGGAAGATGAGACCATTGGGGAGTTCAACTCAAAATTATGTGACATAGCTAATGAGGCTTTTGCTCTCGGAGAGGTGATTTCCGAAGAAAAGCTTGTACGAAAAACACTACGATCTTTACCACAAAGATTTGCTTATAAAGTCACTGTCATAGAAGAAGCCAAAGATGTGTCAAAAATGAAGCTAGAGGAGTTAATGGGATCTCTCAGAACTTTCGAAATGAATATTGGAGGAGAGACCGAAAATAAAAAAGCAAAGGGAGTTGCTTTAAAATCAGAGGTACAAAATCACAGCAAGCATGATGAAGATGACTTGGAGGAATCTCTAGCCCTGCTCTCGAAGAATTTCAGCAGAGTTATGAAGCGATTCGGAAGGAATACACGCAGTGTCAAGCAGGGTGTCACACACTTCAAAAATGGTTCTTCAAGCAACAAGAAGCAGAGAGAAGAAACTAATGGGTCTGATCAACCATTAAAGAATAAAGGTATTCAGTGCAGAGAATGTGAAGGATTTGGGCACATACAGGCAGAATGTGCAAACACCTTGAAGAAAAAGAAGAATTCTCTGAATGCAACCTGGAGTGAGGATGAGTCTGAAAACGAAGATGAATTTCAGAGCAATCATGTGGCGCTTGCTGGAAAGATAGAATGTGAAGAAAATGGCAGTGTTATACAGGGTGTCATAGACGGATTTTCTAGTAATAGTGATGAAGATGAAGAACCAGTCACAGAAGAAGATCTTATTGGAGAATATAAGTTTCTGCATGAGAAATGGACCGAGCTTGTTCAAGTAAATCAGCTTCTACATGCACAGATTAGAAATTTGAAGGATGAGAAGAACAATCTTCAAAATGTTATTGATGATTTGGAGATAAAGCTGAAAACAAGTCAGGATGAATCTAATGATCTAACCAATGAGATAAGCCTCATGAACAAGAATGTCAAAATGCTGAATTCGAGTTCTTCTAATCTCGATGATATTTTAAATGTCGGCAAATCAAGCGTAAATCAGTTTGGACTGGGATTCAAAGGTGAAAGTTCAGGTTCAAAGACTGTTGCAGTAAAGGAAAATCGCTTTGTGATGAAGTTCGTAAAGGGAAGCTCATTGTCACAGCCAGTGTCACAGCAGGTGTCAGACAAGGGCTTTGATCACAAAGGAAAGCAAGTTGCAAACGGAATGCCAAGAACTGACAGAAAATCAAATTCTTATAACTTCTATCATGCCTCAAGCAGTAAAGGTAACAAGTATGTTTATGTATGTCATTATTGCCAACGTCATGGTCATATTCGTTCTACATGCTTCAACTATCTTGCGGATCTCAGACTTGGTACTGTTAGAAATACTTCTTCCTACAGATTCCCTTATCAGAAATGGGTGAAGAAAAGAAATGCTTCTTCCTACAGATTTCCTTATCAGAAATGGGTGAAGAAATCAAATTTAAAGTGCAATGTTACACATCTCTCACTAAAGGCGATCGGAACCAATGCATGGTATTTTGATAGTGGCTGCTCTACACATATGACAGGTGAAGAGAAATACTTGAAGGATATTGTACCTGAATCCGTGGGAAAAGTTACATTCGGCAACGGTGTCACATCGAATGTCATTGGCAGGGGAACGTTGAATGTTCCTGGTTTACCACAGTTGAGTAATGTTTTATTGGTAAATGGTTTGAAGTCCAACCTAATCAGTATTAGCCAGCTTTGTGATCAAGATCTGAATGTGCAATTTACGAGAGAAAGATGTGTTGTGTCCGATCAAAACAAAAATTGTGTTATTGAAGGAGTTAGATCATCGGACAATTGTTATCTTATTTATTCCTCGTCTACCTGCCTTCGGTCGAGAATGGAAGACACTATCTTATGGCATAGAAAGTTGGAACATGTTAATTTCAGAATGCTGGAGAAGCTTGTTTCGAAAGGTACTGTTCGAGGAATTCCTGAATTAAAATTTGATGAAGACAAATTATGCGGACCATGTCAAATCGGAAAGCAAACGAAGGTGTCTCACTCGGTGTCACAGGGTTCCACAACTACCCGGGTTCTTGAATTACTTCACATGGATCTAATGGGGCCGATGCCTGTTGAAAGTATTGGAGGAAAACGTTACGTATTCGTTACTGTTGATGATTTTTCACGCTATACATGGGTGGAGTTTCTAAGAGAAAAGTCCGACACGTTCAAAGTTTTCAAGACAATGTGTACTCGACTACAACGCGAGAAAGACTCTGTTATTTTGAAAATTATTCGTATCCGCAATGACCATGGAAGAGAGTTTGAAAACTCTGAGTTCTCGGATTTCTGTAAGCATTTCGGAATTGCTCATGAATTCTCGGCACCAAAAACTCCTCAACAAAACGGAGTCGTTGAAAGGAAGAATCGTACATTGGCAGAAATGACTCGAGTAATGCTACATGAAAGAGATGTTCCTCAAAAATTCTGGGCTGAGGCTATGAATACAGCTTGTTATACCATTAATCGGGTGTATCTCCGCGGCAAAACTTCTATGACACCCTATGAGATATGGAAAGGTAAAACTCTGAATCTTTATTATTTTCATCCTTTTGGCAGCCTCTGCTTTGTGTTGAATGACAGGGAACATAGGGGGAAACTTGATCCCAAGAGTAATGAGGCAATCTTTCTCGGTTATGCTACAAATAGTCGTGCCTATCGGGTTTACAACAAAAGAACTCGAACTGTCATCGAATCTGCAAATGTTCAAGTGGACGACTCTCTGGACACATCTCATAATCCAAAAGATGATGCAGATCACATTTTAATTAATGAAGGTGCTAGTGTTCCACCCGGTGTCACAGAGGGTGTCTCAGGCGGTGTCCCAGATCAAACAGAGACTGTTGATGAAGGAGAAGCTGATATCACACACCACAGACAACCATCTACACGTGTTCAGAAGAATCATCCTACAGATGAGATTATTGGTGGTCTGAATGATTGTATACGAACTAGAGATAAGCCGAGGATGAATTATCGAGACATGATCCAAATGGCATGCTTTACATCAACGCTCGAGCCAAAGAATGTGAAAGAAGCATTGCTAGATGAGTACTGGATAGGAGCTATGCAAGAAGAACTCAGCCAATTCTCCCGAAATCAAGTTTGGGATTTAGTACCGTGTCCTCCCGATGTGAACGTTATTGGTACTAAGTGGATTTTCAAGAACAAAACCGATGAGCATGGCAATATTACTCGCAACAAAGCTCGGCTAGTAGCTCAAGGATATTCTCAGATTGAAGGGATTGACTTTGATGAAACTTTTGCTCCGGTTGCTCGGCTTGAATCCATTCGACTTTTGTTGGCTATCGCTTGTGTTATGCGGTTTAAATTATATCAAATGGATGTGAAGAGCGCGTTTCTCAATGGATTTCTTAATGAAGAGGTTTATGTTGCTCAACCAAAGGGCTTTGAAGACCCTCATCATCCCGAGTACGTTTATAAATTGAAGAAGGCGTTATACGGGCTCAAACAAGCCCCCCGTGCATGGTATGAACGACTCACACAATATTTATTAACCAAGGGATATGAGCGAGGGGGAGTAGATAAAACCCTTTTTGTCCGGCGTGCCAAAGGTCAGTTTTTACTTGCTCAAATATATGTTGACGACATAGTGTTTGGCTCGGTGTCACAGGCGATGGTGGATGAGTTTATTGCTCAAATGACCGGTGAATTCGAGATTAGTATGGTTGGAGAACTCACTTATTTTCTTGGACTTCAAATTCAGCAAGCAACGAATGGTATTTTTATCTCTCAAGCCAAATATGCCAAGACTTTATTGAAAAAATTCAATCTCGAGAATGCACGCCCGCGTAGAACACCCCTTGGGACACACGAGAAAATCTCTAAAGATGAAAAGGGTATTGCTGTTGATCCACGTTTATATAGAAGCATGATTGGAAGTCTACTATATCTCACTGCCAGCCGACCAGATATTTGCTATAGCGTGGGTTTATGCGCTCGATTTCAAGCCAATCCGAATGAGTCACACCTAGTGTCGGTTAAACGAATTCTGAAATATGTCAGTGGCACAACTGATTATGGCATCTGGTATTCTTTTGATTCTAATGCTAATCTGGTGGGTTATTGTGATGCTGACTGGGCAGGAAGTTCCGATGACCGAAAAAGCACTTCGGGTGGATGTTTTTATGTTGGACACAACTTGGTGTCTTGGTTTAGCAAGAAACATAATTCTATTTCTCTATCTACAGCTGAGGCAGAGTATATAGCAGCAGGTAGCAGTTGTACGCAGCTTCTTTGGATGAAACAAATGATGAAAGACTATGGTGTCACACAGGGTGTCATGACCCTTTATTGTGATAATTTGAGCGCTATCAATATTTTGAAAAATCCTGTTCAGCATTCACGGACAAAGCATATTGACATACGACATCATTTTATTTGATCTTTAGTGGAGGACAAAATTATTGATTTGGAGCATATGGTGACCGAAAAACAAATTGCCGATATTTTCACCAAGGCGTTGGATGGTGTAAGGTTTGAAGAGCTGAGGTCTGCCCTAGGCCTCTGTGTTATGTAAGCTGGTTATTGCTTTTATTTATTAAAAAAAAAAAAAAAAAAAAAAAAAATCGCCACTTGCATTAGGCGTTTGTTTTTTTATTTTGGCGATCTATTGTGTATTGCTCATCCTTTGATGAAAGTGATCATTCTAAATATTATGATATTCTGTGGAGCAACACCGTATGCGACATGCAAAAATTGGAAGTCTATTTTTAATGAAGTTTGGAGCATCGCTAGTATATTGGGTTTATTTCCCAACTTGCAAAGATTTGAATTATTCCTCAAAGATTCATTATACTGTTTATGGAGGAGATCAGGAATAGCTACAAGCTTTTGGCAAGTGATCAGGTTAATTTCTTGAATGGTGTTCCTGAGGATGTTCCAGCAGGTGGGCAAGATAGTGCTTAACATTGGACTATTTCAGTAATATGGTAATTCTCTGAATATTTTCTGTGATTCTTATGGTACTCGTTAATTACTCTATCTGCATCTGGATATAATATTTTTTTACTATATTGACTCTGTGGATATATCGTTTGGTGGATACTATACCTTTACTATGATTATTGTATGTTTACCTTGGTGCGTACATGAATGGTTATGCTGCTGGTGGTATTTTTGAGAGAAAGAAAGTTATCAATGTGAAGGAACGGGTTAAGGAGACCAAAATTGTTGAAAAGTCAGGAGTTTCAATCGGTGTCACTGGGGTGTCAGACGCATCTTGCCCCATGGAAAAGATTTTCCAGCTTCACAACTTACGGATAAGTATGAAATTCTTCATGCCGACTTCTCATGGAACTGGTGTTAACAAGAAAATAGCGGCCTTACTGTTCAAAATTGGAAATTCAATATCTTTTGATTTTATTTGATCAAATTATGACACATGAAGACGGCAAGAATACACGGTCAGCTCTCCTATTTCCCTCTCTTATATATGGAGATTCTGGTGCTTATCTGAATATTATATATTCTTGATTTTGGCTATCTCCCTATGGTGATTATTTGGTGATTATGTTGCTGTTATAGTAGTTGTTATTCCCTTATATATATATGTTTGTCTTTTTATGGCAAAAAGGGGGAGTATTTTGGATTTTGGATTTATGGATTTATGGTGATGAGCTCTGATCTTTGATGATGATATTATGAGTAATATATTTTGATGATGTTTTGAAGCCATCAATCCAGGGGGAGAAAATTCAGGGGGAGTTCTTGAAATTATTGATTATATTGATTTTGCCAAAAAATGCCAAAGGGGGAGATTGTAAATGCAAGAATTTGCATTAGTGTTGGCATGTGATTTTTTGGCAATTTATTATAAAAATAATATTTTATTCAAGTGGTGATTTATGACTTGACAATCAAGAAACCGCCCAATCCGATTATGGGAAGATATTATAGAAGTAATAATGATGATTCTATGGAAGAGAAAAATAAGGAAACAACATTATTTGGAAAGATTGAATAAGGTATATGCACTTGTTTTTTGGAAAAGTTTTATTTGGAAAGCCGATTTGTTGTAGATTTGACATGATTTGCTGGGCTCTGACTTCCCATGATTAATGGGATGCTTTCCTGAATTTTTGGGCGAAAATCTATGCTGTTATGGAAACTTTCCTAAAGTGTCACATGAGGTGTCACATAACCGAATTTGTTAAGATTGTGTTTCCTTATTCCATGCGGCGGTAAATCCGATTTGGTAACTGAATGAATTAAAGATATGGAAGTTACCAATATTATTTAAAGCCTTCGTTTTTCTGAAGAAGGCTGCTGAAGCCATTATTATTGAGAGCGAAAAGTTTTTTATTCTTCCGGGCGATTTTATTCTATACCGACGTTTGCGTGTATTCTGCAATAGTTGATCCTTTCATTCACGCCTACTGTGAGTCGTCGGTGATTGTTCTTCAGCGGACGACGGAGTTTTGTTTTACGCGTGTGAAGGTTTTCTTCCTTTTTTCGAGCCGTCGGTTTTCTTTCACGCCCTACGTTTCTGCGTATGGGTTTGTGATTGTTTTGTACACTCGACCTAATCTGTGGATTTCATTGTTTTATTGAGTGTGCTGTGTGTTGCATCCGAAGACTACGATCTGGTGTTCCAGGAGGTGTCACAGGAGGCAATATTCCTTGTTCTTCATTGAAGCTCTGTCTCGGGAGGAGACAGCATCTGAACTCGTGAGGAGTTCTATTTCTTAGACAAGGGGAGCTTGTCGTTCGTGATCGTGGGCGAGGGGATCTTGCCATAACACGGGTTTCGGGAGGAACCAACAACGAGGGGATCTTGTTGTTATCTAGATCTCGGGAGAGGTCGTTCTAAAGTCGAGGGGATCTCGCAAAAACTGTCTCGTTGAGGAAGTTAGCTAGAGGCGGCGACAAAGATAAGAGGGAGTCTTTATTTGTATAAGTCCGAGTTTTTCTTGTAACTTTGTTAACTCAAGGAAAAGTTTTTATATCTGGGCGTGGCCCCGCAGACGTAGGCTGGTTGCCGAACTGCGTTACCAACCTCTTGTGTCATTTATTTCCGTACTTTTTATATCGTTCATCGTTACTTTAAAATCGGTGTCACACAAGGATCCTTGTGTGACATCACTGAACTGATCTTAAACTTTCAAGCTCTTCTTGTTTTTTTTTTTTTTTCAAAACGTAATCCATTTATATTAATTCATTAAGATGCACAATCATATGAATTCAATCAAGTGAGCAATCAATAATTGTTTGAAGTCAAGAAAGTACCAGAATCATAGCTCTGACTTGGTCCTTTGAGGGTGGATCGAAATGAGGCCCAGGCAACCGCTTGTTAATATCACTGCCATACCGATTAAGAAATTCCGAGTGGATAAAGATCACTGATCAATTGGAAAGAACACCATATTTTAGGTTAAAAAAGTAGAGCTTCTTACTTGTACACAAGGAGAACAGCAATATATAAATCTTCAAAACTCAAATTCGCCTTCCCGTCTTGATTCTTGAAACGATTAAAAATCTTATCAGTTATTTTCCTCACTTGCCTCTGTCTCCATTGCTTGCCTGCACAACATTAGGCAGTCTAAAGCAAAAACAAACCAACTACGAATTCTCACCAATAGCAGGAGGCAGAACTATGCTACTTCATAAGCCTATTGCCTCCATTAAAAGGACAAAAAAAGAAACTCGATTGCTTCAATAATTTATGCTTCCAAACATAGAATTGAACCGCAAAACAAACGAGACAAGTAAACATTAGCGAAAACTAAGCAGATATAAAACGAAAAATGGACTGAACCAGTGATAGACCTTGAATTCTTTCCAACACCTGACCCATGGCCGACGCTACACAAGAACGACGCAGAACTCAGCCACTTCACGGAATCACATGGATTTGCAAGGAAGATAGGCGAGAGAGATGAGATCGTCTACTTGCCCATCTACTGGAGAATAATACAACATGCAATAACAACGAAGCAACAACCTCTCCCGTAGGTCAAATCTCAAATGCTTGGAACTGTTTACACGATTGGGAGGCGTACTGACATAGAAATAGAGTCGCCCACAGATGAACCCTGCTCTTTGTGATATTTTGTCCTACCAGATCCAAGAGCTCATTTGTCAGTTATATTTAATTCAATTCCATAAATATTTCAAAATAATATATACAGGTCAAACGAGTTAACTCGCTTGTTTGGATTGGCACTTGGCAGGCTAACGGGAGTTGTTATATACTTACACGAGTTAGTTTATGACTGTAGTTAATCGAGTTGACTCAGTTTTAATTAAGTGAATCTAACCTAGTTTAAGATTTCAAGTCACGAGCTTGACGAGATATCTCATCCAACTTGCTCGGGATAAAATGAGTCGAACTCAATAATTAAATTAGAGTAATATCAAATTTATATTTTAATTCTATAATTTAATTTTATGTCGCTAGTTAATTAATATTATTATTTTATTATTTTAATTATTATTAAACATTGTATCAGACGATAATCTTAATATAAAATCACATGATAGATTTATTATTATCTTTTAAATTAACTCTTTTATCTCAATTATTCATTGACGGTTCTAGTTTGTTGCCAAAGTACCTTGACGCTGCTCAACTCGTTAGCTCGATATTTTGATTTTTTTTTTAGGTTGGGCTAGACTCAACTCGTTGTACTTTATGCTAATTTTGAAAAAATAATCTTGAAAATAAATAGTTTATTTCAATTTTCCTATTTGAAGAAATTTAAGAATTTTCTAAGTATATTGCACTGAATAATTTTTAACTTGTCTAGTCTTATATTGTAGGATTCAATAAAAATAACCAAATTAATTGAATCTAAAATAAATTCTAAAACTTAAAAGAGCGAGAGCCCAGTTCTTGATCGATACGTCAGAAATTCTACAAACAAATCGTTAAAGCTAGAAGGACATACCTGGATCTATTGATTGAATGCAAAATACCGTAGATCGGGTACGTAGATCTTCCGATTCGACAATCGTCTTCTCTAATGTCTCTCTAGAATGATGGAGGTTCTAATGAGGCAAAGGGTTCAATTGAGAATTGAGGACCATAACCCTATATTAAACCTAATTGAGTAATTTATTAGTTTGTCCATCACAAATTGATAAATTATCTCTGGTGTCTCTACACATTATAATATATCCATATTATATTTACTATACTCTAAAGTCCATTGAAACTATATTGAATCACTTTAATATGGACTTAAACCTGATGATAACATAATGTATAATTTATAGTTTAACAATTTAGATCCAAATAGAATTACAAGTCCTTATAATTCTAACAATCTCCCACTTAGATCAAATTATAAAATTTAGATCCAAATAGAATTACAAGTCCTTATAATTCTAACAATCTCCCACTTAGATCAAATTATAAACTAATCAATTACACATTATAACATTATCCTTATGATATCAAATTTTGTTATCATCTAAACAGAGTATACTCAAACAATCTCGTCCATCAATTATATCAAATGCAAGACCAAAGCGGCTTTTGTCACATTTATCGTAATTAAACCTATCAATGATCACAAACACCAACATAACCAAATGACACAGATCAAATATGGATGTGTAGCATGGAAATTACATGTAATGTGATTTAACATGCCTATTTCCAACTGGTCCAATTAAAACTTTATTGAGATCATTAAAACTCAAATGCCAGAGTGAATCCAATGAATACCTCATAAAGTAAATACTGCAATAATAAAAATATTCATTACAAATATTTATATAATAGAATCACATAAAAATTACAGACTCCCACTAAACATCAATATCTCCAAGAGATACAACCCCCATATGAGCAACATGCTCGTGAAAGACCTTGGGTCGTAATCCCTTGATTAGCGGATCCGCAATCATGAAGTCTGTTCCAATGTGATCTCTAGATATTTGACCATTCTAAACTCTTTCCTTTACAACAAGAAACTTGATGTCTACAAACTTAGACTTTGAGAAGCTCCTATTGTTGTTTGAGAACATCACAGCTGACTGATTGTCACATAAAATCCAAAGTGGTCTTTCAATACCATTCGATATTCGCAATCCCGCGACAAAGTTACTCAGCCATAATGTCTGATTGGATGCCTCATAACATGCTATAAACTCAGCTGTCATAGTAGAAGAGGCCGTAAGTCTCTGTTTGACACTCTTCCAGGAGATAGCTCCTCTAGCTAAAAGGAAAATATAGCCCGATGTTGATTTCAAGCCATCTTGGCATCCAGCAAAATCAGAATCAGTGTACCCAATGATCTCGAGCTGATCTGATTTCTTGTATGTGAGCATGTACTCTTTGGTTCTCTATAAGTATTTGAGTACCCTTTTTACAGCCTTCCAATGATCCAATCCAGGATTACTCAAGTATCTATCCAACATGCCAACTATGTACGCAATATCTGGACCCGTGCATACTTGAACATACATTAAGCTTCCTACTGCCGAAGCATAAGGAATCTTTTGCATTTCTTTGACTTCAAAGTCACTTGAAAGGCATTGATTTTTATTTATTTTTATCTCATTTGGCAACAGGGGTATCTCCTGGTAGGGGTGAGCAAAAATCGGTCCGGTCCGGTTTTGAAGAAGATTGGAACCAAAATAATAAAATTCAGTTTTTAATTTTTAAGATCGAGACTGTTTTTATTTTTTTAAGGACCGGATCAGAACCAGAACCAAATTTCGGTTCCGGTTTTAATCCGGTTCCGATTTTCCCACTTTTTTTTAAATTAGTGAAAAGTTTAAAATTCAAAAAGAGAAGAACTTTCCGTTGAGAAAGAGAAGGGATGGGGAGGAGAGAGAGAGACGCGCTCCCTAATAAGCCTTAAAAAGCTTGTAACATTATAAGGTAGGCCAGCTGATTTATATTCCTTCCAAATCAATCGCGACTTATCCAAGTCTTTGGCATTGACACAAGCGCTGAAAAGAAAATTCAAACTTTTTCGAGGAGGAGACAGACCAAATTCATACTTGATAACTCGTAGTAATTCCAGGGCAACCTCTAAATATGTTGGGTCCTACTCTGCAATGAAACAAAATACCCGCAAATTACAAATAAAGAAATCATTCAAAAGGTTTTTATAGCATCAAGGAGGAGAGGACAAAAGCAGACCTTGTCGTAAATTCTTTCCTTGCCAGGTTCATCTTTGCAAAAATTCTTCTTGAGTTGCCTCAGAAGATCAATGGCCGAACTAAATTAAAATATTAAGCCATACATAAAAAAATAGTTATATTTAAGCATTTGTCTCCAATGAGATTAATTGCACAGTATTGATAGGCATTAGAAATCTAACGATAACAAGATAAGAGGAAAAAAAAGAAAATTCGTAGAGCTGTTTTGTTTTTGCAATTTCATATCTCAAAATTCTAACTATAGGGTGTTTCATTATAAAACAAGAAATGAAGGAGCAAAGCGTCACTGAGGATAGGCTTCAACTTCTACAACCAGTTTTTACTAAGTGCACAGCCTCACAATTGTTCTACAACCCTGTAAAAATAAAAAAAATACTACATGTACACGTAGTCACTACAAGATGCAAAAAAATATTATACCAATAAAAATATAATTAAATAGAAAATGAAGTAAAAACAATCAAACATACAACAATGTTCTCTCTATTCGCTAATTTTAATTAGTTCGCCATCTTCACCTCGTGATATAAAATCTGCAAAATAATATAAGTCTCAAAATAAGTATATAATTAGTAATTACTAAAGAATAAGAGTAAAATTTAAAACATACCTTTTTCAAACTCATCCATCACATCATTAAAGTTTTCTAAATTATGGCTTTCCTCACGAATCTAGCTTTGAGTGCAAATAAGCGTCTCGACAGTCTTTGGTGATAAAGAACTACGAAAAGAATCAAGTACACGTCCACCACAACTGAAAGCTGACTCCGAAGGTGTAACACCCCTCGGCTGCTGCTGAGGCTGTGCTCTAGGCTGCCAGAGCCACTTGTGTTAGACCGAGGGAGCCAGCGAAGGGTTTCTTCCGAGAGATCCGTCCTCAGTCGCGCAAGCAGCGCTCGATCGCTGCATTGCTGCAGCGACTGTTCGCTGCACTTAATTGGCACGGGTTGGACAGTTTTGTCCTCCCTTCTGTTTTCTACTTTAATTATAATTTTAAATGTTTTAAGTTTTATTAAATTAAATTAGTTTATGTTTTAAACGATTTACCAAACGAACTTCGATTTCGATTCCGGTTTCGGTTTCGGTTTAGATTCTGCCTAGAGTTTAATTAAAGATATTAGGATAAAAAAAAATAGTATGGGAAATACGGGTACAGTACTAGGGGTGTTACAGAAGGAACTGTAGGAATAGGAATAACCAATACATCTTTTGCAATTTTACTTAATATTAGATATTTCAATGAATTCAATTTCCACCATGTCAAAATATCTTGATTTTCCGAAAACGTTTCCAATTCCTCAGATAAGTATTGATCAACTTCCGTCCTATTGCTTGCAGCACCTCGCTGACTATTACGATTACAAAATTTCTCAAATAACTTATCGTAAGCAGAACCAGTTATTTGTTCTGTGGATGAAGATGTCGCAACACTAGTTCTACCATAATCCTGTGATATTTCAAACCCCAAATCCATTTTGTATTGAAGATATAATCTGTTAATCACGGTTCGTACTTTACTCACCAAATATGTAGCTTTATCATTGTCAACCAACATTGTAAGACAATGTTCAAAAAACTCTATCTTACATCTTGGATCTAAAACAACTGCAACATACATCAAGAAATTAATATTATCATAATTTCCCCAATACTTGTTAAATTTTCCTTGCATTCCAATAGCCATTTTCCTTAATGATGGATCATCACACTCAGCATACTCCATGATAACCAATTTCAAACTGCAAAGTTCGCTAAAATATTTATTTGATGTCACATGTAAAGAGGCTGAAACAGTCACAGTCGTATCATAAAAAACTTTTAAAAATTTAATAAGTTTTCTAATATTCGCCCAATCTGTTGTAGTGGGAGATGTATCCCCACTCAACCCACCAATGAAATTACTATCGATTTCCATTAACTTGTCAAAAGCTTTTTCAAATTTTTCAGCACTTGCTAACATCAAATATGTAGAATTTCATCTTGTAGACACATCAAGAGAAACACTACTTTTGCATGCGATTTTAACATTATCAGCACAATTCTTAAAATTTTGTAACCTTGCAGGTGATGATCGGACATATTTAATAGCTCTACGCACTCTATCAATAGTCTCTTGATGATCTTTCAATCCATCACATACAATTAAGTTCAATATGTGTGCAAAACATCGCATATGCATGTATTGTCCATTCAAAACTAAATCATTCCAATTTCGAACACTTTTGATCAAATATGAAATTGCAACATCATTTGAAGAAGCATTGTCAACTGTGACAGTCAAAACATTTTCGATTCCCCATTCAAACAAACATCTTTCCAATTCTCTACCAATTGTATCACCTTTATGATCCAAAATCAAACAAAAATTTAAAATCTTCTTATGAATGGTCCAATCACTATCAATGTAATGACCAGTTAAAACCATATAATTTATATTATGAATAGAAGTCCATGTATCTGTAGTCAAACATACTCGTTGTGATGTTCTTCTAAAGTACTCTTTCAATTTCATCTTTTCTTTTTCATAAAGACTCAAAATATCACGAGCAACTGTAAATCTAGACAGAAGCAAAAACTTCGGTTGCAGATATTGAGAATATGCTCTAAAGCTCTGTCTTTCAATAAACTTAAAAGACAATTCTTCGTTAATTATCATCTTCGCAAGTAGTTCTCGACAAGTAGCAATACTAAAACATGCAATTTGTTGTCCCTTATTTGTATTTTGAAAACTCAAAGTCTTTTGATTCACATCTATATTTGCCAATAATTTTGCACAAATACGGGTGTGTTTTTTCAAACTTGATGTCCCATTTCTCAGTGTATCACATGCATATGTTTTTCCACAATGATTACATTTTGCTCTAGAATTAGTTTTATCAATAGCAAAATAATTCCAAACATCTGATTTGTTTTTCCTTTCCCTTCGAACATTAACACTAGAACTCTCTACATTTTGATTATCATTAGTGCTTTCCGTTTCCATCATATAAAATACAAATCACAACAATTCATAATCAATAAGCCAAATCCAACAATCTAACAATCTAAAAATTCTAAATATATTATACTAACAATCTAACAATCCAACAATTCGTAATATTGTATAAAGATATTATACTAACAATCCAACAATTCGTAATCAATAAGCCAAATCCAACAATCTAACAATCTAAAAATATTATACTAACATCAATAAATCACTAATTAACATGAACAATGCACACCGACAATGTGCAAAAACCAAAAAATTACACTGCACAGTGCACACAAAAATCAGCTAATGCACAATGGCAGTGTGCAAAAACCTAAACAATACAGTGCACTCAAAAATCAGATTATCCGTAAACAAATGAGATAATAAAACCGGCTTGGTTCAACAGTTTTAAGAAAGTAGAGCAAGAAAAAACCTTCGTGAAAGGCCGAAGTACTCAATTCCCCCTCTGAAATCTGAATCCAATCTGTACCTTGTCTGAATCTTCTTTGAAGAAGCTTAGAATTCGGTGACTAGTAATGCTACATTAAGATATACAGAGCCACGATCTTCACTTTAAAACGAGTAATGCTATAAAAATTGCTCTGATATTATAAAACGAGTAATGCTGCTTACCTTCGTCGGAAGTCGGAAGTCAAAAGCTTTGTCGAAGTCAGAATTCAGAAGTTGAGGTCGAAAGTCGAGGACGGAAGTCGGCGACTGTGGTTTGGCGTCGGGCGACTACGGTCTGCGAGTGCGAGAGAGAGGCGGAGCAGAACGTTAGGGCTTAGGGTAGTGAATACTGAAAGTCTGAAACTCTATTAAATCTGGTTCTGGGTAGAAAATCGGTTTTGCATCATTAATATCGAAAATCGAACCGCATTTTTCGATTCTACTTAAAAAAACTGAATTTTGATTATTTAATTTGCAAAACCGACCAGAACTGGACCAAATTTTCGGTTCCAGTCCGGTTCTTCGGTCCAATCCAGTTTTTGCTCACCCCTATCTCCTGGTTTACATTCTTGCATGCCAAATCTTTTTAAAACCTTCTCGATATAGCTCTTTTGTGATAATCCAAGTATACCTTGACAACGATCTCGGTATATTTGAATTCCTAATACAAAAGAGGCGTCACCAAGATCTTTGATGTCAAATTTCTTTGAAAGAAATTTCTTGGTGTCGTGCAACAAGACTATATCATTGCATGCTAATAATATGTCATCGACATATAAAACCAGAAATATCATTTTATTCCCACTAAATTTGTGGTATACACAATCATCAACTTTATTTGCCTCAAAACCATATGAGGTGACTGCTTGATGAAATTTGTAATACCATTGACGGGAAGCTTGTTTTAGCCCGTAGATGGATTTCTTTAATTTGCAAACTAAGTCCTTTGATTTATCTGAATCAAAGAACTCGGGTTGGATCATATATATCGTTTTATCAATGTCACCATTGAGAAACGCCGTCTTTACATCAATCTGATGTAGCTCTAAATCAAAATGAGCTACTAGTGCCATTATAGTTCTAAAGGAATCTTTCGTAGATACTGGAGAGAAAGTTTTCTTGTAGTCAATGTCTTCTCTTTGAGTAAAACCCTTAGCAACAAGACATGCTTTGAAACTCTCAATGTTACCTTTTAAATCCCTTTTGGATTTAAAAATCCATTTACAACCGACGGGTTTCAAACTTGCAGTCATTGTCCTTCATGGACTTTAACTCCTCATTCATGGCATCAGTCCATTTTTGAGAATCAAAACTCTTAATGGCTTGATTAAAAGTGACATGGTCATCTTCCACCTCACTAAGTTCCTCATGTTCTTGTAGGAATACGATATAATCATCCGAAATCGTACTCCTTCTCTCTCTAGTGGACCTCCGTAATGGTATATTTTCTTGAGGCTGTTGAGTTTGTTCTTCGGGAATGGCTTCCTAAAGAGATTCAGAAAGTGATTAAACATTGTATTTTTCATTATCCACTTGATCGAAGTCAAGGGAAACCAAAGGAAGAGGAACAACTTCCTCCTCAAAAACAATGTCTTCCTTATCTCCCCTCACAAACTCTACATCCTCAAAAAATCGGGCATTTCCTATTTCAAAGAATGTCTTTACAGTGGGATCATAAAATTTGTACCCCTTTGTCCATTTAGGATACCCTACAAAATAACAACTAATAGTCCTACAGTCCAGTTTCTTTTCATTGGGCCTATATGGCCTTGCCTCAGCTGGACACCCCCACATGTGTATGTGTTTAAGAACGGGTTTTCGGCCCATCCAACACTCATGTGGGGTTTTGTTAGCCGTCGCCTTAGTAGGTACCCTGTGACAACCCGACTTTCAACGTATGTGTTGGGACCACCCATGCTCCGTGGATCCTCAGAGGCTCGAGGGCCCGGTTGGGGCCGGAGATGGAGAAAACTCCGCGGATCCCAGAAGGTTCGGCCGGAGGGTTCGGCCGTTGAAAGGGGGGCCATTACGAACCCACATCGCTTGGGGAAGTACATGGAAATGAAACATATGTAAAAGATCCCTCCCAACATAGCAAGACGCGTTTTGGAGCACGTTTGGCGACGGATCCCATAAGAACTCCGAAGTTAAAAGTGCTTCGGCGAGAGCAATTCCAGGTTGGGTGACCTTCCAAGAAGTTCTCACCAAACAAAGCCGTGAGGGGACGATATTGGGCTGCGGCCCAATCCCCAAAGCGGACAATATCTTGCTGGGAAGAGGGATCGTTACAAATGGTATCAGAGCCTGTACCCAACCAGAAATGTGGCCAACGAGGACGTTGGGCCCCCGAGGGGGGGTGATTGTGACGACCCGACTTTCAACTTATGTGTTGGGACCACCCATGCTCCACGGATCCTCAGAGGCTCGAGGGCCCGGTTGGGGCAGGAGATGGGTAAAACTCCGCGGATCCCAGAGGGTTGGGCCGGAGGGTTCGGCCGTTGAAAGGAGGGCCGTTACGAACCCACATAGCTTAGGGAAGTACATGAAAATGAAACATATGTAAGAGATCCCTCCCAACATAGCAAGACGCGTTTTGGAGCACGATTGGTGACGGATCCCATAAGAACTCCGAAGTTAAAAGTGCTTCGGCGAGAGCAATTCCAGGTTGGGTGACCTTCCGGGAAGTTCTCGCCAAACAAAGCCGTGAGGGGACGATATTGGGCTGCGGCCCAATCCCCAAAGCGGACAATATCTTGCTGGAATAGGAGTCGTTACATACCCTGTTAAGGATATAAGCTTCGATTTTTAGTGCTTCACCCCAGAGAGATTCTGGTAAGGTCGAATGAGCAATCATGCTTCTTACCATGTCCTTAAGCGTTCTGTTCCGTCTTTCAGCAACACCATTCATGTTAGGCGAACCCGGCATGGTGTACTGAGGAACAATGCCACACTTCTCTAGATATTTAGCAAATGGTCCTGGACGTTGTTCACCTAACCCGTCATACCGACCATAGTATTCACCACCACGATCAGATCTGACAACCTTAATCCTTTTATCAAGCTGATTTTCCACCTCAACTTTAAAGACTTTGAACACATCCAAAGATTGAGACTTCTCATGAATGAGATATAGGTAGCCATAACGCGAGTAATCGTCAATGAATGATATGAAATAATGTTGGCCATTCCAAGATGCCGTAGGGAAAGGTCCACAAATATCTGTATGTATCAATTCAAGGACTTCTGCAGCTCGGTTAGCTTATAATCTCCTTACACTTGTTTGTTTCCCTTTAATACAACTGACACAAACCTTGAAGTCAGTCATATCTGTAGAATCGAGATTGTCTAAGAGGGGGGGGGGGGTGAATTAGACCCTTTTTAATTTTTCTTAAGCTATAGACAAACAAACACAATAATAAAAATAACAGAGAGAGAAGAAAAACCAACACAAGAGTTTTTACGTGGTTCGGCCAAACCTTGCCTACATCCACGCTTCAAGGTTCCCCCTTGAAAATACTTAACCTTCTCCTCAACGAGAATACAAGATCGAACTTCCGGGTACGATCTACTGCCTTTCACAATACTGGATTATTCTTCACGGGCGATAATCCACTGCCTTATACAAATATTTGAGTTTGTAAAATTCAAGCTGAGACTACACTCTCAAAGATTAAAATCTCAAGTTATCGAATTGAGAGGTGTAGATGAAATACAGAGTATGATAAATTTAGCAGATTAGGGCTCAAGAGTAAAAATTCGCAAAAGTTGTTTCTTCGTGCTCTAACCTCGGCTTAAATACTCTGTCTGATTTCTGCTTCACAGAATTGAATGCTTCATTCTTCAAATGGAAAAATGTTACCGTTGGGAAGCATCCGTACTGAAGTAGATATCCGTTGCATCTGAAATTGCTGTTCGTCGTCGCCATTAAAGTTCTGGAGTTAATGCTGAAAATGATGTCACTGTAGCTTCGCGGTTATATTCAAATTTGGCGGAAGATCACCGGTGGAAGCAGCTTTAAAAAATCGGAACGTCATCGGTGGATGCAACTTGAAAAGCCATCGGATGATGCAACACTTCAAATGTCATCGGCAGAAGCAATCTTAAAAGCCATCGGCAGAAGCAGCTTGAAAACGCCATCGACGGATGAAGCTTGAAAACGCCATCGGCAGATGCAGGTCTTGAACTCCATCGGCAGATGCAAGCTTTGAACTCCATCGGCAGATGCAAGCCTTGAACTCCATCGGCAGATGCAAGCCTTGAACTCCATCGGCAGACCTTGAACTCCATCGGCATGTGTGATTCTTTAAACTCCACTGTTTTTGTCGTTTACCTATCGGTGGATGCCATTCTTTTCTTCAACCGGTGGATGTCTTCTTTGTCTTTTAGCTATCGGTTAATGTGAACATTTTATACAAATTCAGCCATGTACACTTAACCAATATTGTTAGAAAACTAAAATACCCTTTTTAAGGGTATTTCCAATAGATTAAAACACAAACATAATTCATTATTCTCATTTAACAAACATAATCAAATTACATATTTATCATCCAAATACATCATCAAAAACTTAGTTAGACTTAAACACTAATTAAGTCAACAATATCAAGAGGGCTCAAAATTTCGTCTGACACAAGCTTTTCAATTCTCTTTTGAGAGATGTGACCTAAACGTTTGTGCCATAATGAAGCTGAATCATTATTAGTTAATTTACGTTTTGTACCTCTTGAATCAGTATGCAAGGTTTCATTAAATGAAACTATGGTTTCTAGCATATATAGATTGTCATAAACAGATAAAAATCCAGAACCCATTATATTTGAATTTAATGATAAACTGAATTTTCCATTTCTAAATGAACAAGAATAACAAGATTTGTCCAATGCAAAAATAGAAATTAAATTCCGTCTAAAAGACAGTACAACAAAAGTATCATTTAAATCCAAAAATTGTCCAGATTTTAATAACAATCTAAAATCTCTGATGGCTTCAACTTCAACTGATTTGTCATCGCCCATAAAGATGAATCTTTCAGCATCATTTGGCTTTCGGCAACTCAGGCAACCCTACATAGACAAACTAATGTGAGTGGTAGCACCCGAATCTAACCATCACGTATGTCTAGATACAGAAACCAAATTAACCTCAGAACAAACAAGGTTGAGAAGTGTACCTTTCTTCACGTGTCATGCGTGATACTTGGCACAATCTTTCTTTTGGTGTCATTCTCCATTACAGAAGAAACAACTGAAGCCCTTAGACTTCTTTTGTTTCAACTTAGAAGAAGCACCAACAGCTTCCTTCTTCCTTTTCTTTCCTTTATCTTTGGAAGATGATGCCAAATGAGCACTTTCTGTCCTATCATGCTTAATCCTCTCTTCCTCTTAGACACAATGAGATATTAATTCATTAAGTGTCCACTTATCCTTCTGGCAGTTATAACTAATCTTAAAATGCCCAAACTGAGGAAGAAGAGAAATCAAGACTAAGTGAACAAGCATGTCATCAGACAGCTCTAACTTAAGTTCCTTAAGTCTTGAAGCAAGATGAGACATTTCCATTATGTATTCCCTGATATTCCCCTTTCCATTATACTTGAGTGAGACAAGCTTAGCTAAAAGCGTGCTTGTCTCAGCCTTCTCATTTTTTTCAAAACGTTTCTCAAGTTCTGCAAAGAATGTTTTGGCATCCGTGTCTTCTGACATATTGCCCCGAAATGCTTCTGGAATGACGCGCTTCGTGATCATTAGACTTACACGATTCGAACGCTCCCACTTTTCCAGCTCCATTTTATCATCAAGGATATTTGATGCTGAAAGAGGTGGGAAGCGTGCGATCCTAAGTGCAATGTCAAGATCCATGCACCCGAGAACAATCATAACGTTCTATTTCCAGACTTTATAGTTGGTCCCGTTAAGCATAGGAACTGCATTAATGTTACCCATTATACTTGAGATGTTAACTGTAACAACAGAAAAAATGAAACAACATTAGCTCACGGATTAATATGCATATACATGACAATGATATAACTTAAAATGTAGTGCATCCATCAACAAGAAACCGACACAACATTAACACTTAGTCTTTTGGCTAAAAGTGTTAACTTGTAATTGGTAACTTGGTCCAGTATATAAACATTGACAACAAGACCTGTCAAACAATGAACTCATCGTTGGACAAGTTCAATGTTCACATGGCAGCCTAATAATTGTCACATGTTTTAATACTGCTAACAAGCCATGCAACTGTATAAACATCAACCTTCCTTTGGGCCGATCGAAATTCATACAATGTCATGTCTCATGTCCAACATATAAAAATAGAATAATTAAAGCAAGAGAGGCTAATTTTATAGCATGTTACCCAACCATCCTATTTTACAATGTAAGACTTATTAAAATTGCACAAAAAAAAGAGTTAAAGAAATTCATATACATACATATTTAATAGCTAGGCAACCATATTAGTTAATCATTAAACCAAATGATCAACCAACCTAGAATGGAAGGTTCATTTCAGTCAAAATTGGGCAAAAACAGGGCGAAACGGGGTGAACTGAGCCCTGAATTGTCCAGAAAAAGTCATTAAAAAGACCCAAAGTAACCGAACCAAAGTAATCGGGGCCCATTTAACCAAATGGATCAGTCAATTTTTTTTTGTAGGACTAGACCGAATCAAACCGAATCGAACAGAACCGAACCGAACCAGAATGAACCGAACCGAACCGGTCTGGGTTGAACCAACCAAGGAACTAGTTCGAACCATAACCGAACCGAGTTGGTTTGGTCTGAGTGGGTCCGAACCCAAATGGTTTGGTCCGATTTGGACCAAACCTAACCCAATCAGATCGAATCGACCCAAACCACCGGAGAGGGGCTGCGAACCAGCAATGAAAATTGCCGGAATCTCACCGATTCCGGAGGATTTTCACCCCAAAATTGTCCGATTTATCAAAATAATGATAGATCGGGCAATAAACCTTAACGTGCATCAACAAAAAACCAATTTTAAGGCATCAAAACATGCATTCTAGTGGAATTAGATGCAAAAATATAGCCCTAAAAAATAATTTTGAAAATTAAAAAAAAAAAAATTGATGCTTAATCCGATTTCAAGCCAAAAAATCGATTACTTGTAGTCTAACGTAATCTGCTCTGATACCAATTGTAGGATTCAATAAAAATAGCCAAATTAATTGAATCCAAAATAAATTCTAAAACTTAAAAGAGCGAGAGCCCAGTTCTTGATCGATACGTCAGAAATTCTACAAGCAAATCGTTAAAGCTAGAATGACATATCCGGATCCATTGATTGAATGCAAAATACCGTAGATCGGGTACGTAGATCTTCCGATTCGACAATCGTCTTCTCTAATGTCTCTCTAGAATGATGGTGGTTTTAAGGAGGCAAAGAGTTCAATCGAGAATTGGGGACCATAATCCTATATTAAACCTAATTGAATAATTTACTAGTTTGTCCATCACAAATTGATAAATTACCTCTGGTGTCTCTACACATTATAATATATCCATATTATATTTACTATACTCTAAAGTCCATTGAACTATATTAAATCACTTTAATATAGACTTAAACCTGATGATAACATAATGTATAATTTATAGTTTAACAATTTAGATTCAAATAGAATTATAAGTCCTTATAATTCTAACATATATAACTTGAGTATATCAAGCAAGATTGTATGGCTTGAGCCTAGTTTGAAATGTTTTTAGTTTGAGTCCAGTTGTTCGACTCAAAACCATATTTGAAGTTAGATTCTAATTTGAAGACTAATTATGTTTTGAACTTGAAAACATGAAAACATCTTTTTTTTTTTTTACGGTTAAATTTTTATTTCTAACATTTGTAGATCCATCGTCTCACTCACTCGAGCATTGACATTTTGCAAATATCGTTTAAATACTTAGCTAGATTTAAGAAGTTTAGATCCATCCATCGTTTAAATTTGAAGACTAGTTAAGAAGACTAATTATGTTTCGACTGATAAAATAACTCAACCGGAAATTTGTTAATTTTTCAAATATTTATATACTAGAAAATATCAAGGTAAATTATCTTTTTTTTTTTTTTGGCTTAGTCGTTGTAATTTGAATATTGTTTCAATTTATTTCATGTAATTTTAATTAAACTTTTTTGTAGTTTTAGTTTGCTTAAATAGTCGTACAATTACAATCTATTCTTGTCACTATTTTTAATAAAGAAAAGATATTTATTAATGTCATTTTAAATAATGAGTTGAAAAAAAAATGTTTGAGTTCAACTTATTTATTTATTTAAATAAAAAGAAAATAATTAATTATTTTAAAAATAACATAAAACAATAATCAATTTATTCAATTAAGAAACTTGATAGGTATAGATAAATGATATAGGTAAAAACATGTCATTCTATTTTTCCTTAAATCTAACGATAGGTGATTATTGATTTAATGCTGAGTTATCTTCTAATTTATATCTTTATACTATTATTGATGTAATGATTACATGTCCGTTCATTAATTTATCTAATAAATAAATAAATAATAAATAATTAAAATATAATATTAATTATGACAATTAATAAGCATCACGTCAATTAGTAAAATTAAAGTATAGATCTAACTAAACATTATTCATAATTTAAATTAGGACCAAGGACACTAAATGGAAATAACTAGGAGGATTAAAATGACATTTTCCCCAAGTATTCGAACCGAACGGTGGCTTTTCGTACTCGTATTGCAATAAGTAGTACTTCCAAGTTTGGGGAGGAGAGCGGAATCGGAGAATAGAACCGATGGAATCGAATGCTCAGTTTGGCGAAGACGATTTCTTGGCATGCTGTGGAAGCGCCAAGTTCGCTAAGGAAATGGCCACGGCTTCTCCTTTTTCCTCCTTGGATGAAGCCGTTGATGCTGCCAGACGAATCTGGTTCAACGAGGTTTCTCTTCTTTCTTTCTTTTTTTTTTACTTCCGAATTCTTTCTAGATGTATCGTGGTTGAAAGAGTTTTTTTATTATGTTTGTGGTTTTAACTAGGTGGATGTCAACGGTTGGCTTGAAGCATTCGCTGCTCATCCTCAGATTGGACAAGCTCCCCTATCTCACACATTTAAGAGCCAGACAAGTGCTCAGTTACGCATCCGTTTTGTTCTTTCGTTTTCGTTATGCATGCTTCATAATAGAAAATGATACGAGTTTAGAATGCAAATTATGATGTTGATGTGATGTTTTGATTTTTGGAATACAAATTTTGTATTATTGATAGGTTAATTGTTTTCCTTTCTCATTCTCTTCGGTTTTGCAGATATGGATGCCATGCCTTTGTTTTATATCTGCAACGTTTTGGCCTTATACTGAATTAACTTGTCAAATAAAACTTTTGTAGGTGGAGTAAGGGAGAACAGTCAACTGCATCAGCAACAGCCACTAGTTCTAGCAGTCAGGTTATTATGCCACAGTAAATTAGCCATTGTATTTGAGTTCTATATTCGTATTCACTTTCTTTTGTTTATTTTCTAAAGATTAAGAACATGAAAGGGCCATCTTTTTCAATCTTAAGAACTAAAAGAGATGAAGAAAAGTAGCTGCATAAAGAGCAGAAAAATATTATCGGTGTGATTTAGTGCACCTTCGTGTTTGAGTTCTCGTTTATTGACTGGGCATTTTCTTTACTCGAGGTAAACAATCATTGGTCAATGCGTTTGAAAGTTTCTGCTAATGATATGTTTTTCTGACTTTGAAGGAATTGTCTCAATGGAATTCTCAGTATAGGCAAAAGTTTGGCTTCATATTTATTATATGTGCATCAGGGAGAAGTGCAGATGAAATACTAGCTGAAGTGAAGGTATTTTTTATAAATCTCTACATTTTCTCCCCTAAATCGTTTTTAATGTTAAACTACAGCAGTCAAGGGAACAAGTCCAGCAGTTATTTTACTCAATGATTTCAGCCAGGATAAATAGCATTTCTTCCAGCATTTATATTTAACTTTCATATACCAATAATTTTTATCTTCGTATACTAGATTTAATCCATATTTTATTTTCTATGGAGATGTCTTACTTAAATTGGTCGAGAAGAAATGCAACTTTTACTTTCCAGATATTTCTTTCATGCATGTTTCTGGCTGATACATACGCGCCAATCACCATCCTCACTGTAATTGTTCATACTATTGTTGAGTTTGGTTTTATTTTCCATTTTGTTATATGTTTGTATTTTTATGTGCTCTTTTGGGTTTGAATATTGTCATTTTAACTGAAGTACTTTGTGCTTGTTGCAGAAGCGCTATCCAAACAGGCCCATTGTTGAATTTGAGATTGCTGCTCAAGAACAAATGAAGATCACAGAACTACGCCTTGCCAAACTGTTTTCGGCCAAACCAAAAATCTCTTTAACAAGTGACACATTGAATCCAGTAATTGTGAAGAAAGCAGAAGGTACTTGCATTTTCCATTGTGTACCAATTACTGGGAATATAATTTTTTATTCAAAATAAAGAAAAAATGGATCCATCCAATTGCCACAAAAAGGGTAGGAGAAATCTTTCAAGTACAGAAATCACACTTCCCCTCAAAGGACAATGCTTATCTCTCTTACCCTGACTTTTATGTTATCTCATGAGCTAACATTGCAAACTAGTGTCCTGTTTAGTTGCTTGGTTCTTATTTAAACTTCTATTGTTTTGTCATTCATTCTAATACACAAACTTTGTAGCACAAAGTTATACGTCAGGAGGAATATATCTGGAGGAATGAGGTGGATGTTAGTGATAAGAAAATTATTTTATGAAATTGTAATAAGAACGAGATAAGAACAAGAGTGGATACAATAGGGAAATCCAATATCCCCTATTATTTTCCTATCGTCTCTCTTCTACCATGTCCTCTATATAATTATTTTTCTTTCCTAAATTAATGCTTAATAAAATAGGAATGCTTTAATAATGAGCTATTATCTACTTCTCCTTAATTGGTGTTAATTGCCATCTTCTCTTCATTATTCTCGATGAAAGGTATCTCTGCATTTACTTCAGAATTATTTTCTCCATGATTCTTGCTAGTTGCCCTCTGTTGATGATCTTTAGATTTTTTTGTGTACATACGATGTATTGGAGGCTTATTAATACTCCCCGCCCAATAAATCACCTTGTCTTCAAGGTGGAAAGTGGGAAATTGTTGTTGGATGAGGTCATAGGGTTCCCAAGAAGAGTAAGGGTCCGGCAAATTTTGCCATCAGATAAGAACCTCGGGAAAGCTAGATGATTTTTCTGTTGGAGCTCGAATGCCGAGGACCTCTGCTGGTTCCAAGAGTAGTTCATATTCAAAGGTGAGTTGATGAGGGAAATTTGTCACCTGATGAGTTGCACCCATAGCAGCTCGCAATTGAGAGACATGGAACACTGGATGGATGGAAGATCTAACTTGTATGCCACAGGTCTTATCCTTTGGATTACTCGAAAAGATCCATAGTAGCGTGGGGACAGCTTAGCATTGTGGTGGTGAATTAAAGACTTGAAACGATAAGGTCGAAGTTTTAAATACACTAAGTCTCCGAGTTGAAAACTTACTTCTCGCCTGTGGGAGTCTCCTGAGGTCTTCATCTTCTGTTGAGCCCGAAGGAGATGAAATTTAAGATTAGCTAATGCATTATCCCGTTTCACCAACCGTTGGTCCACATCATCTAATATGGCTGATCCTTTGGAAAACGGAATTAAATTCGGAGGATCTCGACCGTATACCACTTTGAAGGGTGTCGAGTTAATGGATGTGTGGAACGAGGTGTTATACCAATATTCTGCCCTAGGAAGCCATTTGGCCCATCGACGAGGTTTGGTAGACGAGAAACATCGAAGATATGTCTCCAAACATCTGTTAACTACTTCTGATTGGCCGTCTGTCCGAGGGTGATATGCACTGCTATGTCGCAAAGTCGTCCCTTGTAATTTGAATAGTTCTTTCCAAAAATTACTTGTGAAAATTTTATCTCGATCCGAAATTATTGATTTCGGGAGACCGTGTAGGCGAACAACTGTGTTGACAAAAATTGTTGCAACTGTGGAAGCAGAGAATGGATGACGAAGGGGAATGAAATGGGCATACTTACTTAACCTATCAACCACGAACAAAATTGAATTATATCCCTCGGATAATGGTAGACCTTCAATAAAATCCATAGTTATGTCTTCCCAAATTTGATCCGGAATAGGTAGGGGTTGCAAGAGACCAGCTGGAGAAAAAGTAGAATACTTGTTTTGTTGGCAAGTTTGACAATTGGAAACAAATTGTTTGATTTATGCTCTCATTCCCTTCCAGTAAAATTGAGAAGCAACTCGTTGAAGGGTCTTCGGATAGACGGAGTGGCCCCCTATTTTGCCTTCATGGCACTCTGTAATAACTTTATTGGTGAGAGAAGAGTCGCTTGGTAATAATAGCTTACCCTGATAAAGCAAGTGACCTTGAACTAAACTGTATCCTGGACAGGAAGTTGTTTCATTAGATACTTTAGATGAAATTGAGCTAAGTATAGCGTCATGAAAAATAGCATTATCTATTTCATCTAAATCAAGAATATGGGATACTGTGATAGCCATTATGGAAGAAGCGATCGGTACTCTGGATAATGCATTGGCGGCTCGATTTTCTAATCCCGGTTTATATTGAATTTCAAAATCGTACCCCATCAATTTCGTCAGCCATTTTTGGTGTTCCATGCTAACCAATCGTTGCTCCAATAAGTATTTCAAGCTTCGTTGATCAGTTCGCACAATAAATCTGCGACCCAATAAATAGTGTCTCCATTTTTGTATTGCAAAGACTATAGCCATCAGCTCCTGCTCATACACTGATTTTTGTTGTGCTTTGGGCCCCAATGAGTGACTAAAGTAAGCCACTGGGTGATTATGCTGCATTAACATGGCACCGAGATCTTGGCCTGATGCATCTGTTTTTAAGGTAAAAAACTGTGAAAAATCCGGTAAACTCAACACTGGTGTAGTTGTCATAGCAGTTTTAAGAGCAGGGAAGGCTTTTTCAGCCTCAGGTCCCCAATATAAATTATCTTTGCGTAATAAATCCGTTAATGGCTTAGCCAATATGCCATATCCCTTCACAAAACGTCTACAGTATCCTGTCAAACCCAAAAAACCACGTAACTCTTTCAAAGTTTTCGGGGTAGGCCAATTTGTTATTGCTTTAATTTTGTCCATATCGGCTGAAACTCTGGATTTAGTAATAATGTGGCCCAAATAGCTTATGCGATGCTGTCCAAATTGGCACTTGCTGCCATTAAGTTTGAGAGTATGGGAGTTCAAGATCTCCATCACCTGCTGAACATGACTGCAATGTTCTCGTAGGGATTTGCTATAAATGAGAATGTCATCAAAGAAGACGAGAACGAACTTACGTAGTAGTCCCTTGAAGATGTTGTTCATGAGAGGTTGAAAAGTTGATGGAGCGTTTGTAAGTCCGAAGGGCATAACAACAAACTCATAGTGTCCTTCATGGGTCAGAAATGCGGTTTTAGGAATATCTTCAAGGCGAATCTTATTTGGTGATATCCCGACCGTAAATCCAGTTTGGAGAATAAGTTGGCTCCATGTAGTTCATCAACCAATTCGTCAATATTGGGAATTGGATATCGGTCTGGAATTGTGGCAAGATTTAAGGCTTGGTAATCAACGCAGAAGCGCCATGACCTTTTTTTTTTTCGAACCAACAATACTGGACTTGAATATGGACTAATACTCGGTCTAATGATACCCGCGAGCAACATTTTTTGTACCAGCTTCTCAGTTTCTTCTTTCTGGAATTGAGGGTATCTATAAGGGCGCACGTTGATAGGGGAGGTGCCTTCGCGAAGCATTATGGAGTGATCGTTGATGTGTGCAGGTGGTAGATCCGAAGGTGGCTGGAATAATATTGAGAATTGTTGTAAAATAATCTTGGTTGATGGATCACTGCATTTAACTCTAATAGTGCCCCTTCACAAGTGGGGGTCATCGTGCGCAGCATGGTCTTCAAAGAGAGTTGAGTTCGGCATAAACTTGGGTCGCCTTGTAATCGGACCATGATCTCGCCTATCTTGAATCGCATAGTTAATTCGCTCCAATTAATATGAGTACCACCAAGGGTTTTCAGCCACTGCATCCTCAAAACAACGTCAGTACTGCCCAATTCCAGAGGAAGAAAATTGGCCACGATTTCCACTCCTTGACATGAGAGAGCCAAATCTCGACAAATACCCATTGCCGAAACAGAAACGCCTGTGCCCATAATGACACCATACCCTTTAGTGGGTGTAATTGACAGCTTAAGTTGTTCGATGAGGGAGAGGGAAATAAAGTTGTGGGTTGCCCCACTGTCGATCAAAATGATGACAGAGTGTCTTGTCATGGATCCTTGGAGTTTAATGGTGGAAGGAGTTGTTAGTCCGACGACCGAATTGAGAGAGAGCTCCACTGTTTCTGAAAGTTCATCGGTGGGCTGATCGGGAATAGCTGAGTCGTTGATGATGTCCTTCGTTACTGGTTCGTCAAAAGCGACTAAAACTTGTAGTTCTCGTTTTGCACATCAGTGACCTACAGTGTAGTGTTCGTCGCATCGAAAGCAGAGTCCTCGCTCGCGTCTGGACTGTAGTTCGACATCGGTAAGTCGCCTGAAATTAGGTGAAGGTCGAGTAGTATTCGATCTGACCGTACTGGAGTTCGTAGTGGCGAGTCGATGGCTTAAGGGAGGTTGGGAATTAGTGGGCTGAACCGGTTCAGAGAGGGAAGAAATCCGAGAGGGAGCAGCTAGCCCTGGAGAGGTTTGTCGGTGGTTGTTTGCACTTGGGCTTAATCTTGCATGGAACCAGAGGAGGTTATTCTCTTCGATCCTTAGGGCCATCTCCATAAGGCGATGCAATCCAATGGGCTTCAACATTCTGACTTCTGCACGAATTTCTGGTTGGAGCCCATTAATGAAATGACTTTCAAGGACAACTTCTGGAATTTCTCTCAGAGAAGAAGCTTGTAATTCGAACTCCCTCCGGTAGTCTTGAACAATGCCCACTTGTCTTAACGCCAAAAATTGTTCGCAAGCGGAACCATCTTGAGATGAGCGAAACTGATCCAACAGAGAAGTGCGAAATTCAGCCCAATTTCGAAAAACATGTCTGTTTTCTTCCCATTGTAACCAAGCTAGGGCGTCACCATCCAGGCCGACGACGGCTGCTTCCAAACGCTCTTGCTCGGTCATATGGTTGATGATGAAATAGCGCTCGATCTTATAGATCCACCCATCAGGGTTCTCACCTGTAAAAATGGGCATTTCTAGGCGGCGAAGAGGTTGATTTCGAGGGTAGAAATCTGATGCGAATCCTTCCCCTCTTCTAAAATCCTCCGAGGTCGAGCGTCGTGGCCAGCTGGGTCCTGCTTCGTCAGGGGCAGCCCGATGTTTTCCTTTCCGTTCGGATTCTTCAAGTTGGCGTAGTCGTTTTTCCAAGGAGTCTAAAACTGTAAGTTTGTCCATAAATCCTTCCATTGTTTTCCCCAAAGCCAATAATCGCCGTAAATCATCAGTAATATTGTCGCTGTCCACTTCCTCCATTTCTCTCTGATTTTCAGACTGCATAGATGGTCTTACTGGATGAAGGATTGAGTCTTTGATACCAAGTTGATAAGAAAATTATTTTATGAAATTGCAATAAGAACGAGATAAGAACAAGAGTGGATACAATAGGGAAATCCACTATCCTCTATTATTTTCCTATCGTCTCTCTTCTACCACGTCCTCTATATAATTATTCTTCTTTCATAAATTAAGCTTAATAAAATAGGAATCCTAAATTAATGCTTAATAAAATAGGAATTTTCTAATAATAAGCTTATTATCTACTTCTCCTTAATTGGTGCTAATTGCCATCTTCTCTTCTTTATTCTCGATTAAAGGTATCTCCGCATTTACTTCAGAATTATTTTCTCCATGATTCTTGCTAGTTGCCACCTGTTGATGATCTTTAGATTTTCTCGTGGACATACGATGTATTGGAGGCTTGTCAGTTAGCTCAATGTTCTTAATGATTAGTAATAGGTACTCTGGTCAAGAAATGTAGCTATTTTAATGTGATAAGACAAAAATGAGCTGAGATAATTTGGGAGACAAAATAGGTGGATTAAAGACCCGGATACAGAACGTGGGAATGAGGACTTTATGATCTATATAGTTTAGATTCGCATTTAAAACAGTTTTCGCGGTTCATTTTATCATGCATTCCCAAGATGTGAGCGAGTTATGAGCTTTTATGAGTGATCATGAATAACACATCCCTATACCGTATGTTGAACAATTGGATGATGTTGTTCGTGAAATTGGATCAGATGCATGGTGTGTTAAAGAGTTGGTGTATTACCTCTCTAAAAGGAGCGGGCAAGATTAATCTTTGTTTTTTACTTGTGTTTCTTTCAGTCGCTTGAAAATATAGGTCATTAGATATATTTTTCACTATGCTTTTACAAGAAATGATCCCAGCATGACTCACTATAGATGTTATTGTTTTTCCTCAGATTAATATACTTACACCTTTTAGATATTTCAGTTACTTGGATTTGTCTGAGTAAATTGTGATGTTTGTTCTTCTTTCTAGAAGAGCGGGTAGGCGTCATTGGAGCACATCTTGCTTCTGTTCCCGAGGCATCGCCTGGAAAACCGTCTCAAATTCCAACTCGATCTCGCCCACCAATCACAACACATGTCTTGGACGTTTCTAGAGGATCTCCAGCCACGGGCATTGACGTCTGTTTGGAAAGGTGGAATGGAACTCAGGCACGTCCTTCATTTGGCGAGATCGACGCAAAAGGGTGGGTTTTGGAAGGGTTTTCAAGTACAGATAAAGATGGAAGGAGTGGGCAGCTGATGAAAATGGTGGATGCATTGAATCCAGGGATTTACAGGATAAGTTTTGACACAGGCAAGTATTGCCCATCTGGGTTCTATCCATTTGTGTCTATTGTGTTTGAAATTACAGAATCACAGAAGTGGGAACACTTTCACGTCCCTCTTCTGCTTTCACCATTCGCATTTACTACATACCGCGGAAGCTAGAAAAAATTCACCGCTTCGCCTTCAACTGTATCTAAACTCAAATTCTTAGTCTGCTTTTGAATTTGCTAAGTAATGCAGAAGAATTCTTGAGGTTGTAAATGTAGCAAAACTTTGATTAGCTGCATCATCCTGGGAGTTGAGAAATATATGGAAATAAAAGGTGGATTGAGAATAGAAGAGTTGAATATTTTTGACCATTGATATGTTTGGACAGTTGCAGGTAATAAGAGTATAGGAGATTGAGATTGGAAAGAAGAGAAATGCTCACCTCAGAAGGATCATTGGATCACCATTTTTGGCTCTGTAGGTGAGGGCTTTAAGTGGGTTCGACCACAAGTTTTTGTCACATATTTGCATGCCTTACAAATGTCAATCAAATACACACCCACGAGAGAGATCCTTCTCTCATGCTCTATAAATCCAAGGATTTGTTTCTAAAGGATCAAACCCAAAAAGAAGATTGCCAAAAAGCCAAGAAAGGATGCAAACGATGAAGAAGTTACACAATACGGGTGTCACGGCCAAGGTCGGAGAGAAGGTGAAGCACCAACAAGCATTCCTTTCTCAAATTTCATTCACTAACTTTTACACATAGCTATCCCCCTAATCATGTGTATGCATAGGCTGACACGGATGGTGCCGAAGTCAAAACGGGCATAGCCCACGGTTTTCACGGGACAGAGGCAGAGAAGATGGACGAGAAAGAGAATGAAAATCAAGTGCACAAGCCTAATAGCGACGTTATTAGTGATGATTATGGGGCCGTAATGCCGTACCCATGCTTCACCGCCGGGAATCTTCCTGGCAAAAACTTGCTGTAGTTTTCTCATATAAAAAAAAAATGTTTTATTTTTAAATCTAATCCATGTACAGCCATTAAAACATGAACATTGAAATGAAAGAGCTATGATTGCCAACGAGCCGACAAGACGTTTCCAGGGTTTTGCTTCTCTGTCTGATGCTATTTACATGTCGTTTTGACGACAGGATAAATACGCTTCATTTCTATCAAATTGAATGGGTTAGATTCTACGGGATCAAACCTATGGATCTTGAGGAATGATAGAAGAGAATAAAAAAAGAAAAAAAAAGGGAATAAAAAAGAATAAAAAAATAAGTAAATAAAAATGACGTAGAAGAGCCCAGATTCAAAATGAATGAAAACGTGACTGAATTGGTCCCAGTCACTCTTCGGGACGAAATGGAAGAAAGGAGAGATTCTCGAACGAGTAAAAGGATCCAAGTACTAATTATGATGTACTCGTTTATATCCAACGAACCCCACATCAAGAAATTTCTTATAAATTTCTATACAGAACTTGATTGAATTTGACAATAGCTACAACTTTCGTGCATAAAAAACGGGTAAATATACATTGTTGAAAATCGAATGCTAATAATAATAATAATAATAAAAGAAAATAAACGTGAAAATATAGACACTAAAATTTACGTGGAAAATTTTTTTGAAAAAAAAATCACTGATGGAAGAGAGAAAGTCACTAATCAGAAATCAATGTATAATTGAATTTCGTGACTCAAGTATCAATATATAGAGAAAACATAAAATACTAATATTAATATACGGGTCTGGTTCTGTCTAACTAGAATTTGGTCACATACATACATCGTATTCTAATTTCCACTTTTCTATGTAACTAATTTTCATGCAAAATTATTGATTTATCATTATATTAGTCTTATTTTATAGTTTAGATAAGAATTTTGTCCAAAACTTTGGTGCAACTTCTAGAGCTTTGACGCCAGCAATTTTCAAGTAGCTGGTGAACAACTTCAGCAGATCTCAACTACACGAACGCTTTTAATCTTTTGATAAACATTTCTTCACTGATCTTTTCTATCACCAGCTCGAATGGCGGCGAAGGAGAAAGTGGAAGTGATCACTGCTGTTTACAAAGTAAACCTCCATTGCCAGGAATGTGCAAGGAAAATCAAGAGACCTCTTATGAGAACACAAGGTAATTCTCTTCTTCGAAAACCAGTACGAATTCTTCGAGTTTTCTCCATGTTTTAACTTCACATAATCACGGTATAAGTTACGGTCTAAATCAAAGATTTGTTGTATTTCTAAACGTCACTTAGACCGTCACAGATCGTATTAGCTTAGCTTTAAACGTTTTTTTCAATATTTTCGTGTTTGCGAGGGTGATGCAGGGGTCCAAACGGTCGAAGTCGACACGGAGAAGTCTGAAATCAAGGTGAAAGGGAAGGTGGACGCCATTAAAATACACAAGCAAATAGAGAAGTTGAGCAAGAAAAAGGTGGAGCTAATATCACCAAAGGTAAAGTTAGTTGAGAAAGAGAACGTCCCCAAAGAAGCCAAGAAGGAAATCAAAGAAGTAAGCACTAGTGATCTATATTAATCTTCTTATTAGATTCGTGTTTTTGGCTATCATGTGTCGGCAAGTTTCCGATAATTCTTACCACTTGTCGACGCAAGTGGGACATGCTAATAGTTTCGAAGCAATTCTTTGTTTTGTCGTACATATTTGTGCGTATGTGTATAATTACGATATTGATACTCCATTCAATTTAAGTAAATCTTGAAACTACCCACGACATAACTTTCCTAGTACAAGCATATGCACAACATTACTATGGCGTGTTTATGTCAGATTTGCTCTTGCCAACGTGTTATTGTCTGCTTTCGAGTTGCACATATTTGTTTTTAGAATTTATTGCAAAACACATCTTATTAGTGTACGAAGATAACTCTAATTAAGTGTAAATCTATTTCATCTTTCTTAAGCGATGTGAGAGTGTGCAACTCTCTTACGGCCACTCTTGCTTTCATTGGAGGTGTTGCCATAGTCTTCTGTTGTGCATATGATGTTATCATCGATCACATTTTTTTGTAAAACCTGACAAATTTTAAGGTAAATAACTAAAGGGTTTCAAATGTACGTAATAATTGGATGTTCATTTTGAAATTTTGTAAAACTGGAATTTTTAATAGTCAAACATAAATTTAGAGAAACAAAAGTTTAGATTTCCATAGGAGTAGCAGCTTTCGATTATAGAGGTTTATAATTTTTTTGGAAATGCTTGCAAGTTTAAAGTTTTATCTCAAATTTGCGATTTATAGATGTGGATTCTATAAAGCAAAAAAAGAAGTACAACTTACATCAAGTAGAGATGATTGAGGATTGTATTTACCGTTTGTTCAGCTGTAAAACTGTTTCTGAGAAATCAAACAGAGGTAGCTAATATGGAAAATTTATAACGATGATCATCCTCAGTTGGTTTCACGCACAGTTGAAGTCAAGATTCACATGCACTGCAACAAATGTGAGCAAGACCTGAAGAAGAATCTGCTCATGCATAAAGGTACAACTCTTAACAATTGCTCAAGTTTTTCTTCTTATTCTCAACAAATCATGAGCCCATAAAAATAGTTTTTGATGCACAGGTATACATGGAGTTAAGACTGATATGAAAGCTCAAACCCTAACCGTGGATGGAACCCTAGAACCAGATAAGTTAGTAGCATATTTGAGGAAGAAGCTGCACAAACATGCAGAGACTATAACTGTGAAATCTGATAAGAAAGAAGAGAAGAAAGTGGAAATTGAAGAGAAGGAAAAGGTGGAGAAAGGAGATCAAAAAACAGAGATCAAAAAGGATGAGGGAAAGAAAGAGAAGGAGAAAGAGGAGAAAGAGAAAGAGATAGTGAAAGAGAAGGAGAAAGAGGTAGTGAAAGAGAAGGAGAAAGAGAAGCCTACTGAACTAATAAAAGCCATAGAAGCTAACGAAGAGATAAAGATTGTGGAGGTTAGAACAAAAGATGTCAATGCTCCATACTTCATTCACTATGTCTATGCTCCTCAGATTTTCAGTGATGAGAATCCAAATGCTTGCTTTGTTATGTAGATTTATATATTATTCAATAAAAAAAATTGAACTTCTGGAACTCATTCTTCCTTTATGATGTTCTTCTTTCTCCTTTTGATAATCTTTCTAGACCTTGAATTTTCTTCAGAAGTTTCTAGAAGTGATTAACTACTAATTTACTTACAATTTTAACTTGTGGAGTTCCCAGGTGTTTATAATATAATATTATCTGCTTTGAGCCGTAGCCTACTTAGATTTGTTCTTAGTATTAGCTCAAAACGCATTGTTCTACGTAGGAAAAATAACTTTACTAATAAATCACTCAGTTTCTACATTCTTAAATATTATGAGATTGTGCACCCTTATTGGTATGAGCGCTGAGTTCTCACATTTAACAGAATATTGGGTCTTTCTTGCCTTCACAGGACGAGCTGCCACTTAACTATTTTCTTTTTTTGAAAAATTTAAATATTATATATAGTGCGACAATAAAACATGAATATGCTGCAAAATTAACTTAGAAAACCAACAACTCTAATAGATCTAAAGAGAGAGATATGTTACGATTTCATGACAGAAAAACCAATTCCTGCTGCCTAAGTTACAGCTAAATGTGTACGTGTATCATTTTTCAAGCTTTAGTAGAAGGTTTTCTATCATGAAATAACAAAAGATTACTAAGAAGAGCAAGAATCTAGGGTAAGTCAAAGGGCATAAAAGTTATTGAAGAAACATTCATGGTTACGACCTATTTAAGGAATACGCAAGCTGTGAATAAATTAGATAGAAATCCTTTTTTCATGCATAAAACATCATCTAAGTTTGGCGGTTTCGTTCCAATAAACAGATCATCCACTTTTGAAAGTGAATAACAAGTGAGCAAGGCTCGTGTTTCTCGTTCTGTCTTGGATCTCTTACAAATCGTGACAATAGATAACTTTACTCACATATTTGTAGAAGTATGTCCTGTGAAGGCAATGATGACTTAAGATTATGTTAATGGTGAGGTCCCAACTTATATCAATGGAAGTGCACAATAGCTCATCGCATGAGAAAGTGAAAATTGAGTATTTTATAAGTAGAGTTTCTCTCTCTTTCTAGTACAACGCATTTTGAACTAATCCGAAGAATAAATCATTGCAGGTTCCAGCCTAAAGTTGACAATATTGTACTGAGAACACCAGAAGATTTCACAATATTGATCTTCTCAAACTCTTTTTGTTCTTGCCTTCGTTCTACGGATCCCACCAATTTTAAGTATTAAGCCAAATTTTCTAGAGAGACGAATATAATGATTACTACTACTAACAAAATAATATAATGACAGGTTAATAAAGCAATATATAATCATATGTTATGAGAGATTAAATTCAAGAAAGAGAAACAAACATATACTCAATAATTCGGTTTCAACGCAAAAGATTGAATGATTGAACTAGAAACAATTTATACAGTAAAATGAGCTCCAGTTTTAGAAGAATTCTCATGATTTCATGATTTTTTTTAATACAATTTGATCTCTTCTTTAGTAGGGGATTTATTTATTGAAGCGTTGGATTAGGTATCAATTATCCTAATATTGCATCGTTTCTCTCTTTCTGGAAGACTATTTCTTTTTAGGCAACTATGGTTTTTATTTCTTTGAATAAATTTATAAAAAAAAACTTTGTAATAAACCTAGAATGTCACGTTGTTGAAGACTTTCATTTCATATATATAATTTATTTATTTAGTACATAAAGAAGTAACATTCCGATAAGCACAGACGAAGAGATAAATCAAACATGATAATAATTGTGTTTTTTTTTAAGAGAATCAAGAAATCAGAAGTTTTAAGAAAAGGGTTTTGAAATTTATTAGTTCATCAACGGCGAAGGCATACACTGTCAGAAATCAGAAGAAAAAAGCTACAGAAAGATGCAGATTGAAGAAAGGAGGTATTTTGAGGAAGATGGAGAGAAAGAGAATGTGATTATAACAATCATTCCATCTGGGTTGATTTTTCTAACCTTTTGATCTTGTTCCAAAGATTCCAGCTGTCAATTAATAAGAAGACCTTCCGGCGGAATTTCCGGCCCACCCGTCCGAAGCTGCTATCAATTATCCTAATATTGCATCGTTTCTCTCTTTCTGGAAGACTATTTCTTTTTAGGCAACTATGGTTTTTATTTCTTTGAATAAATTTATAAAAAAAAACTTTGTAATAAACCTAGAATGTCACGTTGTTGAAGACTTTTCATATATTATAATTTATTTATTTATTACATAAAGAAGTAACATTCCGATAAGCACAGACGAAGAGATAAATCAAACATGATAATAATTGTGTTTTTTTTTAAGAGAATCAAGAAATCAGAAGTTTTAAGAAAAGGGTTTTGAAATTTATTAGTTCATCAACGGCGAAGGCATACACTGTCAGAAATCAGAAGAAAAAAGCTACAGAAAGATGCAGATTGAAGAAAGGAGGTATTTTGAGGAAGATGGAGAGAAAGAGAATGTGATTATAACAATCATTCCATCTGGGTTTGATTTTTCTAACCTTTTGATCTTGTTCCAAAGATTCAGCTGTCAATTAATAAGAAGACCTTCCGGCGGAATTTCCGGCCCACCCGTCGACCGGAAGCTGACTTTGATTTGGCAGATTGAAGAACTGCAAACCAGAAGAAGGGTCGGGAAACGGGTTATTTCCGCCGGAACCGGGGCCTGATCCTTCCCCTGACTGCTGCTGAATGGGCTCCTCTTCGTCCAACGGTAATCTCTCGTAAGCCACGTTTGTGAACGAAGATGCGATAACGATGACCGGACCGGCGGCGATCAAAGCACCGATCACATTTCCTCCGACAATTTGACCTTGTCCGCCGGCCAGGAATATCGTCAAACTGGTAGCGCCCGGAGGCGCTGGTGGGGGCAAAAACGAGCCCGTTAAAGATAGTATCTCAAACCGGCCGTGAAGCGTGACGATAGCTCCGGCTGAAGAGGGTTGACGTAAGCTGACGTTAGTCACAGTTCCACTTCCGCTTAATATACAGATCCCTCGCTGACGCTTCCGGGCATACGTCGCCACAGACTCAAACACATCGGAGCCGGAGCTGACCTCTAGTATATGAGCCCGTAAAGTATCTGCGCTCTCTCTTGTAATGATCACCGGCGGTTTCGGCTTGTTTTTGGAGCCTGGAGGTCGACCTCTGGGCCGGCGAGCAACGATGTCGCCGGGTCCAGCGTTTGAAGTGATTAGGTCGAGGCCTTGGTGGGTATTGTCGTCGTCATCATCGTCGGCTCCAGCAAAGTGGTTCCGGTTGAAGGAATCATCGCCGGCGGGAGGTCGTTGAAGATGAAGGTCCGGGCGCTGTTGAAGTTGATGAACGAAACGAGAAGCAGAGCTTAAGTCCAAACCGGCCATACACACAGAGGAAGAAGTTTAATTTAGGAAGCAACAGAGAGGAACAGAGAAAAATAATGTATAATAATAAAAGGAGAAATAGTTCTTTGGAGTTTTTCTTGGTTTAAATATTTCATGGAGAAATGAGAACCCCATATTCAAACCCTAGAACGTGAGCGAGAGAGAGAGAGAGAGAGAGAGAGAGAGAGAGAGAGAGAGAGAGAGAGAGGGTATTTTATTTGTCATTTATTCATGTACTAAATTTTGTGGCAGTCCATTCTGTGAAGACAAAGACGATTCGAGATTTTGTTAATTGTAAGAGCTCAGTCAGACGACTCGAGATTTTGTTGATTGTAAGAGCTCAGTCTGACGACTCGAGATTTTGTTGATTGTGAGATCTCAGTCCATACCAGTAGGGATCCACAATCTAATATCGTTTGAGAGAATAAGAATTGAGTGCTTTATAATAAGACTTCATCTTTCTACCTACTACAATGTATTTTGGGTTAACTCTAAGAACAAATCTATGCGGTCTCTGACTCAAAACGGACAATATTCTACTTAGAGCACACAGGGGACTCCACAAATTTGTACACGAACATGTCATTTACGTGTTATTCATTTATATATATAATAAGTCTAATAAGTTAACTTACCTTCAAGATTGAACAACAAATCAACGTTCGTTCAACTGTAAGATTAGAAAGTAAAAATCAAACGCAATCTAACATAACCTTGAAGTAATCCAAACTTTCATTCAACATGGAAGAACCTTGGAACATTTTTTCTCGCGTTAGAATTTATTTAATTCTTCTAAATTAATTAAGTTGAACGTGTAGTTTACTTTTAGAACATCAAAATTTTTTAATTAGGGCTGATTAATATAATAAAGCCGAAAGCAAGCCAGAGTAGCTGGCAAGACGAAAGCAAAGCAACCAACTTTAAAAGAATTTATAATGTTTTTTCGTTAATTTATGCACTTATAATTAAAGTAATCAGCGTATTATATGCTTTTTTATTATTGTTTTATGAAACAAAGGTAGGATGAAAAAAGGTGACATTAATCAATCAGGCAAAATTTAATAAATTTTGTTACGTTCGAGAATAACGTACGTTTGCTTATATAATATGATTCAGTTATATAGGTAAACTCCAAATATTCAGATAAATGTGATTCTTTATTAGCTTAATCCTCAGTACATTTATATTAATCCTAGGTTTACGGACATTTTATCGTGTTACGTCAAATATCCAATAAATTTGAAGCATTTTTGCCAAATTTTATGTCGCGTTTTTAATTAATTAAAGTTCTCTAATAATATTTTGATAGATTACCAACTATCTAAGATATTAAATCAAGACAAGTCTAATCATTTATATTTTTTTAATACAAAAATTAAAAAAAAAAAACTTCAAGTATATTTTTTAATTTAATCATTGTCAAATTACTAGGGTTTTTTCTAGGTGTCTTTTTTGACACCCATCCCGTAAACGCAAGAATAATTTTCCGTGCACTTTTCATATACGTTGTAAAATTTCACATCTTCGGGAAAAAAATAAAAAATTTATAAGTAATATTATACTGTCAAACGTAAAATAGATAATCTTGTTACGAGAATAATGCTAAGTTTATTATTTAATTTTATATTTTAATTTTTATCTTTTAACATAAAATTGTTGACTGAAATAATTAATATAATATAACACAAATAATTAAAATAAAATATTAATTTTATCAGATAATTGTAGATAGGATGTAGTTAGTATAATTTATTGCAATTACTTGACAAGATTTTCTATTCAGATCCATGATTAAGTGACTAATTAAAAATAGCTATATTAATTTAAATAAAAGGATTATTAAAATAATCAAATATCCAATAATGTCAAAAAAGGACTATTATTAAAAAGTGCTGTTCATGGTGACGAAGGGGGCGGCCTTGGCCCTTCAGGAGTAAAAAAGTAAACGATGTGCTATTCATGTATGTCAAAAGACATAATCTCTCTCACTCCTAGAGAGAGAGAGAGAAAGAGAGAGAGTTGCATGGGGATCATCCCACAATTTGAAATTATTTCCTAATAAAAATCATATTATATGGTGCAAAACATTATCAACGTTACGATTTTTATTTTATTTTTATAAAGCTACGTTCTAAAAAATAATTAAGAAAATAATAAAAAGCAGGGACCACTTTCCACCGTGAGTAAAATGATTCATGAGTCCAATAATAGTAGATTATTATCCATGTTTTTTTTAGTTTAATTAAGCATTTAATTAATTAAATCACATGATTAAGAATCTCCTTCAATCTTCCCTTTCTTCTTTTTCTAGTTTGGTTTCAGTACAAGAATTAGATACTCCACATACTTGCTTTCAAAAGTTATTTAAAATTTTGGGTAAAATACAATATAAATTATGATCTAAGAACTTGGGAATAATTAAATTAATAGAATGGATAAATTTTAATTATGGAATAATTAAAATTTGGTAATTATTAATGTGTAAAGTTGAGCCAAGAAATTGACTTGGTCAATTGTGTTCATGTGATGACTCATATGTGCACGACTGGCCCGTATACTGGATCCGGACTCGGATGGCGGTGCGTCCGCATAGAAAAAAGGCCGGTGAAGGGAGTAGGTCGTAATGTGGGGGTCGTCACAATCCCACATCGCTTTGGGAAGTATGTGGAAATGAAACATATGTAAAGAGGCCCTCCTGAAATAATAAGACGCGTTTTGGAGCACGATTGACAACGGATTTCATAAGAACTCCGAAGTTAAAAGTGTTTCGGCGAGAGTAGTACCAGATTGGGTGACCGACTGGGAAGTCCTCGCCAAACAAAACCGTGAGTGGAGGATATTAGGTTACGGGCCCAATCTTCAGAGCGGACAATATCTTGATGGGAAAATGGGTTGTTACAGTTTATAGAACAATGGGACAAGATTGAATTTCGTCAAATTGAAGCAAATAATCAAATATTTAATTCTCTAGTTGTGTGATTAATTTAATAAAAGGAAGTTAATTGGAGTACACGTCACCTTTTTTAATTTTTTTTTATAGAAAAAGGATGGAATAAAATAGTATTTTAATTCAATTCATTCAGATGAGCCTAATTTAGCGTGTAAAAACTTGTCGTTTTTCGATTAAATTAATGACAAAATCCCCCCTTGATTATGTCAAATAACAATATTGTCGGCCAATCAAATAGCAGTCAACCCGGACACAAGATACGTGATTAATCGCATTTAATTTGTGCTTAAATCCGAGGTCCCCCCCTATAATTTGCTCGTTAATCATAGATTATTATTGTAATTATGGATTAAGGATGACTGACCATTAGGTGTAGTAGGTCTTTCTTTTCTGAAAGCTTTTCAAGAAGGGTATTTCAGTAATAATCATTGGAAAATTAGCCTAAAGTTAGAGTTGTTAGAGGTATTAAAGGGCATTTAGTTCAATAAATTAACTCTAGTTTAGTCTAATATTTAATTTAATTATTTTTACATTTAATTTAATAATCAAACCTTAATATATAATGTTACAACTCTAGGTAACATGTCACGTCGCATATAATTATTTTTACGAGCATGGTCTTATAAGAATGTCAAATATTTTACCGACTAAAGTCCTTTTTGTACAAACTTCAAATTCAAACTTCTCAATTTGAACATTTTGATGAAGTTGGAGGCTTTCTTTATCGGTAAGCTAGTATCCGGGTTAAACAAATTATTATTTTAATAATAAACTATTAGTATATATAAATAATTAATAACCAAGTTTTTGTTCATTAATTGTAAGGATTAAAATTGGCATTTCTAGAGTTTAGTCTGATTAAAATAAATTAATAAATATAAAAATCCGGATCTTGGATTTTAATTATCATCTTCAATGATAATTAATTTTTTTGAAAATTACTAGGAATGATATTGAGATGAATGATTGTGGTTGAGAGAATTATCAGGGTAGTCATAGGAGTAAACGCAAAGGATTAGACCATGACTAAGATGCTTTGACAATACTCATGAGCTGAAGGCCGGGATTGTGGTCCAATGGCTATGAGCCAGAGGGAAGAATTGGCTGCGCGAGATGCTCGGGCGATGGTTGTGAGCCGTAGAGGATCATTAAACTATGGCTGGTTTGCTCGGATCATGGCTAGGAGCTTAGACGATTAGTAAGGGTGAGACTGTCTTTATGTTTAGGTGGATGCATGTAAGGTGTAACGACGTTGCAAACAACACAGACTAATAATCAGTTCTTCTCGTAGACTATTCGTGTTCGGTCGACATGAAAATTTGTGTTGTGGCTTAATACAACTACAAATGAGGTCGTTTTTAGTTACTCATGTGCTCTAAAACTCAGCTTTGTATAAAAATCTAAGTTGGGTTTTGCAATGCATGTCTCTGAGTTTTGCTTTCTTCACCAGGCGTTTAGCTTGTTTCCATGTTTTGATCTATTCATTGTATTCATATTGCGTATTGCCTATTAATTTATATGTTATCCCATTTTTTTCTAAATATTTAGAAAGGAGAAAATGAAAAATATTTCTCGGAAATTAAGTAAAATATGATAAAAAAAAAAATTATAGCGAGAAAACTTAGTTTTGATCAATGAGAAAAATCTTAAATTCTAAAAATATTATTTAAAAAAAAATAATGTTACATTTACTGTCTCTTAATACATTCTAATTGTCATTTAACAAACATTAATGATTGCAATTAATATAGTAAATTATACATAGTTAAAATATATTATTAACTGCACTCGGTAAAAATACCCAGTAGAAATAAATTATAAAAATAATATTTTTTTTTTTAAAAAAAGAAGAAGCCAAAAGTCGTATTCTTTGAAAAATTACACGGTTTTGTCATTTGTGAGACGTTTCATTGATAGAAATTAACAAAATATGATATTCAAAACTTTATAGGGTAAATTCCAAAAAACACCCTGAAGTATGGGTATTTTCTGAAAAAACCCTCGAACTAAAAGTCGTCGCAGTCAAAACCTCAAAGTTTTAAAAACTAACAAAAACACCCATGGCGGCCCCCCGCACACCCCTCGCATGCCCCCCGAATTCACATTCGGGAGGCCGAATCATTTTTGCAGCCCCCCACATAAAAAGCCCCTCTCACGTGCGCCGCACGCGAAAAGAGTCGGGGGGCCGAACCAAAATGTCGGGGCGCCGCACAATACGAAGGTTGAACGCGGAGGGTCTGGACCACCCAGCGCACGTGCGATGCACATAAAAAATTGCGAAATTAAGTCGGGGGGCCGCATTGTTAACTCGGGGCCCCGTTTGTTCATGTTCTACATGCGGGGGGCCGGATGTTGAATGCGGGGCCCCGATTGTGCCCTAATTCCGAAAATGGGGCCCCGAATATTTACTTCGGGGGGCCGAAGCATCGTTAGTATTTAAAAAATCGGCCCCCGGCGCACCCCCTGCACTCTGAAATCGAGAGGAAAAGGGGCGAAACTTTCGATTTTTTTCCGAAAATCCTTCGAAAGTGAGTTTTCGTTGCCGAAAATCGCAATAATCGGGCGCCTAATCGTCGAGAACCCCAAAAATACCAAAACCCTATCGCCGGCGAAACCCCAATCGCCAAACCCGAGCTTGCCTCCCAAATCCGAGCGTTTTAATCTCTGAAAATCCACAACCGACCTGTCGAAAAGCCGAAAATCGTCAAACTCTAGCCTGTTATTACCGAAAATCGTGAAACCTGAGCCATGCCTCACAAATCCGAGCAAATTTGTCCGAAAATCCGAGGCTTAAATGGGTCCAAAAATATCGTTCAAACGCCCTCGTGCCTTCTCATCAGCAGCTGACCCATCTTCGTCACAAGGGCCTCCGGCCGAAGCCCCCCAACCACCGCCAAGTTTTTTCTCAATCGATTTTCGAACCGAGGAATGTAAAAGGAGGTTCGATCGAGATATATCTTTCCGGCCGATGATTTATGGGAAGACTGTCAACTTCGCTGGATGGGAGTCTTTGCAGATCAAAGAAATGTTTGACAGAATTGGGTTGTAAGGGCTGTACCACATGAGTGGAGAGACTTGTAATCGCATTGTTCGCTTATTTTATGCGAACTTGATCAGTACCGGGCGGGAGGAGTGCATGGGGTCATATGTCTGTGGTAAGGAGATCGTGTTTTATGCCAGACATGTGAACGAGCTGCTCGGATTTACGGCTGAGAGAGCTGCACAGTACTATTCCGTTTCTCGAGAGTGTGATTTCGCCAGAACACCCGAGGGATTGGAATTTCTTCGACAGATTCACCGCGATGCAAATATTGAAAAATTCACCAAACCGAGATCGAAGGAGTTGAATGCCAAAGCTCGGGTTGTTCATAACCTTATCAGTCATTCGCTGCTGCCGAGGGATGGCCATAGAGATCTAGTCAACTGGATGGATCTCTATGTTATGGAGAAAATGTACAACGGCACTTTCTTGGACCCCGGGTTCATGATATTGGGGCACATGCACGAGATCGCCCGGACACGCAACAAAAATCTGCCGTATGGTACTTTGATTTGGCGACTCGTGAATAGGTCACAGGTCGAGCTCCCCGCGGGAGAGCAGTTAAGAGCTCCCCGAGTCTTGGATGTATTTGACAGACTTCATCTATCTAGGATGAGTCTAGTCGAGATCTGCGGGCTTTGGATGCTTAAGGGGGAGCTCGGGAACGCTCCAGCTGAGGACGCTCTAGCTGAGGACGCTCCAGCCGAGCATGCTCCGATGGAGGATGACACCCCCACCACTGCGACGGCGCCGCCAGTTTTCCCTGAGGTTGGCAGGATGTGGAAAACGATGCATCAGATGCTTCTGGAGGAGCGTCGGGAGCGGCAGCATATGCAGCAGAGGATTGAGTTCCTCATCGAAAGTGTCGAGGAGCTGACTCGGGTCCAGAAGCAGGTGGTTGAGTCACAAGACTATTTCAGTGAATCCATTAGAGAGGTCACTGAGAAGCTGGGGGATTTGATGGCCAGCAGAGACCATGGCGACGATGACGATAATATACTACCGGAGTAGTTTATTTTATATTTTGTATTTCATTTTATGTATTTTTATTTGAGTTTAATGTACATTATTGGTTATATTTTCATTGATGTACATTTACCGGAACCGTTTGGGTATATATGTGTTATTTAAATTTGCAGGAACTATTTGAAGCTAGCGATGAGGAGTCATAAAACAAACAAAACTCTGTCCAAATTTTCACTTTTTTAAATTAATTAATTAATTTTAATGAAATCTTTAATTTCAAATTATTAATACATCTAAAATATATTTTAGTAAATAAATTAATAAAGTAATGTATCTGAAATAATTTGAAATAAATGAATTCCAAATTATCTATAATAATTTGCAGTAAATTGTAATAAATTAATTTTAATGAAATCATTAATTTCAAATTATTAATCAATTGTAATAATTTGTAAATAAATTAATTTTAATGAAATCGTCAATTGTAATACTTAATAAATAAATGAATTCTAAATTATCTGTAATAATCTGTAATAAATTAATTTTATTGAAATCGTTAATTTTAATACTTAATAAATAAATGAATTCTAAATTATCTGTAATAATCTGTAATAAATTAATTTTATTGATTAGTTAAGTAAATAATTTATTAATTACTTTAGTAATTCTAATTAATTAAGTAATTAATGTATTGAAATAAATTTATGAATTTAAACTACTTTAAACAATTATAATGTGAAAAAAAAAATTATATTACATTAACGTAGATGAAATCCAACATAAATTACAACAGTTAATTTATTCTGCTCCTGCCTCGGCCGCGCGTTGTAGATTCCTGAAATAGCATGAAAATTATATTATATTAAAAAAATGACAACGTATTTATGAACGAACTGTTTAGAACGTACCTGTGTCTCATCATTTATGTTAAAACTTATAAACGTGTCTTGGGAAGCAGCAGTGCCTGAAGTAGATCCTCGGTTAGGACAAGTGCAACTATTGTGCTCGTACTGCTGACAGATACCACACGTCATCCTTTAGTTCCGCCTACTAGCTCTCGAACTTGACGGCTCATCGGCATCTCGCACTCTAGTCTTCTTGGGTCTACCAGGTTGGCGATATCTTCTTGGCGGGACTAGTTCCACCATACCTGGCACATTCGGTCACATTAATTGGCCGTTCATGGGTTGAATAAAATTAGCGTACATCTGCAGCAATGTCATCCGATGATAGCATGGATGCACGTAACTTTCTGGCTCCATTCTCATGAAAAATATGCATGAAATGACATGGGCACACGGGATCCCAGTAAGCGTCCATCGGGTGCAGGAGCACTCCCATGTATTCAAGTCGACAATGAATTGTTCGTTGCCGTTACTCACTTGAAATCGTGAACCTGCCCCGAGCGTAGGGGACCAATTTGCAGCTGCATCTGCGAGCTTCTTAATCTTTTTATATATTTGGGGACACAGGAGAGTCGTCAATCCCGCCATCTTCTCAAATTTTTTAACGATCCAAGTCATCATGTACGTTCGGATATTCTCAAACATGGTGATGATTGGTTTGTCTCTGGCAGTCAATATAAGTGCATTAAATGACTCACACAAATTGTTTAAGCCAATATCGCACTTGGGAATCGGAGAGAAGGCATGACTAGCCCAATATCTAGGCTCTTCTCTTTGAAGCCATTCGTGGGCAGCGGTGCTGAGCCTTTGTAATTTCCTCATTTCTAAATTGAAATGAGCACTTGTGGGTGCTCTAGCTGCCTTCCACATCGCTTCTCTATATGCTTTGCCCCGAAACAGCCCTTTAAAGTTATTGTACATGTGCCGCAGGCAGAAGCGGTGTTCGGCTTCACTAAATTCCTCATCCACGGCATTCCTCAAGCCCTGATATTAAAACAAAGTTAGTTAGTTACACACCTTAATTACACCACAACTAATTTAATTAAACAACATACCTTTTGTCGATCCGAAACGATCGTCCAGCCGGCTCCATCTCCAGTGTGCAGGTCCGCCTTCAAAAGTCTCAAAAACCACGTCCATGTTTCCTCGGTCTCTTTTTCGACTTTGGCAACAGCGACGGGATATATTCCATCATTGGCGTCAATACTAACGGCTGTCAGTAATTGTCCAGGACAGAAGCCCTTCAAGTGACAGCCATCCAAACAAATCACTCGGCGACCAAACTGTAACAAACCCATCTTGCAAGCGGCCAAACACATATACACTCTTTGACACACAAATGTGTCCCCCGTATCGTAAATATGCACTTCGAAAGTGCTCCCCGGATTTGTTCTATGTATTTTGACTTTGTACGACCATATTAATTTGTATTGTTCATCAGCCTTGCCTTCGTTAAGTGTCAGAGCAATGCTCCTCGCTCTTCTAGCAAGACTAGGTGTGATATGACATCTGTGGTCTACCCTCACTGTCTCTACAATGGAAGATATGTCCCACCTAGGGTGACTTTTGAACCTCGCCAGGTAATTGATTGCCACCTATTTTACACTAACGTTTCTATTCTCAACTATTCTGGCACAACTGTGAGTACCGACCAAAGTTTTTATTTGAAAGGTTTGTTCAGCTTGCTTTTGCGAGGCATGCAAAAGCCACTCACACCCTTCTGAACACTTAGCCCTCAATCGGCTACTATCACTTTTAACGAATCTTATCCCTAATCCGTATTTTATAGAATAATCTTTTATTTAATCTTTCAGCTCTTTTAAAGTTGCATATTCTCTAGTAACAAAAAATTCCATATGAATTTCTTCTCTTACCTGAACGCTTTCTACCTCATCATCGTCCGACATAACCGGTGTTCGCAGCTGATCGTCTAGAGTTCTGGATGTCGAACACACCAGTATTTGTTCATTTTCATCCGAGCCATCATCACCATGTGGAGGATCATCGTCCGGATACAAATTCATTCAGGCTTCACTATCTACTTCCTCGTCTAATTCGAACCATTGATCGGGATCAGAATCCATCGTCCTTGCTAAAACAAAGAAAATTAGACTGCGGAAAGAAAATTTTCTTGAGAAAGTTCGTTGCTTTCTTCGAAGGGAGGCCGAGTTCCTTAAATAATAAAGGCATTCGGCCCCCCGCTATCTCGATGCGGCCCCTCGCGTCGTGTCAAATATTTAATGTGGGGGGCCGCACATCTTATGCGGCCCCCCGCATATCTATCCACAGATCAATTATTGATCTGTGGCTTGACATTCGGGGGGCTGCGAATCCGATCCAGCCCCCCGAATTTCCATCATAGATCAATAATTGATCTGGGGATGGACATTCGGGGAGCTACGAATCCGATACGGCCTCTCGAATGTCCATCCACAGACTAATAATTGATCTGTGGAAGGACATTCGGGGGGCCGGACCGGATTCGCGACCCCCCGAACGTCCATCAAAATGGGGGGCCGTGCCAGATGTAAGGCCCCCTGAAATGTTCTCACGTGCAGCGCACGTGAGCGAGGGCCAGAGGCCCCCGCATCTTCCCCCCGTGGAGGGCGGGGGGCCTGGATTCTGGTTCGGCCCCCTCGAAAATATTGGCGTGCAGCGCACGTGAGAGGCACTTTTTATGCGGGGGGCCGCGAAAATGATTCGGCCCCCCGAATGTGATTTCGGGGGGCATGCAGGGGGGTGTGCGGGGGGCCGCCAGAGGTGTTTTTGTTAGTTTTTAAAACTTTAAGGTTTTGACTGCGACGACTTTTAGTTCGAGGGTTTTTTCGGAAAATACCTATACTTCAGGGTGTTTTTTGGAATTTACCCAACTTTATAATATAATGGGAATGTCACGTTGAGAAATATTTTATATTGATATTTGGTAAGGAAGCAACATGGCCAGTTGTAAATGGGAGAGGAGGGAAGAGATTAGCTAAGTCAACTTATTAAGGCCGTCTTTTGGCTTAGTTCTTTCCCACCCGTCGATCGGGAGCTCATTGTAGGACTTGGAAGATCGGAATTCCAGAAGGAATGTCGGAAAACAGGTCATTTCCGTCGAAACCAGTGTCAGAGACTTCCCACGATGACTGCTTGATGGGCTCCTGTTTGTTCGACGGTAATCTCTCGTAAGCCACGTTTGCGAACGATGAAGCGACAATGATGACAGGACTGACGGCAATTAAATCGCCGACCACGTTACCACCAATGACCTGACCTTGTCCGCCGGACAAGAATATCGTCAAACTGGTAGCACCCGGAGGTGCCGGTGGGGGCAAAAACGAGCCAATTAAAGATAGTATCTCGAACCGGCCGTGCAAATTGACGATAGCTCCGGCCGAAAAGGGTTGACGTACGCTGACGTTAGTCACAGTTCCACTTCTGGTTAATATACAGATCCCTCTCTGACTCTTCCGGGCATAAGTCGCCACAGATTCAACCACGTTTGAGCCGGAGCTGAGCTCTAGTACATGACCCCGTAAAGTGTTTGGCCTCTCAGTAATGACCAGAGCGTAAAGACAAGCAGAGATAAAGGAGATAAGTGTGAGGACAATGAGGGTAGCAATACCAGAAAGGGAGCAGAAGCCTTGTTTCGCAGCCATTAGAAGCGAGGTCTGTTGAGGCTAGATTAGATGACTGCCAAACCACCCATGAAGACGAAACCTAAAAATATAAAAATCCGCTGGGCTGTGGAAAACGTTATTAATAAAATAATTATAATATATTATAAATAAATAACACACTGCTAATATTAATAAAATTATAGTCTATTATCAATTGGTTGTTGAAATAAGAGATAAAAATTACACGGCGGTAACGACCAGTTTGATCTCTGTTTCTACTGCTGAAACTTTAGCAGTTTAGGGCGAATTTTTAGAATTCTATCTCTTCTAAAATCTTGTTAGTGGGAAGTGATTACACTGACGATTTATTTCGGGATCGACCGCGGAAAGTTATCGACGGTGGAAAATTCCCAATAAATATAAGCAGGTCGAGTCATTTTTTTTGGGCATAGTTTATCATTTTCACTGTAAATAGTCAAAACGAAGAAGTTACTTGCAGAAAAAAGGGTGATCGATCATTATCAGAGTTTAATTTGTTATATTTTGAATAGTTTAAAATTTTAGTTGTTAAAATTTTTATTTTAATATTGTTTCAAATTAACTTCTTATTTTTGGTTCATAGTTGATTACTTTTGATTAAATAAAAAAAATCAGCTAATTGAAAAAGATTATTTTATTTAATGATTTTTGATTGTCGGTGAACGACATGTAGGATTTTGGGTGCAACAAGTCAGAGTTTGAAAACATGTCGAGTGTCAAATGCAGGTTGAGATGGAAACTGATTGCGTTCAATCTTTAAGGTAAAGTTATCAGCACTGCTTTTTGAACGTTTTCCTCTGATTGACAAGCGTTGTTTGACTTTATACTCGTAATTTTTTAAATTTTATTTGACTATCAATGTAATTAGACAAAGGAAAGTGTAGGTGTCAAATTTTATAATATTAAATATTGTTTATTTATTAATAAAATATTTAATAGATTATAAACGTGGCGGGTTATTTGCATCAATGAAAAATGCCTAAATATGACGGGTGAACACAGACTGGTTCGATTTGGTTCCACCCTATGATCAGGATCCAATCGTGGCCCACAGTTCACATCTGACATAATCGGAACCATGAGCTTTCGGAGACGAGCCATGTTTCACAATTTGACCTCGGTTCGGTTTCATTTTTTTAATTTATTTTTTAAAAATTATTTATATTTTTGAATTCTTTTGGGTTGGATTTTTAGAGTTGGAGGCAGGTTTGGGACACGTTTTCTGGGTTGGGCCGGTTTTTTGGAATTATGGGTCAAATTTTAACCCACAGTTCGAATTGGTTTTCGCAGTTGTTGACTTTCAAAATTGTGAACTGAACCTTTACTTGAAATTATTGAATTTTGGAAACAAAGAATCAGCCAAAACCGGGATGAAACTGCACGATCGAATATGAAAAATACGAACGAATAAGTGATTTGTAAGCATGCTATGATGGGGAAGTTGTTTGATGGATAAATTTGATGCTGTTTGAAGCGTTCGAATGGTTTATGGCGATAAGTTGCGGTGGAGGTGGGAAGCGGCGACGAAGAGATGAGTGAAAGTAAGAGAGCGGCCATCAGAACTTAGGGCCGGGGACAAATGGGTTGGTGCCTCTGCCTGCCATTCAATTCCGGCTGCTTCTACCGGAGCCTAACTACACTGCGCTGTCTGTCATTAAGCTCTGCAACAGCAAATGACGTTTTCCCTTTACTTGCTGGTCGACGTTTTCGCCCTTGTTTCAGTGAAAGACTCAGCACTCTTGTTGAGTCGGAAAATGTGATTCTGCCTCGAATAAGAAGCCCTGGCCTTGTGGCTATGGAATACGAAGAGCTCAATCTCTCTCACAAGGTTTCTGAGGTGATTTCTCTTCAAATGGTTTTAAATCGATGATAATCACACATCAATGGCGCATTTGAATTTTCTATATGAATTTTCTTCTGTAAGTTTTTTCTTTGGGCATTTGCAGGATCTAGGTCATGTTAGAATCAGGCAACATGTGAACCCTCTCAGTCGGTCTTTCTCTGTAAGTAGTCTAAGGAATATTATTGCTTTATCTCATTGCAAACTGTTTTATTCTTGATATCGATGTTGTAGCTTTGAAATGGAGATTTTTGTTTAGACTCCTGCAGAAATACCTAAGTGGAATGAAGTCATCAAGGACCCAAATTTACCTCTAATGGTCGACATTGGAAGCGGCAAGTATTTAATCACTCCTTTCTGTACACCATCAACGAAAGCCTTTTATTCCTCAATCATATGAATCTGTTTATCTGGAATTCGGAAATAGTAAAACTTACTTGATAAGATTCCTCAACCAAATCCGGACTGCTTTATAAACTTTGGTGATTTATAGAGCCTTTTTAGTGTTTGCTTTCAATCTATAGTTTGAATGCTTTAAAGAGATCATATATTTTTATTCATTTTCTTGGCTGAAGCCTAGATAACTTTATTTAAGCTAAATTTTATTCGTTAAAATTGCTTAATAAGTTAAGTTCCTCCCAGCTTTAATGTATCCAGGCATCCCTAGGCAGTCATAGTTTGCAAATCGAAGACGATAGGTATCCACGGGCTTGACATTATTGTATTGAGTTACAGTTTGGACTCCAATGGTCAAGTGAGTAGATAGTTTTAATGATAAGTAATGAAGTAAGGTGAAATGAAAGATGAGATTGGAGGACTTTTTCTGTCTTCTCATCATAGACTGTAAGAAGCTTCTGGTGGATGTTTGAATCTGGATTTCAAACTGGTTGAATCCAGTACTCTGCCCTTATTGCAAATTACCTTTGCTTATGGATGATTGGGGGCCTTAAAGCCGGAAGCGAAGGTTAATTTATTAAGCAATTTTAACTTATTTATTTCCGCTTTGGTGTTGGTTGAGCTTATATATTACCGACAAGAAAGGGATAATTGTGAGTTCTTTGTTGTTTTTCAGTTGCTTCACTGATAAATTCATCTCTTCATCTGTTTCAGTTTGTTTAAATGGGTCTGCCATTTTTGTTCAAATCTCGATCCTCCAAAGAAGCTATGTTATCTATTAGTATATCTATATCTTGATATAATTTTGACAAAATTAATTCTCCCATCCCAGGTAGTGGGAGATTCCTCTTATGGCTGGCTCAAAGAAATCTTGGTCTTAGAAATTATTTGGGTCTGGAAATACGAAAGAAAGTACGAGTTTTTGCTTTCAGATTTTAAGTACTAAGGATTTATTTGGTCTCTTGTTGTTAAACCTTCTGAATTTTTATTTCATTAAACATCGATTCTTACACGTTTATGTAGCTGGTCAAGAGAGCAGAGTTCTGGGTTAAAGAGTTGGGACTTAGCAACATGTAAGTGCTTAACTTCATATCCGACAGTGAAGAAAATGAGCCTGTTTCGTGTTATGATGGATTATTTTTTACTTCAATGCAGACATTTCATGGTGGCAAATGCCACAAATTCTTTCGAACAACTCGTGAATTCATATCCTGGACCTTTAATGCTAGTTTCGATCCTTGTAAGTGCACTTTTTCCTGGCTCTCTGTGCAATTACCTGAAAAATATCGTCTGAAAATTGTTGCAAAATCGATTGAGGTTCTTTGTTATGCTTAATTGCAGTGCCCGGATCCTCATTTCAAGAAACGGCATCATAAGAGAAGGGTCGTGCAGGAGCCTTTAGTAGATTCTATCGTTGAAAGTTTAGCCTTGGGAGGACAGGTAAAAACAATTTAGTAGCTCATTGATTAAAGTCTTATGTTTATTCTTGAATTTGGCTATTGGATTTTGGTAGACAAAATCGTTTTCCCGGTCAAAAGAACTACTCATTGTCGAAAGTGCATGAGCCACAGAAAACTTGTTATCATTTCCGGCTCATGCATCAAATTAAGTAAATGCACTCTACTGGTTAGGTTCATCAAATGGCTTGAACCTGTTTTTTATGGGTGAGCTGACCCCCCGCAGGCTTTATCCAGCGGGATGGCTTTGAACCTTGATTTTGTATAGAGCATTGGCCAAATTGCCCATGGTCAGCGAGCCCGACTTGTGCCTCGTTTTAGCTGATCGTACTGGCTAATTTACGAGGTTGTTCTCTTAGGCTTGTGTTTGAGCTCTTGACTAGCAGTTTTAACCCGAAAGTTTCATGGTTTTATTGTCTGAAGATTACCCTTTTTGTCGCATACTTCTACCATAAACTCGAAAGCAAGAAAAAGACGAACACAACGCAGGCTTTTTCATCATCTGTTGTTATTGATTTTGGGTCGGGCAGGTGTTCATACAATCAGATGTTGTTGAAGTGGCAGAGGATATGAGGAAACAATTCGACTCGAAAGCGAATGTTCTTAAACATATCGATTGTACTGACTCCGGCGTTGAGCTATGCGACTCCGATGGATGGCTGCTGAGCAATCCGATGGGGATAAGAACTGAGAGGGAAATCCATGCAGAATTTGAAGGTGCAAAGGTATATAGAAGAATCTACCTCAAGTCTACTCCATTAAACTACTAGCTCAAACACCTTGTATTGATTCTTAGGCTTGGCTCAGCCAATTTTGTTAATTAAATAAAATAATTGTAATGGTATTTGGTCAAAATTTCAATCTATTTCTTATTTTGATGTTTTCAAACTCTTTAACCATGCCCTAAAAAATAACTTTATTTTTCTCAAAGCTATGCAGTTCAAATTAATAATGAGGAAATTTTTCTCAAAAATAATAATGAAATTACTTAAAAAAATTTGATTTTTGTGTAGATGATAATTTTTCTTAATTTATTATAATTACCTTTAATTGTTATTAATTAATTATTAAAATAAATTATAAATAATTAAATTAATGAGCATGATTAGTTAACTAGCAAACAAAACTTGGAGATCAAGTTATTTAAAAAAAGTTAGGTTTTTTTTCATTTTAAACTTTAAACAGTGATTGTTGTTTAAAACAACCCCTAAACTAAAAAAACTCAAACAATTTAAACTTTAAATTATCAGAAATGTAACAAAATAAATTATGTCGGACGACCGATCATCCCTCGTTCTATGTTCACACCTGAAAATGAATGGTCGATCTAAAACGAACGGCCGTTCGTTCACTGTTCACGTACAAGTGAAACTTTATTTTATAAATTAATTTTAAAAAATACTAAACAATATTGGATTTACTAAAAAAATTTATACATATTTACTATATTATGAGAATATAATCTGAAAAATTTCGTGACTTTCTAATACTTGTTGGATTGATTATAATTTTAGTGAATTATTTTATAAAATATAGGTAAAATAATTATAATAAATCATACAAGAGAAAATCACGAAAATTTCTAGATTATCTTCCATGATGTGGTAAACATGTGGTAAAATTTTCAAGTAAATCCAATATCGTTTGGTAATTTTTTCATTATACATGAATAGAAATGAGTGGTATTTTAAAAAAATATCAAACGATATTGTATTTACTTGAAAATTTTACCACATGTTCACCATAATATGGAAAAATAATCTTAAAATTTTTGTGATTTTTTAACACTTATTTGATTTTTTAACACTTATATGATTTTTCACGAAAATATCAAACGATATTAGAAAGATCACTCCCGTTTTTTAAAAGAATTCACAAAAATTACAACAAATCGTACAAGTATTAGATTATCTTCCCATGATATAGTAAACATGTTGTAAAATGTTTAAGTAAATCCAATATTAGTTGATATTTTTTTAAAAGACTCTTCGTTTCTATTCAGGAATAATGAAAAAAATATCAAACGATATTGAATTTACTTGAAAATTTTAACACATATGCACCACATTATGGAAAGATAATATAGAAATTTCGTGATTTTCTCTTTTAGCTCTGTTTTATAAAATAATTTACTAAAATTATAATAAATCGTATAAATGTTAGAAAATCATGAAAATTTCTAGATTATCTTCTCATGATGTGGTAAAAATTTTAAGTAAATCCAATATCATTTGGTATTTTTTAAAAATTAATTTATAAAATAAAGTTTCGTCGTACATGAACAGTGAACCGACGACTGATCGTTTTAGATTGGTCGTCCACTCTCAGGTGTGAACATAAAAATGGGGTTGATCAGTCACCACCAGAGTTTATTTTATTACATTTTATATAGTTTAAAGTTTAGGTTGTTGGAATTTTTAATTCATTGTTTGTGTTAAAAACAAATTAGTTTGGAGTTTAAAATGGAAAATATCCAAAAAGTTATTGTTTCTATTTATTGACTTTATATAAAACAATTTTCTGAAAATTGTCCATTCTCATATTATATTTATGGATGACGACGAAAGGGAGTGGAGCAGACGCGTCAAAAACGCGTTTTGATTTTATTCTTATTATTTAATCTCGTCTCACCCTGTTAAATTAGCCATTTGCATGATATTTTTGGAGTTCCAGATTGAGATCTACCATCCAGTTTTCGCAAATTCCACAATTTGGGTGAGAAACTTAGTCTCCTTTTTCTTTCCGGGTTTTATTTTTGTTGGCGATTTTGATGATCGAGATGGCATCTCTATTTATTTGTCTTTGTTCTTCGCCGGTTTTCAGGGTTTAATTTTTTTGTTTTTTCTTTTCTTTTATGATTCATGGATGCTCTTTGTTTTTTGTTCTGTTTCTTTACGATCGTTGTAGATTCTCTCATTGGGATCCACTTTTTTTTTTTTTTTGGTGATTTTCGTATTTCATACAAGTCAAACAACCCTAGAAAATCTAGAGTCTGAATGGTTGAAATGTGATCTAGTTCTCGAGGAAGATAGCTTTCGTTAATTAAGAATTAGAAAGCATGTAAGTTTATATGGATCGAGAAAAGAGAACCGCGTTAGGAAATATTAAATCTCAATTATTCACTGCAAACCAAACCCTTAAATCATTGTCTAGCTATTGCTGATACAACTGATTTTCTTTTTTATGAAATTAAGGATTTTTTTAGGCAATAAGTAGGTTATGGTAATTGAATTAGTTCAAATGTTTGCATATTAGTTACAAGGATTGATTTCTTTTCGCCTCATTACCTCTTTTCCTCGTGGGTTGCTTGCAGACGATTTCCCGTTCAAGCATGTTTAACAACTTTGTTATGTTTGTCATTATGAAGTTAAAAAATGGGAGGCGGAAAGGACGACGACAAAGGATTGTTCTCACAAATTGCGGGATTTGCCGGTGGACATCATAATCCCCAAGGATCATATCCCCCTCAAGGATACCCTCCATCTGGTTATCCCCTCAAGCCTATCCGTCCGGCGGATATCCTCCTCAGGGCGGGTATCCCCCTCAGGGCGGGTATCCCCTCAGGGCGGATATCCTCCTCAGGGTGGCTATCCTCCTCAGGGTGGGTATCCCCCTGCAGGCGGATATCCTCCTGCAGGTGGGTATCCCCCTGCAGGCGGATATCCCCCTCCAGGTGGGTACGCACCCGGAGGTTATCCTCCTCAAGGAGGATATAACCCAGCTGGTTAGCCTGCTCCATCTGGTTCTCAGCACTCGGGGGTATCATGCTTGATTACCTCTCAGGGCGATTTAGTCTCATTTTTTGACATTTTAATCCATTTGTGATGAGTAATATCCAGCTTAAGTACGCCTAGTCTGTTTTGCAGCATCTTGATCGTTTTTTATTGACAATATTTCAAATTATGACCACGAATTTTCCCCCTGTTTTCGTTGTTTGCTTTCGGGGGCTTTATTTCATCGTCCCTCTTGTCAAAAAGTAGTCTATTATGGATATTGAGGATCAAAAGACCAAAAAATTTATGACAAGGGAGGTGTCTTGCAATGGAGTGTCCGATACAATTTTCCATCGCAGATTATTCAGGTCGATTCGTCTCTGATCTGCTTCCAATGATCTTGTATTGGAAGAGCTTGGGGCTTAAAATTTTGATTAATCGCATTTGCAAATGTTGATGAACTTAACTAAACAGGCCATGGAGGTCCAGGAATGGGTACATTGCTAGCCGGTGGTGCAGCAGCAGCAGCTGCAGCTTATGGTGCGCACAAGCTCACGCAAGGCCATGGCTCTCACCATCTTGGCCATGGAATTGGAGGAGCTTCATGGGCGGACTCACCTCCAGGTGGGTACGCACCCGGAGGTTATCCTCCTCAAGGAGGATATAACCCAGCTGGTTATCCTGCTCCATCTGGTTCTCAGCACTCGGGTATGCATGATTGATTACCTCTCAGGCGATTTAGTCTCATTTTTTGACATTTTATCCATTTTGTGATGAGTAATATCCAGCTTAAGTCGCCTAGTCTGTTTTGCAGCATCTTGATCGTTTTTTATGACAATATTTCAAATTATGACCAACGAATTTTCCCCTGTTTTGTTTGTTTTGCTTTCTGGGGGCTTTATTTCATCGTCCCTCTTGTCAAAATAGTCTATTATGGATATTGACGGATCAAAAGACCAAAAAATTTATGACAACTGGAGTGTCGATACAATTTTCCATCGCAGATTATTCAGTCGATTCGTCTCTGATCTGCATTCCAATGATCTTGTATTGGAAGAGCTTGGGGCTAAATTTTGATTAATCGCATTTGCAAATGTTGATGAATTTTAACTAAACAGGACATGGAGGTCCAGGAATGGGTACATTGCTAGCCGGTAGGTGCAGCAGCAGCATGCTGCAGCTTATGGTGCGCACAAGCTCTCGCAAGGCCATGGCTCTCACCATCTTGGCCATGGAATTGGAGGAGGCTTCATGGGCGGCCACGGCAAGTTTAAGCACGGGAAATTTGGCAAGCACGGTATGTTTGGGAAGCACGGAGGCATGCACGGGAAGTTCAAGAAATGGAAGTGAAAGAAATAGCCTCTGGGGAGTCTTCTATATATTATTCCAGTGTGATTGGCCTTGTCTGGACCTTTGTTTACCTTTGGATGTGATATACATTTGTCTTGTGTTTTATTGAACTGAGATGTATGGTTTATATAGATGCAATACTTTGACATGAAGTTCAGCTATTTACTTGACAAGCTAACTTGCGGCACGATTAAGAACCTGAGATTGGCTTGGTTTGTAGGAGCCGACACTTGTTCGGTTCGGATCAGTTCCACTCCCCATTTATACCAACTCGGTTTGGTTTCAAAATTTTTGATCCCGAAGAAAAGCTGAACTCATTTTTTCGGTTTTGTTCTGTTTGTTTTCAATTCGATTTTGATTCCAGTTTGGGCTCAGATTTGGGAGACCGATCAGGTTTTACTTGGTTCAACCCTTCAATTTATCTCTGAAATTTATAGACCACTGAATTTTACAGCACTCAGACCAAACATCAAATCTGTGTCACCAATAATCTCCGCAAGAACATGAACCGTCTTTGAAATGGTGGAACCGGCTGCGGTCTCTCACGGTTATCTCCCGGTTGTAAATCTTTGAAACGTGTTTGAACGCAGAATGGCAATCGGAGCAGACCCTAAGGTTTTTCAAGATTAGAATTCTTGCCCCTTTCCTTAATTTCAACAAACCATAAGACAAAGCTAGTTTTTCGCTGTGCTCCAAAACTGATTCTTCCTTCTTCCCCTGATCCACGTTCAGTAATACTTCTGATGTGTCTGCAACATAACCTGCCAGTTTCAACTTATCAATTACTTGACTTAACATGGAATGTATTTCGGTAGAATCCGGATGAGACCGATCTGCTGCGAGAAATGAATGAACAACTCCGTCTATTACGATCGAACTGCAGCCGGGTGTCTTTTGAATCCCTCTTTCGTTCATCAATTCTCTAACCTCTCTTACTTTATCCCACATTTGCCTTTTTGCATAGAGGTTTGACAGCAAAACGTAAACTCCGTCGTTTCTTGGTTCCAGTTTCAGCAGGTGTTTAGCTCCTTCTTCTCCATATTCGATGTTGTTGAAGACTCTGCAAGCGCCTAGCATTGACCCCCAAATCGCTCCGTTTGGATACACAGGCATTTCCCGAATGAATTCTCGAGCTTCTTCCAAAAGTCCTGTTCTGCATAGAAGATCGACCATACAGCCGTAATGTTCTAGCTTTGGTCTAATTCCATAAATGGCTTCCATGTTGTGGAAATGCTGTCGACCCTCTTGGATTAACCCCGCGTGGCTGCAAGCAGAGAGCACTCCGATGAAGGTAATATCGTCTGGCTTCAAACCTGACGACTGCATTGCATTGAATTCTACCAAAGCCTCCATTCCTAGGCCGTGTAAGGCAAGGCCAGTAATCATCACATTCCACGAGACTATGTCTCGTTTTGACATTCCGTTGAACAATTCTCGAGCAACATCTATTTCTCCACATTTTGAGTACATGTCAATTAGTGAATTCTCCAAGTTCATAGAATGGACCTCTTGAACCTTGTCGATGTATGCATGGACCCATCTACCTGATTCTAGGTCACCCAACTGAGCACAAGCCGAGAGACCGGCTAAAATTGTGACTTCATTCGGACAGACCGTCGAACCACCAACCATTGCCCTGAATAATTCCAACGCTTCTTTACTTCTTTCGTTCTTTACATAACCATTAATCATGGCCGACCAAGCATATACATCTCTCTCGCACAATTTATCAAACACTTCCTGGGCACTTTCCAAATCCCCACATTTGGCGTACATGTCAACTAGAGCACTACCTAAAACAGCACAAATCTTCATACCCATTTCCCCGATCCGATTACGCATCCTTCTTCCAATCTTTATGTCCTGTGATTCAGCACATGCCGATACGATGCTGGTCATCGTTACCTCATCGGGGCTCAGTCCTTCTTCCTCCATTTTCTCGAAAGAAGCAATGCCTGATGAGGTTGATTGTTTTTAACATACCCGCTAATCATTGAAGTCCATACTACTTTATTCCTTCGACCCATGTTTTCAAACAACATCCTAGAAGAGTAAATATCCCCACAAGCAGAATACAGGTTTAGTAATGTCGTTCCAGTGTAAAGATCAGAATCAAGCACAAGCTTGATCACTTGTCCATGGAGAGCCCTCCCAAGTTTGAATTCCAGTAAATGGGTACAGCCTTTGAGCAGGGAAGGAAATGAAAACCTGTCGGGTACGTTAGTTGATCCTTCGAGCATCTCGACGTAACTCGAAAGTGCTTTTCTGGGCATGTTATGATTCACATACCCTCTTAATATGGCGTTCCAAATCACTGTATTTGGCTGTCGAGTGTGCGTAAAGACCGTGCAAGCATAGGACAGACCGTCTGCGCCGATTGAGAGGGAATGAGAAATAAACTTGTTTAGAGTTGGATTGTGACGAGTGAGCCCTGTGACGATCAACTGAGCGTGCAGCTGCTTTATTCCGGTCAATTCTGTCCATTTTCTGCTTTCCAAAAGACTAAAACTGTGAAAATTTGGATTCAAATCTAAAACAATCGATCTGGGATCTGAGTTTATAAGGAGGATAGGAGTTGAGGAGGGCAGAGGCACAGACATTGGCTTCGCCTTCTTCGTTGATGAAACATCACACAAATCTACACTAAGCTGCTTTTTCCCTCCTTGATTTAAGATATCCTCCTCTGCCCACAAGTCTATTCCCATGGATAAGGGTAACCGGGTGTGTAGTTATTTTTAATAGATTAATCTTCTACATTAACCATTTTTTATAATTAAATTTTGTTATATTTATGTTTTTAATTATTTCCATTATGACGGAGCCCCGATCGTCGATCGATAAAATTTTTTTGCAAAGAATAATCTAAAATCCGAACATAATATTAATCGATAAAAATTTATTCATACATTCTAAAAATCATTCTATTATATTTGTTTATTGAGCACGTAATCGATATATTATATGCTTTCTATTTTCCAATACATACGGTAGATGTCAATTTGAGCGTCGATAGGGCGAGGAGCCATCCCCGTCGCGGTGGTTGGCCGTTGGATAGCCATTTTTCCTTTAAATTACTTGACATCCATATTGCACACTTTGTATATCATCACTCCCAAACTAAAGCATGAAACAATAAAGTAGGCTTTACTTAATTGAGGTGATTGGGATGGGCAAAGGGTGAAACCCATGTTGAAGAGCTGCTTCCCAAACTTTGTCAATGTTTGAGATTGAAAACCCACATTCATGCTCCTTCCATCCTTCCAAAGCATGCACTAATCCGCCTATCTTCCATCCGCTCATCACTCTTCTTCCCAACCAGTTCTGCTTGAAATTCAACCAGAAAGCATATGAAATGTTAAGATTTACGTGAAAAATCTCGAGTATAAATTGTAACATCCCAATCTCTACCAAATAGTACAATATTGTCTATTTTTAGCTGAAACCTTTACAAATTTGTTTTGGGTTTGATCCCAAAAGACATTGTGCTGATTAGACTTGAAATCTTATATATTGCACCCAAGACCACATCCAGGAAATGTCGAATTGTGGTCTCATTATTTGGTTATGGGGCACAACAATGTGTCATCACATAACAGTATCCTCTCAATTTTTGGACGATTTGATTAAGTTACCTCACAGGAGTGCATATTCTCCATAAATGGTGGAGCCATCATGGCTGGAGTTGAGTGGTAGAAGCAGTCTCTGCGCAGAGCTTTTGGTGGGAAATGAGAGAGGGGGATGAAAATTGTTCCTTTTGGTGCTTTGAGTTGTTCTTCTTCACTTAGTCCATCATCTATTAACCATATCTGCCAAAATGTCATCACTATTACAGCCAAAAGATACATAGTTCATGGAGAGATACAGGAGCATTGCAAAAACTTGGTTAGCTTACCTTCTGAGAAGGACTGGTCGAATGGATCAAATTACTCTCAAACATCGAGTTTAATGATTTTTTCAGCTTTGTTTGCTCTTCCGTGTGCAATGTGACCACCTTCAAAAAAACTTACTTTGATTTGTCAAACCATCGTGTTTATTTTGACAATTTCAAGATTGAGGACACACTAATAGCCTGAAGATGGTGTCAAATAGTTTTGAAAACCATTGAAATATACCTGGACTCCCCTCTGGCAAAGAGAGTGGGAAAGGGCAAGAGCAACTTTAGAAAGTTTCCCTCTAAGAACCACTTGGGTGGTCTCTTTCGGAATGCTGTTTAGCAAGATTGCTACGACGAGGCCGCTCCCGTCGACCAACTTCACTTTGAGATGAGGATATTTATGCACATAGAGCCCTCCATAGCTGTTCAGCTCCTCCCCCTACAATTTTAATCCACTCTCTATCTAAATGTTGATAGTTCAGATAGAAAAAAGGTTCATGGTAGTGAAATATCCATTCATCAGTCATGCATGCACGTTCGTGGATGTTAAACAGAAGTAGAAAGTTCAAGAGATAGCATCGAAACAACGTATCCAAACATGTCTTCAAAGATTGTTCTTGAAGAAAATTTATATGGGTTTCTAAACTTGCCTGATTTAAGAGTCCTAAACTTAACACTTTACAACCCTTTTGATCAGCATCAAGAATAGCTTTTTCAATCAATCTATTAATAGACTGATGCTGCAACCGTAACAAGTACTGCAAAAATCAAAAGTAAAATGTTTAATAAGAAATTTGCGTAGCTAGCAATCACGTTTTGTTGTACCTGAAGAATTTACCTGAATACTGTACTTGGGTATAGCCCAAGTCTGCATTACAAGTTTATCAAAGCAATGCCGATCAACTATGAAAGTACGGCCATAAATCGACATCAGTATCATTGAAAAGAATGTGACAGGCAACATTGGCAACCAGTACCAGTTGTCTGTCTGTGGCCTGGAGGCCAAGGAGGCAAATCCTAGACGAAGATGATAGATGGAATCTGGTGTAGTTAGATGAGTTAGATGAACTACATCTGGCTTTTCTTCCCTTCTCTGCAGTGAAGTTACATGAAGTTGATCTGAAGACTTGTCCATTGTGCCGTAGATGTAATCGTAAAATGGCATAAAGAGAGAGTAGTTGGTTCTGAATTTTGTGTGATGCAGAGAGTGAAACCTGCAATATATCAATCAGACACTTCAAAGCTTGTTCAACTCGTTCGACTTGACTCGTTTAAGTTCATCTAACAATACGAGCAAGCTCGGCTCAGCTTGTTAGCTTGGTGAACTGGAATTTTTCGGGCCCTTCTAGTTCTTTGATAACTCTAGGGTGTTTCAGTTAGGATGTGATTCTAGGAAAAACTTCTTCCTCTTTCAATCATTTTAGAGAGATAGAGAGAGACTTACGATGGGGTGTACATGAGGTACTTTAAGGGAGGGAAGAGAGAGAAAAGGGATTTAGAAATGAGCTCGAAATTGCAGTGGCCCATGTTGTTCATGAAATCGATGTAAGTGATATAGCCAAGATAAGCAACAATAGAAGGCTGTTCCTGTGAAGACCATAGCCATGAAAGGAATTCCGAAGAGCAAGAAGTATGCTATGTGCTCCGCAAACGGATGAATCACAGCTGCAGATGTAACATTTCTCAAATTAGTAACCCCTCATTTCTAGCAAATGCCAAGTTCTAAATAATACTTTAATCGTGTACATTCATGAATCTTGTCTCCTCAAAGCTAAATAACAATACCCTTTTCTATCACTGGTTCATAAAAGCCAAATTTACCAAGTCTTTGAATGAAGACGAAGGAAACAGCACAAAAATAAGCCCAAGGTTCAGAGGCCCGTACAGAAAGCAAACTTACAAGTGATTGGCTCAGTAACAATGGAGGAATGGTGGTGGGAGTGGTAACGGGAGTAGAGATAGTGGTGATGCAGAGCTCTGTGAAGCCAGTAGTAGAGAAACTCCACTGGGCCCGCGTGCAGCAAAATTGTGATGATCGCCCCTTCTTTGTTCCATAGCGGGATGCGTGATGCCCCACTCAGCACTCTGTTTGCTATGTAGAACAGAATTCCATTTAGTATAATTTGATCATCCCTGTCCAACATTTTGTCAAACACTTGGTAAACTCAAGATACAAGAACAATCCCCTATTATAGACGTAAAATAAAAAGGTAACGCTAGATTTACACAGAGTAAATATGTAATTGGAGTTGTTTGGAAGGTAAACCGACCAGTTTTGTTCTCTGTCAACTTGGTCGAACTCGAGACCCTTGCCGACGATCCGGCGGCTACCTTTGCCCGTCATGTGACGGGAAAGAGAAATCCAAATCTGGTTGTGGAGCATTCTCCACAAAAGAGACGGGAAAATCGAGAGGTAGGTGAGATCTCTCGTTTCTTCATTGCTAACAATGAAGGAGTAAACACTGTGAATCGCCCATGGAGCTAAGACCACGTACTGTAAACAAATCCATCGATCAAACCAAATGTAAGAAATCTTAAAAAATATGACCATTATAATACGTCTAGCACTTTAGAGAGAGCTCACACCAAAAGCCATGCATGGAGTTTTAGAGAGAGAGAGAGACCTTAAAGCTTCCGAGAGGCTTCCATGGCCAGTCAGTGAGGATTCCAGGCTTAGAGGCCATGATCACTGCTGTTCTTCTTGCAAAAAAACAAGAGCTAATCCGCCATTTTTATAAGGTGTGTTTCATTATCCAATTATTAAATTCAAAAATAATGTTCTACGTCGAGGAGATCCGCGTCAATTGGTTGCATGCAAATCACACCACGTTTTTTTTATATTGGATTGCACGTGAATGTTTCATGAGTTACGACTTTCGAATAAGACAATACTACTACAAGTTTCAAATATCTAACCATGGTTAAAATTATACTTTTTTGTTCGATAATATCATCGTATTTGCCCCGAACGTCGCGCCCCTCTCCAATGGGATCATCAATTCTTTGATTATGGTTACAGAATCGAAACTAGACCAAACCAAAATCACGGATTTTTGTTTTGTCTGTTTCGATTTCATCTCAAATTTGAACTTGGCTTCAGTTTCTGTCAGGTTTTTTTACTTTTAGTTTCGGTTTTAATTTTATTGGTTTTGGTGGGTTCGGCTCGGTTTTGGTGGGTTCGGCTCACCAAAACCGAGTCTAAATGACCTCCTAAATTGGATTTGGTTTCCAGTTAGGTTTTTGAGTTGTAGTTTTCTCTTGGTTTCAGCTCGATTTTTTTTTTTTTTTTTTTTTTTTCCATTTTGGTCGGTTTTCGTCCCTACCCGTTATTTTATGGACAAATTTATGCAAATTGTGATCGAGTTAAAAAAAAAAAAAAAAACACGATACTCGTTTGTCTATATCTTCACCGTCTCCATTGACATCACCCATGTGTTTCTTCTTTTTTTAATTAATTGTCTTCCATTTATTAATATGGATATTTACATCTAGATCTGTCCTGTAAACTTTTCAACTTTATAATTTAGTTAGAATTTTGTAAGTTAATTCACTACGAAAATGCTTTAACGAAAACCACTAGTCCGGATTAGTTTAGTTTTAGCGGCGTTTTGCTTTAATTTTTGTTCGTTTTGGTCCATTTTTCATCCTTCAAGTTAAGAAAATTTTGTTCAAGTAAAAGTAAATGAGACTCGAGCATCTCAAGCCCCAAAACTCAACCTCAACTAGACCAAGTTTCTCGGTTGGAGTTTGGATAAAAAATGATTCGATTAAAAAGTTGGAGATCATAGTAAGATCATGCGACACATTTACGATGTCGAGTTAAGTGGGAAATAAAAAAAAAACAGTGAGCATTTTCATTTAAACGAGTCTTCCGTAAATTTAAAAGGTTTGATGAAAAATAACAATTTGTAACTCGCGCATTAGTTTTAAAATATGTTATGATAATATATGAATTAGAAATAATTGATTTTATTTTATTTATTATTTTTTCCATATCCATGTTATAGTTAATACGTAGTCTAAATAATTGATGAGTTAATTAATATTTTCAAATTTTTCTAAAAATTGATATTTTAAATATGAGTAATGTTATGTTTTTACTCTTTTACTATACCCTCTTAAAATACTCGTTGATGTGCTAAACAATTACAGTGCAATTAATATAATAAAGTATAAATAGTTAATTAATTGCATTAATTGTATCAATTATTGTTCAACACGTCAGCTAGTATTTAACATGTAGAGACCCAGCTCGTTACGTATAGCCGTTAGCCCGGCCCGCAAACGCACCGTCATCGATCATTGAGTTTTACTCATGACCTTCTCCCCCTCTGGAAAGAGAGTTTTTTTTTTTTCTCAGCACTCGAACCCAAGATCTTCATGCTATAATTCATGGGCTACAAGTGCTGGTACCACTTGGACTACTGGAGAAGATCATGAGTAAGACCCAACGGTCGATGACGGTGCGTCCGCAGGCCGGGCTGACAACGATACGTAATGGGCTGGTTCTCTACATAATTGAGTATAACAAAAGAATAAAAGTAACATTATTATTTATGTATTTACAAGTTTCTATCATACACATTTTTCAAGTGTATCTCAATATTTCACGCAACAATAATGTAACACTAATGTCGCTTTCAATTAAACAGGTCAAATTAGGTGTCATTAAGTGACGATAATAATACACGTTTTATGGATGAATTTCAATTTTAATTTTCCAATTGTTTATAGCAAACTACTTATTAATATTTGTTTGTATTTGTACGAAAGTAGTTGGTAGTATTGCACAATTAATATATTTACCGAACTATATTTCTCGTGATCACTACGTGGACCTTTGATACATCTGTTGTGAGCTAATACTCGTTTCAATTAAAGTCTTCTGTTGTAATGCAAGTAGTTGAGTGATGAGATCTACACTCTAGTCTAATGATTAGTCTATGAATAGAAATATGCTTCCTTCTCAAGTTCAATTACAAATTTAGCCTTTGAAAAATTGAATCGAATACTATTCTTGGTTCTTATTGGTAATTTCACAATGGTAGCAATAAAATGTGAGAACACATTATACATGTGTAATGAGCTTGAATTGTCCTCTATCTATAATTAATGTAGCGTGGAAATTTGGAATATTTTAAAGATTCATTAATACGATAAATCAATTAAAATAAATTATTAATTAAATTAAAGAATTACAATGTAAAAATAAAAGGTACATTTAACACTACTCCTATTTACATTGTATAAATAACTATTTTAATGTTACAGTACAATTTTTTTTTTTTTATTAGTAAAAATGCCACGTTGTGTAGAATTGATCCTCGGAAGAAGCCGATTCTCCGAGTTAATTGACAAAGTAGAGGTCAGCCCGACTCATCTACTAAACGAGTCAATCAAGGGCACAAGTTAAATAAACCGAGCTAGGCAAACTACCCGAGCAAATAAATTTGGTAAAAGTTTCAACTTTATTATATACGAGTTTTATGGCAAAACCTAGGATGTGATTGTCTTTTTCTAGCCTCCCTTTTTCAAATTACAGTCATGCAAAATGAAATTATAATTTTCAAAAAATGGTGAAATTAGAATTTTATTTGGGTGCTTAAATCCATATTAAAATCAAAGTCCAATCCTAAATATTGATATAATATTGAAAATGAAGAACTAAATTAATTTAACAAGTAGATTCTCGACTCGGTAACTATGACGAGACTAACTGGCTTAGCGTATTCAAATGTTGAGCTAGTTGTGAGCCGACTCGCTCGATCTACCCCTCTCTTGACAGCTTTCTATGCCTATCCGTTGAGTAAAGGATTTTGAACTGGTTCGAAGAACAGAGTAAGCGGGAAGATGATGAACAGTGAAAAGAAGAAGAAGAGGAGAAGGACGATAGCAATAAATGTTTCTGTATATTTCACTAACCAAGATTGTACAAATATATATGTAAAAGAGAGTAATGATGATAAAGAAACTATAGTTGTAATCTAACTAAAAAACTTTAAATGAATAGTGTATATAGTTTAATACCCCCCGTGAAGCACCTTTTCCCTGACGAAATGAAAATCGATCTCCACATGTTTAGATTTAGAGTGCAAGACAGGGTTTGAGGCAAGGTAAGTTGCACTTAAATTGTCGCAGAGGATGAGAGGTACTGTGGGAGAGATGATGCCAAACTGTTTTAAAAGTGATTGTAGCCAGAGAACTTCGGCCGCACCATTAGCAACACTACGATATTCTGATTCTGTGATGGAGCATGAGACGACTTTCTGTTTGGTGGAAGACCAGGAAATAAGGTTGTCGCCGAGAAAAACACAGAATCCGCTAGTGCTTTTGCGATCATCAGGGCAGGAGGCCCAGTCAGCTTCTGTGTAACACGTCAGAGCAAAAGAGGTGGAAGGCCGGAAGGAGAGGCCAAGAGAAGGAGTACCTTTTAAGTACCGTAAAATCCTTTTGACAGCTTGCCAGTGAACATCAGAAGGCGAATGCATGAATTGGGAGACTTTGTTAACAGCATATGCAATATCGGGGCGAGTAAGACTGCAGTATTTGAGGCCTCCCACTATGCTCCGGTAAAGAAAGCCATCACGTAAGGGTGTCCCGGAATGGAGAGATAAGACGGGGACGGCTACCATAGGATTCGGAACCGGCTTGGAGGAATCCCTATTGGCCATGTGAAGTAACTCAGATATATAACGAGACTGAGAAAGAGTCATACCAGTAGGTGTCTGAGTCACGAAGATGCCATGAAGTAGGATAAGGGCCCGAGATCTCGGACTCTAAACTGAGAGTGTAGATATGTGAAGAGCTGGTCCATGATAGCAGCAGAGTCATCGGTGACAATAATATCATCGACATACACAAGCATAAGAACAATAGATGACGGTGTACGGCGGATAAACAAGGACGAGTCAGACTTGGAAGCGGAGAACCCCCAATGAATTAAGGCAGTGTATAACTTGGTGTACCACGCTCGCGGTGATTGTTTGAGGCCATATAGAGCCTTCTGTAGAAAGCAGACGACGGATGGACAAGAAGGATCAATAAAACCGGGAGGCTGCTGCATGTATACCTTTTCCGTTAAATCACCGTGTAAGAAAGCATTGCTGATATCTAGTTGTCTGATAACCCAGCGAGAGGAGACGGCTAAGGAGAGCACGGTGCGTATGGTAGTACGTTTGACGACCGAACTGAAAGTCTTATCATAATCAATACCTTCAGTTTGGTCGTAACCTTTGGCGACGAGACGAGCCTTGTACCGAGCAACCTTACCCTCAAAGTTGAGTTTAGTCTTGAAAACCCTCTTGCAACCGATAAGCTTCGCACCGGGAGGAAGGGGGGCTAACTGCCAGGTGTTGGTGTGGGTGAGAGCAGAGATGTCCTCTTGCATGGCGGTGAGCCAATGTGGATATCGTGCAATTTGGGTGAACATTTTGGGTTCAAAGGCGGGTTCGAGGAGGAAGGCCTTGGGCTTAAAGACGCCAGCCTTAGCCCTAGTGGTCATTGGGTGAGCGTTAAGGGGTGGAAGGTGGGGAATTTGGGTAGGCATGGGGGGAGATGGTGGAAGAGGAGAGAGTATGGTAGCATGGGGAAAAGGAGAGAGGGGGACGATGGAGAGAGGAGATGGAGGGAGAGGTATATGAGTATCGGTGGGAGGGGGAGATATAAAAGGGATAGTAAGGGAAAAAGGGGAAAGTGAAGAGACAGATTTAGGGAAATTGGAGAAAGGGAATTGAGACTCAACAAAGGTAACGTGACGAGAAATGTATTGTAATACCCGGCTTGTACGGATTTGTATATTATATTATATATTATGGCATTTTTGTAGATATGTCAAATCAGGTCCGTTTCACAAAAAGAAAGCGTCATTACGATCCTGACGATTAATAGGAATTTTAAGGAAATTTAGGGAATTTTCAGAATAGTAACGCTGTATTCCGAGTAAATACGCTTCTCGTAACGAAATGGACGTTTAAGAAAAAATAGTAAACGAGGTCCGATTTACGAACGGACAGTTTTAATAAATCCCAAATAATAAGTTGGACTTATTGGTGAAATAAGGAGATTTGGTGGAATCGTATAGCTAGTTAATTAACGAAACAAAGGACGAAACTAATATAAAAACTATGGAAGGGCAGAATGGTAATTTGTCAAGACAAATTAATATTAAAAAAAAAAAACCTTTTCTTCTTTCTCTTTCTCCATTTTCACGCCAGAAGCTTCTTTCCTTCGATTTTCTCTCGGCTTCCTCTTTGCCCGCGAGGGTTTCTCGACGATCCGACCTCCGATTCTTCCTCCGATCGTTCCGTTTCCTTCACGTTTTCTCCTCCAATCAACGCTCTAGGTATGATTCTAAAGTTTTAGAGCGTTAAACTTCGAGTTTCGTAGAGTTTTACGTTTAGGGTTTTCGTTAGGTTTTCGATTAAAAACGAGATTTAGGATTTGTAATTAATAGGTTTGCCGTAATAAAGTATATATTGGACGTATTGAACGTTATTGGACGAATTTGATTGATTTAGGACGAAAGTTAAAAATTATTTTTCGAGATTTAGGGAAAAACTCGTAAATTGGAATTTAAGGTGCTGAGCGAGTATTGTCCAATAGAATAGCTCGATGAATTGAATTAAAGTTATAGGAAATTTCTTTAGTTAAGGTTTTATTTATTTGGACGTTAAGTACCTTAAATTAGTTTTAACGGCGAATATTGTGTTTTGCTTCAGACAAACAACGCTCGTGGACGGAGCTTGAGCTGCTTTGGACACGAGGTAAGTTCTCGTGATCTTCTTTGGCCGATTGGCCTACACCGTACGTCGAATGTCGTCTCGAGGAGTTTTGGAGATGCATTTGTTTAATTGTACTTGGTTTGGGTAGCTAGGTTTTAGGGATTTATAGTTTACGCTTTACAGTCTTGATGGTACACGTTATTGTTTGTTTACTTTAAGATATTGAACTGTTCACGCATCACTTGTTTTAAATAAAAGCATGAAAATGAAATTCCGCACAGAGTTTTATAGATAACGTAAAGCATAGTATTGGCCGAAAGGCTTATTGGCCGAAAGACGTATTGGTCACGCGAGGTGGGGCTCAGGCACGGCTGTACGTGTTGTAAGCGTGCACCCCCCGCTTCTAGCTGGAAAGAGTAGTCCGCCCGCTGGATGAGCTCTCTCTGGTTAGAGGGATAGGATCTCGGTGACACCTATCGAGCATTGCATAGTAAAGAAAACATACATGATTAATGAACTCATATGCACAGCATGCATTGCATTTACGTAGAGCTTACTGGGATTTTATCTCATAGTGTATTGTATGGTGTAGGTGACCTAGACATCGAGGCAGGTGAGGACGATGTCCCTCCTCCTGAGGCATGAGTCCAGTTGACGAGGGATGGCTGCGGTGTGACGACCCGAAACCGGAACCCGATCGGAGTCCGGGATCGGAGCCATCACTCCGGGACAGTGTACGGAAAACGGTGACTATTTTTTTTTTAACATAAACAGATTGGTCAAAACGATAGACATTATACTTTTAAAATATTTACAGCGAAACAGAATTGAATGACAGGAAACATGCACTATCAATGAAAACCCTAGAAGAGCATAGCTTTACAGAGGGGAGAAACTAGAGTGAGTAACAGAAAGCCTTTACAGGGAGAGAGAGTTCTCGGGTGTAGAAATTTAAAACAGGTTTCAATAATGGATAACAGAACAGAAATTAGCATAAGGCTGGCGGAGGAGGAAACAGGAAACGTTGGCGGAAGAGCTGGGGCGAATAGTTGACAGAAGACTTAGTTTAGAGGAGCAGCGGAAGGCTTGAATGACGTCAGCCGGAAGATGCAGTTTTAAATTGAATCGGAGGAGAAATCAGTGGATGACGTCATCGGAAGAGGTAATGACGTCATCGGAAGAGGTAATGACAACAGACAGAGCGGGGTGAGATGATGACGTCAGCCGGAAGATGGATGACGTCACCAGTGGATGTAGGCAAAAACTGTAAATAGACTGGGCGGAAGATGTCGAATAAGACAAAATAGATGACGTCAACCGGAGGATGGGTGACGTCAATCGGAAGATACAGACAGAACTGGGAATAAACTGGGTGGAAGACTTTAGCTGGCGGTGGATGTCGAATAGGACAAGACAGATGACGTCACCGGAAGATGTAATTACACTGGCGGAAGACTTGGGTGACGTCAACCGGAGGATGTAATTTAACAAAAGGAAACGGGCAGCTGTGGACTTGGATTTTACACTTACCGGTGGATGTGACTTTTAAAACGGGCAGCGGGCAGCGGTGGACGTGATCGGATGATATAGTTTCTAAGGTGAAACTTAACAATTTTTAACAAGAAGTCCTAGGAACAGAAAACCTTAAACAGAAGGCATAAGGGCTTCAAACCCTCGAACCCGATTCTAAACACAGTTTTAAAACATGCATGGGAACATGACAGAAGTTAGAAAACCTAACAGAAGATCAAGAAAACAACTGCATGGATTATTCCAAAACGAGAGACAATCCATGCACAGATTATCAGAGAATATCCCAAACAAATTCCAGAATACCACAAGACCTCTTTTAACTGTCAAATACAGTACAAATAGAGGGCATAAGAGTTGTAGAACATGCTTTACAATTGACAGAAACAAAGAAGCAGATTGCGTGGACAGCTTTAAAACTAGAGGCCATCCATGCACAAACGGATAAAAGATTCCAGCAGTTCCAGAATGATTTCAATACATTTTAAAACATAAATACAACTGTCAAATACAGAGGTTTTAGAATACACCAACAAAACCTATACATAAATCAGATTTTTAACAAAAATCCAGACAGAGTTTTGAAACAAAACACCAGAGTTCAGTAAAACCTACAGACATAAACTTTACTTAAAAACTGAAACCTCAGAGCAGAAACATGTCTGGCTGCAGCAACCACCCCATGAGCTCGATCCACCCTCTACATTAGATCATCATTTTGAGGAACAAGATCCTCGGTTTCGGGTTCAGTACCTACATCAGAGAGTTCACCTATGAGTCTAAAACTCAGTAAGACATAATCGGTATGCAGTGATGCAAAATGCTATGCATGCCATTTTTCAAAATACAGTGACAGTACAGAGCATTTAGTTACAGTGGCAGTAGAATTAAGTGAAGCTTATAGGGGAACTGGCAAATAGTGGGGGAGGGGGAGGGTGCACTATCAGGCACATTCAGGGAAACAGTACAGTAAACGGTAAACAGTAACAGTTCAGTGGCCAGTCCCCGTCTCGCACTTAACCTGGTACATTTCAGTCGGATTTTATCTTATTAGTTTCAAACGGTGTACAGAAATCGGTTTTGCATGAATTTTCAGGAAAACAGTGTATGCATGACATTCTCAGTGCCTGAACCTATAATAGCAGACATCAGAAATAACAGGGCATATTGTGAGGCAGAAAACAGACAACTCGGAACATAAACTGAACAGACAACACATAACACAGACTGAACAGAAGTTATAACTTTTCTACCCAAAACTACCCGACAGAACAGGAACCCTAGTACCTCTATGATGTAGGGCCTTAAGGGCCAACCTACGGTTATGAACTTACCTGTTTGCTGTGGTGTCAGATGCTCGAATGTCCCTGGAATGCTCGGACCTGTGGTATGCATGAAGAGGTATTAAATAGCTGCAAATGTTAACTAGTAAGTTGGTAGAATCTGCTCCAAACTCTTAGAAAACAAACTGGTGTCTTTTCATCCAAGAACAGTGAGTTTTCTCCAAATACCATAACCCTAAACTTCGGTAAAAACCCACATTAAACTTGTCCAAACTTGTTAGCATGAGTAGATGCTTACCTTTGACAGAAAACAGAAGGAAATCCAAGAAGATCGAAGGTGCTTCGATGGTTGCTTGTCGTTTGGGAGAGAGAATGCCGAGAAGAGGAAGAGAGAGCAGAGAAGTGAAATGAAGAAGGTTTCACGTAGGGGGAAGAACTTAACTTCTTCAACAAGCTGCCACATGTCAATCATCCATTTGATTTCTCCCACCAACCTTAATTTCTTCCTAATTTGCCCTTCCATTGGTTTTAAACTTAGTGTTATGCTTAGTTAAACATTAGTTTGGTCTCCTCTTAAACATTCCATCATTTCAACCAAAATATACATTGTATTTAAATAATTTAAATACAATACGGGGAAACAATTACGTGGCAAAAAATGCCGGGTGTTACAGGTGTGCTGGCGCAGTCGAGGTTTATTTGACCCGTGGGAACAGTATGTATAGATTTTGAGGGTTTTGGGACGTTTTGGACAGCTGACTGTATAGAAATTATAGGATGTTTGGTACTGGTAGTTGATAGGTTTTATGTTTAGTGTTTCAAATGTTTTGGTAAACTGTTAATTAAATGTTATGGGAATATTTTGATGATTTTAGGATGGTTACGGATATGCTCGGTTTTTAGAGCTATCCACGCAGTTGGATTTCGCAAAGTCCGCTGTAAGTTGGTCGAGTTTAAGTTATAAGTTGATGGTTGTTATTGTTGATAAATGGTGTTAAGTATATGAGGTTTGCTCTCTGGAATCGGATTCCAGAGAGTGTTGATTTAGTGTCTGCTCTCTGGAATTCCAAAGAGCATTTTATAAAGAAGCAAAGGCAACTGGGCGTGAGGCGTGTAGCGATTGTGCGCTGCCAATGCAGCGATCGGGTGCTGCAATCGCTGCAGCACGCAGCGACTGATCGCTGCATATTGCAGCGATCGGGCGCTGCGATTGCTGCAGCGCGCAGCGATCGAACGCTGCTCTTTCCCTCGGCAGAATGTCAATTCTGCCCTCCCATTTGTTTTAATTGAAATTGGTTTTAATTTAATAGTTTTTAATTGCTTTAAATGTTTTAAAAAGTTAGATTTAAATTCCGATTTCGATTCTGGTTTCGATTTCGGTTTAGGTTCCGCCTAGAGTTTATTTAAAGTAATTATTGGGATAAAAAAAATAGTACGGAAATATGGGTACAGTATTAGGGTCGTCACATGTATACTTTGTGGGAGTAGGGATCAAGACAAAGGAAACCTTTATGGTTTGGGCTGGGGCCTAAGAAGACACATGGAAGAGAGCGAGGTTGGAGTTTGTGTTGATTAAAGGGACGAAGAAGGGGAAAACAGAGACAGCCAATGACACGAAGAGAAGAGTAATTAGAGAGTTTATTGAATAGACACGGAAAAGGGGATTTATGGTGGAGGACGGGGGTGGGGAGAAAATTGATTAAGCTAGCCGCAGTGAGGAAAGCATAGGTCCAGAAGTGGTGAGGGATGGATGAGTGAAAAAGTAGAGCGAGGCCGGTTTCGACGACATGACGGTTTTTCCGTTCCACACGACCATTTTGATTCGGGGTATACGAACAAGAAATTCGGTGTTGAATGCTAAGAGACTTAAGAAGAGGAGTAAGGGCCTGCAATTCGCTGCCCCAGTCCGATTGAACGCTTTTGATTGGAACACCGAACGCTTTTGATTGGAACACCGAACTGAGTAGAAACAAATTTGTGGAAATGCACGAAAGTTTGATACACTTCGCTTTTTAATTTGAGCGGAAAAAGCCAAGTGTAATGTGTACAGTCATCGACAAATAAAAGAAAGTAACGTTCGACAAATAAAAGAAAGTAACGTGCTCCAGTAATAGATTTGACCAGAGACGGACCCCACACATCAGTATGTACTACATCAAAAGGAAATTGAGACTGAGAGTGAGAAATTGGAAACGGTAATTGATGACTTTTACTCAGTTGACAAGGAGTACAAAGTTCAGACAAAATAGACTTAGAATTTAAATTACAGACACGAAGGACTTGCTGCAACACCCGAGGGGAAGGATGCCCCAACCGATTGCGCCAGAGAGTTTGCAAAACAGGGGCAGAAGCTGGGATCCGAGTAGCAAGAGACAAAAGGGTGGCAGCCGGAGGGAGACGATAAAGACCATCAGTGAGAGTCCCATGGAGCAGGATGCGGTGATTGAGCCGATCCTTAACAAGAAAATAGGTAGAGTGAAATTCAATGTACACCAAATTATCTTTACACAGTTGAGAAACACTTAGAAGATTGTGAGAGAGGTGAGGAGTGTGATAAACAGTGGGCAAGGTGAGAGAACGGCCAGTGGCCGGAATAACAGATGAACCATATTGAAAGACATGGAGAGAGTTACCTTCGGCGGTGGCGACTTGCGAAGGCAGAGGGAGATTGGAGAGATGGTTGAGAGAGTCTGAGTTGGCCGAGAAATGGTGAGTAGCACCGGAATCCAGAACCCACGGAGCAGCCGGTGAGGAGAAATCCGGCGTGGGGAGGAGGCCGATGTAGGTCGGAGATGAGGCAGAGAGCGGAGTCAAGAGTCTGAAACTGGTGGGGGGGAAGGTTCGAGTCAGGAGGGAAATGGGCAGAGGAAAAAGGGTGGTCGGGCGGGTAATGGGCGAGGGCTGGGTGAGTATGGCCTGATGGGTCGGGCTTGAAATGGGTAGAGGATGAGTTGGGATGGACTAATGGGTAGGGGGCTTGGGTCGGGTTAGGAGGTAATAAAGTTAGGTGGGCTTGAAAAACAGGGCTTGGGGTGCGTTGGGCTGCAGAAGAAAGGTGGTAACATTTTGGGGCCGAGTGACCCACCTTATTGCAAATCTGACACCGAGGCCTGTTGGGCTGAGGAGACCTCCAAGATGGGGCCTGGAGAAGGGGCTCGGGGCTCTACTGATAACCTGAGGGAAAATTGGGACGAGGCAGAAATTGGGGCCGGGGATTCCAGGGTGGGCAGAGCGAACGCTGATAGGCGGCGTTAGCCTAAAGCTGAGACGGTGTCGGGAGGCTGAGCGTGAGGTTCTGCTTTTCGAGCCGAAAATCGTAACTCTGGAGGAGGTTGTAGATTTCTTCGAGCGGTGGTTAGTCGGAGCGATTTGTGATCGAGGTCACAAAGGCGTTATGCTCGCTACCCAAGCCGCCCAAGGAATAGAGGAGGTGGTCTTGATAAGCGGCAGTTTGCCCGATAGCCGTCAGAGTGTGCAGAGGGAGGTGATCTTGTGGATATAGGCAGCGGCAGAAACTCCATCTTTCGAGATACAGTGGAGTTGATTGCGAAGATCGGTAATGCGAGCGAGGGACGAAGAAGCAAATCAAAGCGCTAGGGCTTTCCAGACGTCATTGGCGGTGGTTAAGGCGATGAACTGGGGAAGCAGATCTTCCGACATTGACGAAAAAATCCAGCTCAATAACAGACTGTTGTACCGCTGCCAAAGGGCGAGTGCAGGGTTGGGCTGAGAGGAGAGATCATCCAGAGACGGAGGTGGAAGGGGACAGGATCCATCGAGTATTTTGGCAATCCCATTGGCGGTGACGACATGAAGGATCTGAGTCTTCTACACGAGGTAATTTGTGGATGTTAATTTTGTGGTTAATGTTTGATTTACGGCGGGGAAGGGTGAGAGAGAGGAGGAAGAGACAGGGGTTGAGGGAGAGGAGGGGATAGTTGAACTGGTGGAAGCCATGTGTGGCTCTGATACCACGTTGAGTAAAGGATTTTGAACTGGTTCGAAGAACAGAGTAAGCGGGAAGATGATGAACAGTGAGAAGAAGAAGAAGAGGAGAAGGACGATAGCAATAAATGTTTCTGTATATTTCACTAATCAAGATTGTACAAATATATATGTAAAAGAGAGTAATGATGATAAAGAAACTATAGTTGTAAGCTAACTAAAAAACTTTAAATGAATAGTGTATATAGTTTAATACTATCACCGTAGCATATGTCATGTTATGGTGACCGGCGATTGAGGTTTAGTGTGGTTCACGATTTTAAGTTTGATAATTCACTTGTGGATGTGATCGCCAATGATTACTAAAGCTGGGGTCATCTCCAAAGATCGGGTCGGTAGATCCGCTTCCGGGTCGTGACGAAATTCATGTCAGCATCATCGACTAGAAGGTGACATGGCCCCATCAACCATGCGTACCATTTGGCTATGCGGGGCCTGAAGGCAAAGGAGGGCAATGTTAAGTGTCGATGACAGATAGAATCTGGCGTAGTGAGACGAGGTAGATGAACGACTTCTGGGTCTTCTTCCTTTCTCTGCAATGAAGTCTCGTGGGTTTGCTCAGAAGAAGTGCCCATTGTGCCATAGATGTAATCGTAAAATGGCAGAAATAGAGAGAAGTTGGTTCTGAAAGTTGTGTGATGCATAGACCTGAACCTGCAATATATCAATTTAACACTTAGAAATAATTGATTGTTTGTAATTATTGCTCAGGATTTAGACATGTTTGTTATCATGATTGTCCATGCTCAAAAATTTCTCCTTTTTTGCCTTTTTTCGTTTTGTTTTTTGATGCCTAAACGTGGATGAATTGAGAGAAACTGTAAGGCATGGCAAGATCACACAAAAAACAGGGAGAGAAGAAGAAAACTTGTCTATGATTGAGACGAGAGAGAGAGAAAGAGACTTACGATGGAGTGTAGATGAGGTACTTGAGAGGGGGGAAGAGAGAAAAAAGGGATTTAGGAATGAGGTCGAAATTGCAGTGACCCATGTTGTTCATGAAATCAATGAAAGTGATGTAGCCAAGATAAGCAGCCATGGATGCTGTTCCAGAGAGTACCATTGACATTAGAGGAATTGCAAAGAGCAAGAAATATGCAATGTGCTCTATAAATGGATGGACCACAGCTGCAAATGTAATATTTCAAGTCAGCAATGATATATATAAAAAGAATGACTTGTTTATAGCAAACAAATGTCAAAAACAAACTATTATTGGCTGATTGATGCATATTTTCCAAGTTTTTGAAATTTTGGTTAACTCGGCATTTGGGTTTGTCGAAAACATGTTTAGTTCGTCTAAAGCCATTCATAAACCAGCACGAAATAAGCCAAAACAACTCACAAAAACAAGGTGAAGAGGTCTACACAAAAAGCAAAACTTACAAGTGATTATCTCAGCCACAATGTAGGAACGATGATGAGAATGGTAACGAGAGTCGAGATAATGGCGATGCAGAGCTCTTCGAAGCCAGTAATAGAGAAACTCGACTGGGCCTACGTGCAGCAGAATTGTGATTATCGCCCCTTCTTTCTTCCATATTGGCAGGCTTGATTCCCCTCTCAGTACTCTGTTTGCTATGTAGAACAGAACTCCATTAAGCACAATTTGATCATCCCTGTGCGGCATTTTTTCAAAAACTTAGCAAACACAACTATTAAAAGCAGAGGAATATCCTATTCATTCAAACACTTAACTACTGATTCATAGGTGTAGCGTAGTTAAGCACTTCGTCGTTATTGCTAAAAATGTGAACTGTTTAATTCGAGTACATTGGAAACTAGACATACCATTTTCGTTCTTTGTCAACCCGGTCAGTCCGGCGACTACTTTTGCCCGTCCGGCGACGAGAAAGAAGAACCCAAATCTGGCCGTGGAGCATTCTCAACAAAAGAGTTGGGAAAATTAAGAGGTAGGTGAGGTCTCTCTTTTCTTCGTTGCATGCCTTGAATGAGTAGAGACTGTGAACCAGCCATGGTGCTAAAAGCACGCACTGTTACCAAACATGAAAAACAATAATTTTGATGAAAAGAGAGTAATGCCGATAGTTATGCATGGTGTTTTAGAGAGAGAGAGAGAGAGAGAGAGACCTTAAAGCTTCCAAGAGGCATCCATGGCCAATCAGTGAGGATTCCATGCTTAGCTGCCATGATTATTACTCTTTTTTCTTTCAACAAAACAAGTCTAACCATCCATTTTTATAAGGTGCTTTTAAATATAAATTAAAAAATAAAATAAAAAATTTTGATTTCTTCTCCCTCAGGCCTCAAGTGGATATGTTTCCGTCTTTGATCATCAAGTGGTTTCGTACAAATTGCTACACGTTATATTTGTCTACATTCATTATAAGAGTTTGCTTCGTCTTTATTATATATTTTTCTATGATTAAAAAACTATATTAGTCTATATTTCGAGGAGCCCGTTCGCCGTTTGCATACTTAGTCGCCTCCAATATTAAGATTACTCGTTAATGGGTAATAAAGTTTGATAGATTCGTCTCCTAGATAAGAAGTTCTAGTAAGAAACTATCGAAATTGGTTTTAATTAGGGTTGGCATGGTCCGGTCTGGTTCGGGACCAGAATCATGCCTACGGTTCCTAATAATTTGGAAACTAGGACCGAACCGTATTTTATGGACCTATCTGGTTCGGTTCCGAATTTATTTTTACATAATTTTATAAAATAAATAAAATGAGAAAAACCTGATTTTCACCTCAATTTTATATAATATTTAAATTAAATAAAATTCAAATTTTTGAAAATAAGTATTTAATTTTATAAAATATTTAAAATAAATAAAATTCAACAAAATTAGAAACAAATGAGAAAAACCTCTTTTGGGTGGTAATTTTGGGTCGGATATATCGAGTTGGCCCACGGTTCGTTTCTCCAACGGTTCTGGCCAGTTTTGGACCCCAGAATTGCAGACCGAATCGTGGATTGCAGTTCCATGGGTCTCGGAACCTGTGGTCAATTTCGATAAAGTAGAGAGCCAAATCGAACCAGACGGTTTGACCTGATTCCACGCTTGTTTTGGCCACTATAGTTTTAATGGTCCATAACGGACTCATATTTTGCTCAAAATTCATGCATCTAAGCTACAATTTGTTTGCCATTTGAACACTAGTGCCGTGAATGATAAATAAAATGCATGTAAGTTGTGCTTGAGTTTGCATGAATTAAGATAAAGATTCCAAGAACATTGCATTGCGTGCTTTATCTAGATCTTCACACATCTCCTTTCACACCGTTCATGTGTTTCTTGTTTGACTATGTTTTGTGTCTAAGTTCTCAATTTTTGTTCTTGTGGATGAGCTTCGTGGCCATTCTTGCAAGTTTGTCAAATTGTAGTTTTTAATGTAGGAAATAGTTATTATGGTGGTGGGATTCTAGTTGGGTAGCATACCTTATGTCATTGGAAATGTCATTTTCATAAATGTCGTGATAATAAAAATATTTGGATTACACCATTTGCACGATTCTCACTTGTACTTGGAATTATTATTATTATTATTTTTTCCAGTTAAAATATTGTATGATACACTAGTATGATAGAATGATATGTACGATTGAAAGTTACGTTTATCGAACTGATTGACAAGTTATCTTATACTCCCGTGTATTTTGAAACAACAATACTGTGATGTGATTTTGGATTTTGAAAATGTTCTCACGTAATTAGAACAATTAGTATTTGTCTCGTGATTGATTATGATATTTTTTACGATTGTGATCGTTGAGATTTTTGGATTTTGACAAAATTTTAAGATTGTGATCGTTGAGATTAATATATATATAAAGTTTTGTCTCGTGATTGATTATGATATTTTTTATTATTTATTTTTTTGAGTAATTCTAAATTTACTATGTGATTTGATACTTTAATCTTAAAATCATAACGTGATGTTCAATGTTATTTATTTATTAGTGGAACTATTAAGTCATAATTTAAATATTTACAATAATAAATTACGTGACATAATGAACGAAAGACATGCAAGTGTTACGTCATAGATATGAAGTTAGACTGTGAAATTAGAGTCTAAATGTACAATTAATATTAGTTTTAAGATTAGTATTACCTTTAACGAATATGTATCATTCACTTATTTATTATTTATATTATAGTTCAATAATAATACGAATGATTAAATGATCCGTATTTATGGTCACACTAGAATTCTAGCGAAGAAGGTAATACCCACGAACAAGAGACCGTAGTCGAAACTACGTAAATCCCATTTTACGACGACAGTAATCTTAACGTAGAGATGTTAATCGAGCGAGTCTCACTGAGCCGAGAAAGACCCATCTCACTGAACCTGCCGGGCCTGTTGAGCCTAATGAGTTGAGGCTAAAAAATTTTGACCATAAGAATTAACGTCAAAATCCTAATCTTAGGAGTTAGGTGTCTCTGAAAAGCAAAAATGGAGTTTTTAACTCAAAACTCTGTCGGTCGATTCCACTTGGCTAACTCAATTTGACAACGAAATTGAGATGGCCCGAACTCCAAAGCAAGGCGACCTTCAACAATCATCTTCATTTTCGTAATGACGGTGACGACTCTGAAATTTGGCTTCTCTCTCAGCCCAATCTTAAATTGTTGTTTTTTACTCTTATCCATCCAAATCTGAAAGAATCCACGAATTATTTGCATTATTTAAATGAAGTCCATGTCCCACGTTTCATGGTACTCAAGTTGTCTCTGTTTTTTTTTCCATGAAAACTAGTCTACCCTTGCTTGTCAGGTTTTTCGTTTATTTATTTATTTTTTAATATTGCGTTTATTACTTAGGTTTGATGTGCGTGAAATTGAGTTGGAAGAAGCTATGTTATGAAACAGAAAAAATATTTAAATATGGCATGCCTCCAACCTGTTTGACAAAATTCCTAAGAGAATTGTCTTTGGTTGGTTTTTTCTCATATGGATTTGTTCCCCACAAATACGCAGATGAGGGGGCCAATCATGGAGAAAGCCGTGTTGTTGATTATACAACATGATGCAACAGGGAGCATTCTCTATATTAGATAATTTTTAGTGGTGGCATATTGAATTGTGGTACTCGCCAGGTTAACTAGTTCAGTTTTAGATATTTATGAGCAAACCAATTATGTCAGATTTTAAATCAGTTGAAACCAATACAATTATATAAATTTTAAGAAGCTTTTTAAGCAATTTTATACTTGTATATGTGCCCTGTGGCTGGTTTGAAAATGTGTGTGATATTAATAAGTTAATAGTTTTGCATTGTTTCCATGGTGCCCATCTTTTTTAATTTGACAATTTGTGATGTCACCCCGGCATGTAGCCAGATATGGTGATGACCCATTTGGCTTTTGTGTGCTTCAAGGTTTCAAGTTTGATTCTCCAATTGTGCCTTTAGATAAGTTTCATGGAGACAAGTGGGGCATTCATTAATGAAGATTTTTGGAATGATCATGTTATAAAAAAGAGGGAAGGGGGTTTCCTCCAAATTTAGCTCCATTCCGAGAAGGTTCGACAGCAGGCCAAGTTAGGCATAGTGATGTTTGAATATTATTCAAATTGTCTAAGATAATTTAGTTCTTCAAAGAGACGTTCAATCCAGGTCTTCGAAACTTGAACATGTATATTGTTTGTGTTTTTCCACTACCTTTATACATTTGAAACACATACCTTACCCATTAAGGTTAGAACCAGTGATTCCTCAAAATCATGAGTAGTGACGCCCTTATTGAGTATTGCCTTTTCAGGCAAAAGTGGCTCTTTCATTTAAGACTCCATTGTTAGGGTTCATGTTTGCTTGGCAATCAGCATTGGAAGAGACGATCGAATAATATCGATATCGTTATATTTGTAGGCGAAATTTATATAATAGATTTGATATGAGGTAGTGCTACATAATATTGAATTAGCATCACCATTGAAGTAGAGCGATCAGTCATAAATTACGGCAAACTAGACTGCTATTTCGTATTACTTAGATTGAAGTAGTTGGTAGGGGCAAAGGGTGAAACCCACGTTGAAGAGCTGCTTCCCAAACTTTGTCAATGTTTGAGATTGAAAACCCACATTCATGCTCCTTCCATCCTTCTAAAGCATGCACTATTCCACCTATCTTCCATCCGCTCATCACTCTTCTTCCCAGCCAGTTCTGCCCCAAATTCAACCCATCAAGTATGCGAAATATGAAATATTAAAATTTACGTAGAAAATCTTGAGCTTAATTGTATCCATCAGCCATTTTTAGTAGCCTAAGCGTAGTGGTAAAAGTATCTACTCGACAAGTTTTTGTGCGAAGGGGATCTATAAAACAGAAGGTTTAGAAGATTTGATTCATTTACCTCACAAGAGTGTACATTCTCCATAGAAAATGGAGTCATCATTGCAGGAGTAGAGTGGTAGAAGCAGTCTTTGCGCAGAGTCTTTGGTGGGAATTGAGAGTAGGGAACGAACAAGGTTCCTTTTGATGCTTTGAGCTGTTCTTCTTCACTCAGTCCCTCACCAACTAACCATATCTGTCAAAACATTATCGGTATTTCAACCAAAGATGTATAATTTAGGGAACAAATTAGAGGATTGCAAGAAATTGATGGTTTGCCTTTTTAGAATGACTAGTTGAAAGGATCAAATTGCTCTCGAACTTGGAGTGTAACGATTTCTTCAGCTGACTATACTCTTCCTTGTGTAATGTAACTATCTGCAAATAATCCCAAGTTTGGATAATCAGACCTTAAAGAGCTATGTGATAAGAATTCAAAACCGATTTCTGGTTTTTGTGAGTAGTAATTATAATGGATGCTAGAAACATGTTATGTAGTGTCATATAGTTTTAAAAATCACTGAAATATACCTGGACTCCTCGCTGACAAAGAGAGTAGGAAATGGCAAGAGCAACTTTAGAAAGTTTCCCTCTAAGGACTACTTGAGTGGTCTCTTTTGGAATGCTGTTTAGCACGATAGCTACGACAAGGCCGCTCCCGTCGACGAGCTTCACTTTGAGCTGAGGATATTTGTGCACATAGAGCCCTCCATAACTGTTCAGCTCCTCTCCCTGCAATTTTAATCCACTCTGTGTAAATGTTGATAGGTTAAGCTAGTAAAAAGGTTGATAGCAGTAAAATTGCAATCCATTTATTAGTCATGCATGCATGTGTATGGCTGGAATTACAGGGCTGGAATTGCATACTGCTTTTAGAAACTGTCAGTTTGAAAACAGATAAAAATCATCATCGAGGAACAACATATCCGAACATGTTCTCTATGGTTGTTCTTGAAGAAGATTTTTGTAGAACAATAGGTTTCTGAACTTGCCTGATTTAAGAGTCCCAAACTTAGTACTTTACAACCCTTTTCATCAGCTTCAAGAATGGCTTTTTCTATCATTTTGTTAATGGACTGATTCTGCCATTGTAGGAAGTACTGCAAATAGAGAGAGCAGAGTGTTAAAAGAAATTTTCATTGCTATAACAGTCATGTCTTACTGTCCCTCAAGTATTTACCTGAATGCTGTACTTGGGTATAGCCCAAGTCTGCAATTTGAGTTTATCAAAGCCATGCCTATCAACTATGAATGTACGACCACAAATCCATGTCAGCATTATTGAACAGAAGGTGACTGGCCACATCAGCCACGTGTACCATTTGGCTGTGTGGGGCCTAGAGGCCAAGGAGGCAAATCCTAGGCGAAGATGATAGATGGAATCTATTGTGGTGAGATGAGTTAGATGAACTACATCTGGCTCTTCTTCCCTTCTCTGTAGTGAAGTTTCATGGAGTTGATCTGAAGACATGTCCATTGTACCGTAGATGTAATCGTAAAATGGCATAAAGAGAGAGTAGTTGGTTCTGAATTTTGTGTGATGAAGAGAGTGAAACCTGCAATATATCAATCAGACACTTCAAAGCTTGTTCAACTAGATTCGACTTGACTCGTTTAAGTTCATCTAACAATACGAGCAAGCTCGTCTCAGCTTGTTAGCTTGGTGAACTGGAATTTTTCGGGCCCTTCTAGTTCTTTTGATAACTCTAGGGTGTTTCAGTTAGGATGTGATTCTAGGAAAAAAAAACTTCTTCTCTTTCAATATTTTGAGAGAGAGAGAGAGAGACTTACGATGGGGTGTACATGAGGTACTTTAAGGGAGGGAAGAGAGAGAAAAGGGATTTAGGAACGAGCTCGAAATTGCAGTGGCCCATGTTGTTCATGAAATCGATGTATGTGATGTAGCCAAGATAAACAACCACAGAGGCTGTGCCTGTGAAGACCATTGTCATAATCGGAATTCCGAAGAGCAAGAAGTATGCTATGTGCTCCGCAAACGGATGAATCACAGCTGCACATGTAACATTTCTAGAATTAGTAATCTCTGAACATCTGATCTAAACAGTGAATTATATCACAAAAATGGCAAAGAATCTTTGAAAATTTTGCAGGTGGGTCAAAGCTCCACATTATCTGATTAAATTCTGAGTCTGATAATGATACCATCTTCCTATTTTCAGGTGATGAGACCAAATCAAGCAAGTTTTCGAAGGAATGGCCACATGGGGGGGATCAACAAATGACTTCACCAACCAGCACAAGACTCATAAAAACAAGGCTCAGAGAAAAAAAGGTATGTAAAAATAGACAGCTTACAAGTGATTGGCTCAGTGACAATGGAGGAATGGTGGTGGGAATGGTAACGGGAGTAGAGATAGTGGTGATGCAGCGCTCTGTGGAGCCAGTAGTAGAGAAACTCCACTGGGCCTGCGTGCAGCAGAATTATGATGATCGCCCCTTCTTTATTCCACATTGGCATGCGTGCTGCCCCACTCAGCTCTCTGTTTGCTATGTAGAACAGAACTCCATTTAGTATAATTTGATCATCCCTGTCCAGCATTTTCTCAAACACTTAAGCAAACTCAAGTTGCAATAACACTTCCTATCAGTATTATATGATCAAATATCACACTAGCATAACTGTTAAAGTTCAATGACTCAAATTCTTTTGATTTAGATCTATATGTTGACATTAAGGATTACATTAGGGTTTTGTTTTAATATATAATCATAGTAAATTTGAGTCACGGAATTTAAGGTTGTATTTTAGTCTTTATATAATGAATATTTTCTTCTGTTGGTGAACTTTTTCACGTTAAATCTTTGTTTTCAATTTATTGTTCGATTTCTAAAATCAGAAGTAAGATCAAAATGTAATGTTAAATTCGGATTTACACTGACTGACATTGGCGCAATTAGAGTTGTTTGGAGTGTAGACTGACCAGTTTTGCTCTCGGTCGACTTGATCGAACTCAAGACCCTTATCGACGATTCGACGGCTACCTTTGGCCGTCATGTGACGGGAAAGAGAAATCCAAATCTGATTGTGAAGCATTCTCAACAAAAGAGACGGGAAAACGAAGAGGTAGATGAAGTCCCTCTTTTCTTCGTTGTCCACTATGTACGAGTAGACGCTGTGAATTATCCATGGAGCCAAAATCACGTACTGTAAACAAAGAAATCAATTAAAGCAGGAGCGAAAAACCCTAAATTTAACCATTATGTACGTTAAAATTTTACACTTTCTTTTACACTATTTCATGCATTCGATATATTTTCAAGGGAGCTCACGCCAAGGTGCCATGCATGGTGTTTTAGAGAGCGAGAGAGAGAGAGAGAGAGACCTTGAAGCTCCCAAGAGGCTTCCATGGCCAGTCAGTGAGGATTCCAGGGTTAGAGGCCATGATCACTTAGTTTGCTGGTTTTCTTCTTCCAACGATAGAAAAGATGACCAGCCATTTTAATAGGTGTTTTCATAACAGTTCAATCATTGAATGGTTCAAACAAGTTTAGACGACAGGGGAATAAAAACAAGACAACATTGGTTATGAAACTTAACAATGTTACACCAAGGTCACTTTCTAATTCCTCGAATAAATTTAAGGTTATTTTATTAAGAATAATGTTACGATTTACTCTCTTATTCTACAATCTTAAAATATTCATTGACATGTCAAATAATGATTGAAGCAATTAAAATATAATTAATGTGATAAATTATAAATAATTAATTTATTACATTAATCATTTTTTGACACGTCAGTAAATATTTTAAATTAATACGTTATTATTTTGTACAATATTGTACAGAAAGCTAGCCTCTCCGTCCTTTGATGCCCTTAACGTCACCTCATAGGTTCCTTCTTTTAGTAATTGTAGTCAAGTTGACACCTTTTAAATTTAATGTTTCCATTTTAATATTATTGCATAAACTTGAGATTCATATTTCCGAACAATTACGAGAGTAAAATGCAATTTATCCGTGTTTAGGAGTAATCCTCGACTTTTTCCGTACACTTTGCTCTCTCGACTCGTTATCATAAACAAACCGAACATAATGTCACGAAAATCTATTGAATTTGTCATGTGATCTGCACGTGAGATCTCGTATTTTTTTGTCACTAGCTTGTATTTCTATGTATCTTAGCAATGAATTTAATAATAAATACAACATGAATAAACGATTAATTGAATTTATATGTTATTTTATGGGGAACTCCCAACCCTTGTAAAAAGCAAAAAACCCAACCAAAATGTTGGATTAATCCAACTATTTTTCGTCTTTGAATTAATCATATTTCTTTTTCTTAACAAATATCAATATTTTAAAGCTTCAAAATTAATTAATATCAATATTCTTTTAAATCAATATTTTAATTATTTATTCACACAATGTTATTTTCACTACTTAGGTTGGTGGGAAGAGAATAAGAACAGTAATAAACAAGAGAGGGAAAGCTCAATTGTCGAAATTGTTCAAACAATTACCGTTAGTTGTAATCGTCGGGTTGGCTATATTTTTTGAAAAAACGACGCAAAGCTAAGACTAATTTAAAGATTTCTCAGATTATTTGTGCTCGTAATACATAAGTTTTTATAAATATTTCGATGATAATAAATCAAGTCCCTAAATTTTATTTGATGAGTGTTAAACTAGGAATTTTGACGTGCTTTTCCCATCTATTAAAAGTTGGTCATGTTTTCCAAAAATAGTATCAATATGCTAAATAATAACTACATGTAATTAGTGGGGTTGGTAGTGTGTCAAATTTGAGTCTCTAATATAGTATATACGTTAAATGTGACATAGTGGTCCATCTTTTCTTTAAATCCATTTTCAATGGAATCTTAGTAAATAGAAGAACATGGCTCAACACTACTGACAGAGAACATGGGATTGGCTGTATATTCGAATAATGGCAAAGGACAAATTTAGGTTCGTCATGTGACTTCTATGACTCGCTTCGCGTCTCGTATTTTGGATTGAGCAAACACTAAGTTCAATACGAATCGTACTATCGAGTTACAGTCATGTTAAAATTCATAATTCGAATTTTAAGTATTTATCGCATTGTACGCATTTTAAGTATTATCCTTTTCAGGATCTGGATTTCTCATCATCATCATCATCGATCGTGGAATCGTATAATAATCTTCGTATTGGTTTTGGTTATCGTTTTGTTCCAGGTCAAGCGGATTTCTTACTTCAAGAATTGGAAATTCCTAAGTCCTTTGATAGGTTATCATTTTTCAGTTTATCTCTTAATGATCTCACGATTAGTTATTAAGTATGGACATAATGTGTATTGAAAATCTTTTTTCAATTTATAATCACACGGAGAATTAGTCTTCTAATTTACATAATCTCCGATCAAGCAAACTCGAATAATCCTACATTTACCATCCTCTACCATCGATAAATCGTTGGTCCTCTAGAGAAGCGTTTGTCGCTCCCAACTTTTTGAGCAATTTTGATGTAACTAATGAGTTAGTCAACTACTCAAACAAAAATAGGTTTTGTTACATCATTATTTTCCTTTATTTGAAAAATTAGGTATAAAATTTTCGATCGTAGAAGACAAAGATTTCTAGTAGGGTAATGTTACAATTACATTTATTTTTATAATTTTACACTCTGATGTAAAGTCTACGTCAATCATTGATATATGTGACATATTATTGAAAATAATTATATTGAATAAACGAATGACACGTAAACATAACTTTAAAGTGTAAGATTGGAATGTAATTGTAACACTCTTTCTGGTGATATTGAGTTATGGAAACAACATATAATCACGAGTTTTCTTTATTGTATTGAGTAAATTTGAGATCATCGATAAAAGGTAGATCACTCGAGAGTTTTTTGTAACGATTTGGGATTTGCCTATACTCGGATTTAGGATTTACCTATATTCGGCTTAAGTCCTGAGGTTTGCTCTGCAATTATACTCATGATCTTCTCTCCCTTGGAAAGAGAGTTTCATGTCGTCCTCAGCTCGAATCCAGGACCTCCAGGCTTAAGTCCCAAGTCTCATTTGAGCTGGTACCACTAGACCGACAAAAGAGCTTATATTATCCTCATTAAAAGCGTTTCGGTTAGATTTTTTCTATTATGAAAATGCATAAATGTTCAAAAGAATTGTTTTTTTAGAACACTTTTCAAAAGTTTCGGGCCCATTTGGGGCAATAGTTTAGTAGCCATTGTTGTTTGCTCTATAATTCTACCCGTAAACAGCCCATTAAGGTGGATCTACAGCTATTTATTTTTGGGGAAGATGGCTTTCCCGCCTATGTTTCCCTCGCAATTTTCTCCACCCCTGCGTCTTTCTCCTACGTTTTCGATGTCTCAGTAGTTGTTTCGGCATCACTGCATTTTGAGGAGGAAGACGACGAAGAACCCGTAACTTCTACTTTTTAAGGTAAGACGAGATTTCGTTAATTTTGATCTTGTGTTTTTCGAATTGATTGTAGCAGATCTTAGTTGAAACTTATGGGGTTTTAAGTTTTCTTATCTCCACACGTTAGTAATGTTAGCCTAATAGCTGCAGATTTTTACTCCGAAGAACTCTACAACATTATTTCAAACTTCCCAAATATTATTCTGAAGGTCATTGCTAGGTCTTCTGGCGCAAAATTCTAAACCACTATATCAATGCTTTAGATTGGATTCTCGACACTTTCGAAGAATCGGAGTATTTTATCTTTGGAATCAAGAGCTTATGCTGCATTATTGACTGCAATTTCGCGGAAAAGAGATGGAACTGCCCCAGTCATGCGAGAGAGGTGCAGAAGCAGTTCTAAATCTCCAGCCAAACTCTTCAATTTCTATTGCATTTCACCCCCTTTTTGGTCCACACAATGATTTGCTCCTCTTTGAGATGGATGAGAAACTTCTTCCTGAAGTTCTCCAGCAAAGGTAAGAATTAACTGTTGCTTCCTTACTCAGTCTTAGTAGAATTGTTATATTTTTGGGTTGTATTTTTCAGTGTAACAGTCAGGGGACAGCCAGATGAAGACGCCGTTTTTTGCACTCAGTCGAAAACGTACGCTATTAAGTTTGTAGGAAACTCCAATTCTGTTTTCATCATACCCCCAACTAATCAATCAGAATATTCACAAAATCTGCAAGATAGTGTTGGAGAAGATAATGTAAGACAAGAAGTTGCATCAGTCATTAAAGTAGCTCCTGGAAACATGGAGCTTGTTGAGATTGCTCCGAGGATTGATAAACTTAAAGTTCTTCTCTCGGAGAATCCTTATTGCTTGGAAGAGGAATGGGAAACGGAAGATGAGGTGGAAAACTGTAAACCAGGTCTGTATAAATGGAATGATCTTGTCAACAAGATTCAAGCTAGTAATGATGAATTGGTATCTGGTTTGAAAGATCTATCAGCAGTTGAGATTGATGGCTACTGGAGAATTGTCGATGAGAAATACATGAACAGCATTTTGCAGACGCTCTTGCATAACTCGGTGCTCCATGACTGGTCATTTGATGCACTTAATGAAAATGAAGTCGTAAGTGTGTTAGCTTCAGATGGTTTTCCCCATAAACTTGTTCATCACTGTCTTCAAGTTTATGGACTTAAAGTTGCAGACGATGAAGAAAATGGTTGTCAATGGAGATTGAACGAAAAGCGGGTTTGTGTCCATTTTTCTAGAGAAATTTTAAGTAAAGGAGCGATAAAGATGGAAACATTCATGGAGGAGTGGAAGCAAAAAGTTCCAGAGGGGATGAAGGCCAGTTTTGAGATGTTAGAAGGTGAAGTGTTGATGGAGAAGATTGGTATTGAGACTTGGGTCCGTGCATTCAGGGTCTCTTCGCTCCCTTCTGCTCCTGCTGAGCGTTTCTCTCTTCTTTTTAATGAGCGACCGAGATGGGAGTGGAGAGATTTACAGCCTTACATCAGGTATGATATTATTGAGTAATGTTACGTTTGCACATGAATTTTACAGTCTAATCTCTCATCTATTATAGCAAGTATGTGTCATTCACTCATTGATAAAATTATTATGTTATAACATAAATATTGAAAATAATAGATTGCATGAATCAATAAGTAAATAACACGTAGATGTTACTTTAGAGTATTAGATTGGAATATAAAATTAGAGTATAACCGTAGTTAATCTTATTATTTTGTATAAATTTGGGAATAACAGTTTATGAATCAAGTTAAAAAGAACTATGAGTTTTGTTATTTTGATTTACTTATTTCGAGTCAAAATAGTGAACCAATGAATAACACATAAGATATTCTTTAGAATAAATCTAGGGAGACAAATTTGGATTTGATATTTTGATTATTATTTCGAGTCAAAATAGCAAATCAAAGAAGGAATGACACAGTCATTTGAACCTTGAAAACAAGGTTCCTAGCTTGTTCTCTGTATGAGTATGGCCTATTGCTACTGAACTGTCTGGTTTTAAAGAATTTGTAATGAAGCTGGACTTTGTTTTCAGGGATCTAAAAGTTCCAGGCCTTTCATCTGAAGCTTTGCTTCTCAAGTACACAAGAAGAACACAGCCAAACCTTGATTCAGAACCTATTTTCACTGCAAGATAGTATGCCATTACCTTTTACTCTCTCGTATCTTACTGTTATGTTATAAGGCATTTGTAAGGGATCAGCCCTGTCAGAATGAACCTCATTATTTTCAATAGTTCGAACCAATTTATGCTTGAAACAAAGCAGCATCTACGGTAAAATAGTTTATTGGTCAGCGGACTTGGTCTTAAGGCTTAGATTTTTTTTTTTTTCACGGTATAACTCGCGTAAACTTATTATAAATTTTTTCATTGAATTTTCAGAGTAAAATCTCATTTACATCTTAATATATATTTTGAGTCTCTTGCATTTCAGACCTTGAACTATTTTTTTTTTTACCAACTGAACATTAACTTTTCATTTATCATTAACTTGAATTTTACCGTCAATTTTATCCGTTTAATCGAGCACGTGTTTACCATATTTTTTATTTAATAAGGTGTTTTATTTTAACTCAATTTCTATCTTATTTGACAATTTTTAATTCGATTTTAAATTTTATAAATCTCTCGATAGAGTTCTAAATTAACAGAGAGGAGATTGACTATAACAACCCGTTTAAATAATTTTCCCTGATTCAAACCATGAATTTATTATCAATTTAATGTTACCAATTTATTTTTCAAAATTCAAAATTCCTCAATTTGATTTAAAATTCTTAAAAAATTATCGATCAAGATAGTTCTTATTCAATAAAAAATTTATCTAGCAAGTGAATACATTTTTATTTCTTCTCCTTTCATTCGTTAATTTTAATTTCACGCGATAGTTAATCAGAATTTAAATTAAATTAAAGTTTAATTATAAGACAGAGTTTTGGCGGGAAAATACAACTGAATATAAAACCTTTTTCCCACTTTCACTGTCGTGGTAGAGCAAGCATTTTCGTTTTCTCTAATTTAAAACCCTAAAAATTTCTCCAAATCAATTTATAAATTAAGTCTATTTGGATCGTCATAAAAATCATAATTTTTTATTTAAGAATTCATTGAAAATAATGAAAACATTTATTAAGTGAAAACATTAAAAATATCTAAACTAAATTTAATATATAGAATGAGATTCTAAAATTAAATACGAAATAAATTTATTGAATAAAACATAAAATTAAAAAACATTAACAGTTGGAATACTAAATAGAATTTATTTATTGAAAACGTTAATAATACTGAAAAACATAATTAATCCTCTTATCCAACAATATCCTCTTCTATATGTTTGCTCGTCTCTAGAAAACCTCGATCAACGTCAATTTTTAATCAGATAAAAACTCACCTACATCACAAAAATGATGCGCGACATAAACTTAATAAGATAAAAACATGTACATATAAATTTAATTGCATACATTACTCAATTTCATGCTTAAAGTTACATAGCAGATTAAACTCATTTTTCATCTTTTTTATGTGTTAGGTTTTCAGAAACTAGCAGTTACTTACTATCATAAAGTTTCATCAGTCATCTCAATTTATAACTATGCGTTCGAGTTTTCATTAATCATCTTATGCATTCATATTTTCATTAGTTTTCTCATGTTTTTCGTCAATTCCATTTACTTTCATGCATTTCATACTCGCATACATTATAATCTATTATTTTTATCTTTCTACAATCACAAGTCAATGTCTATACATGCATGTTTGAGTAAATATAATGATTGAATAAAATACTTTAAAGAAAATAATTTAATAAATATTTTGTGATGTAGGACTTACAACCAAAATGTCAAAATCTAGTGTCTTTACTTATTTAGATTTTGAGAAAAGGAAAGAATAAAATTTTAGGTACTTTTTCCGAACGTTGGTCTGATCTTATTTGGCTAAGAGTTAAGAAGGTTTAAATTTATTCTTTCAACTTTAAAATAATCCATTAAAAATAATAAAGGCAGTAAATTACTTACCACGATGCTGCTCACGGTAGTCAGAGTGGTTGAATGGTGGTGGTTCTGGCGAGGTAAGTTTCTCCGATTTCTTCTCTGGTCACCGATTTTCTGAGCTTTCAATAATTCTCCAAAGTTTAACCATATCACGAGTGCGTGCAAGTATTTATGAGCTAGAGATGACAAACGAGCTGGTCGAGCTGAGCCGAGCCAGAAATAGTTTGGCTCACTGAACCTACCGAGTTAAACGAGCTGAGCCTACTAAGCCTAACGAACCAGCCTGACAAAATTTCTAAGTTGAGCCGGCTCGGGAGCCAAGAGTTAAACAAGCCGAACCTAATGAGCCGAGTATATATAAATATTTTCAACTTATATTAATATAATACAAGTTTTTTAAAAATTTTCATTTAAAATTATAATAAAAATTTGCATAAAAAATGCAAGTTGAAAAAACTTATCAAATAAAGTCATTCCATAGAGTTTATACTTGGAAAAACTAAAAATTTTAACAACTTTTAATTTTATGGGTATTTTTTTCGTGATGTTAACTGATAATGCGTCAGATGTTTAAACGGTTTTTGTCGTTTTATTCCACGTGTACATTTAGTCAATCGATCAAAATTTGTGAGTTGAATGTTGCTAAGTAGAATTTTATTGTGTAAGATTATCGCTTAACATGTCGAAGAAAGTTCGAGCGTCGGAAATAAAGTTATATAAGTTTTATTATATTATATTATTATTTTATTAATTAAAATAATTTTATATAATATAATAATTAAGTTTAGGATTAAAAAAACCCCTTCTTCTTTTCTGCGCTGCGCGAACCAGGTAGAAGAAAGAGTGCGAAACAGAGAGGGATGAGAGACGAGGGTGCTGCCCGGACTCCGTTTATCGACCCGGCTCACAGGATCGGGCCAGGCCGGACTCGCTACAGCCCGCCCGTTAAACACATCTATTCTGAGCTCCGAATTGAATACATGTTAATTTCTCCGGGCTCAATTATTTGTTAATTTTAATTTCACGCGATAATTAATCAAAATTTAAATTAAATGAAAGTTTAATTATAAGAAACAGAGTCTTGGCGGGAAAATACAACTGAATATAAAAACCCCTTTCCCACTTCCATTGTCGTAGTAGAGCAAGGTTTCGAGCTTTAGGTGTTGACGGAGGAAAGGCGAAATCCCTAACAACGATCAAGATCTCCGATATGCCTCCCAGGAAGAAGCTCAATTCGTCTTCCTCCTCCAAGAAATCTAATCCTAACCAACTCTCACAGCGTTCTAAATTCGGCATCCAACATTTTTTCGAGCGCCATTCTCAGAATACTGCACATCCTCGTAAGTGCAATTCTAGAGTTTCTGCTGTTCCGGTCCCTGAAAATGGTGCGGTTCCTGCTCCTTGCTATTCTGTTCCTAGCTCCGGGGACTCAGGGAACAGTAAGATTGATGGACCGGTTGGTCCGGAGGTGATCGATTTGACTCTGCCAGAGTCCGATTTAAAGGCTTCTGGTGTGAACGATGTGGTTTTAGCTTCAAAAAAGGCTTACGAGAATTCGAATTCTCTAGAGAGTATTGCGAATAATCCCTCTTTAGATAAGTCGTCCGAGGAATTGATGATTGTTGGTGTAAACGATTCCGGGGAGAATATTTCCGAGGCATCTCCAGAAGTTTGCAAATCTGTTCCTCTTAAGCGCTTCAAGTTCTCTCCGGGAATGGTAAACTTGTCCCATTTCAGAGTTGGGTCTTTAGTTGTGCCTTTGAATTATTCAGCTATGCAAGTAATTATTGGTTTTCAATGACATCTGCGTATGTCATTGTTAAAGTATGCTTATCAAGATGTAGGATCATTTATCTTCCATACAAGTGAAAGGATGTGATTGATAGAGATTAAACTAACTACTTTAATTTGATGAATGCCATTACTGTGATAGTTGATTAAGGAGAGCCAGGATGATGGAAGTGATGAGATCATCTGGAAGATATCTCCAGTGAACGAAAGGCTCCATGCAGTTTCAAAGCAAATGCCAGAGACTGTAAGAGTGTTGGCCGAGTCGTCAAGGGTTAATTGTATGAAGATTAGACAATGCTCGCAAAATAAGGTCTGGTTTTTCAAATAAAGATTTTATTTTGTTGGTACTACGGTTCGCTAACAAAATGCACCACAGGCTCCCCCTTGTAAGACTGAAAAGATTGAAAAGGGCACGTCATCTCCAGTGCTGAAGTCTTCTGAGTCATCTTTGGTATCGATGGGCGTGATCAGACCAAAAAGGTTTAAATCTGATAAAGGTATAGATTGCAATAAAATCTTATCTAATAATGGGAGTAATTCAGAAGTAGACAGCAGCCAAAGTCCATTTCGTACTCCTCCATCCTTATCTTACTGCCAAGATAAGGTAATTCTCTCCAGAGGCAGATTCTTCGTTACGTGGTCTTTTCAAAATTATTGAAATTGAAGAAAACTTGACAATCCTTATGAAGCTGCATTATAAAAAATTGTTGAAAAAATTCTTTTGCTGATGTCACATTGTTCACTATTATTTGTTTTATTTATTTACTTTCTGATGCAAGTTTAAATTGAAAATCTCTATGGCCATTTCTGTATTTTCTATTACCAAAATTACAGTGTCTGTATTAAATGCCTTAAGTTGATGGTGTTATTGTGCAGGTTGCACAAGATGTTACATGTCGTGTGGCTGCAAATCAATTAAATTTAAGGCTACATAAGAGGGTATGTTTATAAAACCTGTCATATACACTTGTTTGTGATTTTGGTTACACCTAGCTGTTTCTGTTCCGATAGGATTTTCTAGACATTTTTATGAGGCCAATTCAGGGCACTAAGCAATTTTATGTGACGTTTGTTTTATATTCCCGATTATTTCTTCTATTCCTTTAGGCACTGCTTGAGCTTTTAGACCAAGTGGAAGATGTCATTTCAGTTGATAATTCATTACTTAATGACTTGGAGGATTATCCATCGAAAGAGAAAGGTAGAAAGTTTGAGAAACAGCTTGTGACAACTGATCCGGCACTCAATATAATGGCCGTAGATGTACCAAAAAAGATCACTGGAGGTTTCAACGTTGATTTCCTTGTCTTGGAGGTGTGTTTGACCTTTTTGGTAGTCTTTGCTGTTGATATGCTCATTCTAGAGTCTTCTGATGTGGGGTTACCAAAAGATTGATTATTAACTTTTTTGTTTTAGGTAAGCGAAAAGTGTGGATCTGCTGATTCATCAGCTGTTCAAACCCCATATAAGGTTTCTACTAAGCTTTACTCACTAATTGCTCTTTGGCTGAAAAAAAAAAATGTTTAGTAATTACTCTAGGCAGAACAGTCCTCTGAATATTCTGGTCTTGGATTACTGATCAATTGTGATATGTTTTGTTGAATATTATTAGAGAAAGTGAAAAGTTGACATGCTCGCTACATGCAGAAAAAGAGATGAGAATTTATCATAAATAATGGAAGAAATGGTGCATGAGAGCCAAATGAATAGAAAGATTCGTGTTTTGTTTCAACTCTTTTATAGTAACAAAGATCATTGATTTTCCAGGTTCTTCGGTTACTGAATGAGAAAAATGGACAAGAGCGGGCAGCATATTTGTGGCAAGAGTGGTAACTATCTAAATAGATCTTCTTGCCCATAATTGTATTCATTTCATTTCAGTTTTTAAGTTATGTCCTAACATGTTTTTTGTGAATATTTTCTCTTCTGGGTGCTTTTGACTCTCATCCTTCAACAACATAAATTGAGAATTTTTAGTCTCGCTGCTGTAGCAATGGCATTATGTTACTAAGAGTTCTTTGTAACTGATAAAAATTAGAGGTGAATACAAATTTATTGGCCATGACATATTGCAGTAAGAAACTTGCAATTTATTTTTGTTTAGGTCCTACAGTGCTATTTCTCCTGGAGATACAGTGAACGTCATCGGTGAATTTGATGATGAAGGGAGATGTAATATTGACCATAACAATAATTTTATCATCCTTCACCCAGATATTCTAGTTTCTGGAACCCGGGTAATATTTTCTGACATTGTTTGACTGGTATACCATCTTTCTCTTGCAATGATAGTTCTATTTTCAGAAAAAAGCGAGAAGTTGTAATGTTTTATTGATATATATTCTAGGTTGCTGCTAGTTTCAGCTGCCCAAGGCGGACTGTGATTGATGAGAGACTAAAATGTAATGAGCATTCAACTTCAGCATTACTGGGTACTTTACTGCACCAGATTTTTCAGGTTTTTAGATCTCCATTATGACCTTTAGCATTATTACACTTAACATATTTGTGTACATTAATGACTATCGTGTGACCTATCTTCAATTTACTAAGTTATGAAATATAAAAGTTCTCTTGCTTTGTAGGCTGGTCTTACGAAAGATGTACCTATTAAAGCTTTCTTGGAGGAATATGCGAGAGTAGTGGTTCAGAAAAGTATGGAAAATGTATATGCATGCGGAGGTAGGGCTTTTTTGTCTTGCCTGCCTTCTATATTTTTTAGAGATGAAGATGCTCCATGAGCTTTTTTCGCTTCATTGAAGTTGGGTGAGTCTCAAGGCCCAAACAGTACCGCTTGCAGGGGATTTTATAGTTCATTTATCTCTATGAAGTTACGGTGGAGGCCATATTTCAGATTATATTTTTTGGGTTTCTCGTGCAGCATGCACCTCAATTATTGGTGGTTAGAAAAGAACTTGAATAGATAGGGAGAGAAAAAAGTTAGGGAGCATTGAATTAAGGAGACATTAGAGTTGGTATGTTAGAGTAGAGAGTTAAGTAGAAGTGAAGAACAATATTAAGTTTATTTTCTTAACAATTATTAGTCTCAATAGTTTGGTCTAGATGCTCATTTTTTAAGGTCCACATTTTATAATGACAAATATCCAAGTCAAAGAAAGTAGGTAGCTTAAGATATTATGTCCTACAATGTTCTAATCAACATTTATCTTCTGCTGCAAATATGAAATGCCGTAATCTTCATCATGCAATCCTCAACTGCCTTATTATACTTTAATTCATTATATTTTCGGAAAATGTAAAACTTCTTAATAAGTTTTGCACGGACATCTCTTTCTTATTGACTTGTAGCAAATGAAAAGGACATCAACAAAGCAATTCTTGAGGCCATTCCAAAAATATTGCGTTGGATCAATCTCTTCAAACACTCGAAGGTGTGAAAAATTTAACTTTCTTAATTTAGTTTGCTTTCCAAGTTTGTATTCTTGTCAAGTTTCAGCCCCTGGTTAACCAAACATGACTAAAAACCATCTATACTTGCATGGGAAGCTGGGGCTAGTTGATTAACCTTAAATATTAGCTGTTACAAGATTGGAGTAAAAACATTGCATTTATTTATATTTTTGCTTGTAGTACTATCCATATTGTTGAATATTGTCGTTCTGTTATCCCAACTATAATTTTTGCTTGATGTATTTCTTAAGAAATTCTCTAATTCCTGAATGCATCCATGTCCCACTTTCCATGAACAAAGATTCTATGTTCAACGCGAACATTGAGGGCACCATTATTATATATTAGTATTTAATTGACTTGTTTATTTCAAATCCATGAGTTTGTTTTGTTTATTTACACATACAACATGATGAATAAAGTTATATTATGTTTGTGGTAGGTTCATGAGGCCCCAACTGTTGAATTCAGATCCGATGAGGGGCGTAAAAGAATAAGTATATCTGAGGTAGGCTTTAGTTATGATTTTGGTTTCTTAACAAAAAAGAATCTGTATCTTAGTTTGAATCCAGATATTCAATTCGTTTGTTTAGATGTTGATCAATCACTTCAAGAAAAATTGTAGTAAGATGCAGAGACAGTTCCTTGTTTTTTTTTTTTTCAATTTAAAACTCCCTACTTTGACGTAGTATATGTGGTTCTAATGCAATTCATCGGTTTAGATGTTGATCAATCACTTCGAAAAAATTGTAGTAAGATGTAGACAGCTCCTTATTTTTTTTTTTAACAAAAAACTCCCTACTTTGACGTTGTCTAAGTGGTTCTAAATGTAGGTGATTGACATAGAGGAGATGGCATGGGCCCCAAGATATGGTTTGAAAGGAATGATTGATGCTTCTCTTCGCGTAAATGTTGCTTCGGATGAAAATCAAGTTACCGAGAGTATCATGCCTCTAGAGTTTAAAACTGGGAAAATGTCCACTGGACAGGCACGTGTGTGGCTTTTAAACTAATTTATGTGCTTATAATTTTCAATACAAGTCTGCTCTGTGCGGTATACCAACCATCGAGTGTTATCATCATTGTTCTGGGATTTGTGTTTGTGCAGTCCTCTATGGAACACATTGCTCAAGTGATCTTATACACATTGCTCATGTCTGAACGGTGTGTAAGCTCCAGTTCACCTCCCAAAAATTTCCAAATATCATTATATGATTGTGGTGGAAAATTTTTTAAGTTAATTCTTCTCTTTCCCTGCTCTTATGTATTAGGTACCAAAAACCTATTGGTTCTGGTCTGCTGTATTATCTTCAGTCAGATCAGACACAGGTAAAATAATATCTTGCGATGCTATTTAATTATCCTCGTGCCGAAAGCTTTGAATTGTGAATAACTTCTTGTTAAGGGGATTTCGGTTCAAAGGCCTGATATTGTTGGATTAATCATGCGTCGGAATGAGTTTGCAAATGATATTCATAACGCATCAAAGAAACAATCGCTTCCCCCTATGTTACAGGTAGGTTATTATTTACATTAGCCTGTTGCATTCTTCTGAGTCTCTTTACTGGATTTCCATCTAAACTTATCTTGAATTTTCTTCTGTAGAGTCTGAGCATGTGCAGAGGATGTCGACATCTTGATGTTTGTACCATTTATCATAAGGTTCCCTTTTTTTTTCTACACAAGTCTGTTAGCATGTCATATTGTTACCAATTGACATTATGTTACCAATCTATTCTAATAATGAGCTGGTTTAAATTTTTCTAATATGACACCAAAATATTCCTCTTGTAAACTGGTCACTGAAAAGTCTAAGATTAAGTTCTTTCCATTTTCATACTATTATCAACTGGTTCAGCTGTCTCATGCATTATTTTCCATCTTTCAAATTGCAGGCACATGGCGGAAACACAGAAGGCAGTGGACTTGGAAATTTGTTTGATTCTCGAACTCAGCACTTAACAGGTGCTCATGGTCTTTTTCTTCGGCATTGGGAAAGGTTGATAGACTTAGAGGCTAAAGAGAGCGAGGTTTGCATTTGGAATGCGCTTTTTGTTCCAGAATTTTCAGTAATAACTTTCTCTGTTATCACAATAATTTCATGCATGTATTTTTCTGTCTCAGCTCGTGAAAAAACAGAGATGGAATTCTCGTAACTCGAACAATGATCAGCTCCCTAGTTCTCTTTCTTCTATGATTCTTGATGCTTCAGAGGAACATCCACTTGGGAATATACAGAAGGACAACCAATATGTTTATCGTTTTGTGAGTCCAGAGTTGTCTTCATCCAGATTAGAAGAATTTGGTGAAGACTATTTTAATTCTTCCTCTTCCTCAAATGATTTTGAAGGTTCACTCAAAAAGGGAGACCGTGTGGTAAGTTATTTTGCTTTTAAATGTATTATGTCACTAACTTGTCATTTTTTATTTAACTATGTTTAAAGCGGATACGATAGATCTTACGTTCAAGTAAATTAATCTTTCATATATAACTTTGTATGAACTCGGAGCATATCTGAAATATTTGTGCTCATATTTTTAGTTAAAATTTCCAGTTTTACGCCTTTTCTTTTGTTATAATATTAAAATGTGTAAGTATATTAAATTGTATATATTCATCTGTGTATAGTGATATTGTGCTTATTTAATTTGGGTTCTTGACAAAAGTGCTGAACTTTTCATTACATGTAGAAATAGGTCTAATAATTGTTGGATGGCTTGAAACCTTTCTTATGGATGGGCATGTCAAAAACAATAAATGCATAAATTCTATACTTTGTTATGATAGATTATCAAATTATGCTAAATAAAGCTATGCTTTGAAGCCCGTCAGGAAATATCTCTTGAGTCGAATTATTTTATCTTAGAAAGCTGTGGCTCAATCGTGATGTTTTTTGTTGACCTGACCAACGAGTTTGTCAGATTCTCTTCTCTTTTGTATGTTTACCCTTTCAATATATTTTTGTTGCTTATTCATCAAATGGAATAATTTTTTAAAAGGAAAAAAAACTTATCATCGGTTCTCTCCTTTTCAATTAATACATTTGACATTAATATTATAACTATCATCATATCAGTAAGAAAACATTCGGGCTTGTTTTCCACAAACTTGTTTAAAAATACTTTAGTGAAAGAGAAAAAGAGTTAGAAGTAATAAATCAATTTTTTTTTTTTCTTTCCAACTCCAATTTATTTATTTTTTATTAAAGGATAAATTTTTATTTTTTGCATTTATTATTATGTCTAATGGTTGAATAAGTGATGAACCAAAAGTTTTTGAACTTTGTTTATTTTGTTTGGAAGATTTTATGAATCATCGTGGTTCTAGTATGAATCTAAGGTTTTAGTCAATTCAATGACATGCATTTTACATTGCTGCTCAAGCATATGTCAAGAAAGAAAATTTATGAGCTGGTAATATCTTGAAAAGACTATTTGAAGTTCAGCCTCCAGAACTATGAATTTTTTCTAGTATTATCTTTTTTTTATCTTCCCTCTTGTATCTTGTTAACTTAATTGATTTTTTATTTAATTTTTGTAGATACTCAGTACAGAATCCAGCAATCTCAACGTTGCAAGTGGAATTATAACAGATATAAATCGTTTTCATGTTATTGTGAGTACTACTTGCTGTGTCAATAAATGTTCGTAATGGAAGTCCATCATCCTCTTTGATAATAACGATTTTAGGAACTTCTAGGTTTCTTTTTCCAAGCGGTTACGTCTTCCTGAAAGCAGTAATTCTTCTGAGGCAAACGATCTTCTACAGCAAGTCTGGAGGATTCACAAAGATATTTTTATGTCCATATTTGCAATCATGAGGTAATGGCATTATTAATCTCATGCAAATAAGGAGAAAAAAACCATCTCCTGTTTTTCAATTTTTTCTTATGCTTGCATCATTTATAAATATATAGACTCATTTTTTGTTTTGTTCCTGAAGGTTTAATTTAGTGCAACTTTTTCTACAAGATGCTCATAGTGCTCATCTTAGGAAGTTGATTGTGAACCTTGAGGTGATATGTTCAGTTTAACTGTAAATGGTTTCAAATCAATGTCATCGGCAGTCTCTATAATCCTACTTTTTCTGAGTGCCAGTCTTGATGTCTTCAACTTGTAGCCTCCTAGATTTGATATTGGATGTACGCTCAGCCAAGATCCAGCAGTATCTTATGTGTGGTCAGAGAAGAATCTGAATGATGACCAACGACGAGCTATTCTGAAGGTTCTTTGCAATTTATCTGAACACACGGACTCATGATATGGTTAAACTTACTCTACCATTTTGAAATTTCAGATACTTACAGCCAAGGACTATGCTCTAATTCTAGGAATGCCAGGAACGGGCAAGACATCTACACTGGTACATGCTGTAAAGGCTCTGTTGATACGAGGTGCATCCATTTTGCTGACATCATACACTAACTCTGCCATTGACAATTTGCTTATTAAGCTAAGAGCTCAGGTGATAATATATTTTGTTATGTTGCCTTTTGTTTAGTTATGCACAACTGAATTAAACTGTCACACATTAAGCGCACTTAATAATCATTTGGCATACTGGAGTTTTAAATCATTATGACATTTCTACTGATTATCCATAATATTGTGAACTTCTAGGTAGGGATAATATTCCACTCTTAATTATAGAAAATTCGGATAGTATATTTTCAGGTATTGAGAATATTTAAAAAATTATTTTCCCATACATGTTATGACAATTATTTATTTTAATGAAACAGAAACCCACCAATTATGGAATCATATTAATGAGAGGACTACTAATTTCAAGTGTGATGCTTGCACTTAACATAAAATGCAAGTTTTTAGTAGATTTATAATCACCTTAGGTGCTGCATATTTGTGATCCGACTTTTTTTATTTGCTCTTTAGGATCGAAAGAGCACAATAAGATAATCAAGAATCTCTAGAGATATGGAGTCTAACGACTTTTGGGTTATTTGTCATCATGCTATCCTAGTTGAGAAGATGGCGTCAAATAATAGTGATTCATGATATAATATTTGATTCTTCATGGTAAAATGGACATATAATTGCATTTTAAGAACTTTCTTTTCTAAATGTAGTTTCTTTTATTTGATTGGGAGAATTCTCTTATCCTTTCCTATTTTGTACTTTTACACCCCCATAATACAAATTATATCTTAGGAAGTTCTTGCTGTATTAAATCTTCTAATCACCTATAGAGTTTCATAGTAACATGTTTTCACTTGTTGTTATGATCCTTCCAATTGTTGGGAACTGAATGGTTGCAGAACATTGATTTTGTGCGTATTGGGAGATACAATGCTGTGCATGAGGAGATTCGGGGACACTGCTTTTCAGGTCCTTTATTAGACTTCTTTTTTATAATTCAATAGATCAACTTTTTGTAACAAAATGTTTTTGGTACTCAGATGTGCACAGTGTCGAAGATATCAGAATAAGAATGGACCAAGTCAAAGTTGTTGCAGTGACGTGTTTAGGAATTACAAGTCCTTTACTTGCCAACAAAAGATTTGATATATGCATCATGGATGAGGCTGGACAAACTACTCTCCCAGTATGTGTAAACTTGATTTATTTTGTATCTTACAAGTCACAAAATTAAACTCCAAGCTATTTAAAAAGGAGCTTCAAATATAATTCATATTTGCATTGGGAAGTAAATTGACTTGGATGCATGAGTTGGCGACATATTTTCATTGTTTAAATATTCGAAGAAAATTAGTGTAAGAGATTATTTTCATTCATTTTGTTTGACTGATGAGATTTGACACAAATTATTATCAAATTCACTGTAACAAGATCATAGTTAATCATAATGAATGTTAGTTTTCTCGTGCACCTTGGATAAAAGACAACAATGTCAAGAGATAGCCAAGAAGGGTTCCTCCTTTGGATTTGATCAAAAGTGTACATTTTTCTTTTATGAAGATATAGGCGAACACTTTTTGGATGAAACTTCTTTTTCCCAAACAAGGTTAAAAAAATTAAAATTCTTGGAAGAAGTAGAAGTGAACTAGAAGAAGAAATATCTTGAGAAAAAATTTGTTGGAGGATTATAAAGTCATCCTCTAGTGTTGGCAATACACGTTCATAGATGGAAAGAAGATATAATTGCATGAAGATTGTTTTCTTCACAAGGGAAACTTATCATCATCCATTTCTTTTGTACATTTTGCAGCCTTAATGCAATTTTTTTCTTCCTAAAAATTATGAAACATTTCTAAGATGTTTTTTTTTGTTAATTTGTATGTCCCAACCAAACTGAGATCACCTTTTTTTAGGTTTTATTTCATCATTCTTTTATTAGAGGATGAAGTCGATGTTTGATAACTACAAATAAAAGGTTACTGGAAAAAGAATATTATTCATGAATTTCAGTGACTTTATGTCTTATTAGGTATCTTTGGGGCCTTTGATGTTTGCTTCAGCATTTGTCCTTGTTGGCGACCATTATCAACTCCCTCCTCTTATTCAGGTTTTCTTTATCTCCAGTCGAATTGGTTTAAAGCATCTGTGCACTTTACACTTCCATTATTATCGATATTGATTAATTTTCAGAGTATGGAAGCTCGCGAAAATGGAATGGGGATAAGTTTGTTTTGCAGGCTCTCCGAGGCACATACTCAAGCAATTTCAGCATTGCAAAGCCAGGTAACATTATCTTGTAAAAAAAAATTAAGGGCCTGTGCTTCCTTTTAATACATACGATATAGTAAATATACTACATTATTTGCTTGTAGTATCGCATGTGTCAAGGCATCATGGAACTATCAAATGCCCTGATATATGGAGACAGATTGCGCTGTGGTTCTCAAGATATAGCAAATGCCAAGCTTGAGCATTCAAACTTGAATTCTCATCCAATTTGGTTAAAGAAGGTAGTGAGAGCTAATCAAATACCCTGACATGTTCATACTGTACCACTCCTATTTATGGCATGTGATTTTTTACTCTGGAATCATTATTTTCCAATGTGGTTTTTTTTTTTTTTTTTTTTTTTTATAATGATATGATATGCTAACTTTAAGAGTTTTCCTAGAGGCAAATCATGAAATCCTTGAGAAATTTTTTAATTCAATCCTCCAAACTGGTTTTGTGGTTGCAGGTTTTAAATCCAAGCAAACCAGTAATATTTATTAATACTGGTACGCAATAGGTTGTACCTTTTTAGTTCACATTTGACTGCCCTTATTATGTAATTTACGAGCCCCTTAGGTTTTGTTTTTTACTATTTTAACAATGTAGATTTATTACCTGCGTACGAGGCAAAAGATCACAAGGCTCTGAATAACCATATTGAAGCTCAGATACTGGCAGAGGTATGACCTGACCTTCATCTATATGTTGCTAATGCTTACTTCTTGGGACGAAAGGAGTACTATGTTTTGATTTTCCGATAAATGATAACTGATACCAAGGATTGTGTTTGCTTTGAGTTTAATTTGATGAGTTTCAGCCAAATTTTGTCGGTTGTACCATTAGGTCACACAAGGACTCGTTAGCACAGGAATCAATGGGAATGCTATTGGGATCATTACTCCTTATAATGCCCAGGCCAATCTCATCAGACACGTTGTTAACTTAACCTCTGTTGAGATACATACCATTGATAAATATCAGGTTGGATTTCAGCATAAACTATAATTTGTAAATTTTCTCAAGTTAGACGACTGTCAATTGCCTAAACAAGTTTTCTTTTCAGTTGTTTCTTATATGTTTTTTGATCCCATAAAACAATTTCTAAATTCTCTCTCTAGGGAAGAGACAAGGACTGCGTCTTGGTGTCCTTCGTCAGGTCAACTGAAAATCCCAAATACTGCAATTCTTCTTTGCTTGGAGACTGGCACAGAATTAATGTGGCCATCACACGTGCAAAGGTAGATGACTTTAGTTGGTTTTCCACGTTTAACTGGATTTGGTCTTTAGTTACACGTTTAAGTAGTCCTAAGATTTGAACAATGTGTTTTGAAACTGAGATGAGAAAGAATGGTTTCATTTTCAGAAAAAGTTGATTATGGTGGGGTCATCCAAAACGTTATCAAGGATTCCACTCCTCAAGCTACTTATTGAGAAGGTTGATGAACAATCTGGCATCTTGACAGTATCCAACAAGGATATCCTTCATGGAAGAGGGCTGAGGGGATGCTCTAATATTGTAAGATAGCTGTCATTTTTATTCTTCATTTCCTATTTCTTTTATCATTTATCTTTTCATGTATATAAAAATTTTGATAGTGTGATTTCACCTCGGTATCTGTAGCTTAAATTTTGGAACTTGGTATTCAGCATGTTGTACAATTAGAGACTTTACTGAATTATTCATTGATTATGAACCAGGAACTTGCTTATAGATTTTTAAAAGTACACGTTTCTTAGCAGAGCAAATATAGCGTGACCACTCTTATTTAGATATTTTTAATTACTACAATGATGTGGCACATTTTTGTGTAAATTTTGGTTAGTTTTTTTTTTGGGTGTTTAACTACAGTTAAAAAAAAGACCACTGACACATTACGGCGGTGGGATGTCTTTTTTTTTTCACATAAGTATGGAAATATTGCTATTAAGTTGAACTATGTTTTAAAAGTATATGCTGACTTACATTAATGTAAAATTAGTGAAATATTTGAAAATAGTAATACTAGGTGCATATTACGATATGACTGAAGTTTACACGTTCCTCATTGGTATTATGATAATATTGCATAGGATTTTTGGAGAGTTTCTTCTTTTAACAATTTTTCTTCACCAGCGCCAGTGATGGGGATGACATATCAAGATAGATATGAAATTTAGGGGTGGTTCAGCTCAAGTCCGGTTCCATTCTGGAACCCGGATTGAACAAATTTGAACTGTGAGGTTGCAGGACCAAATTGTTTTCTAAAAATTTATGTTTTAAAAGTTATTTATAATTTTTGTTGCTTTTGGCTAATTTTCAGGTATGTTTTTTTTTTTTTTTTTTTTTGAGAATTTTGAGTGGAGTTTTAACTTATTTCGGGTCAAATATTTTTACCACCAAAACAGTGCCCGTATCATGACCTGCAGATTTTGAATGTGGAATCGAGACCAAACCTTATGGAGAGTAGAACCAACCCTAATCGGAGCGAACTGCATAAATCAGCTATGCCCACAGCCGACTCTCAAAAATTCTCTGCCTCCTTCACTATTAATTATAATATTAAAAGTAAGTTATATTCAGCACCTAATGATACAAAAGTTAATTTGTAAAGGCTAGAGAATAAATACTACCTGCAGGCAAACAGACCATTAAAGTCTATTAAAATATTCAGTAACCATCCATCTTCATGTCAATTGTATATGGGTTACATCCAACGTCAACTTTTGGTGCACCCCACTTCCGCTATCATATTTTAATATTATCATACCCTTTCTCCGCAGACAAAATAACATCATTCACGGGTGTTGAACACTGACGATTGCATTTATTATGTCATATGATTTCCTTCTTTTTTTAAAAAAACATTACGTAAAATGAGTTTTTTTTTCCTCAAATACTTGTACTAATTAATAGATAGACCAAGCATAATAATGGAGCATATATAACATTAGTCAGGATAACATTAAGAAACACTAGTGAAATTTAGACGCACGTCACCTAATTGTTATATTAAACAATTAAACTATAATATAAGCCAATTTTGGTAGAATGCAATTTCAAAGGAAATACCGAGAAAGCCAAGTGTAATATGGGACAAAAATAAAAATAAAATAGAGGTAGATAAGGTAATCAATCAAACTGACAGAAACCAACTAGTCAACTTAATAATACTCACGTGCTAACGACTTTTTCAATTATCTCCTCTTTCTTTCTAAGGGGCACAAGCCACAAATATGAGTGTTGACTCACAGGAGAGAATGGACGCCAGACATTTCAAATCAGAGAAGCTGTGGCACCTAATTACCCCAAAGTTGTAATATTTCATATCAATTTTTTTCTCGTGTTATTGTACGATTCTCTCAAATCATGTTTATTTATCATTTAAAAATACAATCATTTACTTGTCAATATCACATTTTTTTTTTCAGGGCAACAAAATACTCCTCCAAAATTGAAGCTTTTAGGACAAAACATTGATATGATTAGAGTAATATTAGATTTACAATTAAATCTTACGCTATGAAATAAATTTTGAATATCTTTCTAATATTAGTAAAAAAATTCACATATAATTTGTTACCTTATTCATCATCCTTAGTTCTTCCTTTCCTCTCCAATCTAATGAGTGTGTGTTTTCTTGGGCAGTGCTAGGATATGCATCAGAAACCCTAATTTTTGGTTGATGCAAATATCTCTTTCTTGAGCATCAAGTACATTTTATTCTCCTTGTTCACAGAGAATAAATAAAAAGAAGACCCAAGTCAAGCCAAAGGGATGGGGCTTGAAATGACATTTGAAAGAGAGGTCTTTCCTCAAAATATTGATTTTAAAAGACTGCGTAATTAAATAATTGATGAGTAATCACCCAACTAATATACAATGTTAATAAAATATTACTACTGAGTAGGATGCTGACGTGTACCCATTCTTGTGATGTCAGATGTGATTCCTATTATTCCCTTTCACAAAATGACAAACAAATACTTCAATTTCAAACCATGTGACTCGTAAAGAATTCTCCTCTCATGATGAAACTCCCGCTACTTTATCGCCTATACCTAGGTTGTGTTACTTTCTCCTTTTTTTTTTTTATTAGGCTCGTAGAAAATTAGGAGTTAACTTTTAATCGAGCTTTTTTTTCTGTCTTTTTCATCGTCTCTTTCTTAGAATTTCTCTCTCTAAGATCAAGACAAGAGATCATTTTGAGGTTGATGAATTTACATTCTAATTTTCTTGTCATTCAAGTACTCTTGAGCCCAAGTAGAGATTTAGCTGCTCCTCACTTGTCTACTTCAGTTTCCAAAAATTCTGAAACACTTAACAATACCACTATCTTCAACTATAATCACACGTGACCTTTACGTACTTTTTTCCTCTCTCCTACAATAATTCGCATATAATATTCTCTCTATATTCTCACTCTCAAACATAATTATATGCTCCAATCCTCGAGCTTTCAGATACAAGTTCTGTCCTCTCTTTCTCTCTCTAGCTGGGAAAGCCATGAATATGATGATCAAACCTTGATATCTATGAGCATTCAAGTCTCCATGTATAAAACACAAGATCACAATTGCACTGAGGAAGAGAAAACTGATCATCAAGCTGCAATTAGGATGTCTCTGCAGGATATGTTCACTATTCTTAATATATCAAGTAAGTTCTAATCACAGTATCCAACTACATCTCCCCCCCTCTCTAGTTCCTTCTAACTTGTTCACCAACATTCATGACCTGGTTAAAGAGTTATTCTAGGTCATAGGATCTAGTTCTTATTTAGATTGTTCATACTGGTTAGTTTTAAAATCCCTCAATTCCCAAACTCTGGGTCCACCAAGAGTTATTTGAAGTTTATGCGATAGTTAATTTTAAAGTTTTATCAGATTAGTGGAGATTTGTGCAAGCTCATTAGAGGAAAGAACAGAAGAAGGAACTCCATCTTGAAAATTATAGGCATGTCACTTCTGGTCAGACTCAACAATTCTAACCTTAAAAGCATAACCTACAAAAGCAGAACTTGCAGAATAAATAAAAAAAAAAAAAAAAACAAGCCAACGAATAGCACCTTTTTTTACCCAGTTTTCAGTTTTTCTACCGGTGGCAAGTGATAAAGCTTAAAGCATCAATTTATGCATGAAACAAAATGAGAAAGAACACAGAAGATTGGTTTGATCAACTACTTTTCAAACATTAATATTGAAAAAATCACAGTTTTTTTTTTTTTAATATGACAGAAGCTAAGGTACCTGGATTTGAAGCAGCCTGGAAGCAGCTTAATTCTCCTTGTTTGTGGGAGCAAATTAGCATAGGTCTTCAACTGGGATTCCTTGGAGGCTTATTGCTCCATTTTTTAGGAAAATGTATCAGCTTAATAGTCAAATTTAGAAAAAGAAGAAGAAAGATCGCCGATAAAGATGTGGAAACATACCAAATATCCATGAGATTCAGCAATTCTTACAAAGCCGCCATTGCCTGCTCTGTTTTTCTAATGACAACACGGGTTTTAATGCTTCTCTCTTTGCTTGATGGAAGTGAGACATTTTGCAGCTCAAAAGTCCAAGCAGTTTCCTTGGAGATTATGCAACTCATATCATGGGGAATAGCAGTTTTTGCAGCATATAGAGTTGTGAGTAACAAGTCTATTAAGTATCCTTGGCTTTTAAGAGCATGGTGGCTATGCAGCTTCTTCTTGTTCATCGTTCATGTAGCGCTTGATATGAACTTGAGAATTGTAAACCATGAACATATTGAAGTTCAAGATTACATTGATTTCATCTGCCTTCTTATGTCATCATTTCTCCTGGGTATTTCTATTCATGGGAAAACAGGCATAACCTTTGCTGTTGCCAATGGCATCACCGACCCACTTCTCGATAAAAAATGTGATAAATATGGTGAAAACAAGAGGGAATCTGCATATGGAAGAGCAAGTATTGTCCAACTCATCACCTTCTCATGGCTCAGCCCCTTGTTTTCTGTTGGAATTACGAAACCACTAGAACCAGATGATATTCCTGATGTCGATCTCAAAGACTCAGCGCGATTTTCATCTCATTTCATTGAAGATAGCCTAGATTGTGTTAAACGAAAAGATGGAACCACAAACCCGTCAATATACAAAGCAATCTTTCTGTTTGCAAGGAAAAAGGCAGCTATTAATGCATTCTTTGCAGTGATAAGTGCTGGAGCCTCATATGTTGGTCCATACCTCATAGACGACTTTGTAAATTTCCTATCAAGAAAGAAAGATCAAAGCTTAACTAGTGGTTACCTTCTTTCACTAATGTTTTTAGGTGCAAAGATGGTAGAGATGATTGCACAGAGGCAATGGATTTTTGGGGCTCGTCAACTTGGACTCCGCCTCAGAGCTGCTCTGATTTCTCAGATATACAAGAAAGGACTGCTTCTGTCGTGTCAATCCCATCAAAGCCACACCAGCGGGGAGATAATGAACTACATGAGTGTTGACATACAAAGAATAACAGACTTCATTTGGTACTTGAATATTATATGGATGTTGCCAATTCAAATTTCTTTGGCAATATTCATCTTGCATACAAATCTTGGCCTGGGTTCATTTGCTGCTCTAGCTGCAACTTTAGCAGTAATGGCCTGTAACATACCACTAACCAAAATTCAGAAAAATTACCAGTCCAAGATAATGGAAGCCAAGGACAACAGAATGAAAGCCGCTGCAGAAGTTCTTAGACATGTGAAGACTCTCAAACTTCAGGCATGGGACAATCAATTTCTTCATAAGCTAGAAAATTTGAGAGAAATTGAAAAAGAGTGGCTATGGAAATCTCTGAGATTAGCAGCAATTTCGGCTTTCATCTTCTGGGGATCACCCACCTTTATCTCCGTGACTGCTTTTGGTGCATGCGTGCTAATGGGGATTGAACTCTCTGCCGGCCAAGTCTTGGCTGCTCTAGCTACCTTCCGAATGTTACAAGATCCTATATTCAACCTTCCTGATTTGCTCTCTGTGATTGCTCAAGGAAAAGTTTCAGCCGATAGAATTACCTCATTTCTTCAGGAAGATGAAATTCAGCGGGATTCTGTTGAACATGTTCCCAAGGATCAAACTGAGTTTGCAATCGAAATTGAAAACGGAAAGTTCAGCTGGGTCATTGAGTCAAACGGACCAACTCTTGACCAAATAAATTTGAAAGTCAGGAGGGGGATGAAAGTGGCAATTTGTGGGAGTGTAGGATCAGGAAAGTCTAGCATGCTCTCTTGTATTCTTGGAGAAATACAAAAACTCTCAGGTCAGGTGAAGATCAGTGGTACAAAGGCCTATGTTCCTCAATCTCCATGGATATTAACAGGAAATATCAGGGAGAATATTCTCTTCGGTAATGACTATGATATTACCAAATATAACAGAACCATTAACGCTTGCGCTTTAACAAAGGATTTTGAGCTCTTCTCCAATGGAGACCTCACGGAGATTGGGGAAAGAGGGATAAATATGAGTGGAGGGCAGAAGCAGAGAATACAAATTGCTCGTGCCGTATATCAAGATGCCGATATCTATCTGCTCGATGATCCTTTCAGTGCTGTGGATGCTCATACAGGCACTCAACTCTTTGAGGTAAAAAATGGTCAAACCCATCTGCTATGATCTAGAAAAAAATATAAGGATCCTTTATGTATAGCTTCTTACAAGAAATCAAATTTTAATATTTTTTTTGTGTGAAATGCTCTGCACAGGATTGTTTGATGGGTGCTCTTAAAGAGAAGACGGTAATTTACGTTACTCACCAGGTCGAGTTTCTACCAGCAGCAGACTTCATTCTGGTGAGATTTCCTTTTCTTCCACTGCTTGACCTTGCGCACGAGACTAAATTTTCCATTATTATGTTCTTATTGGACCGAAATCTTCAACAGGTGATGAAAAATGGAAAAATTTCACAATATGGAAGATTTGAGGAACTTCTGAAACAAAACATAGGATTTGAGATCTTGGTTGGAGCACATAATCAAGCTCTGGAGTCAATTGTCACAGTCGAAAACTTGAGTAAAATACCTCAAATTGCAAAATCCGAAGAAGAATCAAAAACGGATTCGAATTCCTCTCTAAAAACCAATGCAGATCAAAACATATCATTATCCGTAGAGGTAACAAAAAATGGAGGAAAACTCATACAAGACGAAGAAAGAGAGAAAGGAAGCATCGGAAAAGAAGTATACTGGTCTTACTTGACAACCGTGAAAGGCGGAGCACTCATTCCGATCATAATTCTAGCACAATCCTTATTCCAGGTACTACAAGTCGCCAGTAATTACTGGATGGCATGGGCTTCTCCACCTTCAACTCAGACAAACCCTAGAATTGAGATGAAGATCATATTACTGGTTTATTCACTTCTCGCTGTCGGAAGTTCATTGTGCGTGCTGTTGCGAGCGATGCTAGTTGCCGTAGCAGGACTCTGGACGGCGCAGAAGCTTTTCACGAAGATGCTACATAGCATTCTCCGGGCGCCAATGGCATTTTTCGATTCAACTCCAACCGGAAGAATCTTAAACCGAGTAAACATTGATTACACGTAAAGATTTAGACGTTTCTTCCTCTGGCAACTCAACAAACGAATATTCGTGATTTCTGCAGGCATCCACGGATCAAAGTGTGCTTGATTTGGAAATGGCTGGAAGATTAGGTTGGTGTGCATTCTCAATCATACAGATTCTTGGAACAATTGCTGTGATGTCGCAGGTAGCGTGGGAGGTATTCGTGATCTTCATTCCAGTTACAGCAGCCTGCATCTGGTACCAAGTAAGACACTTCCACCTTTCTCCTCTCCATCTCTACACAATTTCTACGATAAGATCTACGTAATTCATTGAAAACGAAGAGAAATTAGTAAGAAGAAAGATCAACTTTATGGTTGATTTCACCATTGAAGACCTGCTTGCAAGAAAAATGCCGCAGAAATCATAAACCCGCGATTTATATAGGATCGAGTTTCTAGACTAATGTCCTCGTCAGCCCCTTCAAAATTGTAAAACTGACACTTTGTGGACCCATTAGCTCTTATTCAAAATTGGCATTAATTGAACTTGCTTAATTGTTAAAATAACATAAATTTTACATTAATTGTTAAAATACTTCAAATTTACATTTTAATTCTATGCTATAATGACGTGACATTTACACGCGGTGTAATAATTAAAATAAATAAATTATAAATAGTAATTGTAGGACCGTAATTGTCGAAGAGGGGGGGGTGAATTAGACTTTTTGATTTTACTAATTTAGACTTAATTTCTCTTCTTGATTAAAACTTAAATTTAACACAAGTATTCAAATAATGTAAAGAGAGAGAGAGAGAAATTCGACACCAGTACTTTTTACGTGGTTCGGCCAAACTGCCTACGTCCACGCTTCAAGGCTCACCCCTTGAAGATCCTTACCCTTCTCCTCACGAGAATAACTAGATCGGGATTCCGGGCTCCGATCAACTGCCTTTACAATTCTGGATTGAACTTGCCGGGCGTCAATCCACTGCCTTTACAAATGATTTGTATTTGTGAAATAGATCACAGACTACACTCTCACAGCAGAAGTCTCAAGTTCGAGTTTTGAGAGATGTACAGTGATTACAGAGTATGAAAACTTTTGCAGCTTAGGGCTATCAATTGAAAATTCGCAAAAGTTCTTCCTTCGTGTTTTGAGCTTGACTTATATACTCTGTATATTCTTCTTCTCCGAATTGAATGCATCTATCTTCAAATGAGAAAATGTTACCGTTGGGAAGCATCCGTACGAAACATTTATCCGTTGCATCTGAAAGTGTTGTTCGTCGTCGCCATTAATGTTCTGGAGTTAAAGCTTGAAAACGACGTCACTGTAGCTTCGCGGCTGGCTTTGAATTCTGGCGGAAATGCATCGGCAGAGACAGTTTAAATTAATGCCACGTCATCGGCAGAAGCTTCAAGTGTAATCGGCAAGAACAACTTGCCACGTCATCGGCAGAAGCTTCAAGTGTAATCGGCAAGAACAACTTGCCACGTCATCGGCAGAAGCTTCAAGTGTAATCGGCAAGAACAACTTGCCACGTCATCGGCAGAAGCTTCAAGTGTAATCGGCAAGAACAACTTGCCACGTCATCGGCAGAAGCTTCAAGTGTAATCGGCAAGAACAACTTGCCACGTCATCGGCAGAAGCTTCAAGTGTAATCGGCAAGAACAACTTGCCACGTCATCGGCAGAAGCTTCAAGTGTAATCGGCAAGAACAACTTGCCACGTCATCGGCAGAAGCTTCAAGTGTAATCGGCAAGAACAACTTGCCACGTCATCGGCAGAAGCTTCAAGTGTAATCGGCAAGAACAACTTGCCACGTCATCGGCAGAAGCTTCAAGTGTAATCGGCAAGAACAACTTGCCACGTCATCGGCAGAAGCTTCAAGTGTAATCGGCAAGAACAACTTGCCACGTCATCGGCAGAAGCTTCAAGTGTAATCGGCAAGAACAACTTGCCACGTCATCGGCAGAAGCTTCAAGTGTAATCGGCAAGAACAACTTGCCACGTCATCGGCAGAAGCTTCAAGTGTAATCGGCAAGAACAACTTGCCACGTCATCGGCAGAAGCTTCAAGTGTAATCGGCAAGAACAACTTGCCACGTCATCGGCAGAAGCTTCAAGTGTAATCGGCAAGAACAACTTGCCACGTCATCGGCAGAAGCTTCAAGTGTAATCGGCAAGAACAACTTGCCACGTCATCGGCAGAAGCTTCAAGTGTAATCGGCAAGAACAACTTGCCACGTCATCGGCAGAAGCTTCAAGTGTAATCGGCAAGAACAACTTGCCACGTCATCGGCAGAAGCTTCAAGTGTAATCGGCAAGAACAACTTGCCACGTCATCGGCAGAAGCTTCAAGTGTAATCGGCAAGAACAACTTGCCACGTCATCGGCAGAAGCTTCAAGTGTAATCGGCAAGAACAACTTGCCACGTCATCGGCAGAAGCTTCAAGTGTAATCGGCAAGAACAACTTGCCACGTCATCGGCAGAAGCTTCAAGTGTAATCGGCAAGAACAACTTGCCACGTCATCGGCAGAAGCTTCAAGTGTAATCGGCAAGAACAACTTGCCACGTCATCGGCAGAAGCTTCAAGTGTAATCGGCAAGAACAACTTGCCACGTCATCGGCAGAAGCTTCAAGTGTAATCGGCAAGAACAACTTGCCACGTCATCGGCAGAAGCTTCAAGTGTAATCGGCAAGAACAACTTGCCACGTCATCGGCAGAAGCTTCAAGTGTAATCGGCAAGAACAACTTGCCACGTCATCGGCAGAAGCTTCAAGTGTAATCGGCAAGAACAACTTGCCACGTCATCGGCAGAAGCTTCAAGTGTAATCGGCAAGAACAACTTGCCACGTCATCGGCAGAAGCTTCAAGTGTAATCGGCAAGAACAACTTGCCACGTCATCGGCAGAAGCTTCAAGTGTAATCGGCAAGAACAACTTGCCACGTCATCGGCAGAAGCTTCAAGTGTAATCGGCAAGAACAACTTGCCACGTCATCGGCAGAAGCTTCAAGTGTAATCGGCAAGAACAACTTGCCACGTCATCGGCAGAAGCTTCAAGTGTAATCGGCAAGAACAACTTGCCACGTCATCGGCAGAAGCTTCAAGTGTAATCGGCAAGAACAACTTGCCACGTCATCGGCAGAAGCTTCAAGTGTAATCGGCAAGAACAACTTGCCACGTCATCGGCAGAAGCTTCAAGTGTAATCGGCAAGAACAACTTGCCACGTCATCGGCAGAAGCTTCAAGTGTAATCGGTAAATAAACTCATATTTATAATACTCATTAAGTACACAAACAATGAATTTTAATACACACGTAAACCAAAATAATCAAAAACAAATTATGCTTAAACACTCTATAAGTCAACAATCTCCCCCTTTTTGATTATGACAATATAAATTTGATTAAGTTTGATACTCCCCATAATACTAGCTCCCCCATACTTTGTGCATTTTATAAACATAGCCATTCATAACAATTTCAGAAACACAGAGTATATCCAAGCACAAACAATCAAATATAGTATTCTCCCCCATTTTCATTATCAAAAAAAATAAATGCATTCAACATCTGAGAGAGTTGAGAAAGCTAAAGATAGTCATTGAAAGAAACAGCAAACAAAAATCACTTTTTGTAGCGATCTAAGTGACGATTCCAAAAGGCTTGCTGAACAAGAGAAGGCACGTTACGGAAGGGATTGAAAGATGCTTCCACCAAATCTTGAAGGAAAGCTAGATCTCGAGGGAGGGGTGGTGATTGATAGACCACCAAATCCATGCAAGGAGCAGGGGGCGGAGAAGGTTCTCTGGAAACCACCATGTCCATGCAGGAAGGAGACTCTGGCTGAGGAGCATCTGATGTAGAGGGTCCTTGAGACATCAGCAGATCTAGACAAGGAAGCTCGCCAGAGGGACTACCCGGGGAAATCTCCATTGGACTGGCTACGTCAGGAGTAGGCACACTAACAGGAGAAGTATGGAATTGAAGTACAGTCTCCTGAAGATCCAAAGACATGAAGCGCTCATCCACTACAACAGGAGGCCTGAAGAAGGAATGATTAGCATCTTCAAAGCTGACCTCGGAGACACAAGCAGCCAAAGATATCACGGGAGCATGTTCAGCTTCAGAGAGAGAAGTATGAGGTGTAGGACAAAGAACCTTAAGTTGAGTAGATATTGCTTGAAGTTTTCGAGTGAAAATTGCATTCTCTCTGGCCAATAACCGATCCCTCTTAGCCAGAGCCACATCAAACTCAGTTTTCAAATTAGTTTCGAGTTGAGAGACTTTGAATCAAAGTCTGACCTTAGACCTGCAATGCTGCTTTTCAACTCAGAGAACTGAGCCTCACTCATGGTAGATCTCCTCTGATAAGTGATAGGAGTGGCAGGAATAGTTGGCAAAGTTTGTAAGGCAGGTTGGACTGGTGATGAAGGAGCCGTAGCCGTTTTGGTGGGAGACTGGGAAACAGGTGAGGGCAGTCGAAGTGGAGATGGTGGTGCTGATGGTATAGCTTGTGGGATCGAAGATGTAGAAGATGAAGGTGTAGACAGTTTAACTGTAGAGGTAGTGTGTGAGGAAGAGAGTTGGACTGGAGATGGAGGGACTGATGAAGCTGGTGGGGGGCCATGTTGGAAATATGAAGTAATGGCTTGCATCAGTGGAGAGATGGAAGGAAAGGCAGGTTGAGAAGGCAAGATAAGAGAAGGTGGAGGTGATTGAGGTTGTTCTGGAATTGGAGGAGGCAAAATAGAGGGAACAGAGGTTGCCTCTGAGAGAGATGCTGTAGAGGAGGAAGCAGTTTTGTGCCTACGCTTCAGAGGAGAAGGTTCGGGTTCTAAGCTAGACTCCCTAGAATGGGAAGGGGAAATGGCACAGTCAGGAAGACCTGAAACACCTCCTTCTTCAGCAGATTCCTCTGGCAGGATAAGTTTCCTCTTACCACGCCTGACAGGAACAGCCTGAGAAACCTTTTTCTTGCCCGTAACCTGAATGAGCTCTCCTTTGCTGACCAACTTAATTCCCATCTTGCGCAGATTGATATCAGAATAATAACTTGTGGGCTTAAGTTTCACAGGTTCAATCTCCTCTGGAAAAGCAATATCAAGCTTGACAAATAACCGCATGAGGAGCAGATTGTATGGAAAAGAAGTGGCCTTGGAAGAAACAGCTAAAATCATCCTCCGGACAACAATGTACCCAACATTGAAGGGTTTCTTGAAATAGAGTGCAAACAGAACAAAGAGTTCCATTGCACTCACCTCATCATAGTGACCACCCTTGGGAACTATATTGAAATCAATCATGTGGCGAAATAATTTGGCCCTAGGGGTTAGATGCTTGCCCTTTAAAAGATCAAATGATTGGTTGGGGACCAAAGCTATTTCCCTAAGAAACTGTTTTCCATCAGAAGTGCCATAGAAAGGAAGCTCATTGCTTGTTACATAACTGTAGGGGATGTTGTCCAAATGTGGAGCACCCAGAAGGGCATTGATGGAACTAGGAGTAATTTCTATGCGTTTGTTGTACACATAGCTCTTCAGGGAAGTGAATCGGAGGCAAAGGTAAGGTTGGCATAAAACATCCTAATTGCTTCCGGGAAATAGAAAGATTCGGTTTCAAAGAGACCTATTAATCCTAAATCCGTCAGGGGTTCAATAATGTCCATACCAGCCAACTTCTCAAAATACATACCCTTACTAAGAATTAGAGATCTGTACTGATAGTCGTTGAGGTACTTACCTCGGCAGCTTCAGTAAGGAAGAAAAAAGACGGCCATTCCGTTCCACGAGGAATTTCTCGAGTATAACGATCAGAAACAATGGCCTTCTTCTTGGCCGGTTTGGAAACGGCGCGAGATGACTGACCTTGAGATTCCATTTCTAGAAGGGAATTCGACAGAGGAGGTATGGTAGGGCAGGGGTTTTCAGAAAGAGCGCGAAAGATGAAGTGTACCGGCGAAGAAGAATGAATTTAAAAGAAATAACACATCGCCTTACGAAGAAGACATACGTGTCGGCAGATTAAGAAAAATATAATTTTCCGATGGATTACACGTGTCGGCAGAAATAAGAAAAACATCTTCCGATGCCTTCCTATAGATATGCATCTTCCGATGCCTATTGAAAAACATAGCATCTGCCGATGCCAACACAGAAGAGAAAAACACTCCAATACTTAGAAATTTTTCGACAAAGAAATAATCTTAGTTTTTCTCAACCCGAATGAGACCTAGCCTTATCCTAATATTATTGAAAGTCTTTTCATCTAAAGGCTTGGTAAAGATGTCAGCAAGTTGATCTACAGAGTTAACGAATTCTAAAGAAATATCACCTCTTTGAACATGATCTCGGATGAAGTGATATCTGACATCTATGTGCTTTGTTCTAGAGTGTTGAATAGGATTTTTAGAAATGTTAATGGCACTGGTGTTATCACACCGAATAGGAATCCTATCATAAAACAGATTGTAATCTTCCAAAGTCTGTTTCATCCAAAGCATTTGTGCACAACAACTACCGGCAGCAATATATTCACTCTCAGCAGTTGACAATGCAACAGAATTCTGTTTCTTCGAATACCAAGACACTAGAGATTCTCCTAGGAACTGACAAGTGCCACTAGTGCTTTTTCTATCAATAAGACTACCAGCATAGTCAGAATCTGAATAGCCAATCAGATCAAAAGAAGTGCCTTTAGGATACCATAATCCTAAGTCAAGAGTCCCACTTAAATATTTGAAAATTATTTTGACAGCAGAGAGATGAGACTCCTTAGGGGCAGCCTGAAATCTAGCACAAAGACAAACACTAAAGAGTATATCCGGCCTACTTGCAGTCAGATATAGCAGAGAACCAATCATACCACGATATTTCTTAATATCAACATTTATTCCTTTTTCATCTTTATCCAGCTTAGTTGTGGTACTCATGGGAGTCTTGGAAGACTTGACAGATTCTAAACCAAATTTCTTAAGGAGTTCCTTAATATACTTTTCTTGGCAGAAGAAAATTCCATCAAGAGATTGACTAATCTGGAATCCTAAGAAAACTTTAACTCCCCCATCATACTCATCTCGAATTCACTTTGCATGAGGGATGAAAACTCATTACACAATTTGACATTTGTTGAGCCAAAGATAATGTCATCGACATAAATTTGAACCAACAAAATGTCCTTCTCCTTTTGCATGGTAAACAGAGTTGAATCGGAGTTACCCTTTTTGAAATTCCTTTCCTCAAGGAAATTCTTCAATCTGTCATACCAAGCTCTAGGAGCCTGCTTAAGTCCATAGAGAGCTTTCCTAAGTTTGAAGACATGGTCGGGTTTATCAAAGGCTTCAAAACCTAAAGGTTGTTCTACATAAACTTCTTCTGTTATATAACCATTTAAAAAAGCACTCTTTACATCCATTTGGAAGAGTGTGAAGTTTTTGTAGCAAGCAAAAGCTAGAAGCATTCTAATTGACTCTAATCTAGCTACAGGGGCAAAGGATTCTTCAAAATCAATTCCCTCTTCTTGAGAGTATCCCTTAGCTACAAGTCTAGCTTTATTTCTAACAACTATCCCATTTTCATCCAATTTATTCTTATAAACCCATTTTGTTCCAATAATTGGATGATCCTTAGGCCTCGGAACAAGTTCCCATACCATGCTCCTTTCAAACTGATTTAACTCTTCTTGCATGGCCATAATCCAATTTTCATCACTCTCGGCCTCTTCAAACTTCTTAGGTTCTATTTGAGAGATAAATGCCACATTGGCACAGAGATTCCTAAGAGAGGATCTAGTCTTAACTCCTAAAGAAGGATCACCTAAAATTTCCTCTATTGGATGACTTCTAATATATTTCCAATCTCTAGGAAGATCTGCAGATTCATCTTTAACAGGAATGATGTCCAAAGAAGTAGAAGATGGTTCTAAAGACTTTACAATTTGAAAAGGATCATTAGATTTTTCCACAGAAAGAGAATCAAGTTGATTGTCCAAAACATCATCCTCATCCACATTGATTGTGGGTTGAGGGGTCTCATCAAAATTGACATGAACAGATTCTTCAACAACAAGAGTTCTCCTATTGAAGACTCTATATGCTTTACTTGACAGAGAATAACCAAGAAAAATTCCAATATCTGATTTAGAATCGAATTTTCCTAAGTTATCTTTGGTATTTAGAATGAAGCATTTACTGCCAAACGCTCTAAAGTATTTGACAGAAGGGGTTTTTCCACTCCAGAGCTCATATGGAGTTTTCTCTAGGATAGGTCTTATTGAGACCCGATTAAGCACATAACAAGCTGTTGAAACAGCTTCTGCCCAGAAATATTTTGGAAGGGAATTTTCATTCAGCATAGTCCGAGCAAGCTCTTGGAGAGACCTATTTTTCCTCTCAACAACACCATTTTGCTGAGGGGTTCTAGGAGAAGAGAAGTTGTGTTCAATCCCATGTTTGAGACACAAGAGTTCGAATCTATCATTTTCAAATTCTCCACCATGATCACTACGAATAGCAATTATGGTGAGCTCCTTTTCATTCTGAACTCTTTTCCTAAAACTAGAAAAGATTTCAAAAGTCTCATCCTTAGACTTTAGAAAATGAATCCAGGTGAATCTAGAGAAATCATCTACGATGACAAAAGCATAGAATTTGCCTCCTAAGCTTGCTATATTAGAAGGACCGAAGAGGTCCATGTGAAGGAGTTGGAGAGGCTTAGAGGTAGATATCTCACTCTTAGATTTAAAAGAAGATTTGATCTGCTTGCCCATTTGACAAGCCTCACAGACTTTATCCTTTTCAAAGGATATCTTAGGAATCCCTCTAACTAAGTCATCCTTAGTAATCTTAGCTAAGGTATCCATTCCTACGTGTCCTAATCTTCTATGCCAAATCCAAGCATCACGAGAAGAATTAACAGCAAGGCATTTCTCATTAACATGCTCAACAACATCCATATCAATAACATAGATATTTTCTTTTCTATAACCAGTTAACAGAGTTTTATCATTAGATGCATCTTTAATTATGCAGGAGTTAGATTTAAAAATCACTTCATATCCTTTATCGCATAATTGACTAATACTAAGCAGATTATACTTTAATCCTTCAACTAACAGCACATTTTCAATAATAAGATTAACACTGTTACCTATATTGCCGATGCCAACAATTTTGCCCTTTTGGTTTCCACCAAAAGTAACATTTCCTTTCTTTTTGTTGACAACAGCAAACATGGTTGAGTCTCCTGTCATATGCCTCGAACATCCACTGTCGAGGTACCACTGATTTCTTTCAGGAGAGCTGTCAACCTGCAAAACAGGAGATCAAGTTGTCTTCTTTGGTACCCAAACTTTTTGGGTCCTAGAGTTAGGTCTGGTTCCCTTGGGAACCCATTGAAGTCTACAATCAGGCCTACTTTTTCCTGTTTTGAGTGGACATACATATGATTTATGTCCTGCCTCATTGCATGCATGGCAAACAACAGATTTAACAAAAAAGTCTTATATTCTCTCTTTTTGTTATCACCAGTATATCCAATGCCTGCTCTATCAAAGGTCATTCTTTGATCATTTATCAACATGTTCAGTTTATTACTACTAAGAGTCAATTTCTTAACAAAATAGTCTAAAAATTCATTTTTCTTTTTCAGTTCATACACTTCCTTTTCAAGCTGATTGTTTTCATTTTCTTGCTTCTCAATTAATCTTGCATTTTCCTTTTTCAATGCATTGTACTTAGTTTTTAACATGCTGAATTGTTTTACTAGATCATTAAAAGCATCTACTATATCTCCATCATCGTCATCAATTTCACTGTCACTTAAGGTACAAGGAGATATAGAACTAACCTTATCTTCGTGAGCCATAAAACAGAGGTTAGCAACTTCCTCATCTTCTGAAGAAGAAGTGTCACTTTCACATTCATCCCAGGTAGCCTTCATGGCCTTCTTCTTGAGCTTTTTGGGAAATTTCTTCGCCTGAGGGCAATCTGCCTTCATATGGCCAGGCTTGCCGCAACCAAAGCAGGTGATTTCCTTCTCTTTTTGGGGTTTTTCACCCTTTGGAAATCTTCTTCCCTGCATTCTCTTCCTTTGGAGGAATTTGCTGAACCTCCTAGTGATGAGAGCTAAATCCTCATCACCTTCATCTACATCTTCCTCATCAGATTCTTCATGTTTACTGGAGGAGGCAGAGGAGGCCTTCATGGCAATGTCCTTTCTCTTAGAGACCTCTTTCTCTTTGAGGTCCTCCTTTTCATTTTCCCTCATTGTGATCTCATGCGTCATGAGAGATCCAATGAGTTCCTCGAGCTTGAGAACCTTAAGATCCCGAGCTTCTTGAATGGCTGTCACCTTTGGTTGCCAGACTCTGGGTAGGCATCTTAGAATTTTTCTTACCTGTTCTTCACCTGTGTAAGTCTTACCGAGAGCTTTTAAACCATTAGTAATGTTAGTGAACCGAGTAAACATAGATGAAATAGTCTCATCCTTTATCATGATAAAAAGTTCATACTCGTGTACTAACATATTTAATTTGCTCTCTTTTACTTGATTCGTGCCCTCGTGTGTAACCTCTAAAAGATGCCAAATCTCTTGGGCACTCTCACACCCTTGCACTCTATTAAATTCATCTCTATTAAGAGCACAGTACAGGGTGTTTACAGCCTTAGCATTAAGGCTTAGATTTCTCTTATCGGACTCAGTTAACTCAGAGGAGACCTTAGGGATACTTTTCCCTTCAACAGTTTTCATGGCCTTAAAAGGACCATTTTCTATAATACACCAGGTCTCGTAGTCTATGGCTTGAATGAATATTTTCATTCTAGACTTCCAATAGACATAGTCACTACCATCAAAGAATGGAGGTCTATTTGTTGCCTGACCTTCTATTTGGGAGTTGTTAATGTTGAATGCCATTTCAGATACAGCAATATCTCTTAGATAAACAACTTAGACAATAAATACCTTGCTCTGATACCAATTGTAGGACCGTAATTGTCGAAGAGGGGGGGGGTGAATTAGACTTTTTGATTTTACTAATTTAGACTTAATTTCTCTTCTTGATTAAAACTTAAATTTAACACAAGTATTCAAATAATGTAAAGAGAGAGAGAGAGAAATTCGACACCAGTACTTTTTACGTGGTTCGGCCAAACTGCCTACGTCCACGCTTCAAGGCTCACCCCTTGAAGATCCTTACCCTTCTCCTCACGAGAATAACTAGATCGGGATTCCGGGCTCCGATCAACTGCCTTTACAATTCTGGATTGAACTTGCCGGGCGTCAATCCACTGCCTTTACAAATGATTTGTATTTGTGAAATAGATCACAGACTACACTCTCACAGCAGAAGTCTCAAGTTCGAGTTTTGAGAGATGTACAGTGATTACAGAGTATGAAAACTTTTGCAGCTTAGGGCTATCAATTGAAAATTCGCAAAAGTTCTTCCTTCGTGTTTTGAGCTTGACTTATATACTCTGTATATTCTTCTTCTCCGAATTGAATGCATCTATCTTCAAATGAGAAAATGTTACCGTTGGGAAGCATCCGTACGAAACAACATTTATCCGTTGCAATCTGAAAGTGTTGTTCGTCTCGCCATTAATGTTCTGGAGTTAAAGCTTGAAAACGACGTCACTGTAGCTTCGCGCTGGCTTTGAATTCTGGCGGAAACATGCATCGGCAGAGACAGTTTAAATTAAAGCTGGCCACGTCATCGGTAAATGCAACTTGTAGGGCCATCGTCGATGATTCTTTGAATGCCATCGGCAGATGATTCTTTGAATGCCATCGGCAGATGATTCTTTGAATGCCATCGGCAGATGATTCTTTGAATGCCATCGGCAGATGATTCTTTGAATGCCATCGGCAGATGATTCTTTGAATGCCATCGGCAGATGATTCTTTGAATGCCATCGGCAGATGATTCTTTGAATGCCATCGGCAGATGATTCTTTGAATGCCATCGGCAGATGATTCTTTGAATGCCATCGGCAGATGATTCTTTGAATGCCATCGGCAGATGATTCTTTGAATGCCATCGGCAGATGATTCTTTGAATGCCATCGGCAGATGATTCTTTGAATGCCATCGGCAGATGATTCTTTGAATGCCATCGGCAGATGATTCTTTGAATGCCATCGGCAGATGATTCTTTGAATGCCATCGGCAGATGATTCTTTGAATGCCATCGGCAGATGATTCTTTGAATGCCATCGGCAGATGATTCTTTGAATGCCATCGGCAGATGATTCTTTGAATGCCATCGGCAGATGATTCTTTGAATGCCATCGGCAGATGATTCTTTGAATGCCATCGGCAGATGATTCTTTGAATGCCATCGGCAGATGATTCTTTGAATGCCATCGGCAGATGATTCTTTGAATGCCATCGGCAGATGATTCTTTGAATGCCATCGGCAGATGATTCTTTGAATGCCATCGGCAGATGATTCTTTGAATGCCATCGGCAGATGATTCTTTGAATGCCATCGGCAGATGATTCTTTGAATGCCATCGGCAGATGATTCTTTGAATGCCATCGGCAGATGATTCTTTGAATGCCATCGGCAGATGATTCTTTGAATGCCATCGGCAGATGATTCTTTGAATGCCATCGGCAGATGATTCTTTGAATGCCATCGGCAGATGATTCTTTGAATGCCATCGGCAGATGATTCTTTGAATGCCATCGGCAGATGATTCTTTGAATGCCATCGGCAGATGATTCTTTGAATGCCATCGGCAGATGATTCTTTGAATGCCATCGGCAGATGATTCTTTGAATGCCATCGGCAGATGATTCTTTGAATGCCATCGGCAGATGATTCTTTGAATGCCATCGGCAGATGATTCTTTGAATGCCATCGGCAGATGATTCTTTGAATGCCATCGGCAGATGATTCTTTGAATGCCATCGGCAGATGATTCTTTGAATGCCATCGGCAGATGATTCTTTGAATGCCATCGGCAGATGATTCTTTGAATGCCATCGGCAGATGATTCTTTGAATGCCATCGGCAGATGATTCTTTGAATGCCATCGGCAGATGATTCTTTGAATGCCATCGGCAGATGATTCTTTGAATGCCATCGGCAGATGATTCTTTGAATGCCATCGGCAGATGATTCTTTGAATGCCATCGGCAGATGATTCTTTGAATGCCATCGGCAGATGATTCTTTGAATGCCATCGGCAGATGATTCTTTGAATGCCATCGGCAGATGATTCTTTGAATGCCATCGGCAGATCAACTTGCCACGTCATCGGCAGAAGCTTCAAGTGTAATCGGCAAGAACAACTTGCCACGTCATCGGCAGAAGCTTCAAGTGTAATCGGCAAGAACAAACTTGCCACGTCATCGGCAGAAAGCCTTCCTTCACTTTGTCGTTGTAGCGATCGGCATAGGAATGCTTCTTTGTCTTTTAGCGATCGGCATAAGAGCAGTTGACACGTCATCGGCATATGTCTTCACGGATGCTATCGGCAGATGGAAAACTCAAAACGACGTCTTCTTCTGCTTAGCAATCGGCAGAGGGCTTCATTGTACAGTCATCGGCGAAGCCCGAGTTTTACAGCCCTATTTTTTCTGTTCTGCTTTGTATACTCAAGCCGATTTTATAGACAACCTAAATATTCCAAATAAACTCATATTTAATACTCATTAAGTACACAGAATCAAATTGAATATTTAATACACACGTACATAATCAAAAACAAATTATGACTTAAACACTCTATAAGTCAACAGTAATGACCGTCACGTCCCGTCAGCACATAAGATTACATTATAGAATGAAAAAAACGACCCTCATTACTTTGATTTTTAAAACGCACAAATATATGAGTTGAAAGATTTCACTACCACTTGACTTATTTCAGCGATATTATACACCGACGGCAAGAGAACTAGCTCGTCTAGCGGGAATTGAAAGAGCTCCGATCCTCCATCACTTTGTAGAATCACTATCAGGTGCGGCCACAATTCGTGCTTTCGACCAAGAAGACCGATTTGTCGATGCAAACCTTGCTCTCATCGACAACCACTCGAGGCCTTGGTTTCACAATGTTTCGGCCATGGAATGGCTGTCTTTTCGGCTTAATTTGCTGTCAAATTTCGTCTTCGCCTTCTCTCTTGTTTTGCTGGTGACACTCCCAGAAGGAATCATCAATCCAAGTAAGTAGATGTTCATCTTGATTTTCATTTTAGCAAAGATTGATGAAAGAACAAAGAGATTTTCTGATGTTTCAGTTTGTGTTTTTCTCAACAGGCATTGCAGGCTTGGCAGTAACATATGGGATAAACTTGAATGTTCTCCAAGCTTCAATTATATGGAACATTTGCAATGCTGAAACCAAGATGATTTCAGTCGAAAGAATTCTTCAGTACTCGAACCTTCCAAGCGAAGCCCCTCTCGTCGTCGAAGATAGTCGACCCCCAAGCGATTGGCCACAAGTCGGAACAATTTGCTTCAAGAACTTGCACGTATGTTTGTTCCAACTTTTAAATTCGCCTCTTCAAATAAGCCGACACCAAATTGAGGGCATTTTTATAACTTTTTTGTTGCAGATTCGCTATGCAGAACATCTGCCATATGTTCTGAAGAACATCAACTGCACCTTTCCGGGACGGAAAAAGATAGGTGTGGTCGGAAGGACGGGGAGTGGGAAATCAACTCTAATTCAGGCCATTTTTAGGATTGTGGAACCTAGCGAGGGAAGTATTATAATCGACGACGTCGACATAAGTAGGATCGGACTTCATGATTTGAGATCCAGGATTAGCATCATTCCTCAGGATCCCTCCATGTTTGAAGGGACAATTAGAGGAAACCTTGACCCACTAGATCACCACTCAGACAATGAAATTTGGGAGGTAAATATTCTTAAAATCTATATCTTCCATATTTGAAGAAAGCTGCTAATCTTCAATGGAGAATCCTAACAATTTATAAACACAGGCTCTAGACAAGTGTCAACTAGGCGATATGGTGCGGTCAAAGGAGGAAAAACTGGATTCTTCAGGTCAGGCTCCTAAACTCAAAACTGAAAACTAATGAAAGTATTTGTTATCTTGTGAGCAAATGATATGCATACATACCTTGTGGGTGACAGTGGTTGAAAATGGAGAAAACTGGAGTGTAGGACAGAGGCAGTTGTTCTGTATAGGAAGAGCTCTGCTCAAGAGAAGCAGCATTCTAGTACTCGATGAGGCGACGGCCTCGATCGATTCTGCAACGGACGGGATCGTGCAGAAGATATTTTCTCAAGAGTTCAAAGATCGGACGATAGTGACAATAGCTCACAGAATCCACACAGTTATAGACAGTGATCTCGTCTTGGTTCTCAGTGACGGTGAGTTTTCCTTTATAACCCAAATTGCAACTTTAACTCGCCTGAGTCAGAGAATTAATGGAGGATTATCATTATGTGTTCAAACAGGGAAAATTGTAGAGTACGACTCACCTGGAAAGCTCCTAGAGAGAGATGATTCTTCCTTCTCCAGACTTATTAAGGAATACTCTATGAGATCACAAAGCTTCAACAGTTTTGCAAATTTGAGCAACTAAATGCAGCTACTGAGCATCTTGAACTCAAACCGATCAATCTCTGATATTTCTCACCGGAAAATTGGAGACCGGATGCTTTCAAAGGTTGAATGATGACAGAATCAGTACCTTGAAATGGGAAAAATGCTCATCAATTCCAGGATTTGAGAATCTTAGAGAGGAAATAAAGAAAAACAATCTTACTGCTTCCAAATACTTTCTTTAAGAACGAAGTTTCCAGAGCAAATAAATTTCAGTATTTCAACAAAGAGTTGATGATGATTACATGTCCAGAGAGAGGCACTGAGACTCCTCAAAGCTCCAAGCTTTTCTGGTTTCCATGGAATCAACACTAGAAAATCATCCAGTATATTAAAACTGAAAAAAAGGAAACTAGGCCTCTACAATTTATATCAACAACTTGGAAAATATGGAACAAAACGAAGAAGGCTCCGACTCTGGTAGATGAATACTATAGAAGGGCCACCTTAATCAGAACAAACTCACAAATGCAGAACACCTTCACAAGTAGTGGGGAGAGAATCAAATGAGAAATTATAACAATTTTAATTATTACCCCCATCATCTTTTTCTAATTAGATTAAACTAGTAGTCTAGTACATATGATGAGTTACATTAAAATATGTTATGCAGCCTTTGCTAGTTCTTCTGGCAAATCATCCTCATCATGGTAGATGTTCTCTGCCATCTGCCATATTTGAAGTATATTATCTTCTGCAACACTCGCAACAACCCAATCTTCAAATGGGTTCCAGGAAAAATCTGATATTTTGCTCGTATGACCACCATGAATAAAAAGCAATTCTGGGGGTCCATCTTCGGCATCCTCTGGCGACTGCTCTTCATCAATCCTGCACAATTAATCATATAGATACAAGTCAAAGCATTATTTAAGTATAAAAACTGAAAAAGATGTGAAAGAGCTATACAAGACATTTGGTAACCAAATTATAGAAGTTTGAATCACTACCTGCTGAGATCCCACACCATAAGTCTCCTACCAAGGCAACAAGATGCTAAGATAGTTTCATTCTTCGGATTCCATCCAACTTGGAAGACCTCCTCCCTGTGTGAGTAAGAGTGGTATATAAATTGAAGAAGCATATATAAACATCAGTAACTCAGTACATATGACAACATCCTCAGAGTTTGATGTAGATGGATCTTGTACATGTGAGATTCTTACTTGTGACAATCAAAAGTGTGGAGTGCTGTGCTGATCTTCCGGAGATCAAACAGCTTAACAGTTTTATCTGTAGAACCCGTTGCAACTACCCACTCATTAAAGGGGTTAAAAGCTAAACAGTTAACCTGTCACAATATGTCGTAAAGCAATATTATCATGTTTGAACCAACCAACTATGAACAAAAGGCTTAGGAGCATCAGCGTGAAGTGATACACCCAAAGAATATAGTACATCCGAAATACACAACAAATTCTTCACAGATAAATCACTCATCATTTGCATCATTTCTAAAATATTTACCTCACTTTGATGAGCGATTACAGACTGTACAGGTTTGCTAACTGATGGTGCCCGCAGATCCCATATAAGCAGGTACTGATCATCTCCAACTGAACCAAACAGATATTCATGCCTAAGATGCCAAGCAACATCTTCCACAACACCTTCATGAACCTATTTTGGGATTTTTTTCAACCATAATCAATATCAAAGTAGTTAAGTGGAAAGGTTTTCGAGATATTTGAGGTCGCTCTATTTATAAGGAAAGCAACTTTAACTCAGGTTGGATACTTTATATATCACAACAGAACACCATAAAGTACGTTAATTAACATCAAGTGATTATTTACTTAACAACAATCTAGTGAATTTGAAAAGCAGATCAATAGAAGAAACCTTAGACAGATAACAAGTTCAACATTCTTTTAAACATTCCGATATCAATTGTCATCTATCTAATTTAAATTTCCCATAAAAGCTACGTTTGTTTGGAAATCAACCCAAAATATCCAAATAGACGAGGAAGAGTACCTTAAAAATTTGCATAGCCTCGATTGTCTTGTTCTTAGGTGCTGCATTAATATCCCATAAACAAATTTGTGCATCGTCTGAGCCACTAAGTAGATGGCCCTGCTTAAATTTGCTCCATGATAACCCATAACCTTCGGTACTGTGACCTCTCAACCTCAAGTCAGGATTACATGCACCATCTAGGGGAGGCTTAGATGGGTGTTTGCTATAATCAAAAACGTAAACTTCAGCACTAACTGTCTTAGTTGCAATAACAAATGGATTTTGAGGCATATAACGGGCTCGATTAACTTCTCCATCATGATTTATTTGCTGGATTATTTGCACCTAAAATGAGAAACAACAATTTTATCAGCTTTCGAAATTCCAACGAGAGAATGTTAATAGGCCGTGATATAAAATGACAGAGTCCAGTTTTAAACTCTCATACTTTTTCTGATAAACAAAACAGCAGTAGATAAAAAAAGCATACGACTGGGAAGAAACAGCAAAAACAAATTAAAGAAACTACAGATTAACTAGAACGTAACCAATTGCAGATTTAATCGCTACATCCGCTCAAAAAAAGTCTTCTTCCCCACGGACTTCTCGAGAGAAAACGTAGCACAAGACAAAACTCACCAACATACCTTTCCATTGGCACAGCCGAAACCACCAACATCTGCGCGATCATCATCATATTGGCGCGCATCGTTCTCTGAATCTTCAAGGGGCAGTTGAACCTGGGCGAGCATAAGGTAATTGGGTTCGTTTTCAGAGGTATGAGTCCCCAAAATCATCTTCTGCACGGAATAGTCCTTCCCCGGTGGCTCCTCCCGATCAGGCAACCACTCGACGGTGAGCGAAGGCCACTCTAGGGCATGGGTGATGACCAGATCATAAAGAAAAGGAGTGTTCTTTTTCCATATCTTGTACTCCTCGTTTATCAGCCTCTCCTCAATCTCTCCCCTCATCTCCTCCTCATCTTTCCCCATTTTCCTCTCTGCTTCTCAATCCGATAGTTCCAATCTCCAGAGAACCTTGCCTTTCTCTAATATATGAGAGTTTCCCGCCAAGATTGAGGAAGAAGAGAGGATGGGGGGGACAAAAACCCTAGCTAACAAGATTGGATAGAAGACTCCGACTGTGTGTACTGTTAAGTGTTAACAGACTGAGGACGACGGTTGAACCGGATTTTATATTGGGAAATTACCCTCTAAGTATATGTTTTTTTAGGAAAAATTTCAATTTAGCCCCCAACGTATAGGGTCAGTGGTCATTTGGTTCTTAACGTTTATTTTTTACCCAATCAGACCCTATCGTATACACCATTTGCAATTCAAACTCTCACATTAAATTTGACACGTGCGCTGCTAAAACCCCAAAATACCCTCATTTTCTCGTGAAATCCCTAAAGTAAAAGTTAAATTCACCTTAAAAACATACACTATACTATCTCTCATTATTTAAATTTAAATTTACGATAGGGATTTCATTATTCAAATTTAAATTTACGATAGGGATTTCGGATAAATTTAACTTTTACTTTAAGGATTTCGGAAGAAAGAATGGTATTTTAGAGTTTTAGCAATGCACGTGCAAAGCATGTGTCAAATTTAACGGAAAATTTAACGAGATGGTTTGAATTACGAACGGTGTATACGATAGACTCTGATTGGGTCAAAAATAAACGTTAGGAACTAAATGACCACTGACCTAATACATTGGGAGTTAAATTAAACTTTTCATTTTTTTTTTAATTTGAAACCTTAAAGTATCAAATTAAACAATTCAAACCTTAAACTATCGAAAACTTAACAAAATAGACCTAATGACTGTCTGATTTGCGTCCGTTCTACATTTTTGCCGTGAACAGTGAACGGACGCACGCTGTTTTTAATCATCCGTTTGCTCATTGTTCACATGAACAATGAACTGTTTACATTTTTTTTTCGGTTTATAAATTAATTTTAAAAAAATACTAAAAGATATTAAATTTATTTAAAAATTTTACTATGTATTCACCACATCATGAGAAGATAATCTAAAAATTGTCGTGATGTTCTAACGCTTGTACGATTTATTATAATTTTAGTGGATTATTTTATAAAACATACGTAAAACATTATAATAAATCACACAAATATTATAAAATCATGAAAAATTTCAAATTATATTCCAATAATATAGTGAACAAGTGATAAAATTTTGCATTAAATTCAATATCGTTTGGTATTTTTATAAAATTAATTTATAACATAAAATATTACCACAAGTTACTACGTCAATTATATGATTTACCATATGTACAAGTGTTAGAAAATTATGAAACTTTTCAGATTATCTTTTCATGATATTGTGAATATGTGATAAAAATTTCAAGTAAATCCAATATTGTTTGATTTTTTTAAAATAGCCCTCAGAACGACCCCGTTTTATAAATTAATTTTACAAAAATATCAAACGATATTAGATTTTATGGAAAATTCTATCACTTGTTCATTATATTATGGGAATATAATCTGAAAATTTTCATGATTTGATAAGATTTGTATGATTTATTATAAGTTTTTTACGTATGTTTTATAAAATAATTCACTAAAATTATAATAAATCGTACAAGTGTTAGAAAATCACGAAAATTTTTAAATTATCTTCTCATGATGTGGTGAACATGTGGTAAAATTTTTAAGTAAATCTAATATCTTTTAGTATTTTTTTAAAAATTAATTTATAAAACGAAAAAAAAAAAACGTAAACAGTTCACTGTTCGCGTGAAGTTGAACAGTGAACGGACGGACACTGTTTTTAAGTGTCCGTCCGTTGAACAGTGAACGGACGGACGCAGTTTTTAAGCGTACGTCCGTTCTACGGCAAAAATGTAGAACAGACGCAGATCGAACAGTTACTAGGGTTTGTTTTGTTAAGTTTTTGATAGTTTAAGATTTGAATTGTTTAATTTGATACTTTAAGGTTTTAAATAAAAAAAAATGTATATTTCGAGGTTCACATCGGTAATTTCCCTTTATTATATAAAGCAATTGCATGGTGTTTTCAATTTTTCTTCCGCTTCTAAATTTATATTTTAATTTTAATTATTATATTAATTAATAAAATAATAAATAAGTGCCGATTGATTATAAATATTTATAATCAATTTTTATTAATTAATGAGTAAAATATCATAAAATATAATAAATATAATATCATAAATAAATATTTATCATAACCGCATCCGTACAAACTAAATATACTAGTGAAAAATTAGCCTTTTCCGCTTTTTAGAAAGTTTCCGAGAAAAGACTACCGATAAACTTCTCTAGAAGTTTCCATTATCCACCTCTCCTGATAAAAGAAAATCGAGATCTAGTTCGACGGAATAAACGGGTCGTCGGAGTTCTTGAATTTTTCCAACTTGGTATTCTCGCGGTTCTCTGACTCTCTTTGTTTATCATATAGCTCCGTTTCTTTCGTTGTCTTGTTCGAATTTTTACTGATTCTTCTTTGTTTTTGTTTGAATTGTCCAAGATTTTGGATCGTTTCTTTTCTGTTCCGTTTTTAATTTTTCGCGATATCACAATTTGGTTTTCTTTTCGGTGCTGATTTCCTAGCTCATTTTACCTTGTAAACTTTGATTTCATGTCAAATTTCTGTCTGCTTACTGAGATTGTCAGATTGATCATTCATATCTTTATCTTGGTGTGAAATTACGCTATGAAATTAGACTTAAATGAAGATATGCTGATTAAATCGTTGTATTTACCATGTTCTTAATTGTTTTGTGGCTTCTTTGGTTGAAGACTGCCGTCCTCCTCGATCTGTGTCTCTGATGTCTCTTTCTCTGGTCTATCAATCCTTTGGGTTGCTTGTGATATGGTATTTTTGAAACAACTTTTTGAAACAAAGAGTGAAAGGATATGGAATGAGAGAAAGGTAGAGGGGGAGAGGTTATGTGAGTCTTTGTTTTATCTGTTGGTATATCTCAGGGTCATCACTGGAGCCGGCCTGCTCCACTGAATTGCAGCCCAAGTCCGACTCAGGCCTGGTCCGACGAGCTTTTGACAAAATTTTTGTCTAGATCCAGTTTGGTCTGAACTAAAATTTGTTCTCCAAGGTCTGGCCTGCCAATTTTGAACTATCAAACCGACTTTTGGGTTTGCTTGTTGGTTAGCCACATGCCCGTTATTTTTCTTTCAGCGTCGTGGCGCTCTTTACCCTGAAGTCGGTCTGCAGACCGGCCTAATAAAGCATGTTGGCCGGCCTGCATTCCCATTATTTTTTTCATTTGGCACCGCGTTGCTCTGTACATCAATTTACTAATTTTATGATTCGGTCTTTTGTTATTAATAGTGTTTGTGCTGTCTATTGAGATATCCTGTTTGTGTTGTCTTATCATTTCGTAGTTTATTTGAAGATCACCAACAATGTCAAGTGTTCTTCTGCCAAAAGGTCTTGGAAGAAATTTACATGCTTGATTTTCATGATTGAAACTTGCAGGGGAAGTGTTGGAAATAGACAGCATTTCATGGACAAGAAAGAACCCGAAAGGGAAGCTCCAGAGGTTTTAACAAGAGAGTCACTAATTGCCATATCTTATTCTGAACCAGAGAAGGTTCTTTCTTCAAAACCAACATCTGAAAAGGGTAACAACACCGAGACTGCAGATGGAGGAGCAGATTGCAATGGAGAAGAAAAATGTAGATCGGAGCTGATTTCTATCTCCTACCAGCAGTCGCCGGAAGTCGAAAGCCTACCTCATTAATAGCTCGAGTCGGTTAGCCAGGAACTCGCCCAATTTCTCATATTTCGGGTACGAAACACAACTATCAAAGTGAATAGCTATCTGTATCAATGCCCAAAGATGAAGCTCTTTCTGAAGTAAGGAAGCTTTCTTCTTTAGAACTGAGTTCCTCCTGCCTGTACTTGTTTTACACAGTAGTCATAAGAATGTGAAATTTAGACTCATTTGACTTGAAATTAGATGCATACTACTCTCTCATTTTACTAATGAATGGAAAGGCCATATGACCGCATACTACTCTCTCATTTTACTAATGAATGGAAAGGCCATATGACCATCCATTTCACTCAATCTAAGATTCAAAGTAATACTATATCTATATTACAAGGATATTTGCAACGAATAACCTGGAGGTCTTGGGTTCGAGTGCTGGGGAGGATAAAAATTTTTCAGCATGAGAAAAAGGTCATAACGTAGTGTTTGTAGATTCTTCCGGTGGTGGGAGCCGTATTGGCAGGAACACTCGCGGATTCTCCCGGTGGTGGGGGCCAGACTGATACCGCATAATCTGGTTCGCGGATCCTCCCGATGGTGGGCCGGGCCGAGTCGTTACAATATTAATGTCATTTTCCCGTAATGTTATACTCGTCTTAAGTTTCGATAAAACTTGATTTGATTTGTTTGGTTAAAAGTATAAAAGCTCTTTCGAGCTATAAAAGGAGTCATCGTGCTTTTCCCAAACGAGCTTAAGCTTAATTTACCAAACCGATTCAGAGCAAGCAAAACTCAATCCAACTAAAAGTTGGTCTCCAACCAAATGACAGATTGCTGCAAGTGTTTAAGATAGTGGAAGACATAGGAGTGGCCCATTTCTTCAAAACTTTAGTGCTTACTTCAATTCATCAGACATTAAAAGATTCTCATGTTTATCAACAATATCTAACATTTGCTTCCACACTTGAAAAACAAATGTCTACTGTTGGGAAAGAAATGCCATTATTGAAGTAGAGATTTGAGTGAAAGAATATCATCAATGACTCGTAGCGCAGAGGTAAGGATAAATATGTAGGGCGAGTAATGTTGAAAAATAATATTATATTAACATTTTCATTTTTCATTGACGTGACATATGTTGTTCATTCATTTATTCAAACAATATATTATTTTATGATGTGAAATTAGAGTATTAAATTAAAAATTTATTATTATTATTTAAATAATTGACGTTTGATTGAGAGACTTGATAACGCCGATGTAAACTCATGTACCATAATAATGAGAAGAAGACATGACAAGAGACGAAAACCATCGAAATCAACTTTAGTTTTAATTACTTGTTTTAATTTCCATTATCGCTGTTAATGGTCAAAAACTTTGAACTTTAAATGCGATTTAAATATATGACTCGAGAAAAAAAAAAACCTTGTTTGTTTCTGTATATTTTTAGATAACCTAATCTACCACTCACTCTCTCTCCGTCTCTCTCTCCCACGCTCTCTCTCTCGTTTTGCAGTATTCAGAGGAGTTACTGGTGAGAAGGGGGAGAGAGTAGGAAGTGTTGCAATGGAGTTGGAGTTAATCTGGGTGGTGTTAGGCTGCGTGGTGGGGAGTTTGTACCCACTGAAACTGGCGTTGAAGAGTGTGAACTGGTGGCTGTACGAACGGAAGTTGGGGAAGAAGCAGAGCCGTCTTCCTCCCGGCGATCTAGGCTGGCCTTTCATCGGCAATATGTGGTCTTTCCTCCAAGCTTTCAAGTCCTCTCGCCCTGATTCCTTCCTCTCCTCCTTCTCCTCCAGGTATTCTCTCTCTCGTTTGAAACAATCTTTTGAAAAATAGTTGCAGAGAGCTCCATTGAAGCCTCTCTGAAGTTCTAAAATTTCTGATTAACCAGAGCTAAAGTTCAAAGTCTTGAAAGATTTCGCGTAGATTATCCGAACTTTGAAATGGGTACGAAGAATTTTGTGATCGGCGATCCAAATTGTTCTTGGAATTACTGAAGTGATCCACAAAAAAGTGATGAACTGATGCCCATCTGATTCCAAAATGTTCAGGCTAGAGTGGGGACCTCCTGAGCAATTCTTTTTGTCGTTTTGACGGTCGTTTGTTGCCGTTTCAATCCTCTTCCTTTGTTCAATCATTTCCATCTATTTGCCTGTCACTGTTGCTAGCACTGTTCTGGTGTGGCGCGGCAGCATCAGGGATGATGCAAAACTCCATTTTCCACCGTCGCATAGTGTGTCGTTTTCCTCTGATGGCCGTCCCTCCTAAAAAGGGCATCTTGATCTAGCCACTTATAAACCTCCACGTCACCATCTGGCCCAATGCTTAGACGTAGGCGCAACATATTCTTACGATGGAAATTCAAAACTGATAACAGAATCAAAGTACATGATTTGGTTTGTCGGTTTTTTAGTACAGGGGCCGAATTGAAAAAACGTGTATAGTACAGGGTTCAAATCGATAATTACCCTAAAAAAAATATATGTTTAATTAGTAGGAAAATATGTTTAACGACAGGATTAATTTATTAACAATGTAGATACGGGCAATCGGAAGTCTACAAGGCTTTCATGTTCGGGAGCCCGAGCGTGATCGTGACATCGCCGGAAACATGCCGGAGAGTTTTGAAGGACGACGAGTGTTTTCAACCAGGGTGGCCTCCTTCGACCATGAAACTCATCGGAGAGAAGTCGTTCATCGGAATATCTCCGCAGGAACATAAGCGTCTTCGCCGGTTAACGGCGGCCCCGGTCAACGGCGACGAGGCGTTGTCGATGTACACCAAGTATATCGAGGAAAACGTGACGGCTTCGCTGCAGAAATGGGCGGAAATGGGAGAGATAGAGTTCTTAACTCAACTGAGAAAGCTTACTTTTCAGATAATAATGTACATCTTCCTTAGCTCGGAGAGTGAGCCTGTAATGGAGAGACTGGAGAGGGAATACACAAAACTTAACTATGGAATTAGAGCCATGGCTATTAACATTCCTGGATTTGCTTACCACAAGGCTCTCAAGGTAAATCTTACATTTTGACGTGTTAATTACTCTCCTAATGACCCAATAATCTGTAGATTTTACTAGTTTTGATCAATGGGTAATATGAACTTGGTTCGAGATCAAGTTTTTAGAAAGTTTTTCTTGGGTATGGATGTTATTTGCTGCTGTCATTGTCAATGCATGCGTTTTCGAACTTTTCAGGCTCGTAGAAATCTTGTGAAGGCATTTCAATGGATCGTTGATGAGCGGAGAAGGGAGGTGAAGAAGAGGGAGGAGCCGGGCGAGAAGAGGGACATGATGGATGCTCTGCTTGAGGTTGAAGACGAAAATGGCAGAAAACTGAGCGATGACGAGATAATTGATGTTCTATTGATGTACTTAAATGCTGGCCATGAATCTTCTGGCCATATCACAATGTGGGCTACCATTTTCTTGCAGCAAAACCCAGAATTTTTCCAGAAAGCCAAGGTAAAATTGATCAATCTCGTATTTTTTTTAGCACTGGTTGAGGAAGCTGTTCTTTAATGAACAGGAAGAGCAGGAGGATATCGTTAAGAGAAGACCTCCATCACAGAAGGGCATCAGTCTGAAAGAAATTCGAGAAATGGAGTATCTTTCCAAGGTAATTTCCCTGAATTTCTTAATTTCTACTTTCCAGAACAGAAAATACTTAAATTTCTTCCGTGTTTTTAGGTGATTGATGAAACTCTCCGCGTGATAACCTTCTCACTGGTTGTTTTTCGAGAGGCGAAAGCTGATGTGAATTTAGGCGGTTGGTTTGATCATTATGTTCATCGTCCTCTGTTAAAATGAACGATTAAGCTTCATTAATGGCGGACTTAATGGTTTTTGGTTCAGGTTATACAATTCCGAAGGGTTGGAAAGTTCTGGTTTGGTTCAGAAGTGTTCATTTGGATCCCAAAATATTCCCAAATCCCACGGAATTCAATCCTTCGAGATGGGATGTAAGTTTCAGAAAGCTCGGACAATCCAGCTCCCATGGCGGAAATTTTCTTAGAATCTAATCAAGCAGCGTGGTTTGATTTCAGGGTTTTGTTCCAAGAGCTGGATCTTTCCTCCCCTTTGGAGCAGGAACAAGGACCTGCCCAGGAAATGATCTTGCTAAGCTCGAAATCTCCATTTTTCTTCACTATTTTCTCCTCCATTATCAGTCAGTTCTCTCTCCACTCTCTAACTTTTTTTTTTTTTGGCTAATTTATTTTTAAATTCAGCAATTTTAGATGATTTTGAGTGACAATTTCTTGAATAATTTATTATTATTATTATTAATTACTTGTTTATTTATTTATTTGAACATGACAGACTAGAACAGATGAATCCAAAATGCCCAACCCAATACCTACCTCATACAAGGCCTAAAGATAATTGCTTGGCAAAACTCCATAAAATTTGCTGATTACTGGTACGTTAATTATTCCATTTTACTTTCTGCAATTTTTTAATTATTTGATCCAATTTCATTGAAATCTTGAAGGAGCAAAGAAGAAAAGCCAACAAAAGAGGGAGAGAGGAAGGATCGTTAAAAGGATGCTTTGCTTTTTTGAGTCTTAAAGATTAAACGTACTACCACCCCCACCTTTTCTCATTTATAATTATCTAAATTTATGATCGAAAAGGTTAACTCAATGCTTGGGTTGTTGCTCGAGAAATCAAATTCTTAATCGTAATTGCTCGAAAATAACTCATGATTGACAAACGAGTCAGTCTAGGTCAAGCTAGACGTGGGCCTAATTTCATGGAAACAGGCTGACTTTGAGCTCGACGAAGGCTTGGTTAGCTTTAGTCGGACGAATAATGATGGAACAATTAATATAAGTTTAATGTTTTCGTAATTATTTTATGAATAATGTTACATTTATTTTTTTTATTTTAGTATCTTAAAATACTATTTGACAAGTTAGATAATTATTGGTGTAATTAATGGATAAATTAATTATTTATAATTTATTACATTAATTGTACTTCAATTGCGGCAATTATTATTTAACATGTCAGCAAGTAATTTAAAAAAGTAGAATAATCGAGTAAACGTACCATTATTCTTATTTTATTGATAAATAAGACATACATCAATCTCAATTAGTGAACATTAGGAGGACTAAAGTGCAAATACAATAAAGATAAATAAATAAGAAAATTAATATTTAAAATAATTCAAAGGGATGAGAATAATCAATAAGTGAAGGGGTGACCGTAGTTGGAGCAGATGAAGAAGCAACAATCGGAGCGAAAATGGCAACGGCTAGTTGGGCAAGGCGGGTAGGTATCGCTATTAAGAAAGTAGCCGCCGACGGCGACGGCTTCGGATCAATTTGGTACACTCCTCACATGGCTGCCGCATCGCGTGCCATCGCTGATCGAATCCCTTTGGTTGATTTCGTTCTTGAAGTCCGAGATGCTAGGGTATATTACTATTTCCCCACTCTAAACCTTCTCTTTGAATCGCAGATTTAGTTTCTTCCTGCCCTTTGCTCTCCAACTGTTTGTAGAAATTTTCTACTTTGTTTACAAACTTTATGATTTTTTTTCTTTTGATTATTTCATTTCCTTTAGATTCCGCAGTCATCAGAATATGAACAATTGAGAAATTTTTTCCCAACATCCAAGCGAATTATTGTAATGAACAAAATGGACCTAGCAAATCAGTCACAGATGAAAGTGAGCAACTTTTCCTTGCAGCTTCTATCAGCTAATATCCTATGATGCAAACTTCGAGTTTTTAGTTGTGAAGTATGTCTATGCTAGTATTTATTTATGCGTGGATTATATGGAAATTTTTATTGGTGAATTTTGAGAAAAGGACAACTCGGGCAAAAAAACGAGAAACACGATGTGTAATTATTCCTAGGATTATAATTTTTTAGTGCACGATGTGTAATTTTTCACGTTTCTTTGATAGGAATGGATGAAGTATCTCGAACATCGTCGCTGCATTGCTTATTGTGTGAATGCCCATAATAAGGAAAACATCAAGGAGGTGAAATTATTTGTGTTCTTCATAGTCAAGTGTATGAATGTAGAATTTTCGCTCTCTTCTCTCTGGACAAAATGATAAGAGTTAGATTTAATTTTGTGGATCAACAAGAGTTATTAATACCTCTGCAAACTTTCATTAGCAATATGGTTAGAGTACAGGAAGCCGAAATCTATTTTGACCAGGCAAAAAACTAGTTATACGACAAAATTTTAGAAGAAAATCTGGCAGAAGTCTGCGGTGGTAGCGAATGGATCGGTTCAATAGAACATGTTTTAGGGTTTCGATGTTCTCTTATATATATTATGTTTAAGTCTCAACACTCACAGTTGTTTGATTTCTCAATAGTGAATTTCTCTACCTTGGCCCTTAGTTTTTTTTCATTGGAGTTTTCCACTTATATCTCTGTTTATTCTTTCTTTTTCGTGTTCATATTTGATTTTAACAAATAGTTTGAAATATACTGTTGTATTTTCCTGCTAGAAAATGTTTTTCATAATATCCTGGTTTTAGTGTTTGCTTACTCATTTAATAGCAATTGGAGGATGGTTCACTTGGTACAGTTCTTGAACTTTCTTCGAGCTCGAGTTAGAGAATTAAAGAAGAGTGATCAGCCTAATTTTACCACCACAATGTTACTAGTTGGGATTCCTAATGTAGGGAAATCAGCACTTGCCAACTCTCTTCATCAAGTTGGAAGAATTAGTGCAGCAGGTGCTTCGACTCTCTAAACGCCTCACCAATTGAGATATATTTTCATGTTGGGTGGACTGATCATCAAGAACAACTTTTTATGTATGCATTAACTTTTTCAAGATATTAATCATTTCACAGAGAAAGGAAAGCTGAAACATGCTATAGTTAGTCCACAGCCAGGGGAAACACAAAATATCAGCAGCTTTAAGGTTTGTGCCATTTCTCCTTCAGATGGTGGTAGAGGGAAAGTCAATAAGTAGACATCCTTGATTTGGTTGTTCTGATTTCTTTTGTTTGTCTGAAAAGTAAGACCATGATCATAACCCTGGATAATATAATATCCTAATTTGTAGCCATGTAAGTTTTATGTCTCTTAATTTTCTTATTGATGGGTATGCTGTGCTTTTCACTTTCAGATTGGTAGTCATCCCAATATTTATGTGCTGGACGCTCCAAGTGTATTGCCCAGTGAGATTTTTGACATTGAGGTCTGTTCGAAACTGGCTTTAACAGGTTATAATGAATACAACTCTCTTTTTCAGTGAATTAATTGTGGTTTATCTGACTCGCCGAGATTAGAAACCTGGTTGATTTGCTCTTGTTTGTTCTGGGTCAAAGATAAAAGGAAAATTCAATGCATAAAACAATTTGAGCTAAAACATTGTTCGATGATGACAGGAGCTATAAAAGACGTTATGGTCTGGGAAAAAGAACTTGCCCAATACTTCTTAGCTATTCTTAACTCAAGTGAAGAATACAAAAAATGGAAAAAGTTCACTAGTGACAATCAGAAATCGTCTTTAAATGATAAAGCAGGGCGTTCAGAGTCAGAAACGAAACAAAAAAGGCAGTACCCTTCGGATCATACGCAGGTATATAACCATAACACGATGAAACTCCCCTTATAGGTCCTTAGTTCTTTCTTTATATATATTTGCAATTTGAAGTATACAGGTAATTGAAACTGTCCTGACACACAAGTTCTAGTTCTCTTCACTTTCGTTGGTCATGTGCAGGATTTTGTGGTGAACAATGTCCGAAGAACTCTCTTCGAAACAATATCGTCTTTTAATGGAAATATAGGAGATGAAAAGGACATGGAAGAGCTTATGGAGTTGCAGTTGACTGCTTTGATTGAAGTATTTGAAGTTCCCATAGATTCTCACGAGGATGCTTTGATTAAAATTTGTGCTAAGTTGTTGAATCTATATCGCACTGGGCGGCTCGGGCATTACACTCTTGATCCGGTTCCTAGGTACTAAACTTTTCTTGTTCATGATAACTCATCGTCTCTCGAAATTATTTGAAGTATTAGTTTGAATTATATTCTCCAAATGTTTCTCACATCGACTTCCCAAATGCTAGGAGAGAAATATTTGTTGTATTTGATGTTACGTTAAACATTTATTTATTATTCGGAAACACGTACATTAATTTTGATCAAGGTCTTCTTAGTTTTTCATTTCATTGTTTAATGGTCATTGGTTAACAAAAATTGTTACATAACAATTATTTATGGGTCTTCCATCCGCTATATCAATAACATTTAAATGGAATTTAAATTATTGATAAGGACTTTTATGTCATTTCTTAGGGTTTTGAAAATGACCAAAAATAGAAACAAGAAAGAAGAATTTTAAAACAATGTCAACCCACTCATCAATCATCACTGTATCTCTCAGAATTTAGCTCACTGTGTTGTTGGTAGACTTGTCAAATCTTTGGTTCACCAAACTCTAATAGTCATTACATCCAAGAGAGAGAGAGATTATTTCAAAATACGAGCATTATTAGTGCATCATCTTTCTATAGTTTTATTAGTTGTAATAGTACATACCAGTCAAATAAAGGAGAATACGAGGGCGTAGGCCCTCTGGAATAAAATCTACAGTATTTTGTATGAATTTTGTATCACAAATACAGTAATAAAAGGAGACCACATGAATGAAAGACTCTCGCACAAATACTGCAAAAGAAATATGTGGTTAATAGTATACCTCAAATGGATACTATTATGATAATTGAAACTCGTACGCGCATCATTCGACCTGCATATCATCACAAATTGTTATCATCAGGTTTAACCATTAGAATGTAGATGAGCTAATTTTTATGCATCTGCTACTGATGTTTCATGTCTTAAAAAGTGCAATTGTAAAAGTGCATCTGTTGAACAACTGATTATGGTGCCTGCAAGCAACAAGGGAAACTAATTGATGGTACTCAGTTCTGTTAATTCCATTTTAAAGGGATTCCTTGAAGATTAGTTTTCATGTGGCATGTTTATGGTGCTTTACCTTCTCATCCTTTAAGGTAAATATGGATTTAACCGACTCGAAAACTTGTTCGACCGGCCTCGCAGCATCAATCTGAGAATGGAAGAGGCTATGTCACAGTTGCAACAAATGGTATTTTAAAATTATGCGAGGATGAGAATAATTTAAGATTTACCCTTCGAACTTTCCCTTTCGATTCATAATACTCAATCACAGGGAGGCTAGACTCCAAGAAAACCTTGAATCGCTTCTTAATAGTTTCAACGTTATCATCCGCTCTTCCCTGAATCAATGATGAATTTATTTGTATAAAGACAATAAGGAAATTTCTTTTTGAAAAACTTGCTTTTTGACAGAAACAGAATTTACCAACCTGGTTCCTACTCAAAAGGCGCCTCTCCATCTCTTGTTCCGGGCAATCAAAGAAGAGAACAAAAGTTGGTTCAATTTTTGTCTGCAATCCATCGTACAGACAATTTACAAGAAATAAAAGAACTGAAATAGAATACCCAACCTAAAGAATTATCACACAAATTGAAGAGACTTACAACAGCTTCAAATGCTGCACGATTTTCCTCATTACGAGGAAAACCATCAATGAGAAATTTATCATTCCCATTTTCTTCCATTGCTCGTTGAAGAAGCTTAATAGTTACTTCTGAAGGAACAATCTTCCCTTCTTTTATCATATTCTCAATCATTGTGCTGCAGACAGATAATTCATAGTTTTAAGTAATACAAAAGTCAAATTTCTTTACAAGGTTCAATATCCCATACCCATTACAAGGACGAACGAGATAGGCCTATCAAACTAAGACAGCATTCATGTAAATGCACACAGGAATGAGATTCGATAACATTTTTATTTTCAATAATGTAATACTGTTATTTTCCAAGTGCCAATTCTACATGGCAACTGGCCAAAGGACATTGCTCATTAATATTTCTGGTTCTTGTTAATGTACAAAGAATTGTATGCATCATACCGATGTACCCATCATATAGCACATCATACATATATGAACCAAAAAACTAACATAGCATTTATCAGTATCATATATATGTAAATATATGCATTGACATTGTCACTACAGTACCCATTTTCAGATCCCGATTTAATTTCTTCCCGTAGTAGATCACCAGCGCTAAGATGGGTGAATCCAAAATGTTCAACTAGATTTGTGCATTGGGTACCCTTTCCACTGCCTGGGCCACCTGTAAAAATCAAGACAGATTTCTTTATGAAGAAATCAAAACAGATATTTCAATTAGCTAGAGAATTAAAATCCAAACATACTGCAAAAACATAAGAGCAATTCTGAATGTTACAAGACCAATGAAATAAACCAGACCTCTAAGTTCCTCGAGTTTTGGTTTTTGGGCAAAGCGAATGCTTACTAATAAACTATTGCAAAACTCAAACAAAATGTTTAAACAATTTGCTCACCAAGAACAAAAACCACTGTAGGATTCTTCTCTGCTAAGCTTTTGCCAGCTTCCTGTCATTGTATAAAGTATTATTTAAAAAAAAATCAAACAATTTGCATTATCACGATTTAGATTATAGGTCATGAACACTCTTGCAACAAATTACATCAACCATGTTCATTGACTCAGCTATTCACAATAAAATGAATGAGATGCTAATTCGATTGAAAAAATAAATCTGGCCTCAATTACGTGCATTATGCGCCACATATGAGATATTACTTAAACAAAGATTTATAACTTGAACATGAACAACAAATAGAGATTGTTGCTCCATGGAACCCAGTGGAACATTTAAAAGTGGGAATATGATTTCAATAACAATATCTTATACATACCTTGTTTCCAGCATCAACTATCGTTCCCATTGGCGCATCAACTATCGTTCCCATTGGCGGCAACTAAGGTGTTCTTGATTTAACTATCATCATACAAAAGAAAAGCCAAATTATTAATCCAGCTCCCCTAAAAGAGAAACATTAAAGATCATTTTTAACGTGAGCGTGACTTTATTTTTCATTTCTGTGTTGGATGAAGAGGAGGAGGGAAAGATATGACCTGTGCCAGGAACTAGTACAACACCGCAAATGCGCCAATCAAAAGATCAGTATCAACAACTTTAATATAGTAATCATGAAGTTCCGTTAAGTTTTTTATTTTCAGTCAGTTCTAAGTTATTTCGTTAGATCTATAACATTTAAAAGCATTAATGAGATTTGAATACTTGTTTACATAATATCTGTGATGACCCGGATGTGTAAGTATGGTACGATGGCTGCATGAACCGGAACCCGGATGGCGGTACGTCCGCGCGGGCGAGCCGGAAGGTGACAGGTCGTAAAGAGGGGGTCGTCACAATCCCACAGCGCTTGGGGAAGTATGTGGAAATGAAACATATGTAAAGAGACCCTCCCAACATAGTAAGACGCGTTTTGGAGCTCAATCGACGACGGATCCCATAAGAACTCCGAAGTTAAGAGAGCTTCGGCGAGAGTAATTCCAGGTTGGGTGACCTTCCGGGAAGTGCTCTCGCCAAACAAAGCCGTGAGGGGAGGATATTGGGCTGCGGCCCAATCCCCAGAGCGGACAATATCTTGCTGGGATAAAGGGTCGTAAGTCGTCACAATCCCACAGCGCTTGGGGAAGTATGTGGAAATGAAACATATGTAAAGAGACCCTCCCAACATAGTAAGACGCGTTTTGGAGCTCAATCGACGACGGATCCCATAAGAACTCCGAAGTTAAGAGGGCTTCGGCGAGAGTAATTCCAGGTTGGGTGACCTTCCGGGAAGTGCTCTCGCCAAACAAAGCCGTGAGGGGAGGATATTGGGCTGCGGCCCAATCCCCAGAGCGGACAATATCTTGCTGGGATAAAGGGTCGTTACAAATGGTATCAGAGCCTGTACCAACGGAATGGGACAATGAGGACGTTGGGACCCGAGGGGGGGTGATTGTGATGACCCGGATGTGTAAGTATGGTACGATGGCTGCACGAACCGGAACCCGGATGGCGGTACGTCCGCGCGGGCGAGCCGGAAGGTGACAGGTCGTAAAGAGGGGGTCGTCACAATCCCACAGCGCTTGGGGAAGTATGTGGAAATGAAACATATGTAAAGAGACCCTCCCAACATAGTAAGACGCGTTTTGGAGCTCAATCGACGACGGATCCCATAAGAACTCCGAAGTTAAGAGGGCTTCGGCGAGAGTAATTCCAGGTTGGGTGACCTTCCGGGAAGTGCTCTCGCCAAACAAAGCCGTGAGGGGAGGATATTGGGCTGCGGCCCAATCCCCAGAGCGGACAATATCTTGCTGGGATAAAGGGTCGTTACAAATGGTATCAGGCTGTACCCCCGAAATTGTTGCCAATGGGACTGTCCCCCGAGGGGGGGTGATTGTGATGACCCGGATGTGTAAGTATGGTACGATGGCTGCACGAACCGGAACCCGGATGGCGGTACGTCCGCGCGGGCGAGCCGGAAGGTGACAGGTCGTAAAGAGGGGGTCGTCACAATCCCACAGCGCTTGGGGAAGTATGTGGAAATGAAACATATGTAAAGAGACCCTCCCAACATAGTAAGACGCGTTTTGGAGCTCAATCGACGACGGATCCCATAAGAACTCCGAAGTTAAGAGGGCTTCGGCGAGAGTAATTCCAGGTTGGGTGACCTTCCGGGAAGTGCTCTCGCCAAACAAAGCCGTGAGGGGAGGATATTGGGCTGCGGCCCAATCCCCAGAGCGGACAATATCTTGCTGGGATAAAGGGTCGTTACAAAGGTATCAGAGCCTGTACCCAACCGAATTGTGCCAATGAGTACTGGGCCCCCAGGGGGGGTGATTGTGATGACCCGGATGTGTAAGTATGGTACGATGGCTGCACGAACCGGAACCCGGATGGCGGTACGTCCGCGCGGGCGAGCCGGAAGGTGACAGGTCGTAAAGAGGGGGTCGTCACAATCCCACAGCGCTTGGGGAAGTATGTGGAAATGAAACATATGTAAAGAGACCCTCCCAACATAGTAAGACGCGTTTTGGAGCTCAATCGACGACGGATCCCATAAGAACTCCGAAGTTAAGAGGGCTTCGGCGAGAGTAATTCCAGGTTGGGTGACCTTCCGGGAAGTGCTCTCGCCAAACAAAGCCGTGAGGGGAGGATATTGGGCTGCGGCCCAATCCCCAGAGCGGACAATATCTTGCTGGGATAAAGGGTCGTTACAATATCAAACGTCAGAAGCATACCTACTGTTAACAGCTTACTATTATAAAACAAAATAAAGTTGAGATCTGTAAATTTTAAAGAAGACAATAAAGTTACAAGAGAAATTGCCCACATTAAAGAGGGGGCAGGTGGAAAATTATTCAGATCAATGCTCCGTGACTTCCTCATAGATCTTATTAAAGAAATAGAAATAAAAAACCCTTTGTATTTCTGTGTGACATTAGAAGAATGAAAAAACTGATCGGAAATTAAAGCTTTAGAACCAAGGAGAATAAAAACACCACGGAATTCAGTCACGTTATCAGCACGGTCCAATTCACCAACGAAAAGAACCGTTGGCAATGGTTGTTAAATAATTTTCTTTCAATCTCCTCCCCTATTTATATTGTAAGTTCATTCCATATAAACTCAAAACTCAGATCCGAGAAACTCCGAGCAAACTCTCAAACAACCAAAAAATGCGATCTACTCCGGAATAAGTTGGCTCTCGTGGTCAGGCAGAGACATCAAAAACAATATCAAAGCTCAGATCCGAATCAATAATCTGAATATACGGACGTAACGGCAACAAAATCCAAGACAATAAATGAAAAGAATAATCGAAGTCGAAAGACCAGAGAGAGATCCGAACAAAGAAAGATCAACACGAAGAAAAAACAGAAATAAAAGATCAAATTACGCACCGACTCAAAGAACGGAACGGGAGAAGAGCAGGAGCGGGAGAGGAATGAGAGGATGAGAACGCAGAGCGCGAAGAATATGGCGATCTTGGCCTACTAAATAGTTGATTCAAATGGAGGCTCGTACACTTTCGTCTTTAACTATTCGGACTATTTTGCCCCAGAACTTGGGCATGAGGCAGCCATCTGTATGGATATTATAGCCAATTCAGATCAGGGGTATTTTAGGATATTGCAATAGTTCGCGTAATTGCAACGTCTACTTCCTGTGATTTCTTTCTCTCTCTCGGAGCTTATTTCATGGCTAAATCGTGAATTAGCTTAGCAATCTCTCTGTAATTGAGTCGGGTTGAGCTGATTTTATGGCTAAAACGTGAAATAGCTTCACAGCTTGAATCAATGGAAGATCTTCGTTCTGTAAGTAGCCCCAGAAGAATTCTTAGTCTTTCAAAGAAGAAAAGGGCTACCATTTCATATCTAGATCCTGGTGATAAGTCTTCGGCTTTTGGATTGTCAGGCGAGCATGGACTCAAACCTTCCGAAATTTATGGATTTGTAGGCTCCATCACCACCGTGGTTGCTACAGGTGAGTTCGCGTAATTTTCTCGAATTGCTCATTTGAATCGAAATTCACTTCGGTGGTAGGGTTTTAAGGAGCTATGTTTGATTCTATTTTATGATCCCTAATTGTTTATTAGTCTCAATTACGGCTTTAGGGTGTGTCATGATGCAAATGACACTGTATTTTCATATGGAGTCGCTAACTGCCTGTTTCTTCCCTCCTAGGATGTAAAAATTGCCCAATTTCTACGGAGAAAGCAAAATTAACTTTGTGAAGGAATAAAATCTGGTGTAATCTAGGGTTTCTGCTACTTTAAAATGTAGCTGGCTGTGATCAGGATGGAAGACGATGGCAGCTTTTTTTTTTTTTTTTCCATTTATGTTTCCTCAATACTAGTTCTAGTGTTGTTTTGAATCATCAAAGTTTCTGAGTTTTATGACACCAATTTTATTGCAAATGAGCAGTTATTTTCTTTATGTGGGCTTATGTTCCAGAGTCCTGCTTACATTCTGTTGGGATCTTTTACTACCCTAGCAGGTCAGTTATCTCATTAAAATGCTGAAATTTTGAAAATTCTGGAAAATTGTGTTGCAAGTTTCCAATGATAGATTATTTTCTTTGATTCTGTCCTACAGTTGCTTTAATTGATATGGTTATTGGGATATTTTGGTGCAGGTACTGGGCATTGGCAGTGCCAACTTATTCAATGGTTACAATAGTTCTTGCCTTGGGGTTGTACATTGGCCTTAATTTCTTGATCACCCCACCTCCAACCTCCTTCAATACATTGTTTGGTAATTTCACTTCTCCCATTTCTTGAAGCACGACTTATAATTTGTATGTTAAAAGTTAGTCTATTACTTCAGCCGGCCGAATATTTTGGATTTAATAGAGGAAACATAGACGTTTTGTGTTTTTTATTTGAGATATCTTTATAAGAAGTTGTTTGTTTTGATGTTTACGGTAAGTTGTTTTCCTTTTTGCTGTATTTGATAAGTTATTTATTATCAAGACCATATAACTGTAGGCTCTACTTACTGGAAATACTTTGTGGCTTGTGCTACTGCTTTTGTGCATATTTTTATTTTGTACTTCTTAGAATTATTTATAGATACCAATGAGTGATGGTTGAGGTAGTAGTAGCGTTTATCCGTAAAGGGTGCGAACTCAAGTTCATTCTTCTAAAAAAGTGTATGTTAAGTTAAAAAATCTCACCTATTCGACTCAAAAAGGATTAATCTTTCTGAAGAATAATATGCTTTTCTTTTATCCAGATGAATTTAGTAGAGAACCTTCATGCTCGGTTGATACAGTGGAGACTGGGGAGCAGCCAATTGATCCCATTTCTGATATCTGCATCAGTGAAATTAATGATATGATGTTTAACAATGTACAGTGAGGTTTTGGAATTTTGGTTTGACTTATCTTCCTTTCCTGTGTATTCATTTCACAGATTCATTATTTTAGCCAATGCTCATTCATTCAGTTCTCACTTCTGTGGCTTTTTGTGTCATTTCTATATCTTATAGGCATAGTTTTGAAGCCTTTACCTAGTTACTTTGGAGAGAGAGTATGAGAGAGAGAGAGAGAGAGAGAGAGAGAGAGAGAGAGAGAGAGAGAGAGAGAGAGAGAGAGAGAGAGAGAGAGAGAGAGAGAGAGAGAGAGAGAGAGAGAGAGAGAGAGAGAGAGAGAGAGAGAGAGAGAGAGAGAGAGAGAGAGAGAGAGAGAGAGAGAGAGAGAGAGAGAGAGAGAGAGAGAGAGAGAGAGAGAGAGAGAGAGAGAGAGAGAGAGAGAGAGAGAGAGAGAGAGAGAGAGAGAGAGAGAGAGAGAGAGAGAGAGAGAGAGAGAGAGAGAGAGAGAGAGAGAGAGAGAGAGAGAGAGAGAGAGAGAGAGAGAGAGAGAGAGAGAGAGAGAGAGAGAGAGAGAGAGAGAGAGAGAGAGAGAGAGAGAGAGAGAGAGAGAGAGAGAGAGAGAGAGAGAGAGAGAGAGAGAGAGAGAGAGAGAGAGAGAGAGAGAGAGAGAGAGAGAGAGAGAGAGAGAGAGAGAGAGAGAGAGAGAGAGAGAGAGAGAGAGAGAGAGAGAGAGAGAGAGAGAGAGAGAGAGAGAGAGAGAGAGAGAGAGAGAGAGAGAGAGAGAGAGAGAGAGAGAGAGAGAGAGAGAGAGAGAGAGAGAGAGAGAGAGAGAGAGAGAGAGAGAGAGAGAGAGAGAGAGAGAGAGAGAGAGAGAGAGAGAGAGAGAGAGAGAGAGAGAGAGAGAGAGAGAGAGAGAGAGAGAGAGAGAGAGAGAGAGAGAGAGAGAGAGAGAGAGAGAGAGAGAGAGAGAGAGAGAGAGAGAGAGAGAGAGAGAGAGAGAGAGAGAGAGAGAGAGAGAGAGAGAGAGAGAGAGAGAGAGAGAGAGAGAGAGAGAGAGAGAGAGAGAGAGAGAGAGAGAGAGAGAGAGAGAGAGAGAGAGAGAGAGAGAGAGAGAGAGAGAGAGAGAGAGAGAGAGAGAGAGAGAGAGAGAGAGAGAGAGAGAGAGAGAGAGAGAGAGAGAGAGAGAGAGAGAGAGAGAGAGAGAGAGAGAGAGAGAGAGAGAGATAAGAATCCAACACTACCCTTTTTTTTATTTGTTGGGGGACCACAGGCCTAAGAGAGATAATAATAGCAATAGCACTAAGACAAGTTTTACCTCGACAAGTCCTAATTCGTTCTTCACTGATACATGGAGTACCCCAACTGGTCCCAATTTCTTGTAATGTTCCAGTTCAAGGTCACTGCTCTCGGATTGATCATGAGATGTTGCGGAAATGTTTTGCAGCAGATCACATTTAGAGACGACGTCCAGCCAGAGATGATCACCAAATCTCTTTTTTATTTCTTTATACAAAATGAACTATAGAATGTAGTCAAATATGAAGGGAAGACCCTATTAAAAAGTTGGGGATAGAAGGAGCTAAATAAATCCAAAAGTACCTGATCGGAAGCCGAGGTTCCACATTCTCCGGATAGATCATGTACATATAATATTGCTGTTGGCAGATGGGAAAGGACGGCAAGTGTTAACTTTTCCAAGTTGTTCCTGTCGTCTGCATACCAAGACAATTTGTATATGAAAAACAAATATATGCAAGTGTTCCAAATGGAAAAAGAGAGGGAAAATTACAGTTCAAGATCATTCCAATTGGAAAATATAAAAAAAAGGATAATTCTTAAAATGCTTTGCAACATATTACAGGACAATAAGATTTGGAAACTTTTGCTTAAAACTGTGATATAGTATGATAAATGAACCACAAAGAACATGCTCTCACCTAATAAAATACATTAAGAACCATAAAGTTGAGTAATTTTACACTGTTTTTCAAATAAACAGAACGACCTTCTTACGAAATATTAAAATTAATTCGAGTCAAAAGTATCCATAAATAAAGGCAGACTTATTTACAGAAAACAATCTCAAGAGGTTGGATGTGACTTCAAAGAAGAATATGATGGATCCTTCCTAGCGTCTACAAAGAGCATGTGTTGAAGGGAGGGAGACAAAAGGGACTAAATAATAATAGAAAAGGAAGAGGTTGAGATGGAAAGGACCAAGAAATCTGGTGGGAGTGGAGTTCTGTCACTTATGCTTAATATTTATTCTGACTCAATGACTTGTTACTGTTTATAAATACCCTCAATAGCTAAAACACACTTCATCCAGTAAACCTCCTTCACAGAAATCATCTTTCAATCTGTAAATCCAAAAGTTTGAAATTCAAACATTTCATGTCAATGGAATTGGTATAATAAAGGTTGGGGTACGATGTAACCATCTACTGGTTAATTGTATTACCGAAAAAACCAAGTAAATGCAGCATTGTACTGGCTTACCATCAGATCTGTTCAGCAGACCAGGAGTGTCTGTTACCTGCAGTCAATTCATAGACATGGCTACTATTAAATAAAAATAAAAAGAATAAAAAAATGCAGCATATGTATACAACAAGACTCGCCTGAAAATGCTGGTAGTCGAGCACAATATGACCCATCAGAATACCTCTTGTCGTGAAAGGATAGTTGCATACCTGAGCAATAATATATATGTGATGCATAGAATAAAATTTTATACCAATAAATGAGTTAATAAATAAAATATAAGTACTTACAATGTTCACTTCTTTCATCAAATACTGTAATTAAGAACTTAAATAGAATGACGCTTATGGCAAATTATAGTTTAGAGGTAAAAAAAAATCCTGTTTTGTGCAAGCAAATTAGAGGTAGGAACAAGTCCAAAAGAATTCAAGCACATCATTTAAAGAACTTTATTAGTACTATTGTACCAATCCCTTAATCAAATATTTCTAAACATCAAAAAATAGAATCACATATTTTACAGAAACTACAAATTAGTTGGTAATATAGTATCAATCACTTGGTAAAATACTTCTGCCATAAACATGTATGCATTACTTAGGTAACTAAAAAATAGCGACCAAACCAATTTCATGAAATTGCTATTTCAAAAAACATTCATTAGCGGTATTAACTTTAATCTCTAACCTTTTAACTTCCACAGCTAAAATTAGTATTGTCCTTAATTGGAGACCACAACTCCTCGAATTCATAACTATAGACATAAAGATCTATTTGATTGTACAAGGATATTGAATTCATCATAGGTTTTCCAAAGTTTAGGGCGCATACCCATTTTTCTTTTTTAGAGCCAATGGAAAACAAGAAAATTAGGAATTATTGCAGAGAGAAATTATCTCTCTTCTAGAGTAAATAGTATAGACTTCTTTTTTTGCCTTATTTCTGTTTTTTATAACCACCACTTTTTATATGGTTCCTCTTTATTTAAAAAATAATACATTAATCAGCCCAAAACTTAAAAAAAAAAAAAAGAAGAAAAAACATCAGGACGTTACACTTACCTCAGGTTTCCCAGTTGAGAGTACTCTGACCAAAGATGACTTCCCAACATTAGGAGCTCCAACAAGGCAAAGAGTCGGTGTTTCCAGATCGACTACTGGCATTGCTCGTAATGTCTACAAAATTTTACAAGTTATCAACAATTCCTGTTAGAGAGATTCAAATACCAAGCATGTCTCAAATAATCAGATCATGCATTTAAGAGTTCTAGAAATGTACTACGAAGAGGCAATAATTTCAATATCTTTCAAGGATGCAAACAAATTATCTAGCCAACTTGCAAAATTGTCAGCAATTTGGAGAGTATCAACTAAAGAGTGAACTGGTGTTCGATAACTCGAAAAAGAAAAACCATTCAATACTGCCAACCAAATTGATTATAACATTGCCATTTTACCGTAACAAAGTTTCCATCTATTCAATTTAATTGGTACTTTTTGTGAACGATGAAAATTTCAATTGGTTCCTTCAAGTCTTACAGATTACCTCAGCTCTCTAGTCACAATATATTAAAATTCTGGTTGTACTCTTTATCATAATAAAGAAGGAAATAAATAGGAGGAAATAAACAATCTTTCTTAACCACAGGGGAGGAAAAATATGGACAAATATACGTCGATTGCACCAATCCAAAAAACCAATCCACCCATGAGCACTATACCTTGGCAATGTCTAACAGCTCATCAACAGCTTTTGCCTCTCGGCTATAAACTTCTTCAACTCTCTTCATACCCTGGAGGTCAAAAGTATGCATGAGTAATGACCACATAAACATCAGAAGAAGTACATGCTAAGAAAAGAACTAACCTCCATTAGTCTTTCTTCAGCATCACGCTTTGATGAGGACTGCAACGAAAATAAAGAGAGTATTATTTAGTCGAGCAGTAGTTTTTATTATTTTTCATAGTGGTGACAGGTTAGGAGTAGTGTTCGATGCCTTAGACACTTAAAAGGGAAACTAATAAAGCATAATCGTTGGATGGCATAGCAAGCCCATAAATTATGGTGGGGTTAGATGCTTAGTAAACAGCCGATTACTATCCAAGTAAAATGACGAACTCGCTTAAGATAGCGCTTGGAAAGAGTGATAGTATGTCAAAAACTAGAAATTCATACAAAAAACGGAGTCCAACCTTGGCACAAAGAGCAGCATGTTCCTTCCCAACAGATACCACCTTTTTCCTCAAATTATTAATTTTTCCTAGTACCTGAAAAACCTTAATTGTTAATCTGAAATTAGACATAACTCCTACAGACTACAATATAATAGCTGTACTTGAACTCTTTTATTGATGAAGAAAATATTGTAAAAAAAATTATTTGCACAATAAAACAACTTTCGAGACCCTGTATGTACATATTTCTTCTCTGTAAGCAACAACTGCAGAGTCAGAACAAAGGAAAAACCCAGGAAATTGTATAGGATCAAAATCCATACATTTAAGAAATTTTAATGAAATAGCATATGTTGGAGAATGAGAAAAATCCTAAAGCATAAAATAAACTTGAAAAAATAGTGTAACAGATCTATCACCTATGCAATATCAGACCCAAAAATTTTCAGGAAATCTAGCTGATGAACAATTAGTTTTTCCACGTGTATGCAGTGTCCAAAAGATCCAACCAATAGCAACAATGAAGTGTAGAAAACATTGCACATAATATACCTCCTCATAATTTCCATCTCCAAGAGTCAATTCAATTAAAGACCGTTCATAAGGGTGAAGATGGTTTTTCTTAGGAAATTGTTCCAAGTACATCCTCAAGGGAATAGCAAGCTCCTGCAAGAACTAAGATGTCAGGTTATTCAACTAACTCACATAATATACATGTAAAGCGGATGAATAAATCTGTTCAGAATATAAACAGTGAATACTGAAAGCAGAGAACAAACTTTCATTAGCGCATCGAGTTGCTTTGCACCCCTATTTCTTTCACGCTTTGCAATATTGGCTATGCCTGAAAACCAATATGGATGAGTGTGATCTTATCAACAAGTGCGACTAAATTAGTTTCATTGAAGAAGCATCTCTTGCAAACCCGTAATAGTGTCACAGTTTCTTTAAATACCTTTCGTTGGAGCAATCCTCTTGGACTTCTTTACAGCTGAATAAAAAATATCAGCAGACGGCATTACCATGGGTAGTTTTTGAAATGCACCCATGTGCTCAAGTTTTGTTGACTTTTCCTAACAGTAGAACATAGGAAATATTTATTTATAATACAGTCAAATAATTGTCAAATTCACCAGAAACAGGAAGTAAATAAAAAGTGATGAAATCATTGCTAGTCCCACTATAAAACATGTAATGTTGAAATACTTCGAAACGTCATGTGAACCATGATGGAATAGTCGGGCTTGTATTTTCAGGAGACTCTTCACAAAGAAGTTGACTTCGTCAGAAATACACCATATACCAAAGCAATCATAAATTTCACTTGGAGATGTAAAAATGCGGTCCTCCCTGTGTTGTTTCTTCTCTTTCACTTTTACACTCAAACTTCATGAAGAACCCAATCTTCACTGGGCTAAATCTCTTTCAACATCAGCTGAAAAAGATATTGCTCTCCAATAATTCATATCTTGCTTCAAGTCCTCCACCTTATCTTCACAAGAGTGTTACCATGACCAGTTCCTTTTATGGAGGTACTTCAGCCAGTGCCTTCCAGATAACATTGGGTTTTTCTTCAACATTTTTTGCACGAAACGCAGAGAAGAAATTTTTTCTAATTGAGAATTCCACACACTCCCTCAACTTCTTATCATGCCTAATTGAGTCAAGCAAGCAAGATATTGTTTCTTCTAGTCATTTGACAATGCTTTTACATTTTTCTCCAAACTATCCTTCAATTGGTCACCATGACCTCATTCATCTTCAATCCAAACAAGACCCTTTCGTCTATAAAAATTATTTATTTGATATCTCTATAATACTAGTGATATTTTAATATAGCATACTTAATTTGATCTCAATACTAATCATATCAAATGTTGTTTTTTTATGGCTAATTTGTTTTTCATAAACTTTTAAATCAATATTATACTTACCACAGTAATAGATGTCTTTGCTCTGTTTTCTTCTGTAATTTGGGCAGTGGGTATATAGCTTCCATTGACCACCTCATATGCAGTGGTCTGAAGGCCCCGGCATAAGCATTGGATAGAGCAAGACTTAGGACCAGTTATGGCGCCTATACCTGCAAATCGAAACAACTAGTTGGAAGCCACCACAAATTAGTTGATATAACTCCAAAAGTCAGATCACACAACCAATCCAATCAAAGTGTTTATTCTGGATTAAAATTTCAAAAAGAAGGGAGAGATTTGAACGATGATTTAGTTACATTTTTTACCTCGACAGAACAGATACTAACAAGTTAGAGTACAAAAAATGGAAAAAGTAGAGCAAGGAAACATATAAATTAGGAGGTGGAGAAATCAAAAACAATATAAGACATAAATACAAAAAGAAATTGCGCAAATCCAAACAGAAGAAGTACAAAAACCAGGGGCAGATAATGAAAGCAATGAAAAAGTCGAATATCGAACTGTATTGCTCAATTTCTTCCCAAGCAACGTCAACTGCAGCAATGGCAACTGAATTTCATTCAGAAGACGACCAGGACAACACTAAACCACCAAATACTTGAGAAGATTACCTCCATAAAGTCTGGAGCTTTTTAGCAGCAGCAATTTCGTTGGAGGACACTGCCATAGCTGAAACAGACTGGACGCTCCACTCATATCTCACCCTCCTGGCCTCCTCCAGTCCTCCCTCCCTCCCTCCCTCTCTCTCTCTGATTCTCAAATGTCGTACATTGTAGCAGCAGAACTTGTTTATTACTTTATTTTACGACAAGTAGGTGAATTTTGTAAAAATGAAAATATTATTGTCGCAGGAACTAGTTTTATCTCTAAGTATTTCAGTCGTTAAAATAAATTATAAATATTTAAAAATATATACTTTTATTTTAATTTTAGTTAGTGAATTTTTATTCTGTTGTTAAATATTTTGTAATTTCGGATTTCTTTTTTAAAAAAACAATTATAATTACAATAAAAATAAAATGTAAAATTAGAAGTTTCACGCTACTCACTTGTACAATTATTTAGCTCAAATATACACTTAGGTACAGATCAAGGGGTTCAATTTAATTTAGTTCATGAAATTTTAATTTTTTTGTTAAAAAATTTAGGGTCATTAACAAAAAAAAAAAAAAAATCTTTAAACTATAAAGTCACTAACAAACTCACCCTTAAACTATGCTCGTTAATAAAATCACCCTTAAATTATGATCTGTTAACAAAATAACTATTGTCGTCAAAATGTCCGTTAAAATTTAATCGTGCGAGAACTCGATCTTTGAGAGCGAGATCCTGCTCCGTGAGTTTTGGCCCAGGAGTGAGAGTCTGCTCTTAGACATTGTCTTTAGAGTAGGCTCGATCTCCATAATCAGTATATACATTGTTTCTGGTGCTGGTGCTCGCTGTCGAAGAGTGGGGTCCTGCTCTATGGACAATATATAAATAACGCGGTCAAAATCTCTTGTACGTGTAATCTTTTTCTCTCCAGATAAAATTTCTCCTATACTCGTTGTTGTCATTTGGAGCGAGATCTCGTCCACTAACATGTTTTTCTTCTTGAATTTTATCCTAAAAAAAAGTGAAATACTCCTGAAACTATATATAATTTTTTGTTGTATGATTCTTTTTCGAATGACACGTGGTTTAGGAATTATAACCCAATAAAACTTGTAAATAGAAAAGAACCAAGTTTTTGCATGATTCTAAATTTCTTTTATGTATTATTCTCAAATCTACTCATTCGATTTGTATGCAAAGTTTTACCAATTTTATTTATAAAACGAAACCATGTCATTTGAATGAAGATTTAGAAATTGTGGCTTCGAAGTGAAGCAAATAAGCAATAAAAATGTAGAGAGAGAATGAAGCCCTTGGAAGAAATAATGGTGGACTCTCGTTAATCATTGTACTTGTTGATTGAGATTCTTAAAATGATATGAGTAGTGGGAGTGCAGCTACAATCCCATGAATATTTATTGGATAATGAGTAGAGTCACGTCTATAGAAATTAAATAGATAACGTAAAAACAGCTAAAAAATAGCGTGCACTGTCATTGTAGCGGGATCCTGCTCCAAATGATAACAACGAGCAAATGAGAGATTTGACCTAGAGAAAACAAATTGTGTGTATGAGAGTAACTAGCTCCTGCTCTAGAAGAAAAAAAAGAACAGGATCTCGCTGTTGAAAAGCGGACTCCCGCTCATGGGCAAAAACTCACGGAGCGGGATCTCGCTCTCGAAAATCGAACTCACGCAACACTAAATTTTAACTGACATTTATACTGTAAAAGTTATTTTATTAACGGACCATAGTTTAAAAATGATTTTGTTAACGAACATATTTTAAGTGCGAGTATGTTAATAACTCTATAGTTTAAGAGTTTTTTTTTATTAATTACTCTAAAATTTATGTAATTTTATTTTTATTTTTTAACAACAAAAATAATATATTGTACATATATTATTGATTATAATATCTTATTAATTTGTAAAATAATTATAATAATAAATTGATTATACTAAAATAAATTATTAATTACGTGTAACTTGATCAATAGTTCAATTTTGCTAGCTACTTTTGCTTATTAATTTGATGAATAAAATAAAGGTAGCCACATATTGTATTTTTGGCTCTAATCTTGTAATTCAGCGCACCTTAAAGAGAAAACGTAATGTGGCTATAATTCAAAAACTCTTTTAAAAAACTTGATAAAGAGTCAAATAAATATTAATATAATTAATATAATAATTTATTTTAATTACACTGATAATTATTTAACATGTGAGTAAATTTTTTTAAAAAATACCCCTAACAGCACTCAATTCAAAAATTCAGAATTAGTTTCACAAAATTTCTAAAAAAATGAAAACAATTTGAAAAACTAACCATTATTAAACCATTGGCCAAATATATAAAAGAAACCACAAATATCCAACCCATTCCTCGTTGTAAAATTAAAAAAATAAGCATAACATTATGCAAATTTAAGAAAATCGTATCAATTTTATAAAATACTTCAAAAATAAAAACAATTAATTGAAAGAAATTACGCAAATATAAGCTATAATATTATACATCGCCGATATAATCGATTACATATGTAGTCACGCATGCTCTAATTTTGCAACATTACGCACAAAGTTTAACATTTTAATAGAATGAATTCTTTTTACAAAGTTTCTAAAAGAACCGGTCGACCTAAGATCACTAACCCATGGAATAAAGAAAACAAAAGAAAATCAACTAAAATACAATCTCATTCCACATACCATATCATATGGACGTTTAGGGGAATAAACGAATTTCAAGGAATTTCAAACCAACTCAAGAAAGCAAATTTTGACAATCAAAAACTATAATACAACCAGTAAATCTTACTATGTTAACGTGCCCATGAAACAGAATCGATCTCGTCTCTTGCAGCCTTGTAGAGTTCAAGCCTCTTTGCACACTGCTGCCTCCTCTCCATAAGTGCAGGGTCCTCATCCAACAATTGTGACAGCTGCTTAGCCTGAAAAATTCAGAATTACTTACTAAACTTTTAGATTGAGAAACCATGCACCTTAAAATATTATCTTTGATTATCCTATGTTTTCATTTAGCAGAAGAAGTTCACCATAGATATTGATCATCACACTGTCAAACCATGGAACATTTTACAAGCCAATAAAGGAAGCTTAAAGTGTTCACCTTCCACCACAGGATAAGTATTACAATAACATGGGCTTTACTGGCAAAATGCCAAAGAACGATTGGGAGGAAAATGAAACAATGTAAAGGGAAAGTACCTAGAGAAAAAGGGAAAGTACCTCTTTCTTTCCTATCAGAGTGTAAAAATGGTTTAGCAACGACTGTTTAGCCTCCTTCACTTGGCAATAAACCACAGCTTTTGGAATGGTGTTCCTTAGCGTCTCAGACACCATACCGACATACGAGGAGACATTTGAGGCAATTCTCCTGAAATGACCTTCTGTATACCTGTCAATCATCGAGGTAGCAGGAGGCCCTCCTTTCTCCACTTCCTGTGGTAGTCTCCGAAAGAAATCAACCGTCAAATATGAAGACTCCATGTCAACCAGTCGAATAACAGTCTTTTTACTATCGTCACGGAATCTTTCCAATGCCTCATTGGAAGCAGATGCTATTTCTGCTTGCAGAGTTGGAAAACGCTTTAATTCCTGTTCAGTCAGGATCATCAAAGTGAATCTATTAGCCACAAATTTAACAATGATAAATCTGGGATACTTTCTTTAGCTATTAGTCCTCCATTTTCTTTACCTGTGTTTCTCCGATAGACTTCCTGACAAGCTCCTTCAAAACAAAATGAACCTACAAAGAGATTATAGTTTGATCTAAGCGCTCAAGTTTGAAATAAAAACATGGAAACAACTTAATCATCGCAATTCAAACATGTATTTACAGCATCAACAGAAGCTTCAGCTGGGCCTCTAAAATAATTCAATGCTCCTTCAATTAGACGTCTGTAACCTTGCTCTGGAGCAATCAAGTGGGGCTGATAACCATCAGCTTCTGAAATCACTTTTCTCACATTCTGCTGAGAAAGATGTCGGTCAAAAGGAAGCTTTTTTAAAGCAGCCGGAAGCTGGTTGTCAAACACGCCATAAATTCTATCACCACCAGGCCGCCTAAAACAAAAAGAATTTCCCAAATTTATAATCATATGCAGTTTACCAAAAGTAGAAGATGTACCTCAATGTTTCTAAAAGAATTATGAAGCATGCACACACCATTATAGTCCTTGTGTGTCGAAGGCAAATCAGATACCTATATCATCCATCACACTTTGATATTTCTCTCGCTCACCAAATATGTATTTTTTACTTATCTCATTTTCTTAATTTTCAGACAAATATCAAGGCCCAATGGACACACCACCATCATATTTGACTAATATATAATAATTTTTATTTGAAAACTGAAAACAAGATTTATTTTGAAAAGGAAATACATGTTTGGACTAAAAAAAAATGGAGCTAAGAGAAACAAGGGAAAGAAGATACTATGACTTTTCGGATAGCAAATTGCATAATTAAAAGTAATAATATATAAGTTTATATTATTTGTGATGCCATGTTTGTGCTCTAGTTCTTTAAAATAATGTGTCATAGCCCGTGTTGGGTTTGTGTATGTATTCATGCTTCTTAGTGGTGTTGTAATGTCTTATACATAGAAACCTCATCAACTCCTATATCTATTAGCCTTATTTTACGATGCCAAGTATTTTACACTGAAATAAAATGAATATGAAAGAAATATAACAAAGAGAAGGCATTTGTATTCTGCACTTTACCCTCCCTCCAAGTGTTCCTTAAAAATCCGGTCAAATGCACGACAAAGTTCCAAGATAGTGTATAATTGAGCCTGTCAGAAAAATGTTAGAAGAAATAAAAGCAACAAGTGAATTGTTAACTATTCAAGAAACAAATACATAAATCACTAACCCCAGCATCAACGGCAATTGGCCTGCCAAGATGATCCATTTCTGATTCAAGTTCGTCAATGCTTTTGTTGATAAGATATGTAATACTTGGTATACGAGCTCGAATTACTGACTCTAGGTGCTACAAAAAGATCAACAATCAAACCAATAGTATATTGCACAGCAAAATTATCACAAGAAGTTAAAGTGAATAATTTAGGCAAACCTTAGATAAAAGTTTGGCAAGATACTCAGAACCCATTTTACTAGCCAAGTGACCATAGTCAGGACTGGTAGCAAAGTATTCACGTTCCTTGCGCCTGGCAATAATCATGTCTACATTTTTATTTATATCAGCTTGGGAGCGGTTTACAATTCCAACCCATGGATGTTGAAGCCGATAAGATCTTCCTTCTAAGACCTTTAGGGTAAAATAAAGGGAAAATAAAAGCTCTGTAAACTAAAAAAAAATTGAGAGCAAATGAATGGAAAACTTATCTTCAACAAAACAATATGGGAAGATTACTAGAACAAAATTAAGTATGGAATCACTAAATAAATACAAACTGTCAGAGGCATTTTATTATAAAAAGTTTAAGTTTCCAAAATAAATCCCAACAAGTCTTATAAAAAAACTCCCTAACTACTACTCTAAACCAAACACAGACATTACATCTACGAGCAGAGAAAATGGGGAAATGGAAGCTTACTTCTAATGCATTTGTCCCTTTGTCCATCAAATCAAGCTTTGTCAAAACTCCAAAAGTTCGTTCTCCTATATAGGTTATAGGAATGAGAAGATAAGAAAAAATTACAAATATAAGACAGAGAATACCCAAAAAAAAGGTAAACACTACAAATAAAGAAAGAAAAAACCTGAGGGATCCACTTCTCTAGCTAGTTTGATGGCGTCAGACGTAGCAATATCTTGGTTGGCAGGAGATATAGCAAGAATGATACAATTAGGCTACAATAAAGACACAAAACAAACAATAATACTCCATGAGAAGAAAAATCTTGCATAAAAAGGTCAACGAGCGAGAGAGAGAGAGAGAGAGATAGAGAGGATAAACACAATCTACATTTCCCACTTACCTTCTCAACATAAGTTCGAACCATATTCTCAATGTCTTGAACTATACTGTCAGGCTGTCCCTCTGAATAAGAGATTCATTTATTTTAGTGAAAAGAACACAATCACATGATTAAAAATTTCAATATTCACAAAGACAAAGATTAAAGAACATACCAACAGCGACTTTTGTCAAACCGGGCAAATCAATTAGGGTTAGGTTGACGACTACAAAATTTTAGAGAGCAATAGTAAGTGTAAGAGGCCCAAAAGTATAACAAACATGGCGCACAGTCATGAAAAAAATGAATCATTCCTAACAAATCTCTAACCATTTGGAGAGTAAATACTGAGATGGATAGGAACAGGAGATATCTGTTTTGACTTCCCTGTCACTCTATCAGTCTCATCCTGAATTTCCTTCCTGACAGCGGCTGCAAAAAGTCATTCACAAAACAATTAAATCAAAATTTGTAAGTACATTCATGTACTCAACCAAAGTAAAGTAATAAATAAAAAAACAAGAAGCATTAGGGATCATTCGCAGGTCTGACAGGCCAAAACTTTGTCCATAGTGCTGTGACAAGAAACTGGTCACAAATCAAATAACATATGAAGGCGAAGAAATTCCAGGCGTTTGAATTTTAATACCCACTAAGTTATCTGTTAAATGTTGATATTAATCTTATCACATCCAAACTTCATATAAAGGTCGATACCATAAAATAAAAAATTGGCTACACTTGCAAAGTGAATCACTACACTACAAAATGAGCCTGGCCTCTTTACTTTAAGCTTGGCAGGAAAAAAAAAAGAACACTTTAAAATTTTGGATGAAAAGATATATTGGTCGCATACCAAAGTCAGTGAATCTCCTCTTCGGGAGGTGAAGGAATTCAGCATACTCATGTGATCCTTCGTCTGTCTTGTGAAGCTGCAAGACTAACGGTCGCCGTGTCACAATCCCTGAAATTGCCCAAAATTAACTTGGCTGAGCATCAGGGAATAACTAAGAATCGAAAACATTAAATAAGAAGTAAGATCTATACTAACCCGATCCTCTAGGAAGAAAATCACGTCCAACAATACTCTCCAAAACCGAGGATTTGCCCGAGCTCTGTTGAAAAGCTCAAAAACATTAGTCGTAGCAGAAAACATACTTCTCACAAATTTTGACAAAATTCCCCACAGTTTTAATATAAGATAAAAACACACAAGACAAAAGAACCCTCCCCTTACCCCTCTCTGACGAGCTAATCCTCTATTTCTCACAAATTTTCTCCACTTTTCTTAAACCAAAAAACAATTTACGGAATCCGAGACTTCAATGAAAAAAAAAGAGCATGAACTACATTTCCCTCGACACAAAAAAGCGGACATAAAAGAAAATGGGGAAAAAAATCTCGAAAAACTAAAGGATAAGAGAAATTGGGACGTGGAAGATGGACCTGGCCACCAACAACAGCGACGGAGGGAAGAGCTTCCCAGAGAGAAGAGAAAGTGTTATCACTACCGCCATAATCACCGAGCATAGTACAAGCTCTTTGAATCCGGTTCACCAAACCGATCAAGCTCTCCATAGTCGTCATCTCTCACAGAGATCTGAAGACAACTAAGCCCTTAGAAACCCTAGAAGAAGCAAATTCCAAAAGAACAGAGCAGCTGCAGCAGTAGAAGAAGAAGAAGCAGAGAAGCAAGCAGCAGTAGAAACCAAACTCGACTTCAACTGGACGCAACTATATCAAACAAAAAAAATGAATAAATCATAACAAAAGAAAAACGAAAGGCTACCGGCTCTCGCTGCTAACGTGCGCCAAAGGCGCAATATAGGTGGTTATTTAAATAAAACAAAATGTCAATTTCTTAAGGCGCGTGAGTTGGACGTTGGGACAATTTGAATTCTCTAACGTTCGAATTAAAGAACTTGCGGGACCCACGCAAACCTCGCTGCTCTGAGCATATTGCCGTTGAGTCCTGCAGGCATCCCTTTTATTATTATTATCATTTTTTTTTTCTGATTAAAATTAAATCTATATTTCATTAAATTCATAATTGTAACTTAGCCATTGTATTATTTATTGTTGTAATTAATCTAGAGATATTTTCTTATTTGTTGTTATGATTAAATCTATGACATACATTTCAAATTTAATTCTGCATATCAAAAATACATTCTTGACCCTCGTGATTTAAGGTTCATTCAGTTTGTTAGTCGTATTTTTGTTGCAATTACTTCGTGTAGCATTTATAATTTATTTATTTTTAATTAAATGGTTATTTTATAATTTTCATAAATAAATTAGAGTTTGGAAATAAAAATGTCTTAGTTGACAAAAATTTATTTTGATTCAGTTTATTGTCGAACATTTTTGCGACTCTCGTCGTGTCTTGTTTTCTTCATTTTTTTCGTTCTCTTCACTCTGAAGTCATTTACATTAGTATGTCTCACTTTTCTCCATGGTCATCATATCATCAATTTTTGTCACGTAATTTTATTTTGATCCATTTCAGCATCTCCGCTGAGAACAAAATCATCATAATTAGGTAATATTTACCTTAATTCAGTTTAGTCTATACCGAACCAAACAGAACTTGTTAATTTTAGTTAAAATAGCGGTAAATAAGACCACTTTCCTCTTTGAAGTTTTAGGAGCTATAGTTCAACTACTTCATTTTCTCTCTGTTTTTTTTTTTCTTTTTTTGTATTTTTGTATTAAGTATTTAAGTTTTTGAACATTTTGATTTTGTTCTAATTACACGAGTTTTTTAGTCAAAATTAACACTTCTAGCGCCGGCTGGTCGCAGTGGAAAATACCATTGGTACAATTTCTTCAACCTTTTTTTACCTAAAAAACAAAAACATATATATGCAATTAAGTAGACATGTTCGACTAATTCTACTGTTTGTGTATTCTGCGTAATAAAAAAAATATGTAAATATTTTTTTTATCAAATCAAGGAAGATATAACTTGCAAAAAATAGAAATCAATTTATATAAAAAGAAAAATCGTGGATCAATCAATGCTTAATTAAGCTAGAGTCTGCATTTACTTTTCAGAGGAATCTCATCGAGAAGAAGCAGTAAGCTAAATAAACAGTCGTACAGAAAAGTCAACATGATAAAGTCCATCGATAACAGTTACAAACAAACAGTGACCCAACAAACCGTCCACGCAAAAGTTTAAGTTTCGTGTTAAAAAATCACAAAAGATCAACAGTTTGTTTAGAAAAAATTTGGACCAAATAAACTTACAACACTGGGATTGGATGGAGTGGCTGAGAGGTGGATGATGCCTAATCCTTCATTCCTTCTTGTAAATCAGAGTTGGATATTCTGGGGTCCACATCATGTTCTTTACATATTCTGCTAGTTCTTCCTGCAAAAGACGTAATTATTCTGAATAAAGGCTGCTTTTCCCAAGGATTACCATTGAATTTATCGATCATTATAGAACATAGTTACTGAGTGGATGATGTACACACCTTACTAAGTTTGCTAAGCTCTCGAGCATCCATGTCGCGATATCCTTCAGCAAGGTCTTCTTCAATGGCTTCTTTGATCACTGCTGCTGCTATTTCCTTTGTTATGTCCCGAATGCTGCATTTGTTCGATTTGCTCAAAAATGCCATTGCTTATAGTTCAATTAAGAAACATAATAATAATATCTGACAGCAAAAACCAGTCTTCACCTAGAAATTGATGGATATATAACCCCTTTGAGGACTTCTTCTTCCGTCATATAGGCTGCCAAGCTGTCATTTTCATCAAAGTACAGTAATAATCAAACAAGTAGGATAGTATGATAGTCAGTCTTTAATAAGAACATCGTCCAAGTGCATATTTTATCCGCAAATCGTATCTACTTCATAACAAAGTTCATTTATAAGATGAGCTTTCTAGGACTGGCCATATTGCCATGAATATAGCACAACCTTTACGCATGAAAAGTGAATAAAATGCTTGTGTAATTTAGTTAACTGATATCTTGATCAAATGAGTTCAGAAAGCATCCGTTGTGAAAATCTCACAACATAGAATTTCCAAACGTCTAGCAGCCACATAGAAATACATGTGTGAAACGACCTAATCTCTACCAAATAATATAATTTTGTCCGCTTTGTGATTAAGTTCATACAACTTTATTTTAGATTTTATTTCAAAAAGTCTTATACTAGTTGAGAATGAAACTCTCAACATTTGTCATACATATTTCGCAACAATGTGCGATTTTCAGCTTTACTTGGTATTAAACTTCTTTTCATCAGAACTACTTGGTTTTGAGCCTCTTGCCCTTGCAAGATTCACTGACCTTGAGCCTCTTGGTCTGACAGGATTGACTCTTACAATCACCCCCTTGAGGTTAGATGCCCTCATCGAGCATTCTTCTTGTTAGACTTTATCTATGATACTACTTGTAACGACATAATTTCTCCTATAATAATACATTATTGTCCTCTTGGGAGATAAACATCCACAACTTAACTTTTGAGTTTTCCCTAAAAATTCTTTGACTAGTTGGAAATATAACTCTACAGAACTTTACCCCGTCTGGAGTCTTTACCCGATAGCTACTTGGTCTTCGACCTCTTTTTTTCATAAGATTCACCGCTTTTGGGCCTTGTTCTCATAATTACCAAAACAATCACCCTCATTTGGACATTATGCCCTAGTCAACCACATTTTTTATTGGGTTTTAGCTTTGATATTATTTTAAACTATCTACCAAATTGTACAATATTGTGTGCTTTAAATTTATGCATACATGACTTTGTTGTAGGGTTTTATCCTAAAAAGTCTTGTAATGTTATGATATTGAACCATCATTTTTCGTCTTTTTTAAGCGCCATGAGATTTCACATCTTTGCCAAAAAGTCTTGTACCAAAATTTGATTTACAAGTATGAGATGAATATTTTACTAATCAACTATTATTTTCTACCTTCCCTAAGTTAGGTGGGGTTTCACAATTTTACCTTGTCTGAGGCTCTTAAACTCTCAACTACTTGGTGTTAGTCATATGCCTCTGGCCCTCACAAAATCCACCATTATTTTGTGTGTGTGTGTGTGTACATATGTACATATATCATTGCATGGAAGTGAGAACTAGAAGATTATGGAAGAGTACCACTCCGCTGCAGCCTGTAGCATGCCATCAGAGACAATCCGGGCACCAGATAAAAGGGTACCAAGTCCAATACTGCGTGTACAAACAGTCAAACACAAGCACACTATTAACTATACACTCTGAAGAATCGTAATGCATGGAATTTCATTGTGCTCAATAAATAAAAAGGTAAACTAACCCTGGAAAAAGGTACATGTTGTTTCCCTGGTTGCAGTGGCCTATATGACCATTACCTGCGAAAATCCAAAAACAACAATATATCCAACTATCTGATTTCAGTATCGAAAAAGCCAGTTTCTCAAAATATGAATGTGGCCAATAACAAAAAACATAATGATCAGTTGACGGTTGGTATCTTGCAAGGAAGACGTCAATTAGTTAGTAATGAGGTATCAGAGATGAGCAGAGAAGGTTAAAGAAAGCCAGTTTTCTATTAACAAGGTCATGTTACTGCAGATCACATAGTTATCGCTAGTATTTCCCAAACATCTCAGTGAAGCCACCCACATACACTTTTTATTACTCAGACAAGCGAATGTATGAGTTGGATTTAGTTAAAGAGAAGCAACAGTTGCTGCTTATAAGCACAGCAAAAACTGCTTGTTTTACACCAGAGACAGGTGAAAAGACCCCCTAGTCTCAAAGCTGACACCACCTCAAAGAAAAAAAAAAAAGAAAGGACGAGCATTTTGCAAACAGGAGCTGAAACTACTTGCAGTCATATCTTCTGATGCAGCGGAAAATAAAAATAAGGATTAGATAGAGAGAAAGAGAGTGAAGGAGAAGAAGCCGAAGTCAGATGAGGGGAAGAAGAAGCATTAGAAAGGGAGATTGGAAGAGATTTCAGAGAAAACCATAATCATTTTTTATCATTCATCAACTATCCAACTAAATTACAATGCCACACCTTAAATAGAACAAAACTTACTTGGAAAATAACAAAGACACTAATGACCCATTAAACAAATAACAGAAAACCACACAATATTAAAAACCATAAACACATAACAGAAAACCACACAATACTAAAACCCATAATAATAAATGAACATAATTAAATATGATGTCCTCATCAATTCTCCCGGGGAACGAGAAACTCCCAGTCAAGTTGAAAGACCCATTACACAACAACTAATCAACCTCCCAACCATAAGTTAAACGGTTGAACAACCTTCTGTCGACGTCCACAAACTTGTGTGACCGGGGACCTGGATCGAAAATCTTTAGAATTGTCCCATAATTTAGTAAAGAAATATCATGATGCTCCAATAGGTCTGGATCCAAATGCTGAAGTGTCTCCTTGCAAATCCACATACAATCACTAATTGGTCGATCCATCCAACAGATAGGGAAGTGCTGGATCTCACTTTCGTTGATGAGTACAATCTGTTCATCTAAAACATCCTCAATTTTATCCTCATGTGCTGGATCAATAGATGGAGGAAGAAATGGATCAACATATGGTTTAAAATACCACTTATAAGCTACCAAGTCGTCCACATTAAAGTCACAATCAAAATTCCTTGACTGATCAATGTACTTCCCATCTTCATTTTTTGCTTCTTTAAGCGCTCTATTCTTTCGAGCGACCATCTTAAGCATTATAAGCTCTCTTCGTGCAATTATTCCTCTCCATCTACATTGCATATATAACACAGCCGATTGGAGACTTTTAAAATAAGAATATACCATATGGCGGCGGAGATGAGCTTGGATAACTGTTGCAGCCTTCGTGCTTTTTCTGAATCGGAATTTGTTGCGAGCCATCATTGCTCTTAATCTTGTTTGCAAAGTGATTGCAGATGACCGTAGACTTAGGTAAGATTTTCTTGCTCGATATTGTCTGAAATGCTTCTGAATTCTTAAAGCTGCTGCTTCCTTCCGCAATTTCTCATCAGTGAACTCCTTAGAAATCTTGGAAAGCCTTTTAAGTTCTTGTTGAATCTCAAGATGCAATTTATCAAATTTAACTTTTTGTTCATCTAAGGACTCTTCAACAAATTCATTACGTGCGTGGGCTAGAAAGGGTGGTGGCTCCAATGTGTTCGGTGACCCCGAAAATTGCCGAGACCCATACTTCTGTTCGTAATATCTTGGAGCAAACTCCTTTTTCATTTGGTACTTCATTAACTCCCATGTAAGAATTTCGCACTTGTCATCTACTCTTCTCTTTCTCGTAAATTTTTCCCACCAGAAATTAGCATACCCTTTAAAACTCCAAGAGGCTAGCAGGATTTTTCTTCTCTCTGAATATTCATGACATTCAAACAATATCTCCATCTTTTCTATCCAATCAAAAATTTCATAACCATTGAAATGACCACTAAAAATAGGCAGTGAAATATTATATGGGCTTACATGATCATAGTAGTCCATTGAAGTTCTTTGCAACCTAGCCTCTTGATTCTGAATATATTGAGCACCACTCCTCGTCATTATATCGGTCGTAAAGAGTGGAACAGAAAACTCTCCTGTATCGTTGTGTTAATCACGACCACAAGAGGCTGCTGACATAGAGTTTAATTATAGTGTGACCCGAGCAGACTGGTGGCCCCAGAAAGTGAGCAGAATGGCCCACAGAACACTTCACAATATATATGGCCCAGTAGATTGGCCCAAGAACACTTCACAATTTAATAGTCAAACCCACGTTCAACCCTCAGTGTGTAGAAGCTCAAGGACAGAACAGCGGCAAATCCAGCGAGCTTCCCGACCGAAACAATACGCGAGGTCAGAAATCCGAGGGAGCAACACAGAGAACTCTGGTGAGCTGCGCAGGCGCAAAACTAATAGAAGATTAGAAAGAAAACTCCCTGATTCGATGGTGAAATCCGCTGGTGATAGGAGTGCAGACGAGCGCTCACATGTTCCAAAGGAATACCATCAGCGATTCGAAAAAAGGAGTGAAAACGAGCAGTGAATATTGTTCAGCAACTCGGCGGACAGAGCCGCGGAGGTATCCAACAAACAGAGCAGAAAACCAAGAACAGAGCAGTGGAATACGGCGGAGAGCTCCAGGCAGCAAACTCCAAAGACCAAAAGCGAAGCAGCAGAAGAACAAATTGTCGAACAATCGACACTCTGACAGCAACGAGCGACGACACGCAGGACCGACAAACAACGACGTTCTGAACGACGATCGGCAGTCAGCGTTCGGCGTTCGGTGTTCGGCTAGGTTCGGTGGTAAGCAGAGAACCCCTTTTGGCAAGGGTTCAGCGGTCTGCGGCTTCGATTGACAGAGAGCCAATATCCAGGAGGAGAACAAACTTTCATCTCAGAGAACCAGTAACGAACAAGATGAACAATTGGAAAAAGATGAAAACAACGCCAAATCGGACAGAAACCAGAAACCAGAAACCAAGGTTTAAACCTGATTAACAAATCTGATGAACAGTGATATGAACAGTAACCGAATAACAGCAAGAAAAAGAGAAGTGCCCAGAAGCAATTGTTTGAGAAAACAATTCATTTGTGCTTTGATACCAATTTGATGCAGCGGAAAATAAAAATAAGGATTAGATAGAGAGAAAGAGAGTGAGGGAGAAGAAGCCGAAGTCAGAAGAGGGGAAGAAGAAGCATTAGAAAGGGAGATTGGAAGAGATTTCAGAGAAAACCATAATCATTTTTTATCATTCATCAACTATCCAACCAAATTACAATGCCACACCTTAAATAGAACAAAACTTACTTGGAAAATAACAAAGACACTAATGACCCATTAAACAAATAACAGAAAACCACACAATATTAAAAACCATAAACACATAACAGAAAACCACACAATACTAAAACCCATAATAATAAATGAACATAATTAAATATGATGTCCTCATCATCTTCTATCCCCGCTGTCGCTTTTCGATGTCATATAATTAATCTTGTCATCAATTTTCAATTCAAGTAAGAATCATTTTTAGATAGGGAGTTTTTCACACAACAAATAGGTACAGTTACGATAGCAACTGGGAAAGAGAGCCTAGGCCACAGCTATGTTTTATCCAACTTAGGTAAAAACCATCTCCCGTGGAAAATGAGACATGGATCCAAAAGATTTATAAAAGCATTCATATTTTGTTTCTTATAAAGAAAAACAAAACAAAAATTTCTAACACCCAAAGGAGCATTTGGATTTGGGATTTAAATTGCAAACACGTGACATATTTGTTTGTACCTACCAAGATCAACATCTTTGAATGGGCTTCCGCTTGCAAATATGATGTTTTCGCCAAGAACTGAATATGCTTGTTCAGGCGTGCACTCAGCTACAAAATAAATGACAATGATAAAATGTGAACAACCATAAACAGATACTGCCACATGACCCATAGCTTTTTCCTACTCAACTCCTCTACTTGAACAGAACAAAGAAAAGGGAAAGCAAAAGCGCACCATTTTTTGTAGGATTTGACATGGCAAATATTGCTGGTCTTGTTGAAGTAGATCCTTTAAGTGCTTCTAATACCTAGAAATTTATATGCACGACATTAGCTTTGTAAGAAAAATAAGCTCACAAAAGCCTTTGAAGAAAATTAAAAAGAAAACTCCAGAGACTATTTTACTGATGATGAGAGTAAGGCACATCGTACGTCAAAACATGTAATCTCTTGGGAAAAGCAATCCGTTCAATCTAATACCGCATCCAGTTTTATCATTGAGCAGTTGCCATCTTAGATAGTTCTAAAACAATAAAACACGGAATGCTATATATGCTTGTAAAGTAAGAAAATGTAATGCTATATATGCTTGCAAGATAGTACAGCCACGCCAATAACATCTGATCAAAATCATAGACTCGCAAGCCGTTGGTAGGATAATATACAAATGACCCAAGTGTTGGAAAGTTTGTTTTATCCAACAACCAATCTGGAGAGGCAGAAATCTATGACACAGACCACGTTTTTCAATAATTTTGTCTGCTGATCAAGAGCACTTAAGTCAAATAATAGTCTTACTTGAGAATATTCATTTCATCATCACAAAATTAACAGATACACCTAAGAACTTTAGGGATTATCCTTTATTTTTGGCAGTTTCCAATTTGAAGTTGGTTCAAATTTGTTTCGTTCGTTTTTTTGGGACCAAAGGGTAAGTTTCAGTTGATAAAACCAAACTCAGACTGGAAAAGAGCTGAACCAAGACCAAATCCCTTTTTTTTATTTGGTTCCTTAGTTTGAGCTTTATTGTTAGGCTCAATCTTTGCTAACTAAAAATCTAAAAGAGTGTGATTTGGGCTGTTACTTCTTGCCACAATTTATTCACCCTGTCATAGTGGGTCGTACATTTCACGCTCTTTGAACTGTTTTTTTGTACGTTTTGTTTCAGTTTGTTCCCTTATTCATCATTGCATTTGTATTGTTTTTTTATAAAAACAATTTGTATTAAGAAAAAGATATATGCACGAGAATGGGAGAAAAGACCTTCCAACAAAAACTCTAAGACAACAATTATTAACCATCAGTTTCTTTCCAGTCAGAGATAATCAAAGAAAATCTCATTGTGATTGAGCAAATAGGCCCAATGCCATCTTCAATTTCAAAGTGAATCTCCATAGTTCAATTGAAGGGAGAGAAGAAGCGCAACCAAAATGTCTAGTAATCTCCCATTAAATCATAAGATGCATACTAGTCTCATCAAGGGTCTTGTAGTAAGGACAACAAAGTAGAGATAAGGCCCTAAAAGAATTCCTTCTTTGGTTTTGATTAGTCGTATACAACTTTTTAACCAAAATCCAATCAAACACTTAAATCTTGAAAGGAGCTTCTTTCTTCCATATGAAATTGTAAAATGGAAAGTTGATAGGAGAGGTGGATGTGAATTGTGAGAAGAATGATCTTGAACTGAATTTAGAAAAAAGGATTCAAGAGTCCATCTTCAAGAGTCAGTAACAATCTCTCGCAGGGCAAAAATAAGAGACAGTTACATGGACATTGAATAACTCACATAACTCTACGATGATCATATTCCTTTTAAGGATCAGCTCCCAAGGACCATCGTCTGTTTGTCCTGTGATATAGAGGAAGTAATAGCTTGATTTTTATCGCTTTAAAGTCATCCCATATGTGCCCTTATTGATTATTGCCTTTGTATGAATAGGTTAAGATGTCTCCCTCCTAAATTTATTAGGCAATTGCATAAAGCATGTAACTTGACCAGACATGCCCTTGTCATAGAATTTTCGGCTTTCAATACCTTCCGGCCTACATCTTCTAATTAAGAGGAGATTGAGATACGTCTCCTCTTCCCTCAACCTTTGACAAAGAATTTCATAGACCAAGCAATTGCAGGAATTTGTACCATTGAGCTTATGACTAGTGATTTGTAGAGAATGTTTTTATGGGAAATTACTCTTCTTTTCTACTCTGTCCATATTTTTGTTAATTATACATTAGACATCTTTCAGCCAATGGATTTTGCAGCACAATTGCTGCAGGATCAATTGGCTATTCCACGTAGCATATTGCAGAGGTATTTTACAGCTACATTTAGCACAATCCTACGAGCTCCTTCAAGAACAATCTATGAAAGGAAAGCAAATCTAACCTATAATATAATACAAAGATAAAATTTTTGTAAGGAAAGTATTAAAATATTCTAGAACAGCTTTTAGGATTCCCTGGTCAGGAAAGATTGATTTTAATATTTCCAAATCAACGAGTGATGGTGATAAGTTGTAAGACAGTGATTTCCACACTGGTTATATGGGAATTTCAGTAACATCTTCCAGATTAAGAAAACTCTAAACTAAGGAAATATCTAATAATAAAACACTTGCAGATAAAGATTCTAACTAACAAAATACAAGAAACTAATGAATAATAAAAACATATGCAAACTCTATAATAATCCTTAAACATAAGCAATTCTACAAACATCAATTCCTTCATAATTAAATCATCTTCCATATTCTCCATGGAATTTTTTTTACAACATACCTCTTTTGAGAACAAGCCACCAACTGCGGATAATCCAAGAAGCACATCAGGTTTCACTTGTTGTACCTAATTCAGAGATATTAGTTGAGGCGTGACAAGATATAAGATAATTCAACCTTCGAAGTGTTTATATCTCCACAATGACAAAGTATGATGAAACTCCCCTCCCTTTTCCCATCTTTCCAGTAAATTAGCCATATATTTTGTACACAATTGGAAAATTGATCACTGTAAATAAGACTCTATAGGACCATGGATTTAATTTAAATTATTAGTGGGTTCCCTTGGCGAAAGAAAAGAAATGGTGAGACCTATCACATACTTTTGAAACTTATATTTCTTAGAAAACAAAAAATATAACTATAAATTGGAAAATTGTCAAGCCACTAAAACATCAAATCTTCTGTTCAGAAGAACTGTTCATGCTATCTCTTCTGGATTGTTTGAAATATAAGATTTATGTAACTACTTTTCCTAGTGTGTTTGATTCATTGGAGGGAAATCTTTTTCTTTGTCCTCTGCTGAAACCCTAGGAATAGGTTTCCTCTAATACTCATAAGAACATGAAATTAAAACTGCTTACCGATGACAAAAATAGACACGATTCTTGCTCTATAGTGCAGCTGCCAAAAATAGCTTTTAACTTGCTAAATATAATTTTTATCAGGGATGATTTTGATAAGTCAAAACCTCCTTTGAGGTTTAATTATTTTAGAAGAGTAAAGAAGTAAAGGAAAGTAGTTGTCCTCGTCATTTAGAATTAGATAATGGATGATGACAGTTATTCTAGCTGAGGGGAGCTTAAGTAGTAAGAAATGATTGTGTAGGAGGTAGTTGAGTTGTCAGTAAAGTGTGTTGTAGGGAGAAATCCTGGGAAAAGTATTGTGTGCGGAGTGTGTTGCAATCCTTCTAAGTGATTCTTGTAAATCCATGACTACAAAATTGTTCTATAAAACCAGAGGTTATATCAGATTTGATGTAGAACGTGCTGAAATAAGTCATACTAAAAAAAGCAAAAAGTTAATAAGTATTTAAGTGGAACAAAAACAAACCACTTCCATAAGACTAGCGCCTTCCCTTAATCCTTGACGATGTATCTCTTTGACATTTCTTGCAAAAGGAAGGGCGTCTGGATCAATATTGGACCGTTCTTCTGTGATCAGACCCTGCAAGAAAATAAGCACAACGAGCAGCATAATCATCATTAATGGAATAAGTGAATTCAAAAATTCTATACGTCCTACAGCAGAGTGTGAAAAGACATCCGCAGGTATTTAGCTACTCATGCTGAAAACAGACTGAGTGGTTCCATGAAAACAAGGGGAAAATTTGAAAATAAATGTCTCACGAGCATCTATAATGCTACGAAAATATTCTATACCAACAATGATCATGGGCAGTTCAAAGAGCACAAAGCTTCTCTAAAAGCAGTAGAAAAAATTGCTAAAAACTATATTCTATTTTACTTATTGCCCACAAAAATTAGAAGAAAAATGAAGTTAAGAAAATAAGTAACATTTATGTTTAAGAGTTCGAAAACCAATAATAATGCTTTATAAAAATCAAACGGTTGATTACTTCGGAACAGTATCACCTTTACTAGCTCAACACACCAATCCTAGTGAAAAAGAAGCGCATAAGATAACTAGTAAAGAAAAGCATAAAGGTTGTTAGCTGGCATTTCTTGGCTGAAGTGATATTGATCGAGTCGTACTCATCAACATTTGCATAATCTTTCCAGGGATGTCAAGTGCACGTAACAACAAAAATAAACAAAGACATCTACAATACAAGACAGAATTTCGGTCATGAAAAAGACGATTACACCCTGATGACTTGTTCTCTTGAAAGACAGCAATCAAGAAGTAGATAAAATTACTTACATAATAAAACTATTAATTGCTGACCTGTGCATCAACTACCCAGAATTGTCCTCCTGGCACTTTCAAAAGCAGATTCATTATTTCCTAACGTTCTTGCCATCGTTTGTCTAGCAGCATTTAGAACCCCTATTCCTGCACTGCATCACAACATAAATTAGGAGAAAGACAGCACGTCAATTTTAAGCATTTCACTATCAATTAATTATCTGAACTGAAAGGCTCCAGAGTTTTCTTATAATCCAGATCAACATACCTTCCAGCACCAGCTACAACAATCTTTTGTTTTGGAAAGTCGATCATTGGCCTTCCTTGAGCTCTTACAGCTCCTAAAAGCCCAGCAATTGCCACTCCTGCCGTTCCCTGCAAGAACAATCTGACATTACAACTTGAAATTGTGAAAAGAATCTAATGATAATTGATGTTGAGCTATATGTTATTTTACCAATTTATGACCACTAGATGCCCTAATGATATTTATAAACCAATATCCTAATCACTTTCTTCATTTCGCCTTATAATGAATATCTTGTCATTAACTAATCATGTAGATTGTACCGCACTGAAAACTGAATCTGCGCACTTATCTTGTCAGTAAAGAGGGAACACTCTACCAATGGTGTTCCTATCATTAAGGAGAAACCAAAGTAGAAAATCAAAAAGACCTGCTTAAGAGAATGGCATCCAAGATAAGTGAATCTGGTGTCAAAGAAAGTTTGTTTGACTGGAAATGGTTCAATTTTGAGCAGTATATTCTTGATTTTCTATTGCCACAATGGTCCTGATACTCAGTTTCTAAAGGAGAAACTCCCCAGTACCAAGGAAGCCAATTAACCTATGAATAAGCATCTCCATCCTTGCCTTGTATCCTAAAAGATGTACACACACCATTATCTGTCTTATTCTTTATGTTTCATCCGATCCATTTAAGGGCTTTATTTCAGTCAATAAGCTCCAGTCCCTGAAAGTTTGTCTTCAATTTTATCATCTGATGGTCAATCCTAAAAACATTTGTCATCCCTGAAGAAAAATTTATGAACAGACCATTACCATAGGGCAGCCGCACCATTCTGAAACACAAATGACACGGCCTCACCTCCACTATAACTAAACTCAGGCACTAAAGCACTTCCCTAGTTCAACCAAGTATGTTTTTTTCCCTATTTTCTTCACCATTCAATATGAAAGGTCTGTTAGATATTTGTTCTATTTGAGTTTTAGTTGAACGAGTCAACACCAGTAGTGGCTTAGTGGGTTTAGTTTGTTATGAATTTTTCCTGGTTTTTAGCAGAATAAGTGGTCTTTAGTGGCAGTAGCAACATGGCACTTTGTTAGCCTATTTTCTAGTTCATTTCCGTTGATGTACAGCTCTATAAAAGAGCATTTCATGTTCTGATGAATAGTGACAGATTAATCTCTTCTTTGCCTCATTATTTTTGCGGTTGCATTAACAATGGTATCAGAGCGAGGTTTGTTTGAAGCAGCAGCTAGCAGTCAATGGCTTCCTCGTTAACCCGCAATTCCACGGTTCGATGGTCACTACGATCATTGGAGCATGCTAATGGAGAACTTCTTGAGGTCAAAGGAGTATTGGCACGTTGTTGACTCTGGTGTAGCAGAACCAACAGCAGGAGCAACAGAAACACAAAAGGCAGATTTTGAAGGCTTAAAGTTGAAAGATCTTAAAGCCAAAAATTATCTTTTTCAAGCAATTGATCGAGCAACTTTGGAGACAATTCTTTGCAAAGATACCTCCAAACAAATTTGGGACTCCGTGAAGAAAAAGTATCAGGAGAATGCCAAATCAAAGCGAGTGCAGCTCCAAGGATTTCGAACTGAATTCGAAACTTTACGCATGAAGTCAAGCGAATCAGTCACCGATTTCTTTGCGAGAACGATGGCAATTGCGACTAAGATGAGGATCCATGGAGAGAAAATGGAGGATGTGACCATTGTTGAGAAAATTCTTCTATCAATGACACCAAAATACAATTTTGTTGTGTGCTCCATAGAAGAATCCAAAGATATTAAAGAACTCTCCATTGATGAGTTGCAAAGCTCTTTGCTAGTACATGAGCACAAAGTTTTCCAGCAGGATAAAGAGGAGCAAGCACTGAAAGCAACAGTAGAAAATCATTTAACAACACGTGGAGGTCGAGGAAGAGGCCGAGGAAGCTATGGCCGTGGCAACCAACAACATCATCAGCATCAAGAAAATCAATCTCAAGGAAGAGAAAGAGGGCATGGAGGTCATCATTTAACACCTCAGAGGTCAAAGCCAACAGATAAATCACATGTGGAGTGCTACCGCTGTCATAGGTACGGTCATTATCAATCTGAGTGTCGAACAAATTTAAATAAGCAAAGTGTAGAAGTATCTAACTTTGCAGCAAAGGAAGAAGAAGTTTCGCTTTAGATGGTGTGTAATGCAAATGAAGAATGTCAACAAAACCTATGGTATTTGGACACTGGCTGTAGCAATCAATGTGTGGAGAAAATAGCGCATTCTCTAAATTGGATGAAACCTTCCACAACACTGTCAAGTTTGGCGATGACTCCACTGTATCTGTCATGGGAAAGGGAAAAATCATATTGAAGATGAAAGATAACTCTTTTCACACAATTTCTAATGTGTTTTTTGTTCTAGATTTAAAACTAATTTACTGAGTATTAGTCAGCTGCAGGAAAAGGGTTATGAGATAACTATTAAAAATGGATTATGTCGAATTGAAGACTCAAAGCTTGGTTTGATTGTTGATGTTAAAATGACTACAAATCGTATGTTCCCACTTCAGCTTCATAATTCAAGTTCTTTATGCTTCTCAACCAGTATGAAAAATACAACATGGATATGGCATCTTCGTTATGGTCATTTGAGTTTTGGTGGACTAAACACTCTGCAGCAAAACATATGGTCACAGGTCTCCCTCAAATTACAACTCCTTCTCAAATTTGTGAAGAATGTGCTGTTAGCAAACAGCACCGCACTCAATTTCCTCAAGGAAACTCATGGAGAGCAAAAAATGTATTGGAGTTGGTACATTCCGATCTTTGCGGTCCAATTAATCCATCTTCAAATGGAGGTAAAAGATACATAATTACCTTCATTGATTATTTTAGCCGGAAGACATGGGTGTATTTTTTGCCAGAAAAATCAGAAACTTTTGAAGCTTTCAAAAGGTTGAAAGTTCTAGTTGAGAAAGAAACAGGCAGTCAAATCAAAGTACTTAGCAGATCGTGGCGGTGAATATATCTCACAAGAATTTACCAATTTTTGTGAAAATAATGGAATCAAAAGGCAACTGACAGCAGCCTACACACCCCAACAAAACGGTGTTTGTGAACGCAAAAAATGGTACGGAGTCTTTTGACAAAAAGCAGTGTTTCAAAACTTTTTTGGCCGGAAGCAGTTAACTGGAGTATCCATATTCTGAATAGAAATCCTACCCTTGCTGTTCAAAATATAACACCAGAGGAAGCATGGAGAGGTCGAAAGCCAAGAGTTGATCATTTCAGAATTTTTGGGTGTGTTTGTTATGCCCATATTCCAGATCAAAAAATAACAAAGCTAGATGACAAAGGTGAGAAATGCATTTTTCTTGGTGTTCGTGATTGTTCCAAAGCTTACAAACTATATAATCCTATCACCACTCAAGATGGACAAGTGGTGGTTCAAGATTCACCTGTAGATGCAAGAGAAACAAGAAATAGAAAAAGACCAGCATGGATGAGTGATTATGAGGTAACATAGAAAAAGACCAGCATGGATGAGTGATTATGAGGTAACAGGAATTGATCAATATGAGGATCCACTTGTTCATTTTGCTCTTTTTGTAGATTGTGATCCCGTAATATTTGAAGATGCAGTCAAACAATCAAAATGGAGGAAAGCGATGAATGAAGAAATTACAGCAATAGAAAGAAACTCAACATGGAAGTTAACTGAACTTCCTAAAGGGCAGAAAACCATTGATGTAAAATGGGTTTTCAAAACCAAATTGAAAGAAAATGGTGAGGTGTACAAACACAAAGCTCGCTTGGTCGCGAAAGGTTACAAGCAAAAATTTGGCGTAGATTATGAAGAAGTGTTCGCTCCAGTTGCAAAACATGATACAATCAGATTGGTGATTGCATTGGCAGCACAAAATTCGTGGCCTGTTTTTCAATTGGATGTCAAGTCAGCTTTCTTGCACGGAAACTTGAAAGAACAGGTATTTATCAAACAACCTCCTGGTTATGTTAAAAATGGAGAAGAGTCCAAAGTGTATAGACTGAAAAATGCTTTGTACGGACTAAAACAAGCTCCACGAGCTTGGTATAGTCGTATTGAAGCTTATTTTTTGAAAGAAAGTTTTTCAAAATGTCCATATGAGCACACTCTGTTTGTTAAAGCTGAAGGAGGAAAGATGCTTGTGGTGTGCTTATATGTAGATGACTTGATTTATACTGGTAATAATGCTGAAATGTTTGAAAAATTTAAGCAGTCCATGATGCTTGAATTTGATATGTCTGATCTTGGAATGATGCACTATTTTCTTGGCATCGAAGTGGTGCAATCTGCAGCTAGTATTTTTATTACTCAAAGAAAGTATGCTCAAGATATTCTAGATAGATTTGGAATGAAAAATTGCAATCATGTCAAAACACCAACTGAAGTGGGTTTGCAACTTGTGAAAAATCTAGATGGAAAGAAGATAGATAGCAGAATCTACAAGCAAATTGTAGGAAAATTGATGTATTTGACTACTACTAGGCCTGACATAATGCATGTTGTTAGTATTATTAGCAGGTTCATGGAGTGTCCAAAAGATATTCATCTTTGGGCTGCCAAAAGAATTCTCCGTTATTTGCAGGGAACTATCAATCATGGAGTGTTTTACAAGAGAGGAGATAAATCTGATCTTTGTGGCTTTGCAGATAGTGATTATGCCAGGGACAAAGATGGTAGAAAAAAGTACTTCAGGATACGTGTTCATGTTTGGTTCAGGAGCTATTGTTTGGTCTTCGAAAAAATAAAGCATTGTTACTTTATCAACAACTGAAGCAGAACTTTGTAGCTGCAACAATTTGTGTCTGCCAAGCAATTTGGCTTAGAAGGATACTTGAAGAACTCCAGTTCAAGCAAGAAGGAGCAACTGAAATTTATTGTGACAACACCTCAACAATCAAACTCTCTAAAAATCCAGTATTACATGGAAAAAGCAAACACATAGATGTCAGGTTTTATTTCTTAAGGGATCTCACAAAAGATGAAGTCATTGAAGTTCTTTACTGCAGAAGTGAAGATCAGATTGCTGATATAATGACAAAGCCTTTAAAAATTCCTGCATTCCAAAAGTTAAGGCAGTTGCTTGGAGTATGTGCTTTTGATCAACTTAACTAAACTGAAAGCATTCAATTTAAGGAAGGGATTGTTAGATATTTGTTCTATTTGAGTTTTAGTTGAACGAGTCAACACCAGTAGTGGCTTAGTGGGTTTAGTTTGTTATGAATTTTTCCTGGTTTTTAACAGAATAATTGGTCTTTAGTGGCAGTAGCAACATGGCACTTTGTTAGCCTATTTTCTAGTTCATTTCCATTGATGTACAGCTCTATAAAAGAGCATTTCATGATCTGATGAATACTGACAGATTAATCTCTTCTTTGCCTTCATTATTTTTGCGGTTGCATTAACAAGGTCAATTTTCTACTCTGAAAATCTGATTGTTCTTATAGCTTCAGACCAGAAAAAGGACACACTAAAAATGGCACTTTTAATAGTCATATGCCCATGTAAAGCATTGTGAGTTTTTTGTACACCATTAGACAACGGGCTTGGCTGCGAAATTCTATATTCTACCCATCAACCTTGTTCTGGTTTGTGCTTTCCTTGCAGAGTGGATATCCTCATCAAATTATTCTCGAACACTTAATTACCAATAGTTAAACACATTTTTATCTCCTAAGTTACAACAAAAAAAACCTCAAAAGTATTTAATAAAACATAAAAAAAAAACATCCAGTATGATTAAATTTTGCAAAATTGAGAATAATTAAGAATAACACAAAACAGAGTCAGTAGGTATTTCATACAGTAATTAGTCAATGATCCGGACAGAAAATTATGACCATTATAGCTAGAAACTGACAAGGATTTATAGCTCCAAAAAAGCTAGAAACTGACTGAACGTTGATAAATTAGGCAAAAGATTAAACAATAAAAAATTAGAGCAAATATTGGAAAGTATCATATAATTGATCCGCAAACATATTGAGTTCAATTTTCTTTTAAGTAATGAAAATGTAGATGAATAAAAATATATATGTTAAAGCCAACTAAAAAAACATAGTCACCTGCACATCGTCATTGAACATTCTATATGTGCTTCTGTAACGCTGCAACAACTTAAACGCCCATTTGCTTTGAAAATCCTCAAACTATTAATCAAGTTTGGAAAATTTTCAGTAAAAAGACAAGAAAAGAAAATCTGATAGCAATGTAATCTTAAAAGAAACTAAATTACCTGAACAATCACATGTGGCCAGCGAGTAAATACTGCTTCCATAAATTCATCAACGACAGCAATATATTCATCACCATCAAGACGGTGTTCTTGCAGTCCCAAATCTAAAACAGGTACGAAAAGAAGATAAGAAATTCTCTCTTTGGGAAAGGAAGAAAAATAAAACTTAAGATTTTTGTATGTCATCATTATTATTATTGATACTAATAACTCTATCACTACTTCTATTGCTACGATACAAGTGTGTGAGTGTGGAGACAATTGACTAGCAGAATTAAAGTACTCGTAAAAGCTCCTTATGGCAATACACTAAGTTAAGGACTCAGGCTTCAATAACCAATTGAAAAATTATGGGCTCAACAATTCCCAATCAACAAAAAAATCTATTTTCCATTCAGATAGGAACCTAGCATTCCACGGAACATGAACTCAGGGAACCGTTTTCTAAGGACTTCACAGCATGTTAGCAGCAGTTTGTGAGATAATAGGTCAGAGTAAAGCTAAATTTGTTACGGCAAAGAAATGCTTACATAAGGGATCTTTGAGCAACTTCTCATTATTGGTTCCAACATCAATCATAACAGGAAGAACCTAATATTTGAGATTAGCAAAAGTAAAATAAGAAACATAAGATGCATAGGGGAGAAAAAGAATAAACCTGGAGACATTTACATCTCATTATTCTGGGAAGATCAGGAGTAAACCCAGAAAAAAAAAAACCATCACTATAGCACATATTTTTGGAGACATTTATATATCATTGTTCTGGGAAGGTTAGAAGTAAACCCAGAAAAAAAAAAAAAAAAAACATCATTATAGCACATATTTTTTACTGTTTTGCTCTAAGGAGACCATTAATCTAAATATTCATTGAAAGGAAGTGAATCTGAGGTAAAAGAAAATACCCTTTGAGGGTTTATCCCAGCTGCAGCAACATATAGATCCAGCTTCCCAACGGCAATTCCAATTCCTTGAACTCCAAGATCTCCAAGACCTAATATTCTACTTCCATCGGTAACAACGATCATATCCACCTGTAATTGAAACCATTAATATGTGTACATTGACAACAGAATGTGGAGGCTACAGTTGAAACTTCAAACAGCGCAATCAAATAAATGAAGTGGACTTCAAAAATAAACCGTTGTCCATAGAAAAATAAACTACTAAATAATCCTATTAACTATATCTAGAAAAGGAAAAATGATAATTCCATAATGAAACAAGTAATTTCTATCTTAGCCAACTATCTTGAGTACAATTTTATTCATCCCAATCCAGCCAAAAGATTTAGCAACTGATCAACGGTGCTATGCGTTATATCCCAGATTGCCAACCACACCACATCAATTGGTTACCAATCAGGTAATTTCACCTGATGCTTTCAGTGTTATTAAGTCTTAAGGAAAACCGGGGGTTTAACAAAAGAAAAAAAAAATTGTGCCAAAGAACCATTATACCCACTACTAAGTTAATATTATCATTCTCAACCTACGTGCAATAAAGGTGAATATGTCCATGACTGCCAGTGGAACTATGTTAACAATCTGATATAAAGATAAAAGAAAGTGCTGAGACCTGCTCAGCAGGCCAATTATAAACCATAGACATCATTTCTCCACGGTCTTCAGCGCTGAAATACATGCCCCTCGGCCTTCTGAATAAACCACTATAATTCTGACAAACAAGACCTACTGTTGGGGTATAAACTATAGGGGCATATTCTGCAATGTTCTTGATCAAAACCTGTCAAATTAATTATGAAATTATGATTCAAAATAAAATTTTGAAAGTAGGGAAGCCAATATAATGAGATACACAGAGACTTTTCATCGTCAAATTTTTCATATGGTCAATCAAAAATATCCCTCATAAACAACCTAGGGCATAAAGGATCACTATGAGTACTATATTACTTAAGATCCACCAAAAGTTACAAATATTTAAATTTCTCCTTCACAAATGTAAAGCTATTTGACAAATTATACATTAATGAGAGGAACTATCTATTAACTCACATTGTAGTACATTGTCTCATTTCTATCATGCAACCTGTTAAGTATTCGCCACTTGGCTAGAGCATTTGGATCAGATGGTCCATCCCTTGCTTGCACTTCAAGTCTCTTTAGATCAACCACTGCCATTAAACAAATTCAAGCTATGACCTTATGCGATTATGGAATATCAAGATCTCCCAAAACACCAATTGAGTTAATATAAAAACTCGAGTGCCTAGAAGCACTCGAACTTCAAGACTTTTAAAGTGAACTGGTACAACTCGACACACAAGGAAAGAGCAACAGAGCAATAACGTAAACAACTACTTCAATAAGAATCATATTCCAGAACCAAAGAATATTAATATAAACAGTAGTCAAATGGCAGCAAAAAAAATACATAAATGAGTGTTTTTCTGGCCAACAAGAACAAACTTGTTAAGAAATGAATACTTGTCAAGCCCGATTATGGTTCTCTAAGGAAATTTCACTTTTTCCTCGGTTCAGGATAAAACTCCAACTCCAGGAATATTATATCCAATAAGAGACTTGATCGAAAATGGAATGCAATTCACAATAATTGTAAATGAAATAAGCTATTTAATACCAATATGGTAATATGTGTACTTTAAGTAGTCACTAAGCCAGCAGCTTACTAAATCGATCAATTTGCTGTTCAGATGACATAACATTTGGAGGAAGAAGACCCCGAAGGTCAAGACGGTCCCGTTCTGTCATTGAAAAAGCTGTTCCCTGATTGGAAGATGAACAGTGGATCTTTACTATCATGGTCCGAATACTAAATAGATATAAACAGCCAAGAAAAAAATAATCAATTAACCTGCATAGCTTCAGAATTCTAAATCTTCACCTTGTTTCTGTGATGTAAAATGAACTTAAAGTAGGTATTAATGTTCCATACATAGCAATATATTTCAGGAACTCAAAACTAAGAAATACGTGGAATCGTGAGTTGGCACATTAGACTTCAACATACGCGGATCTAGACTGACTTGTAAACACTTAACTCGATTTGACAATAGCGTCAATGTAACAATTAACATCGCTTATTCTATCCAAAATTCAGTCTAAAAACAACACTAGCGAATACTATTGACTAAATATTGAACGATTAAACATATGATTAGCTCATAAACTAGAAGACCAGCTCAGTATAGCCGATCGCCTAGAATTTGAAACTTATTGAAACCATATCCCATGGACAAAAACAAAAAAGAAAAGAATGAAATCATAGGGCTTCGAAGACAGAAAAGTTACTTTATTGAACCAAGGATCATGTAGTATATCAAGGCTGCGCTTGTGAACAATGGCAGGACGATGTCCCTCTGATGTAGTGAACGATCGTGCCTGAGTCAGCACCGGATGACAGTAGATTTCAGTGTACCGGAGGCGATCTCTGAGCGTCTTCATCAGAGAGGCAGAGAGCCTGATCTGAGAGTTCAACCTCGTCATTTGCGCACAAAAATTCTCTGCCTACAGCAGCAGATCCACTGCTATAACTCAATAGCAGCTGCTGCGAGAGAGAGAAAGAGCGAGGTCAAGGAAGTCCACAGTTGGAGATTTGGGAAAAGGAAGAAGCTCTCCTTTTCTGACCAGAATCGTCAGTCTTTCAGTCGTAGTAGTGAGCTGAGGGAGAGAGGGAGAGGGAGAGAGAAAGAGGGACTGTTCAATATCCACTCGTTACGTTAATTTGTCAACCTTTCTCATTGGGAAAAGTACCATTTAGACCCCAACGTATGGGGTCAGGTACCATTTGGTACCTAACGTATGTTTTGTGTCCAATCAAACCCTAACGTATGAAACGTTTGCCATTCAAACCCCACCGTTAAAAAACCCGTTAAAATTAGCACGTGCCACGCACGTGCAATTAATAATGCCCAAATTGCCCTTATGTTAAATTATTCAAAATTGAAAATGAATTAAACTCATTGGGTAAAAAATTGGCCGAAGCCCTAACGTATCAGACAGTCGCCTGTTTTATCGTCGCCGGTTTCCATTCTCTCCGGCATCGAACCTCGCACCTCGCACCTCGCACCGACAGTCGCTCCTTCGCTCTTCGCTCTTCTTCGCTCTTCGCTCTTCGCTCTTCGCTCTTCGCTCTTCGCTCTTCGCTCTTCGCTCTTCGCTCTTCGCTCTTCGCTCTTCGCTCTTCGCTCTTCGCTCTTCGCTCTTCGCTCTTCGCTCTTCGCTCTTCGCTCTTCGCTCTTCGCTCTTCGCTCTTCGCTCTTCGCTCTTCGCTCTTCGCTCTTCGCTCTTCGCTCTTCGCTCTTCGCTCTTCGCTCTTCGCTCTTCGCTCTTCGCTCTTCGCTCTTCGCTCTTCGCTCTTCGCTCTTCGCTCTTCGCTCTTCGCTCTTCGCTCTTCGCTCTTCGCTCTTCGCTCTTCGCTCTTCGCTCTTCGCTCTTCGCTCTTCGCTCTTCGCTCTTCGCTCTTCGCTCTTCGCTCTTCGCTCTTCGCTCTTCGCTCTTCGCTCTTCGCTCTTCGCTCTTCGCTCTTCGCTCTTCGCTCTTCGCTCTTCGCTCTTCGCTCTTCGCTCTTCGCTCTTCGCTCTTCGCTCTTCGCTCTTCGCTCTTCGCTCTTCGCTCTTCGCTCTTCGCTCTTCGCTCTTCGCTCTTCGCTCTTCGCTCTTCGCTCTTCGCTCTTCGCTCTTCGCTCTTCGCTCTTCGCTCTTCGCTCTTCGCTCTTCGCTCTTCGCTCTTCGCTCTTCGCTCTTCGCTCTTCGCTCTTCGCTCTTCGCTCTTCGCTCTTCGCTCTTCGCTCTTCGCTCTTCGCTCTTCGCTCTTCGCTCTTCGCTCTTCGCTCTTCGCTCTTCGCTCTTCGCTCTTCGCTCTTCGCTCTTCGCTCTTCGCTCTTCGCTCTTCGCTCTTCGCTCTTCGCTCTTCGCTCTTCGCTCTTCGCTCTTCGCTCTTCGCTCTTCGCTCTTCGCTCTTCGCTCTTCGCTCTTCGCTCTTCGCTCTTCGCTCTTCGCTCTTCGCTCTTCGCTCTTCGCTCTTCGCTCTTCGCTCTTCGCTCTTCGCTCTTCGCTCTTCGCTCTTCGCTCTTCGCTCTTCGCTCTTCGCTCTTCGCTCTTCGCTCTTCGCTCTTCGCTCTTCGCTCTTCGCTCTTCGCTCTTCGCTCTTCGCTCTTCGCTCTTCGCTCTTCGCTCTTCGCTCTTCGCTCTTCGCTCTTCGCTCTTCGCTCTTCGCTCTTCGCTCTTCGCTCTTCGCTCTTCGCTCTTCGCTCTTCGCTCTTCGCTCTTCGCTCTTCGCTCTTCGCTCTTCGCTCTTCGCTCTTCGCTCTTCGCTCTTCGCTCTTCGCTCTTCGCTCTTCGCTCTTCGCTCTTCGCTCTTCGCTCTTCGCTCTTCGCTCTTCGCTCTTCGCTCTTCGCTCTTCGCTCTTCGCTCTTCGCTCTTCGCTCTTCGCTCTTCGCTCTTCGCTCTTCGCTCTTCGCTCTTCGCTCTTCGCTCTTCGCTCTTCGCTCTTCGCTCTTCGCTCGGCTTCTGTTTCTAAAGGTTTCTGTTTCTGATCGAATTCTAATATTTTGTTTCTTTGATTTCGAAGAACTCTCTGTTATTATTCTGATTTTTTATCGGCTTCTGTTTCTGATGGAATTGTGGCGATGGATAATTGAATCGCATCGCACAGCTCGCCTGCTCGCAAGATGGATAATGGCAGTTCTTCAACTTCATGTATGTTTTACTTGATTTTACTTGATTTTACTTGATTTTACTTGATTTTACTTGATTTTACTTGATTTTACTTGATTTTACTTGATTTTACTTGATTTTACTTGATTTTACTTGATTTTACTTGATTTTACTTGATTTTACTTGATTTTACTTGATTTTACTTGATTTTACTTGATTTTACTTGATTTTACTTGATTTTACTTGATTTTACTTGATTTTACTTGATTTTACTTGATTTTACTTGATTTTACTTGATTTTACTTGATTTTACTTGATTTTACTTGATTTTACTTGATTTTACTTGATTTTACTTGATTTTACTTGATTTTACTTGATTTTACTTGATTTTACTTGATTTTACTTGATTTTACTTGATTTTACTTGATTTTACTTGATTTTACTTGATTTTACTTGATTTTACTTGATTTTACTTGATTTTACTTGATTTTACTTGATTTTACTTGATTTTACTTGATTTTACTTGATTTTACTTGATTTTACTTGATTTTACTTGATTTTACTTGATTTTACTTGATTTTACTTGATTTTACTTGATTTTACTTGATTTTACTTGATTTTACTTGATTTTACTTGATTTTACTTGATTTTACTTGATTTTACTTGATTTTACTTGATTTTACTTGATTTTACTTGATTTTACTTGATTTTACTTGATTTTACTTGATTTTACTTGATTTTACTTGATTTTACTTGATTTTACTTGATTTTACTTGATTTTACTTGATTTTACTTGATTTTACTTGATTTTACTTGATTTTACTTGATTTTACTTGATTTTACTTGATTTTACTTGATTTTACTTGATTTTACTTGATTTTACTTGATTTTACTTGATTTTACTTGATTTTACTTGATTTTACTTGATTTTACTTGATTTTACTTGATTTTACTTGATTTTACTTGATTTTACTTGATTTTACTTGATTTTACTTGATTTTACTTGATTTTACTTGATTTTACTTGATTTTACTTGATTTTACTTGATTTTACTTGATTTTACTTGATTTTACTTGATTTTACTTGATTTTACTTGATTTTACTTGATTTTACTTGATTTTACTTGATTTTACTTGATTTTACTTGATTTTACTTGATTTTACTTGATTTTACTTGATTTTACTTGATTTTACTTGATTTTACTTGATTTTACTTGATTTTACTTGATTTTACTTGATTTTACTTGATTTTACTTGATTTTACTTGATTTTACTTGATTTTACTTGATTTTACTTGATTTTACTTGATTTTACTTGATTTTACTTGATTTTACTTGATTTTACTTGATTTTACTTGATTTTACTTGATTTTACTTGATTTTACTTGATTTTACTTGATTTTACTTGATTTTACTTGATTTTACTTGATTTTACTTGATTTTACTTGATTTTACTTGATTTTACTTGATTTTACTTGATTTTACTTGATTTTACTTGATTTTACTTGATTTTACTTGATTTTACTTGATTTTACTTGATTTTACTTGATTTTACTTGATTTTACTTGATTTTACTTGATTTTACTTGATTTTACTTGATTTTACTTGATTTTACTTGATTTTACTTGATTTTACTTGATTTTACTTGATTTTACTTGATTTTACTTGATTTTACTTGATTTTACTTGATTTTACTTGATTTTACTTGATTTTACTTGATTTTACTTGATTTTACTTGATTTTACTTGATTTTACTTGATTTTACTTGATTTTACTTGATTTTACTTGATTTTACTTGATTTTACTTGATTTTACTTGATTTTACTTGATTTTACTTGATTTTACTTGATTTTACTTGATTTTACTTGATTTTACTTGATTTTACTTGATTTTACTTGATTTTACTTGATTTTACTTGATTTTACTTGATTTTACTTGATTTTACTTGATTTTACTTGATTTTACTTGATTTTACTTGATTTTACTTGATTTTACTTGATTTTACTTGATTTTACTTGATTTTACTTGATTTTACTTGATTTTACTTGATTTTACTTGATTTTACTTGATTTTACTTGATTTTACTTGATTTTACTTGATTTTACTTGATTTTACTTGATTTTACTTGATTTTACTTGATTTTACTTGATTTTACTTGATTTTACTTGATTTTACTTGATTTTACTTGATTTTACTTGATTTTACTTGATTTTACTTGATTTTACTTGATTTTACTTGATTTTACTTGATTTTACTTGATTTTACTTGATTTTACTTGATTTTACTTGATTTTACTTGATTTTACTTGATTTTACTTGATTTTACTTGATTTTACTTGATTTTACTTGATTTTACTTGATTTTACTTGATTTTACTTGATTTTACTTGATTTTACTTGATTTTACTTGATTTTACTTGATTTTACTTGATTTTACTTGATTTTACTTGATTTTACTTGATTTTACTTGATTTTACTTGATTTTACTTGATTTTACTTGATTTTACTTGATTTTACTTGCGCTTTTCGTAGGCTACAAAATGTAAAATGCAAAATGTGGATTGTTAAACTTTTTTTTTGAATGAAACAAAAAACGAACATTTTAGTGGATTGTCTCCTTTTATCTGTTTCTCTCCATGATATGGGAAATGCCATGTCCTGCAACCCAAAACAAGAAGTAGAAGATGACAAGGTATTATTTTTGTAAATTTGACCAAACTGCGTCACTATATTATTTTGATCATACAAATAGATGATGTACTCGACAAACCACAAAGTTTCTGTAAAATCTGATGAGCCAAATACGTGTATATTCAAATACATACCATGTACAGTGTAATGGAAACGCAATCAATTCTCACTATATTATAATTCAAACCTGAGCAGAGTTGTCTTTCTTTCCATCTTCTGTCTAAATCTAAGGTGTATCATCACTAAAACACCTAAAAATCTAAGAAAACAGAACATGGAACATGAAGAACGAACCATGAACAGAAAAAGACGGCTTAGTAATTGTCTTTAGCCATCAAAATACAAGTAAAAACACGTGATCATAATATCAACACATTTTCAAAATGTAGTCCTAAAAATATCAAAATGTGCTATTGAAGCAAATCAGAGGCATAAATAGGGTTAAAGAGCAGATTTTTTCAAATAAGGCCCCAAAAATATCAAAATTCCACTGATTTTACTCCGCAACCCTTGATTGTCCAAAATTATCCTGCTTCTAATTACATGAAGCAATCATTGTGTAAAACCCATGACAAATTAGATTTGTTGTGGGAGCTTGTTCCTGCCGAGGAAGCCTGAAACAATAAGTATAATAATTATAAAAGACATTTATTGAGTATAAAAAAATGTGAAAGTCATAGTAATTTTTTTACTTACTCGGGTTGCACTTGAGACTCTTTTGCACGTTCTTGCATTGTGATTAGGCTCACCACATTTCCACACGTTCATAGTCATATTTCCAATGAAAGTGACACTAGACATTCAACCAACAACTCGACAAACAACTAAAACAATGAACCAAAATATCAACTACAAACAGAATATTAAACCTAAAGAAAGAGACAGAAACAGAAGAAATTAAACAGAAAATTAGAAACATGCTTCGGCTATAAAACAGCAACTTAATTGCATTAGGATTGACATGATTCTCGGCTAATAATATGCTAATAACAAGCAGAACAATATAACCAAGATGAAACAAGTTATCCCAATAAAAGCAGCCAAGATAATATCCAATGATGCAGCAATAAAAGACAGCTTGACTTAAACAGAAACAGAAGCCGATAAAAAATCAGAATAATAACATAGAGTTCTTCGAAATCAAAGAAACAAAATATTAGAATTCGATCAGAAACAGAAACCTTTAGAAACAGAAGTCGATCAATAACAGAGAGTTCTTCGAAATCAAAGAAACAAAATATTAGAATTCGATCAGAAACAGAAACCTTTAGAAACAGAAGTCGATCAATAACAGAGAGTTCTTCGAAATCAAAGAAACAAAATATTAGAATTCGATCAGAAACAGAAACCTTTAGAAACAGAAGTCGATCAATAACAGAGAGTTCTTCGAAATCAAAGAAACAAAATATTAGAATTCGATCAGAAACAGAAACCTTTAGAAACAGAAGTCGATCAATAACAGAGAGTTCTTCGAAATCAAAGAAACAAAATATTAGAATTCGATCAGAAACAGAAACCTTTAGAAACAGAAGTCGATCAATAACAGAGAGTTCTTCGAAATCAAAGAAACAAAATATTAGAATTCGATCAGAAACAGAAACCTTTAGAAACAGAAGTCGATCAATAACAGAGAGTTCTTCGAAATCAAAGAAACAAAATATTAGAATTCGATCAGAAACAGAAACCTTTAGAAACAGAAGTCGATCAATAACAGAGAGTTCTTCGAAATCAAAGAAACAAAATATTAGAATTCGATCAGAAACAGAAACCTTTAGAAACAGAAGTCGATCAATAACAGAGAGTTCTTCGAAATCAAAGAAACAAAATATTAGAATTCGATCAGAAACAGAAACCTTTAGAAACAGAAGTCGATCAATAACAGAGAGTTCTTCGAAATCAAAGAAACAAAATATTAGAATTCGATCAGAAACAGAAACCTTTAGAAACAGAAGTCGATCAATAACAGAGAGTTCTTCGAAATCAAAGAAACAAAATATTAGAATTCGATCAGAAACAGAAACCTTTAGAAACAGAAGTCGATCAATAACAGAGAGTTCTTCGAAATCAAAGAAACAAAATATTAGAATTCGATCAGAAACAGAAACCTTTAGAAACAGAAGTCGATCAATAACAGAGAGTTCTTCGAAATCAAAGAAACAAAATATTAGAATTCGATCAGAAACAGAAACCTTTAGAAACAGAAGTCGATCAATAACAGAGAGTTCTTCGAAATCAAAGAAACAAAATATTAGAATTCGATCAGAAACAGAAACCTTTAGAAACAGAAGTCGATCAATAACAGAGAGTTCTTCGAAATCAAAGAAACAAAATATTAGAATTCGATCAGAAACAGAAACCTTTAGAAACAGAAGTCGATCAATAACAGAGAGTTCTTCGAAATCAAAGAAACAAAATATTAGAATTCGATCAGAAACAGAAACCTTTAGAAACAGAAGTCGATCAATAACAGAGAGTTCTTCGAAATCAAAGAAACAAAATATTAGAATTCGATCAGAAACAGAAACCTTTAGAAACAGAAGTCGATCAATAACAGAGAGTTCTTCGAAATCAAAGAAACAAAATATTAGAATTCGATCAGAAACAGAAACCTTTAGAAACAGAAGTCGATCAATAACAGAGAGTTCTTCGAAATCAAAGAAACAAAATATTAGAATTCGATCAGAAACAGAAACCTTTAGAAACAGAAGTCGATCAATAACAGAGAGTTCTTCGAAATCAAAGAAACAAAATATTAGAATTCGATCAGAAACAGAAACCTTTAGAAACAGAAGTCGATCAATAACAGAGAGTTCTTCGAAATCAAAGAAACAAAATATTAGAATTCGATCAGAAACAGAAACCTTTAGAAACAGAAGTCGATCAATAACAGAGAGTTCTTCGAAATCAAAGAAACAAAATATTAGAATTCGATCAGAAACAGAAACCTTTAGAAACAGAAGTCGATCAATAACAGAGAGTTCTTCGAAATCAAAGAAACAAAATATTAGAATTCGATCAGAAACAGAAACCTTTAGAAACAGAAGTCGATCAATAACAGAGAGTTCTTCGAAATCAAAGAAACAAAATATTAGAATTCGATCAGAAACAGAAACCTTTAGAAACAGAAGTCGATCAATAACAGAGAGTTCTTCGAAATCAAAGAAACAAAATATTAGAATTCGATCAGAAACAGAAACCTTTAAAGTTACACAAAATATGTACATAATAATTTGGCGAAAATCACTATCATCCAAACTCGTTAGATTATCCTACGAGACTTTACTATGACAACAAGACCTTGTCAACCCGTGTACAAATCTAACCATCGTTTCACTAAAGGCATTATGACCTTATATTACATTTAGTAGTACGACAGAATGATTTTTTTTTTTTTTTTTTTTTTTTTTTTTTTTTTTTTTTTTTTTTTTTTTTTTTTTTTTTTTTTTTTTTTTTTTTTTTTTTTTTTTTTTTTTTTTTTTTTTTTTTTTTTTTTTTTTTTTTTTTTTTTTTTTTTTTTTTTTTTTTTTTTTTTTTTTTTTTTTTTTTTTTTTTTTTTTTTTTTTTTTTTTTTTTTTTTTTTTTTTTTTTTTTTTTTTTTTTTTTTTTTTTTTTTTTTTTTTTTTTTTTTTTTTTTTTTTTTTTTTTTTTTTTTTTTTTTTTTTTTTTTTTTTTTTTTTTTTTTTTTTTTTTTTTTTTTTTTTTTTTTTTTTTTTTTTTTTTTTTTTTTTTTTTTTTTTTTTTTTTTTTTTTTTTTTTTTTTTTTTTTTTTTTTTTTTTTTTTTTTTTTTTTTTTTTTTTTTTTTTTTTTTTTTTTTTTTTTTTTTTTTTTTTTTTTTTTTTTTTTTTTTTTTTTTTTTTTTTTTTTTTTTTTTTTTTTTTTTTTTTTTTTTTTTTTTTTTTTTTTTTTTTTTTTTTTTTTTTTTTTTTTTTTTTTTTTTTTTTTTTTTTTTTTTTTTTTTTTTTTTTTTTTTTTTTTTTTTTTTTTTTTTTTTTTTTTTTTTTTTTTTTTTTTTTTTTTTTTTTTTTTTTTTTTTTTTTTTTTTTTTTTTTTTTTTTTTTTTTTTTTTTTTTTTTTTTTTTTTTTTTTTTTTTTTTTTTTTTTTTTTTTTTTTTTTTTTTTTTTTTTTTTTTTTTTTTTTTTTTTTTTTTTTTTTTTTTTTTTTTTTTTTTTTTTTTTTTTTTTTTTTTTTTTTTTTTTTTTTTTTTTTTTTTTTTTTTTTTTTTTTTTTTTTTTTTTTTTTTTTTTTTTTTTTTTTTTTTTTTTTTTTTTTTTTTTTTTTTTTTTTTTTTTTTTTTTTTTTTTTTTTTTTTTTTTTTTTTTTTTTTTTTTTTTTTTTTTTTTTTTTTTTTTTTTTTTTTTTTTTTTTTTTTTTTTTTTTTTTTTTTTTTTTTTTTTTTTTTTTTTTTTTTTTTTTTTTTTTTTTTTTTTTTTTTTTTTTTTTTTTTTTTTTTTTTTTTTTTTTTTTTTTTTTTTTTTTTTTTTTTTTTTTTTTTTTTTTTTTTTTTTTTTTTTTTTTTTTTTTTTTTTTTTTTTTTTTTTTTTTTTTTTTTTTTTTTTTTTTTTTTTTTTTTTTTTTTTTTTTTTTTTTTTTTTTTTTTTTTTTTTTTTTTTTTTTTTTTTTTTTTTTTTTTTTTTTTTTTTTTTTTTTTTTTTTTTTTTTTTTTTTTTTTTTTTTTTTTTTTTTTTTTTTTTTTTTTTTTTTTTTTTTTTTTTTTTTTTTTTTTTTTTTTTTTTTTTTTTTTTTTTTTTTTTTTTTTTTTTTTTTTTTTTTTTTTTTTTTTTTTTTTTTTTTTTTTTTTTTTTTTTTTTTTTTTTTTTTTTTTTTTTTTTTTTTTTTTTTTTTTTTTTTTTTTTTTTTTTTTTTTTTTTTTTTTTTTTTTTTTTTTTTTTTTTTTTTTTTTTTTTTTTTTTTTTTTTTTTTTTTTTTTTTTTTTTTTTTTTTTTTTTTTTTTTTTTTTTTTTTTTTTTTTTTTTTTTTTTTTTTTTTTTTTTTTTTTTTTTTTTTTTTTTTTTTTTTTTTTTTTTTTTTTTTTTTTTATTAGGCATTTTAGGATTAGATGAATATTAGGATTAGTTGGTGGTTTTGTTTATACTTGGCCCACTTAAAGTTGAAGGCAAGCCCAAATGAAGGCCCAACCCTTTCAAAGCCCAAGCCTTCCACCAATAAGTCTATAAATTCATGGCATTAGTGTTTGTAACATTTTTTACTGGTTTTTTATGAGCAGCCACGGATTTACCTTCTCTTAATAGAAGAAGCTTGGAGCAAGAAGCACCAAGGTAAGCTCGGTTAACAACAACCGAGGGGTTGCGCCCCCGAGACCGATCTTCAAGCTTGGTAGCTTGTAAGAACGGATTTGTCATTTTCTTCTCCACTTTTTTGAGAGCGAAAAACAGCAAGGAGTGGCTGTAACCGATTCTGTGAATCGAGTTCTCTTAATTGGAAGAAAACTCTTGCCAAAAGCTCTATAATAGCTCCATTGGCCGATTCTCGAAAATATTCATACTCACTCGAATCAACGAATCTGGACCACAAATTTCACCAGCACACACCTCACTCACTTCACAATACTCACCTAAAATTTCGTTACATTCCAAGCACGTTTGGTATTTCGTTTGCGTTCTATTATCTCGGATTTGTCAGTTTCATGTCGCCATGGAACTAATGATCTCCTTCGGCTCTTGAGTCGTATTTGCAGGTCGGAGCTCAACAAATTGGCTTGTACACGAAACAATAACCTACCATACAGTGAATGAATAAATGACGTATCAGAGTATAAATTGGACTAGAATGGAAATTAATTTACACTTCAAACAATTGAATCAAACCCACAAGAGTTAGATATCATAGGATTTAAAGAGGTCACCTTAAATATTACGTGAATGGTGTGGCCAAATTCCAACTGCCTACTGCCAAACAAACCATCAAAATATCATCTGGTCCCAACCATTAATGGTGTGGTCAGTCTTAATCCTCTCATGGCATAAATCATATCCATGACACAGATCGTGGATGGGAGAATCCGATGAAACGAAGTGCGACAATGCTGTGGATTTTGATGTAGAATTTCTTTCTCTTCGCCTAACAGGTTCTTCTGATTCCATCTCCAGATCCAAGGATTATGAACTGTATTAGGCAGGGCATCTTCGTTTTACACAAAAAAAAAAAAAAAAAAAAAAAAAACATGAAGGAAATGACCAGAATCATCGAGAAGGTAACTGAGAAAAGATTATGGAAGCTCTTGGACTAGCGTTTTTATAAACAAGGATCTGAATTTTTAGGTGGCGTTCATGAACTCGGCATCTATTAACTTCTTCCTTCCTCAATTGAATGCACGGATCATAGATTAACGATACTTTCACTTTTACTGATATCAGCAGATAAACATATGGGGAATAATTAGGATCTGATAGGCATAAATATGACGAAGTTTGGAGTTTCTCGTTGAAATAGATGGCTGATCTTTTCAGGAATCCTTTGATATAGTTCCAAATTAATATTTCGAGTAAATTTGAGCATTCCAATCGGAAATTATGTTGGAATACCAAATGCCCACCATAGGCCTAAAATTGATGCTTCTTCAGTTTGAACTTCTTCTTCTTTCTCTATCTCTTGATCTCTCATTTTCTCTCCTAGTTTAACTATAACTGCAATCTATCCAATTCCAATTAACACTCAAAATGCTCAGAAAATCCATTAAACCAAACAAGACGATGACAACAGTCCGAAACTACATTACCTCCAAATTATTCTGAACCTCGCGTCTCTTCCTCTCCAATTGGAGCCGAAAGAAAAGATCCAAGGGAGGAAACCTATGCCCAAAATTATGAATTTCTCTGCAAGAGAAATCACGAGAATTTGAGGGAGTTAAACTATTTCATCGGCAAATTGGAATTACACTTCTTACTTTAGTAAACGAGAGTCCTAAGAACGTCAAAAACATGAACGAGCGAGTACATTAAATCCAGCGAACTTAACAAATTTCAGCGAGAGATCGAGATAAGGAGGCAGATCGAGCTACAGAATGAGAGTTACAGAGCCCGAGAGCGAGGGAAGAAAGTGAACAATGATTGTTATTTAGCGAAAAAAAACTTAAATTATAACAAAAAACTAAATTAGTTAAAAAAAATAAACATTAAACTATCATGTAGTAACAAGTCAAACCACCTACCGTTAAACTCAGATCCGGTCGACTGAATTTTAACTGCTGGCGACCGCGCGTACGGCCGCATGAAGCCGGAGCTGCATGTTCCTCAGTGTATTTTCCACACATTTTGTAACGATCCAATCCGGCCCTTACCAGAGAGGATCCGTAAACTAGATCGTGCGGCCTACTAAAGATCCGTCAACCCGGCCCCTATCAGAGATGATCCGCGAACTGTACTCATGATCTTTTCCCCCAGCTAAGATGCCTCATGGTACTTAAGTTTGAAGGTTTTTGGTTCGATCTAGGGAGGGTGTGAAATTCCCCACAAAGGGAGGAAATATCATGAGTACAGTTTGCGGATCCTCTCTTGTAGGGGTTGGGCTGGCTGACTTTTGGTAGGTTGCACGATCTGGTTCACAGATCCTCTTTGATAGGGGTCGGATCGGGTCGTTAGATAAAATGGCACCCTTTTATGTAAGGACATGTGAGCTATAGCTCAAGTAGTATCATCTTACATGTCACATGGTATTTAAGCCTTGAAGTCCTGGGTTTAAGTTGAGGAGGGTATGAAATTTCCCACTATAGGAGAAAAGATCATGAGTACAGTTCGCGGATCCTCTCTGGTAGGGGCCGGGCTGGCAGACCTTTGGTAGATCGCACGATCTGGTTCGCGAATCTTCTCTTGTAGGGGTCGGACCAGGTCGTTACACATTTCAAGTGTAGGCGATCGCATTTTCACTGCATCCGAATGCATTTTCACTGCATGCGACAAGGTTGGCTGTTGTCGAGTGTGTTTTGCACCTATTTTAAGTACGGACGACCGCAAAGATTTGAATTATTAATGAATGATAATTTAAGTTTTGTTTTGTTAACGAATGATAGTTTAAGTTTTGTTTTGTTAACGAACGATAGTTTAAGGTTTGTTTTTGTTAAAAAAATAGCTTAAGAAAATTTGTTAATGACCCTATAATTTATTATTTTTATTTATAATTATTCTATTATCTAAATAATGATTATTGAGATTTAATAATGATTATTATTTAAACTAGCATTGACAATTTAAAAATGTATAATAACAGCGTACTTACCCTTGTTTTAATTTTCAAATATTTTATGTAAATCAATTCTTAGTCACAAATTTTAGATTAGGGTTTCTACAAGTCATTGCCTAGTTTTAAGTTTAGATTATGATTGAGTAGGTAAAACGTTTACTATTTTCTTTGAGTAATTCATAACGGATTTTTCTCTCTCAAAATTTAATAGTTTGTTGACTAGTTCGTTGGGTTTGATTGGAATCAGTTGAACTTGATTGAATAGTGATTTTTAATTTGGACAAGTTCCAATTTTATAAAAATCAAACTGAGTAGAATCGAAATTTTTCTATTTCAATTTTGCAAAATCAATCGAAACAGACCCGAATTGAACTTAAAGTTTATAGAAATTAAATGACATAAAATATGGAGATCACCGGAACTTAATCGATTTTAAGGCAAAATCCATCTTTGGTGTCAATTTCTTCCATGTTTGTGACATTACAATGTGTTACAAGGTCATATTTTGAATTTATGATATGATATTCAATGCAATAATATTTCATATAAATGTATCCATTCCATCATAGACTTTGTGCATATGTGTTTGCATATCTTAAATTCTATCTTAATACAACTATAATTTCCAAGCAAGGCCATCTCTTGTGGGTCTCGTGCCTCGGAAAACTCCTTTGTTTTTTTTTAAATAAATTTGAATAGTATTATTACTCGTCATCTAGGACAAGTAATATCTAATATTAAATGAATTAGAAAATATATATTGTATTTAAAGTGTTATTTAATACTATTTATAATTTATATTGTAAAATTAGAGAATAAATGCATCGTTACTCATATCTAATATTAAATGAAGGTTTATGGAATTATTTACGACAAGTAGATAATACTTCTAAAACCCCTATTTATATAAGATAGTTTAGTCGATATATTTTGTTGGAAATGTCAGTAAAAACTAAAAATAAATATTATTAACTGCGAATACTTTGATTGACTAATGTTAAGTTTACCTTCTTATATTCTCCTCTAAAAATACTGGCTGACGTGTAATAAATTAACTATTTATAATTTATTACATTAATTGCATCAATTATTGATTGACACGTCAGCAAATATTTTAATATGGTAGAATAAGAGAGTAAACTTAAAGTTTAGGGTTTCAGGTTTAGCATTACTATGCTTTGATTACTTGAAAATAGATGTTATATTTATTCTCTCATGTTATAACTTTAATTTTGTCTAGTGATATATCGTTTAGTGATTGTTGCAGTTAATGTGTAATTCAAATAATTTATAATTATATTAATTATTACATTAATTAATGATTTGCACGCAGTAAACACAGATAAAATTATACGATAAATCTAGTATTACAATTAGCAAAACTAATTTATTGTTTTCACTAATTACTAGAAATCAAATATATATATATTATGATAAAATTTAGCATTCTATTAGAAGGGATGTATTATTTTTTAATTAGTTTAAAATTAATTTATTATTATAAATTATAATTACATTTCTAACAATTAATTAACTGCAAATAAAATTAATTTGTAGTAATATTTATAGAAACCATTGTTTTCGTGCCGCTAAAGAGAGGTTATTTTCGATTGCAGTCTATCTTGTTCTAACTCTGACCTTATCCTATTGATTTTTGCCCATGAGGGTCTAACTCTATTTAATTGCAAAAGCATAAAGCGTTGATTATGTCTTCAATTGGACATTTGGGACAACAAGGAAAAGTCCACTTCATTTTTTGTCTGTTTCCCTAGAGAGAGAAAGAGAGGGTAAGAGAGAGAAAGAGCTAATTATCAGGCAATAATTATAATAATCATTAATCACAATCTAAGTGATGCTAATGACTTTTGAATTGGTCAATTGCTACCCTCATCAAATTAGAGCTCAACTCATCTTACCCGTTGAATGACTTTCATTAATTTACATTTTTCTTATCATTTTAGAATTAGGGTAAAAAATTTCGAGTCGGATATGATTAAAAATTAATTTTTTTTAAGGATAACGTTAAATTTACTTGGCAATTTTACACTATAACTTGCTGCGTATATGTTATTTATTGTTTTATTTAGTTAGAATTGTTCATAATTACTGTATTAATGATTTTAACGACGCATCATAATTTAAAAAATTGACCACTATTATTACCAGGGTTTTTTTTTTTTTTTTTTTTTTGTGATAACAACGTAGTAGTCAATAATGATCAGAGTAGACTTTAGACACTATAAATGTTATAATGTGTAAGTGGGTGGTTCTTATCCAATGATTCAAAATGATTTCCATGAAAGATAGTCTTGTGATAATGAACTTTAGAATGGGATCCAACTCCCCAACATAACCACTAAAGAGAAGCAATATTAGATTAGACCACTCAATTTTATGTCACAATAGGAACTCCCACTATGATGGGGGAGTTGCCCAATGTTGTTCTTTAAAAGTAATGATTTCTCGTGGCTAAATTATTTTTGTAATTATAATTAAAAATAATGCTACATATATTCTATTATTATACGACATGTCAAATAATTATTAATAGTTAATATATTACATTAATTGCACTAAACATTATTTGACATGCCAACTAATAACATTACGTTTTTAATTAATAATCTTTAAATAGTAAAATTTTGTGTTAGCTTATAATATTTTTAAGAATATAATTTTATTTAATTGTCATAAAATAAAAAATAAGTACAAAAATTAACTCATTTAAAGAGATAAATATCAAATATCTGAAATTTATTTTGATATATTATATGGATGATCAGATCTGCAAGGACCAAAATGATTTTATTCGTGGATATTCAGTCTAATCTAGTATACGGAGCACACAAATATTATTTTTCCACAGGCAATTCAAAAAATTACTTTATTTATTAAAGATAAGATAAGTTATAAGTAGGAAAATAATGAAAGTTACTTGCTTTTTAAGGTTACACTTACCAAATAGCTACAATATCAATTTACCAATTACTTCTTCAGAATTTCTTTCCATGTAAACTAGGAATTAGTATAATTCCATCCCTTAAAGGATTAACAGCTGGGTTATGTTCTTTGGATTGTGTTGATATTTAATTATTGGGTAAGATTAGAATAACTCTTTAAACTACAGAGAAAGAGCGACAAGTTGACTTTTAAACTAATTTTCGTTAACAAATTAGTCATTCTCATTTATTTTTCCATTAAATGGAGAGTGGTTATCTGGAAATAAGAGCTGGCGTTCGCCCAAGTTACCTACTCGTTCCTAAAGTTCGTTCGCTTCAATGAATTTTTCGAACAACAATCCAATTTCGGGCGTCGACCTTAAACCTTGAAAGCTTCCTCTTGATACATTTTTTCTACTATTCTATTTTCTAGAGTCGACCTTGAATCTCAAATGTCTGCTCCAGTTTCCACCCTCAATTTTAATGAAAATTAAATAAGAATGACGAATTTGTTAACGAATAATAATTTCTGGATTAATTTATTAATAAAATTAATATTAGTTCGCTAACAAAATTAGTTTAATGGTCAGTTTGTTATTTCGATGTTTTAATTTTTAAACTTAAAATTAAGGGTTTTTAATAAGAACTTCATCGAGGGTACGTTTGACAAATCATCTACGTTTCGATAATTATTTAAATACATTCGCTATACGTATCTTTGAATTTTATACTGCAATTAGACGTATCGATTATTTATTATAAAGTAATTATGTACAAATTAGGTATAGTGGTCATAAAATTAAATGTGAGGGACAAAACAGGAAAAATAAAGTAGGAAGTCTATCACCATCAAATGGTAGAACCGATCGAAGGCAGTTATAAAGCGAGACACAATACCGGACTTTTTCTTCTCGCTAACACTCCTTTCGATATCCAGCAACAGTAGCACCTCGTGGAGTCTCAATTCTAAGAATCGGGAACTGACTGTAATTCTTGCCGGCGTATCCAGTAGATTTGTTCGGAGTCGGGGTTTTTTTTCCCGGTAAATGAGGTGCAGAAGGCACCCTGCTGACTCCAGCAGCAGCGTTGGCGTCTGCGCTTCTTGTCTGCGAGAACGACTGTTTACTCTCATCGTTGCCCAAGCTCAGGCGCATCAGGTTGCACGGGTTCAATCTTGTGAAGATGACGTTGTGAGGAAATCTGACTCTCATCAGCCGCGCCTCATCTTCCCTCGCTCCGTATCTCCGTACGTGTCTCGCCGGAAATCTAATGATTCTGCGTGGAGCGATCACAATTGTGGAGATCGTAATCATCCTAGTCATCAACTATTCTACAGCACTCCTCAGGTGGGACCTACTTATAACGGCGGTAGAACAGCGGCGACCTTCGTAACTGCTGGTAGGAAGCAGAAGAACAAGTTTTCTCTGTGGTCCTTTCTGTTTAGGTCTCGATCTGATAAATTGGCATCGGATCCTAGGAGTCGTTCTGAGAATTCTTGCGAGCCGTCCTCTTCCTCTCCATCTTCAAATTGGTTATCGTCGATCTTATCCGCTCGTCGGAAGAAGCCATCTAGTCGTCTATCGAGACATGATCGTGGAATGTCCCCTGCACGAGCAACCAACGCGGCGGAGGATTGTGACGAAGGTGATAGATCTCCGGCCGGGAGCGGATATTCGTCGGAATCCCCTAAGAAGTGGAGAAGATCGCCTGCGGTGGCGCCGGGATCGGCCAAGCGAGGGAGGAAGGGACAAAACCGTAATACCCCAGGATTAACATTTTGCTTGAGTCCACTCGTTAGAGCCAGTCCAAGCCGACACTGGAATCAGAAGGTGCCAGAAATGTCATTTGCTAGCGATGTTAGGGTTCAGGCGAAGCCAAATCTCTCGACGGCCGCTTCCTCTTGCGCGAATCGTTCGAGAAAACTTGCGGATTTGGGGAGAACACCCAACCGTTGAGATCGCCCACCGTCGCCAATTGACGACCAAACTTCCATAAGTACGGTTTTGCCCCTAATCTTTTTTCATTTTTACATATTGATTTTGCCATTGATTCTGCTGGTATTTTGCGTGGAAAAAAGATCTAAGTCAATAATTTAAAAAAAAAAAATCGAGAATTCCCTTCTCTTTTCTTATAACGATCTACACAATCACAAGGAAATAGTTATTTTCTTCGAATGTAAACTTGAGAATCTGAAACAACATTTGAAAATTTCAATAGAATTGATGAATACTAGCCTCGAAAGTTACTGTCTTAAATTTGAACTTCATATCCTCTTAAATTAATGGGAAATTTCTTAAGCTTTGAGTAGGAAGTTTCCATTAAGGCATCCAATTATCATTGGAGAAATTAAAGTGGGTGGGTGAAAAGAAATGAAATCATCCATTTGGGTGGTTGACCAGTTGATCGAGTGGAGGTGGTGGGTCCACGTGTAAGATTGTGAATGAGGTGGCAGCATACCCATTTGTGGTGGGGTCCTCCTATCTATTAAACGGCGGTAATAATATTGCCATTTGGGGCTGATAAACAGTTTTGGGAGTAGGGGTCGAACCAAATCGGAATCAAATCAAACCAGAGATTTCGGTTCGGTTCTGCTTTGAATGCTAAAACTAGCCCGAGCCACCGTGGACAGGCCAACTCCGTCCAGTTGGCTTTATTTGTTTGTCCCCATTTGCTTGTGTTGTTCGAGAGGGGAGTCTTACGAGGATTTAATGCCACACAGACTTGAATAGTGTTGAGAGTGATATATCAGAAGTGTAGTGAAGGTCATTTACTCACTGGCGTGGGTCCCATTAGTGGTGGGACTACTTCTAGTATGTGGGATGGGACCTACAGAAAAGGATGGATGGACGGACGGACGAGAAGAAGGTTTGTCGTGTGAGATGTGATGTAGCCAAAAGGAGTGGAGTGGAGGGCATGTAATCTGTAGTCGATTTGATGAGCTGTGGTTTTTTCTAGGCCCACAGAATTTAGACTGGTTTGATCGACAAAGCATGTAACATCGGGATTTTGATAATTCTAACGGTTTAATTCTACGCAGTGATCTTAGTTCTTAATTAATAAAATAATTAAAATTAATTACTACTAGTTGAAATTGAGACATTAATTTGTACCAATTAAGATTGAAGATTTGATTCTTTTCTTTTCTATTTCTACTTCTTCCTGAGTCTCTTTCATGGGTTGTTGCCTTGTGGAATTGAAAGACTTGGTTACCATTACCGGTCAAGAGTCATTTATTCTTCCCGTTGTGGGGTCCACATTGCTATTTAGGGTTTCAATTCTACCACGCCTTTAAGTGAACTCCAATCCTGGGAAATTCGTTGGCGTTACCAGGGATGGAAAATTGCAAAATTGATGTTAAATGTTAAACTATATTACTCTTTAGTCTTTAATAGTAAATTCAGTCTTTTTAAGCTGGCATTGCAAGAAGAATCCATCCGGAAAATTGGTACTCACAATCACAATTTGTTAATGATACAATCTCATTTTGATCCGGCATCCAAATTAACTAAGTATGATAAATTATAAATAGTTAAAAATAATAAATTTAGTTTATCGTTCAATGTTCAGATTACAAAACAAATCTAACATTACTCTTTTATATTTGAATCACATTGTTAATTCCAATCTTATTACATTTTACCATTCGACTATATTAAAACAAACAGAAATCGATTCCAAATGATAATTTTTAGATGTTTAGACTATTCATGCAAAATATGTAATAGTTTTAATCATTCCATATAAGTTCATATTAGTTGATAAAACCTTGCCAAAACAATCAAGATTAAAGAAAAGCGTGAAATGCAAACATAGCAGTGCACTAAACTCAGGCAGATTCAGCATTCAATGCTTTTTTATCCGCTTAGACGAACCTATCTGGCCTCAACGAACTCCATTATTAAATAACCTGTGGGTAAGTGTAACGGGCGAGTTACAACTAGACTCGGCCATTAAAAACTGAGTAGTTAGAATTCAATTAATTCAAGGCTACGCCATTTACGTGGCCTTCAAGTCAATATAGCTCGCACTTATAATGATTGGTCCAATCTACAACGTTCTACGCCCACAGAACAAATTCAAGAAAAATATCACAACTTATAACCTGAACAGATCTTCAAGTGCAAATTACTTTCTATCAACGGTTATGAATCTGACCACGTGTGGGGATATGGCTATAAAAAATAGAGTATTCGTCAAAATAAAAACTCCGTAATAGTTTTCTTGATCTCAGCATAAATAATGCTAGTATTAAGGAACCAAACTTTACTAGTCCATAGCAGACTTGAATTCTCACAACGTTAAAGTTCAATGACTCCGCTGATAAGTTTTTTCTACCCCTCATATCCAAAATTTGACGAAATTTCAGTTCAGTAGAGTTCAAAATAATAAATACTGCCATTTAGGAAAGGAAAAAAACAAAACAGAGAGAAGACAAGCTGGAGATCTTCGAAATTATCGAAACACAAAGCCCAATGCTACAAAAGAAGGGGAGGAAAAAAGAAATGGACTTTACAGGAAATTGAAAGGAGGTGAAATACATATCTGGAAACAGGGAGCTTTTGGACTTTATATCAAAATTTGTTGTATTCAGCAGGCACATCCTCCAGATTGTGATTGGGATTGAGAGGTAGCAGCACTGCTAGATTTAAGATTGACGTCAACCATGTCTTCTTGCTTTGTGGAAGAGAGTGTTTCCATTCCTGGCAAGGCTGCCGCAATCTTCCGAAACAGTGCCTGCCAACGATAAGAAAACTCCAAAATGCTGAGAGATGTTGACATAGAAGGGCAAAAAAAAAAAACCTAACACATGGGCCTACCCCTAGAAGAATAGGTAATGTAAAGAAGTCAGGAAATGACGCCAAGACTTCAATCCATACAAGTTTGTATAACACTTGATTTCATGAAAATTTACAATTCTAAACTTGAATCATAAACCTACCTTTATATTGAAACCAGCTTTGGCACTTGTCTCAATAAACATTACATTTAGTTCTCGAGCTTTTGCTTCTCCTTCTTCTATCGAAACTTGTCTGTCCATTTATCGTCACATCAAGAGAGGAAATGACCAAAAATTTACAGCAGAAACTAACACAAAGAGTCAATCTAATAACATATAAGTATGGTAAAGTTACACGGCAAGAATCCACCTAACAATGTAAATAAAAAAGATGACTATGATTGAATCGTTTATGTAATACTGAAGTGTCAATATTAAATTATATATAAAACATCCAAAACATTACATCTTTCACTACTTTAAATTTCCTTTTTCTTTCACACTTTCAGAAGGATAAGATGAGGTAACCAATGCAGTTCACTATTCATACTGAGAAGTCTTGGTTCTTTTCAGCTTTAAGATTTATGTGCATTTTTCAAGATAATCATTACAGAAGATAAAGTTCCATTCCGGTGAATGAAACAGACAATAATTGCCTGACACATGAACAGTACCAAGTGTCTCATTACCTTTTCTCCACTAGATCTGTTTTGTTTCCCACAAGAACAATAATCACATCACTGCCTCTTTCAGTTCGAACCTCTTCAATCCACTTGGAAGTATTCAAGAATGACTGTCTACCTGCACCATTGGGATAAAACAAGTGTTGGAAGATAAAATCAAGAACATGGTTGACAGACACTCTAGAAAATCTTAAAAGTTTAGATTACATAAATATATCAATATTTAAGAACAACAGTTATGGGTGAAAGGAACCAGACTAAACCAACCAAACTGGCCCAAACAAAGAATTTTTCCAATCAGGCAAGATTTTGGATGCAGCAAAAAATACTTTGGTACTATTTTTACAGAATCATAATTTTAGAATTGATCTCAGTTTGACGAATATATAAACACCGAAAACCCTGGACTATATCCTACTAATCATTGAACCATTTCATAACCATGTCTTTGCATACTTTTAACCCGAATGGAGGCCAAAGAGAAAACAAGAGCCAACACCAAACTAGAAATGAACCAGGTTTTTTGTTTGGTTTTATTCGGTTCCTGGAAAATTTCAGTTCAGTATCGGTCCAAAACAAAGCAAAGTTTATATGGTTGGTTTGGTTCATTTTGCCTCTGAAACAGAACTAAACTGGCCCAATTACACCCATATTGGCAATTATGTCACACTATCAAAGAACAAAGGAAACATTTCTTTGTAAAAGACAAGTGGCAATAAAAATAAATGGAAGAACAGTTTGTAACTTTGGAAGGAAAAAAAACGAAAGGCAACATACTTGCCACATCATAAACGATAACAGCCACAGAAGAATCCCTGATATAGCTTGGGATCAGACTTCTGAACCTTTCTTGCCCTGCAGTGTCCCTAAAACAGATTATAAAATAAAAATTTCAAACTTTGTTTATGATGTTGATAGTTGTATGCTCCAAATCATCATAAAAATAAAAGTCTTATCAAATCATAGACATTGACAAAGAAAGCAAATACTATAGAAATTGGTATGAAAAAATGATGAGTTAACAAACATCATAAGAATGAAAATTTTATCAAATCATAGACATTGACAAAGAAAGAAAATATTATAGAAATTGGCCTGAAAAAATGACGAGTTAACATTTCTTAAAAGAGGCATTTGCATTAAAATATCCCTGATCACGTTTATCCTTCGACCAACATGGCTCTTGAATCATAAGAGACAATTGCATGTGGATGTGTGCATGAGTCTGGACATGAGTAAATGTCATGCAAGAGTAACTCACAACTGAAAAAATTAGCACAAAGCCTAATCGCCTATATACGAAACCCACCCTATATCGACTCGACTGAAATTAATTGAATTTTTCTACGTTCTAGCAAAACAGTACCACTATGATCTCAACTCATATTTCCAACAAAATTTACTGGTTTACCTTTGAAAACAAACATTGTCCCATGGAAATTTCAGTGACATATTTTCTTCTTAACAAAACTTGACAACAAGTCAACATAAATGTACATAAAAATCTGCAATTTATGTTGATGGCCAGTAGTTAATGAAGTTGAAAGTTTTCAATTATTTTACTGTCTCTTATTTGCAATTTTCAATTGATTGTATTTCAAAATTTGAGGTCGTGAGAAAATGTTTTTGAGTACTGAAACCGGAGGTAAGCATATTGCTTAATTTGTGCTTGATTTGGTATACAGAGGCTTCAAATTAAAGATGATTTAATTTTTTTTGAAAAATAAAACATTGAGACACTAATTCAGCAGAAGAGAAAAAGTATTTAAGTATTTTGACAAAAGATGAAGATTTCATACTAATCAAGAAATATTGCCGTGCACATTATGAGGTGTTGCATCAGGTTTTTCCAAGAAATATTTGAAGATATTTATTTTTACACACGCTCAGCAAAACAAAGACTAAAATAATGTGATGAGGAAATAGGTATCAACATGTAATTTTTAAGTATGATTAAGTGGCAACATATATAACAGGAGGTTAGCCATGTGAACTGCATTTTACAGACGCTAAGTGGAAAATAACAAAGTGAAAACTAAGAATGAAAAGAACAGTTTTAGATTGATAAGCTGATAATCCGACGAACTATTCCTTGTATACATTATTGATAGTCATGATTCCAAATATCGAATAGATAAACGGTTCTGACAATTTTTAAAATCACAAAGATGCGTGACTCTCTTTTTCTAACGAACAACATGAACAAGAACTGCGAAGACACAAGAACCTTTTGCCATTATTGATGTCTACACTACCAAGAAATGATATCTCACCAAAGCTGCAGCCGAATTGTTCTATCCTCGAGATACATCGTCTTTGAAAGGAAATCAATGCCAATAGTCGCCTGAATATAACATCATGGTATAAAACTCTCGGTGCAGATACAGAAGAATTCAACAGAAAATGAAAACGAAAGATATATCCAATTTCAGTCAAAACCAGATCAGATCCAAACAAAAAATTCCGAGACAGATCTCGATCAAACGTATGAAATGATACCAAAATTCCGAAATACCTGATAGGTGTTATCAAATTTGTCGTACATGAAGCGAGTGATGATACTAGTTTTACCAACAGACTGATCTCCCAAGAACACGAGCTTATACTTGGCAAGAGCTGAAACCGGCGCCATAGCTAGAGTCTATTATCTCAGATCTCGTAAGGATCGGATTATCCGCGGGAGCTCCAGATCTCGGAGCCTAGACTCGCCTTCTTCCCTTACCCAATTGGTTTACGTTCTGCTCGCTATTTATGTTCTGCACGGGTGGTGGGGACGGGGGAGAGTCTTTTGCGCGTCAAACGTGTTTTTTGAAGAAACTATTAAACGAACTTACAACCTGTCGCTTTGTATCAAACAAATACTTATTCGCTGACGACACGTAGTAAAACCAGACCGAAGCGAACCGTCTACGTCCTCAGCTTAGCTGCAGTTAAAGTCCTCATCTCGAACGGAGCCAAAGCTCAAGTATCAGTCTTGGTGGGTGCTTCTGTACGGTTCTTTTCATCGCGCTGTGACGATCACCTTAGCCAGAATGAGGTAGTTGAGAGAGTGCTATCCGTCTTCTAGAGTTTTACCAAAGTTGATTCTTCGAAGGTTATTCAATTTATTCTCGTCTCTGATTTTTCTCGTTCTCGTTTCGTTCATCATCGGATGACTATTTTTTTAGAATGTTCATTGAGGTTTTGCTTGTCTAGACAATGTGGGAGTGTTTCTGAGTAGAATTAGCTTCTCTTTAAGTGACGTTATGTGCTATGGAGATCTGCTGAAGCTCCATAAATGGACCTTTTCACAATCTCAGCCTGTTGTGTTTGGTTCCTTTTGAATTGGGGAAATGCAGGAACAATACTTTACAAAGTAAATGACATGTTATTTAGCTAATGCTGCTGTAGTGCGATGATTGGCATCACCCAATTTGGAGATTCTAAAATAAAGGGCTTCAAATTTGGGAAAATTGTTTGTTGCAAGAGCAGCTTGTTTTGATTATAAGGATGTGGCCGATGGTTCATTTTGATCCTTGTTTCCTAATAGATATTTGTAGAATGACCATTCAATATTTGCATGAGCGAATATTAAATAGATGTTGGTGTTATTAACGTTATGGATTTAAAGATACACATAGTATTCTTGAAGTAATCATTTCTTTACCCTGTCTACAAAAGAAGGATGTCTAAAATTGACGGTAACTGTTTGGTTTTCGCTGTCATTTGGTGATCGAAAATCTTCTCGATGAGTTGGTATTTATGATGGTCTCATGGAAGTTTATAGTCCAACTTCTTTTTTTGGCAAATGTTTTTTATTTTCTAAGCTTTCAAAGTCATAGATTTTGGCTTAGATCTTCTACTGTATAGATGGTCACAGGTGATTTTAAGAACATCTTGCTGTGACTAAATTGATGATACTTGTTGGTTTTGCTATGTTTTGGAGTGGGTCAAGTGATAAATTGAACCTTTGTATTCTGCTTTAAACCTTGGTGTTTATAATTTCTACTTCCTTATTTTTTTTATTGTTTTTATTGAAACTATTGTGTATCTCCTTCGGACTAATGTTGAATGATCTAGGTGACTCATGAGGTACATTTCCAAAATGACTTTGGGCTTGGATAGCTTAGAAAATGTGGAGATTGTGATGGCTTTGGAAGAAGAATTCAAACTGGAGAGTCCCCACAAAGAAGCCGGTAAGATTAATTCATGTAACTTACCAATTGAGTACATCTATAACCCTCTAATGGCTGGCTGATTTAATTAAACACGTTTTACTGAATTAAAATTCTTAAAAATGATGGTCTCTTATGAACCTTGTTGTTTTAGTTTTTTAGGTGTTTGTACAGCACGATGTAGTGGGAAATAATTTGCATCTGTACAAAAAAATACATTTTCCATAAAGGAATTTGTTAGATTCTAATGGTTTAAAAATATATTGGGAAGCTTATTGTGTTGGATGTGTAAAGTTTTGGTCATTGCTTGTCTAATTACAACAAATCGACAGGAATCTAGATTAATTCTTAAAATTACTCTATCCAACTTACTAACTTTCCTTAATAACCTTCCAACAAATGTAAATGGTAATGGTGACCTATCACAAATTCACAGAAGCATGCTTGAGTATAGAGATTGACTGCCTGCTTAGTTTGATAGAATACTTAAGGATTCATATTAAGGATTGAAAGTGCTATAGCAGTTAATTGAAATACAAAGTTATTCCTATTTCCCAATGGGGAAACTGCACCTTTTTTTTCCTGGAACCCATCTTCACAGGTTGAAGAAGCATCCATCACTGAGCTCAACTTGACATTAGCACTTGCATATTTCTTTGACTTGTACTCTTGGTAGGATTCTTCGAGCGTAGGGATGGCATCAGTGTAAAGCTCTAGGCAATCTTTCAAACGTGTGATTGCATATGAGTCTAATGATTTGTTCTTCAAGAGCTCTTTGATGTAATTTCTTGTGAAAGTCACGTTCTTTTGTATCAACTGCAAGGAAATAGCGCCGAGCTTGTAAAGATCGGCCGAGTCACTCTTTTGGGCAGATTGAAGAGACGTCATGCAGAAGTTGTAGTCGATATTGGTATCTCTCTCTGCAGATATTTTGCAAGTTTCTTTAATGATGTTTCCATTGCAGGTGATTTTAGGGAAGTTCAGGGAGAAAAAGATGGCGAGGAGAGGAAGGACGAAGCAGAAGAAAGCGAACTTCATTTTCTTCAACAAAGAAATTGATCTCTGACGAATGATTCAATCAGGTAAAGATGACTTTATAGAGCATTAGAGTTCTGTTGAAGAAGTTGGCATTTCTTGTAGAAGACTGAGATTCCATCAAAGATGTGTTCTAACAGAAAAGGGATGGGAATTGCATCATCAAATGATGGGAAGAGAAGAATGCAAAACTAACATTATTCTCTTTCAAGCAATTGTGATACTTACTGAGAGTTTTAGTTATAAAATGGGTGTTGTGCCCCATAGGCCCATTACACGATCTCAGGCCCGAATCCATAACTTAACTAACACACTTGTCTCCTTTGCAGGTTATGGATCGTGTGAAGACTTGGAGGACGCCGTGGCCGACTTGAAGTGGGAGACTAAACCTAGAGACGTTGACCAACCGAAGCACCTCCTCATGTGGAAGGACTAGCGAGGCGGCCTAATGCTCATATGGGAATTTGTCTTCCCGAGCTATGATGTTTGTACTTTTTTATTTAAGACTTATTGGCAAACGTTGGCATTTTTGTTAATCTTATTATATGCATGCATGATTAGGCATTTTAGGATTAGATGAATGTTAGGCTTATTTGGTGGCTTAGCTTATGGTTTGACCCAATTGACGTTGAAGACATGGTTTGCCCAAATAAAGGCCCAGGCTCAACCCACTCAAAACCCTAGCCCACCATTAGAACTATATATTCATGGCATTGGTGATTGTAATTTTTGGTTGATTTTTATGAGCATCCGCAGATTTGTCTTCTCTCGATAGAAGAAGCTTGGAGCGAGGAGCTACCAAGGTAAGCTCGGTTGACAACGACCGAGGGGTTGCGCCCCTGAAAACCGATCTTCAAGCTTGGTAGCTTGTAAGAACAGATTTGTCATCTTCTTCTCCTTTCTTTTGAGATCGGAAAACGGCAAGAAGTGGCCTAACCGATTCCTTGAATCGAGTTGTCTTCTTGGGAAGAAAACTCTTGCCAAAACGCTTCAAATAGCGATTATTGGCCGATTCTCGGAAACATTTGATATTTCATTTTCGTTTCAATCCGAGCACGTTTAATATTTGTTTACATTTATTTTATTGGATCTGTTGGATTTGTGTTTCAAGGAAGCTAACGATCTTCTTTTCGAGCTTAGAGTTGTCTTTGCAGGTTGAAGCTTAACATTGGGCTAACTGTCTCCTCGACTTCGTCGTGATCGGAGCCGAGCTCTGTTTCTCCTTTAAGTAGTTGTGATATCGAGAGTTTAGTCCTAAAACAAGCTCTAGTGGTGCGATACAGAACCAAGTTGTACCGAGCTCGTCTTGAGACTTGTTATTTATTCGTTGATATGAGTCATATATTATTTTAATTCATTAAATTGTAAAATTATTCATGGGCAAAGGACATTACGTAGAAAACTAAGATTTGTAAGGTGTTTTTGCTTTGAAAAATGTAATCATTTGTTGTGGTTGGTGTCCAAACTGAAGTTGTACAACTAGAAAGGCTTTGATTGAATAAAGAGGCCTATTATTAAAGCATCCAAATTATCGTGGCTTCGAAGGAAACAAAGAACCTCGAACCTAAACTAAAGTTAAATTCAGATTGCAATTTGTCAAAATCTTGGCTTCAACGTATCATTCATAGTTCATTTATTAAATCAATAAGAATAACTGTGACCAAAGTACAAACGATGATTTTACAGATTATGTTGAAGCATATTTATAATGGAGAGGGAAATGGCAGCAAGCTGGAAGGTGTTGTTGTTTCTGTGAGTCAATGGAGAAACCACGCCTTTTTTCTCTGCAAAACCATCTTCACAGGTTGAAGAAGCATCCATTACTGAGTTTACTTGAACCCCAGCATCCTCGTAATGCTTAGCTTTGTAGTCTCTTTTGGCGTCTTTAAGAGCAGGAACAGCGTCGGAATAAAGCTCCAAACAATCTTTTAAGCAAGTTTTCAAGAAAGGGCCCAGAGATTTTTTCTTCAGGAGCTTCTTTATGTGCCGCCTTGTGCCGGTGACATTGTGCCGGATTAGGCCGATGGAGTTCAGGCCGAGCTTCCGGAGATTGGCTGCCGTTCGGCTGTGGTTGGCTGCTTGGAGAGATGTGGTGCAGAAGTTGTAGCTTATGTTTGGATCCTTGGCTGCAATTTTTTTGCAGGTGTCTTCAACGAGACTGGTGGCCGATGGGTAGGACTTGAAGGTTGTCGAGATTAGTGTAAGGAAGAGAGGAAGTGAGATGAGAGAGAAGGCTGGCCTCTTGATCATTTTCTTGTTGTGGCGATGAGAGAGAGAGAGAGAGAGAGAGATTATTTGAAGAGATTTTAAATGGCCAAAAACCATGTAAGAATAAATAGATACTGAATAGACAACGTGGGACTACTATCTTAAAAGTAAAGAATTGTAAGCTTAATGGTAATAGACACGTTATAGGATGCTCAAGTGATACGAAATTAAGAACTATTTGAAACCCACCTGTAAAATATCACGTCGTTTTTAATTTGATGGCAATTCCAACGGAGTGTCATAACGTTCTTCGCTTCTCCACCTTCAACTGACACTTGCGTTGATCAACCATATTCAACGTAAAAACTCTATGGAAAAGATAAATCATAGACCAAAATAAATCCTCTTCGAGAAACTAATCAAATAGAGCAAATTTCGTCATCTACGAACAATAAGAAATTGGAACGAACGAACTAGTTAAGATTTACAAGAAAACAACCCCGACCCATCTTATGAATAGCTGTGGAAAGGGGTGTGGCTAGCATAATAGAGACCTTGGGAGCCATCTTATGAACAACGAAATTAACGTCGTGTTTCATGATCGAGGGCAACTTGTTCTGAATATTTGAAAGATTACATAGTGAATTAATTTGAAAAAATTTAATTTTTATAATATTTTCAGTCACTTGTGCGTCCAATAAGGATTAAATTTCTTGATCAACCCACTAATTTTTTTGGCCAATAATTCATTGCATATAACTATTTACGTCTTTAGCAAAATAATTAAACACCAAGTATTACGTTAATCTAGGAAGCCTATTACGTGTCATGCCTAGCCTAGACTAAAAAATATGGTAAAACCTATACATAAGGTCAAGTCTCGGCCATTTTCAAACTATAACATCAACCATCTAGTAGTCGAGAAGGCAATATCGACATTTCCGCTACAAAATATAGAGAGCAGCCAAACAAGGTTGATGATTGACAGAATTAGAGGGGTAGAACTCATTTTAAAAACTAGCTCAATGATTGAGAGAATTTCTTCATATTATATACTAGATCTTTGCTTTCTTCTCTGTCGATGTGAGATATTCAACATCCGCCCACATGTTTAGGGTGATAGGTTTTTCCTCCACGTCTAGCGTGTTATATTGTGTGGGGTCCTCACATCGTACAGAGTTTTTGACTCTGATACCTTGACAGAATGAAAGAGGTAAAATTCATTCTACAAGTTAGTTCAAAAATTGAAAGAATCCCCTCATATTATATACTGAACCTTTGTTTTCTTCTCTGTCGATGTGAGATATTCAACAATGATACCTGTGTTTGCTATGGATGCAATGCACAACAAACATGAGGAAAATTGAGCCGTGAAAAGCTCCGAAGAATACAAGAAATTGAGGAATTCACTTATTTGCGCACAAAATATGGGAAAGGCCGACAAGGCCCAAATCGTGGTCTCTTTGAATCCGACCAACATCTCACTTTCTTTTTCTTTCAACAAGCAAAGCATGGATTCCTAAAGAAACATCGCCCTCCCTCCCAATGGTACTTGCTTGGTCAACTAAATGCTAGAATGTGCACAAAACCCAATTTCATCTCTCTATGTTTTGGCATCGATGTATTTAATTTTTGTTCAATATAAACTTTATGCTGAGAAAGTCATCAAGCCACCCAAGAGAAAATCACCATTGAAGTGGGGCTGTTGTCATCTCAATAATCCATGTTTTACCAGAGAATTAAATACTTGCTTTCAGTGATTGCCAATGGAGAATTCTTCAGAGACAGCACAGGAAAATAAAAAAGAAGAAGAAACTAGACATGATACTTGAAGTTGAATTGAATCGTGAACAGAAAAATTAACAAAAATGGAGATCTCACAATCTGTTTCTATTCACAATGCGGATGAAGGTGAGGGAAAACCAATGTGTTAATCCCAATCCAGACTTTGCTGCCTCCACTCTGCTTTTTCATGAATTCATCAAGAGCTCCGATCTTAATGTGGGGAAGAGAGTGAGAGTGGAGCAAAAATATGGCGGAGTGAAGTGGTGCAAGCTGCAACACAAAAAATCAGTATAGAAATTGTTATTTTTTATAACTAATTATACCCCTGAAAACCATCTAAACAGCTCACTGATCTCCTCGCCGGCGCGTTGAGCCTCCACGTCCCAATCGCCGACGGTGGTGACCTCGCTCCGGTGACTGCTGCCGGTGAATAATCTGCCAGAGCTTCGAAATGAGAGAGCTCGCGATGAAAGAGAATTCGAGAGTCTGTCTACGTAATCCTTTAGCCTATTCCTCCCTGATGCGACTTCGGCAGCGAGATTTTCCTCACTAGGAACGAGCGGCGCCGGAGCTGCAACGTCCTCTTTCACGGAATTGCTTCTACTCTGTGAATGGTTGAAACTTACCTCAGATTCGTCCTCCACAATGTAGTCGAACGATCCTAACGAGTAGGATCTTCTCCCATCGCCCGAATCGGTAACCGCATTTCCGCGGCTAATGCTTCCAATCTCAAGCCGAAAACTGTCTCCAGAACGGCCTGCGGCGGCGGAAGAATCGATAGACGCCTTTAAGATATCCGATTCAGAAACGAAAATAGAAGAGCGGCAAAGCGGACACGTCTGGTTCGATTGGAGCCACGTATCAATGCAATGAGCGTGAAAAGCATGGCAACAGAGAGGAAGGAGTCGAAGCTGATCGTACGGCTCGAATTTAGACAAGCAAACAGCGCAGTCAGCCGCAGCAGCAGAAGGGCGGCGCGTGACGGAAGAGAAAGAGAAGAGCTGTAGAGAATCAATAGGCGAAGAAGCCTCCACAGGCGCGGGCTCAGCATGTGAGATCCTCCCGCTAGCAGCAGCAGCAGCAGAAGAAGAAGAAGCGACGTTGAGGTAACGGAGAAGGAGGCAGACGGAAACGGAAGCGAAAACAGTGATAGCAAGTATAAGAACGATGAAGAAAATGCTAGGGTTAACATCTTTAACAGAAGAAGAACGGCGAGGGGAGAGAGGTGGAGGCGTAGTCGGCGACTGTTCCGCCCAGAGCTTCCAACAACGGAGGCGGTGGCGCAGGAGACATCTGTGGAGAGCGTGTCGCGAGAGCGAGACAGAGTGGCGTGGAGAATAAGTATAAATGCAGCAGCCAGCACAGAGAGGGAAGACAGAGAAGATATAACGTGGGAGTCACGTGATATAATGACGGTAGATAAATGAAGAAGGCAGCGACGGTTGAGGTAACGGAGAAGGAGGCAGACGGAAACGGAAGCGAAAACAGTGATAGCAAGTATAAGAACGATGAAGAAAATGCTAGGGTTAACATCTTTAACAGAAGAAGAACGGCGAGGGAGAGAGGTGGAGGCGTAGTCGGCGACTGTTCCGCCCAGAGCTTCCAACAACGGAGGCGGTGGCGCAGGAGACATCTGTGGAGAGCGTGTCAGCGAGAGCGAGACAGAGTGGCGGGAGAATAAGTATAAATGCAGCAGCCAGCACAGAGAGGGAAGACAGAGAAGATATAACGTGGGAGTCACGTGATATGTAAATGCGGTGGCTCCTCCTCCCACGGTGCCAGGAGACTCTCCTCCTGCTGTGCCACCGCCGAAAATTGGCCGATGATTATTATTCAATAAACAAAACAGAGATTATTGTGTTCATGTGACACGATTGTTGTAATTAATTATACTAATTAATAATTGTAAAGATAAAGGCTGACTTTAAGAGAGAGAGAGAGAGAGAGAATTTAATTATTAATATTTATTGTTATACACAATAATAGATAATAAAAAAATCAGAGAAATTTGCAGAATTATTATCTTATAATTGCACATAACAGTCAACACAATATTTTATGAGCATAACTCCATCATTATCTTCTTCAACTCTATTAATCTCTCTCTGCACATTGCTTGGTTTACACTCTAGGCATGTTCTCAAGTGTGAGAGTGAAGAACCCTCTCACTCTTTCGGTCTTTCCCACCGAATTCATCACTTTTTTTTTTGTTTTTTAACTTTGCAAAATTGTTATATTTGCCTTTTAACAACGTAAACTTTTTATGTATTAAGTTGCTTGACATGGTGATTTGTTTGTATCAAAGATGGTAGTCTGGTTTCATCCAAATGATTGGATTTTTGTTAGGTTGGCTTAGAAAATTTATATTTAGAGGATGTGTAAGGACCCTCAGCCTTTTTTCTCGGCTGGGCTCGGAGCCCGCAGACCCACCGCCATCTGCCCGACCTAAACTCATGACCTTCTCATCTCTAAGATAAGAATTTTTATCTTCTTAGTGATTTGAACTTGGGTCTCCAGGATTTATAACCACAAGTTTTCCATCACTGATACCACTAGATGATACCCTGATCTTAAATTTTTATTGCACAGCCAAGTGTTATGATCAATCAAAATCATAACACGATCGCAACAACGAAAGAAAGCTGGACAAGTATAACAAAATCAAAAATCTAGGGGAATCTTAAAAAAATTAATAATATGATAAAAAAAGGCATATCTAAAGATACTATGTTAATTGTAACTGGTAATTGGGCCAGGCCCAATTAGCGAGCCCAATAATATGGGCCGAAGCCTTAGTAGAAAAGCAGTGTTGAAACCTGCAAGGCCTGATTCCTCCATTTTTTCAACTACCAAACAGGCAAGCATAATCGTAAGCCCTCTCTTTCTCTACATCCCTTTCCGACCTTGCGTGAGCCGAGCGACTCAACCGATTCAATCATGCTCCGTCGATTTACCAGTCTCACTACCCGGAGCATTACTAATGCCAGGGCTCGACCTTTCTCCACCGATGTACCTGCGTCTCCGACACTAGACTCGGCTTTTTCGGAGGCTTGGAAGAAGATCATCCCCAATATTGATCCTCCTAAGACGCCTCTCTCTTTCATGAAGCCTCGACCTCCAGTGCCTTCTTCTATTCCTACTAAGCTCACTGTCAACTTTGTACTCCCTTATGCTTCCGAGCTCTCCGCCAAAGAGGTCCGTCTTAGAATTATTCTTTGTGATTTCTTTCATGTTCTTAATTTTGATTGCAGTCACGCTCAATTTAGTATTCGTCTCTGCCAATTTGGTTCATTTAGTTGCTGAATTATGCACATTCTCCATTTCTGAGTCCTGTGATTTTCCCTCTCGGATTATAACATGGAAAAAATTGAGGGAGTTTTTTTAACCTGAATTAGTTTTTCCCATTTATATATGAGGCGATGTATGTGTTCAGCTTTTCTGTGCTATGACAATTAATCGGCAGTGCTCTATGAAACCAAAAATAAAAGTAAATTTGAGAATGACGTTCAATATTTGAGTGATCTTGCAATCAAATATTTCCTATCGACCGAATGGCTTACTTCTGACTTGATTGATAAATTCCATTCATATTAGTCTGTCTTATTCTCCATCTTTTTTTTTTCTGTTCGAATAAGATGATAGAATTTGTAATTTTAGGGAATTACAAGTGGGATAAGATTTCCTGTCAAAAAGGAAGAGTAATGAGAATCTAAGCTGTTCTAATGTTTTTCAAATAAGAAAAGACAATTTCCAAAATGTTTGGAAATATAAACGCTCATCCCTATAAATAAGGCAATTGCTCGAATTCAAAATCCAATCCATGAAAATTTATAGAATTTTGTCGTAGCCAAAAGACCCAAAGTGTGGCTAGAATCTCATTCCACCATAAAGTATCAACTTTCTTATCAGGCTTCCACCTCCCTAAAGCAAACATTTACCAAGATACAACACTACATTTACAATTTACTACTTTTCAAATTCTTGAAGAATTTTCGTGCTAACAATGCATATATGGTCACTTTTTTCTTGATTTCTTTTACCAAAAAGAGAAGAATTTAGTGAAGGTACAACTGGGGATACTTGTTTTAGATTCAATTGCTCATACAAAGCTTTCCAATTGTGAAAAACTTTATAGCCGCGAAATGATCATAACCCAAGAATGTAGAGTTTCAAGGCAAATATTAACTTTGGTCTCTACCATACAAGAAAGAAGTAGACAGTTTTTTATTGTAATAGAGTTGGATTGTACATGGTAACTGGGCGAACAAGGGTTTATTGCCAATCTACATATCTTCACGGAAGAAGAATCCATTCCTGATCTTATTTGCTATCTTAAATATGAAGTAGTCTTCAAATGATTGAAGAAAATGAAAAATATGTTTTAATGGATTGTGAAATGATACGAGGTGCTTCCTCCATAGAAAATCTCTATAGCCATCTACCAACATAATCTTATTTCTAAGTTGAAAGTCTTTAATGCCCACACCATCTTTGGATTTATCTTTGGATTTATGTCTCATCAGAAGGAAGCCTTTGAGTTTTGATCCTTTCATCCCTACCCTCCTATAAACATTCTGATGCGTTAGATTTGCCAAAAAAGGAGTTTGTTTGGAAAGACTTTATGAAAGAAGGAAAGTTATGTGTTAGTTAAGGGTGCTAAGGGTATCTTTGGGTTTTTTGTTTAAGTTAATTATTTTATAAATTAGTGGAAGTTATGTTTTATGAGGGGATGCCGGTTTGAAGTGGTTTTTATATCAGAGAGGGAGCAGAATTGGGGATCATTGTGTTTTGCTGTGAAATTGTTACTCTCTGTTCATAGACCAAATCCAAGTCTGTGGTTTCTGGGCTTGTGTTAGTTCGTGGTGTTGTTGTAGTTGTGTTGTTTGCTGTAATAATATGTTGTTCTGTTCAAGTGTTTCTAGTTCATCACATTCCTCACCAATCTTTCCAATTGCCATCTTTTCTGGCTAGAGGAAGTGGGACTACTATCAAGCCCTGATGGGAGTAAAATGGAGATATGCGTCCCCTCTAGAGACGCATCTTTTTTTTTTAATTCATGCAAACCTTTTCCTAATCTCTGCCCACCGGTTCCGGCCATAGAAAGTTTTTTTTTTCCCTTAAGTGGGCCACTCACATAAATGAGAGACAAATACCCTTTCATACAACTAGCAAAAGTCGTTGGCGCTCAAATTTGTTCTCATCACTCTTCTGTAAATTCACCTGCTGACCCCAATAAAAACCCAAGCATCTTAACAAAATCCGCATGATTTTGAAACTTGTTTTCGTCCTCTGTGCTAAAGTAGATGGTATCATCGACAAAAAGCTAGTTGCACATATTTACATTTTACCCACCAACTTTAGAACCCTAAATGAAATTCAGAATCACAAGCTCTCGACTACTCTACATAGAATGTCTGCCACCAAGATAGAAAAAATAAAAAGAGAAAAGAGGATAAAGGATCTTCTTGTTGTTAGACATCATAAAGCTCTAAAATGCCTCCTTTGTCTTCTGTTTATAAAAATAAAGAATGGTCATGGAGAGACTTCAATTAATCCATTTCTTCCGTCGAGCATAAAAGATTTCATATCCGATGCAAAATCTAAGAATTTTCATCCAATGTTGACAGTGGGTTTATAGGACTAGAAGACATTTAAAGATAACCCCCTCCTTTCTGAGTCTGTACTACTAAATCGTCCATTAGTAGTCGGAAATGCCAATTTTTTTTCCCTTCCACAGACTCCTTCGAACTTCCAAAAATGTTGCAGCACCTCTCAAGCTAGTCGCAAAAAGTTTAGTCAATGTTGCTTTTTTTGGGAATATATATAACATTTACAAGTCTAATAATTCAAGTTGACAATAGCTATTTTGTGAAACTCCTCAAAATCCTGAAAAATAATAGCTATTTTTATGACAATAGCTATTTTTATGACATCACATTCTTGTAAACAAAGTTACAGTTATGCCATCAGGTTCTGGGACTGTATACCAATTGCACTCAGAAATAGTCCTCCGGATTTCAAGCCTTCAAAAAGGTCTTGCTAGATGATTAGCTAGCAAAGAGAGTATTAGACTCCAGTCAAGTCCATGGTTTCTCTTGATGATTTGGGACTGATAAATAAAGGCCGTGAAAGAAGCCAATTTCTTGAGATCTGAGAGTTACTCTAGAGAGTGAAAAGATTGATGTCAGAATAAGAGAGATGCAGTAGCTATTTGATAAGCCTCTGATAGGGTTTATATATGTGAGGAGGAAGAGAATGTAATTAGTGAGGGTAGTAACAGATTCCTGTCTTTTACAATCTGAGATGCCTCCATTAAATCCCGCGGACCAGAGATGGTCTCATGAGCTCAACATCTCCTTTGATTTCATTTTTTAACCCATTAAAGAAAGCGCTTATCATTATTTTTTCTGGTATTCCCATTAGATTCGATATTATATACTCAAATCGAATTCCATATTCATCAATCGACCCTTCCTGTGTCAATGTCAATAATCGTTCACTACTTGTACCTTCTCTGGAATGACAAAACCTGTCCAGCAGCAACCTCTTCAATTTCGACCAAGAACAGAACAGACGAGATCCATTCTCCCACTGAAACCAGGCTAGCGCAGGACCTTCAAAACAAACCACCAGTGTCTCCTCCATTTTCTTGCCTTCTGTCAATCTGTTAATGTTGAAATACCGTTCTGCTTGAAATACCAATCCTTTAGGAGAGATGCCACTGAATACCGGTAGTTCCAGCTTTCTAGGCAAAAAATTCTTGTTTACTAACTCCAAACTCTCCTCTCCCCATCTCGAATTTTGATCGTTATAATTGTTCCGGGAAATTCCATAACTAGTCGAAAGCTGCATCTTTGCCAACTTTACTAGTTTCGCAATCTGGTTCCGCATCGCTAATAAATTCTGTTCGATCGTATTAATTTTCTCCATCTTTTGTTACTCTTTAATCCCAACAGTATCCTTTTGCCAATCCACTATTAGCTTTTTCTGCGGTTCCAATCTTGTAATTGTCTGATGAGGATACAACGCCTCCACTGAAATAAGACTGCTAAACAACACACTAAACGAAAAATGAAGACGTAGCAGGTCTGGTGAAATATATGCCTAGAAAATATCACAAGTGATTCATTCGGTAAAGGGACTTGTCTAGATGACGATGGCATAATAATATTCATGATGTCAATCCCATTCCCGTCTTTTCTATTTATAATAATCTCGTCTACTATTAATTTTTAAAATATCCTTTAATTTATTTCCCAAAATTATCTTGTGCATTCTCCAAGAAGTTGCTCACCGGAGACTCAACACTAAATTGGTAAGAACTACTCTTTTATTCCAAGAATCCATCAAGCTTATTTACAGAAATACAACTGGTAGTTATAGGACACTACCTTTCTCCACAGAATTTTGAGACCTGTAATCTCCCTTGCGAAACTCAGTCACTTCCTGAACTCCTATCCCCGTATATAACAGCTTATACAACTAGCTGTTTTGACAGTTATCTCTTTAACATAACTGCTGCAGCTAATAACCCCCACTAATTGCATTCTCTTCCTCCTCGCATACATAAACCGTGTTGGACGCTTATCACTCTAATAGGGAGATATAAACATTTGTTCCTTCAGTCGGTCCTCTTTAGAATATATGGAAAACAAATATGATGGTTTTTTGGAGAAAAAGTTGATATCATTCAAAATCTTTTTTGGTAGTTAGAGCTGTAGGTTTACAATTAACAATTTTTTATTACACATCAAAAGAAAATTTCTATGGCTGTTGTAGTAATTTTTGGCATAGATTGGATAACCAATGCTTAGAGTAGTTCTTGGGATTGAGGAGGAGCTTAATTTCACCAACCTAGAACATTGGATTTTAAGTTGCATTAGCTTCCTTGATGTTTATGTTTATATGTTGAGCAGACCTTACCGCTCTATATGCTACTTCCCCTTTTCTTTATTTTCTCATTCTTGACTGTAAATGATAAAAAAATAATAATTGTGGCAGTTAAAATTAAAAAAGAAGAAGACGGATGGGTGTTCATCATGTTGCTTTCGAATGTCCAACCAGGTTGACATGGTTATAATACCAGCTTCAACTGGACAAATGGGTGTCCTTCCTGGCCATGTATCGACAATTGCAGAGCTAAGACCCGGTATTCTATCAGTACACGAAGGGAATGAAGTGAAAAAGTATTTCATCAGCAGCGGCTTTGCTTTCATCCATGCTAACTCTTTTGCTGATATAATCGCTGTTGAGGCCGTGCCGCTTGATCAGATCGATCCGAACCTTGTGCAAAAGGGTCTGGCAGAATTTAACCAGAAGTTGAGCTCAGCCTCTACAGACTTGGAGAAAGCTGAAGCTCAAATAGGAGTTGAGGTGCACAGTGCTATGAACTTTGCTCTTACAGGCTAGTTTTTTGTTCTACTGCTTGCTATTGCTCATTTCCTTGTTGATTTACAAGATTTACTGCTTTTGTTTTTCTTGAATTCTGCACATCGAATATCGCTGTCATTCTGTGCTACTCTTTGTCAATGTGATATTCGATCGAAATAATCTTTGGATAGATATTGGCCGGCTATGAAAATTGTTGGGCAGGAAACTTCAATAAACAAGACCTTTATCTCTCTCTTTTCTTTCATAGAATGCATACATTCCATTAGGTTGTCATATGATTTTTAAGTTTTGACTTTATGTATCATTTATCAGAACAAACAATTATGTGTAGTAGTTTATTATAATTATTTTATTAATGAATAAACGTGACATTGTAATAATGTAAAATTAGAGTGTTCATTTAATTTTAATAATGTGTTATCATATTTTACCCATATTCAAAATTTAAAACAGGGACTGGTGCAAGCCTATTTGGGTTGGGCTCAATTTTGGAGCAAATATTGTACGAAAACTTGATTTTTGGACTAAAATAGGTAGAATCTTTGACCTAAATTAGCGATCACCTTAGAATTGCGAGTTCTTGATAATAACTAGGCCACACGTGTAGTTCTAAGTTTACCTTATCATATAAATATTTGAAAATACCTTAGTGTAACATTTTGTGTGACATGCTTGAAATCTCGCACAATAAAATATTTACAAAATATCAACTAAATAAAAAGGCACTCGGTTATATCTGAGATTTCGATAAAATATGATAAAGCTAATTCGTATTACTCGAATTCCAATTTCTATCTTTTGACTAAATCGTCAATTACATTTTATATTTATTTAAATTTATAAAATCTTGATTAAACAAATTAATGCGAGCTCGCAACTTGTATTATAAGCGAAACCTTTGAATTTAATCTTTTAATAGACACGTGTTATTATGGAATTGATTTATATTTTTTTAAGTAATGAAGAACGTGACGCGACACAACTGACAACTTTAATCACAATTATGATAATTAATTACAGAAGCTAATTAAAGAGCTTATGATCAATTATTGGCCCACTCTACACCGTTGATTTTGCTTACTTTTCTAGAAGGCGGGATTCTCTCTGTCTCGTCTTAATCGGTTGCCACGTTGCTTATTCCGTGGTAATGATACGAATGTGCGGTGGTGCACGTGTGAGTACCCACGTGTAGCGGGCGGATTAGCAAAATATCGGATAGGTGACCGGGAGGGTCGGGCAGCAGATGTGGAATCCGGGAGACAAGGACGTAGAAAGTAGACCCAGCGCGGTCATGCGTCAGGTGGGGCCGACACTGGGCCCCACCTCCGATCGTCTTTTCCCAATCTTTTATTTTTTCCTGTGATGTAATGTTGGAGATGTGGGTCCCATCCTTCTATAAACTCCAAGCTGTGGGCAGGCAGATTGTTCTTCAAAACGATGACGTTATTGCGCACTGATGGCATAGATGTTATTTCCATAAGAACTAAGGATTGTTTGTAATACAAGTTGACAAAATACCTTTTGTGCTTTTTTCGTTTAGCCCCTTAATTTTTCAAAAGTCATATTTTTAGACAAATTAACTTCATATTTATTTTTAGACCTCAAACTTTAAACCATACTCTAACTCCTATTGGTTGGTCATATCAAATGCATTTTTCTTGTAAAATAAAAAAATAAAAAATAAAATAATGATAACTTTAATAAATTTTTTGATTGCATAATTTGATGACTGATATTGTTATAATAAAGTTGAAGACTATTGTGAAAGTTGTGAAAGTCCGTCACGTTAATATAAAAATGACATAGTGTGAGTATAGTCTTTATTAGCAAGAGTGCACATTTATGCATCGCTTGTAATGCCCAAATAATGTGACATTGTGCACTCTAATGATATGAATTGACTCTTCATTGTCTTAACATGGTGAACTGTCACAATTATAATTATGAATTATCCTTAAATTCGTATGATAAATTATATTTTATCTAAATAATTATGAGTAATACCATATGTAATATTATTAAATAACATTATTTAGTAGAATTAATAAAAATACATGATATTTGTGTATATTTTGTTTATTGTACATAACATTTAAAATCGTATATTATTTTTCTTTTAAAATTATGAATTTATAATTAAAATATTTGGCTTAGTCAATTAGGTTGAAATAAAATACTCAAAAATATATCAATTGATCTTGCACTTTTATTTCTCCAACCTTACTTGTCACGTAAATCAAATGAAATTAAAAAAATAGTAAGAAATAAGCGGCCAATCTGTACATGATTAACTTAATTCCAACTAAGTCAAGTCATTCTTTACTTGCTTTTTAATTTGACATTTTTTAAGATATTGAAAAATAAATATTTGTATTTTTCAGGAGTGGTTTAAATTATAATTTTCATAATTTCAAATGTCTTTTCAGCAATTTAGGTATATTTGTAATTGCACGGAAACTCACATTTAAGGATGATTTTGGGTTGTAATTGAAATACCCAAAAGTTAAGGGACAGAAATATAAATAAAAAAGTCATTTTCTTCTTGGCTTTTTAATTCAGCCAATAGATTCACTCCACGGAACCTACGAAATCATCTCATCGGCTATTAAATAAAGCACGTCATATTCATTAAGGTTTATTTAATACTTCGCGAACTTCGATAGGGCCAACAAATTAACGAATAGAATCTCGCCTAGTTAAGAGGTCAGCGAAATAGAGCTTTTTGAGTGGTTGAGCTATATACTTATTTTGTACTGCGTTGTACAGGATCTGCCCAAGTCTATGCTGGTCAATTATATATGACGAGCCTGTTCTTCGTCTTCCTCCCCTCTCTTCTTCTCCTCTCTGCAAATTTCATTGCATTTTCTCAGGTAGACCTTAGATTTTCGTTGTTATTTCTCCATCTCTTCTTCGTCAGTATGATGACTGGGGGATTCTACTGTAATGGCTATGGCGAGCAGAATCCAGAACCCCATTTTCTTGAAGCTTGTTTTCTTTGCCGGAAATCGCTAGGTCATAACACGGACATCTTCATGTATAGGTCGGTTAGAACTCTGATTTGAGTAAAAAAACTAATCAGTCGAACATTTCTCTTTGTGGGTTTATAAATAAGTGATTCGAGAAATCGGGAGGTGAATCGGAGTAACTGGGTGTCTGTTAGTAGCTTGATTTTCTGTTTGGTTGCCGAGAAAGTCGGAACAATTGAGAATCTTTAATAATTCGGGTGTTCTAATGTCGTCAGTATTTACGTGAAGCTTTGATTCTGATTTGTTTTGGGGAATGAAAATTTTCAGGGGGAATACACCGTTCTGCAGCAAAGAGTGCAGGCAAGAACAAATTGAAATGGAAGAGGCTAAGGAGAAGAACTGGAGGTCTTCTCCTGCATCCACTAAAGCCCCCAGAAAATCAGCGTCCAACAAGAAAACTGTACGGACCGGCACAGTTGCAGTTGCCTGATTTGCAACTTTTGGTAGTAAATATTTGATTTTTGACGTCACTCACTGAAGACGACGATGATTGCTGGAGAGACAGAGAGAGCCACTCCAGACAGAAAGCTTAGATCTTTTGTCATGATTGAACATCTGAAAGGAAGAGCTTACTGAAACTGTGGGGTTCTTCGTTGTTGTAATTTTCTTTAAGGATCTTCTTGTTAATCTCATGTATCTCGAAGAAAAGAAACAGAAAATTCAGGTCAATGAAGTTTCAAACAGAGTTTCTTTTTACAGGATGAACGTCGAGCAGCTTATAATAAATGGCGAACTAAGCAATTTCCCCTAAAGAACCATAACTGAAACTGGATTTTGATTAAAAGAAAGAGGGAAACCCCCAATTAAACTCTGTAAATTAAGCCATAATTCTTCCATGTTATCCCTCATCAGGAATAGCAATGAAAATTCAAGCTCCTTCTTCAAGCTTTAACGATCTCGTCGAACAAACTAATTGTGAATGGCGAGAGACAGAATCAACGGAACAGATCCTGTTAAAACAACCCAGATCTTCTTCTTCGTCTTCTTCTTCGCCTTTGACGCACGGAGATAGAAACTGGGTTTATTGAAATGCTGACTGAAAGATGATTACTTCAGGCTTTCCCCTATAAAAACCCAAATTTTTTTGTCTGTGTTTTCTTTCTTCCCAAGGCCCAAACCAATACTCAAAGCTCTCAAATTTATTATCGCTATAAAAAGCCCCTCTCACTGTGCACTTTTCTTTTTCCCTCCTTCGCCGCCGGGGGCTTGGTGACTGCGAATCATATTCCGGCCAATCTTCGGTGTAGAAAGAAGGCCCGAAGTTGTTTTAAGCTTCGCCTTGTTCTCATGTTCGCTAATGTGCGGCGTCAGCGCGTCTCTCTTAAGGTACAATATACTTTCGCTTCCAACTCTCTTCAAACCCTAACACCCCATTTCTCGCGTTCCAGCTCTTCTTCTCCCGATTCTTCTACTTATTTTTCTCTGTCCTCCTCGGGTCTTTCTTCTGATTATCTAGCTCAGTTTCTTCCTTCTCACAATACTAGTTCGAAATTGAACTCTTTGAGCTTTGTGAATCCGAGTGAACGACGGAAAGTCACCGTCTCGCTATCGAAAATGATCAAACAGCAACATGGGTATTTATTGAGAGGCTTTTCCCGCAAGTTTTGCCCTTTTTTCCTGGTAAAGATTCTTAAACTGTTAGGAACCCGAGAAGCTGCATTTGCCTTCTTCAAAATGGCATTTTCCGATGACGAGGAAACTGTCAAGTCTTCGTGCATCGCTGCTCACATTTTAGGGGCAGAATGCCTCAGATTATTGGCTCAAGATCTCATTTCATGGGTTATTTCAAGGATTGGAGCTCGCAGGAGCAGTGATTTGGTTGAGTTCATGTGGAAAAGTCACAGTGAGTATGAGACAGATTTTTCAATTCTCGATACTCTCTTCAGGGCTTTTCTAAACCTGGAAATGGACATCGCCGCCGTGAAAATTCTGAGTAAAATGCGGGAGGTAGGGGTGAGACCAAGTTTATCTGCAATCTCAAAACTGTTCAGATTATTGCTTAGAATAGGTGATTATGGAAGTGTCTGGAAGTTGTTTAGAGATTTGGTTCGAAAGGGGCCTCCTCCGACTAACTATACATTTAATGTTATGATTGTCGGATTTTGCAGAAAAGGATATATCAGCATCGGAGGGAGTCTCTTTCATATAATGATCAAATTTCATCGCGAACCAGATGTTTTTGCTTATAATATTTTGATCAGTGCAAACTGCATTAGTGGGCAGATTTCGATTGCTCTTAATTGGCTTCAATTGATGATTGCTAGAGGTTGTAGCCCTAATCAAATTACACTTAGTACGATCATTAACGCATTCTGTAAAGAGGGAAATATGGTTCGCGCAAGGAAACTTCTCGATGGAATCGATGAAATGGGCATATCTTCAAATACTGCTATCTACAATGTTCTGATAAATGGGTATGTCAAGGCGAGAGATGTGAGTCAGGCAAACATGGTTTTCGAAGAAATGAGGAAGAAGAACATATTTCCCGATGGGATAACTTTTAATATATTGGTTGCAGGTCATTACAAATACGGAAGAGAAGAGGACGGAGACAGATTATTGAAGGATTTATTGGTAAATGGATTGATCGAGGATAGTTCGTTATGCGATGTTTCTGTTTCGGGGCTGTGTTGGGCAGGTAGATTAGAAGAAGCCACTAAACTTTTGGCCGATACACTTGAGAAAGGAATACCTTCAACCGTCGTTGCTTTTAATGCGATAATTACGGCTTATAGCAGCTCGGGATTATTCGAAAAAGCCTTTGAAACTTATCGAATGATGGCTAAGTTTGGGTTTTCTCCTTCGTCGTCGACTTGTAGATCTTTGATTTTGGGATTATCCAGGAAGGGAAGCCTGGAAGAAGCTAGAATACTTCTGTTTAAAATGATTCAAAAGGGATTTCCAATAGATAAGGTGGCTTTCACTGTCCTTTTGGATGCTTATTTCAGGAGAGGGGATTTGGTCGAGGCTCAAAGGCTCTGGAACGAGATGAAAGAAATCGGAATGTTTCCAGATTCTGTTGCCTTTGCTGCTTTAATTAACGGCCTGGCCAGAGCAGGTCTCCTGGACGAAGCCATGGGCGTATTCTTAGAAATGCTAAACAACGGGTATGTTCCAAATAATTTCGTCTACAATTCATTGATTGGCGGGCTATGCAAATTCGGCAAACTGAACGAAGCTTTGAAAATGGAGAAACACATGATGGAAAGGGCCTTCTTCCCGATATTTTCACGAAGAATTTGATCATCAACGCGTTATGTAAACAGGGGAGAATGAAATCGGCCATCGATACTTTCATGGGCATGTACAGAATTGGTCTGACACCAGATACCGTCACATACAATACTTTGATCGACGGTTATTGCAGAGCACTCGATATGGTCGCTGCTGATGAATTTGTCAACAAATTGTCAGCTATTGGGTGGAGCCCGGATATTACTTCGTATAATATACGAATGAGGGGTTTTTGTGATATTCGAAAAATAAATCACGCGACGAAATTGCTCGACGAGCTTATTTTGAACGGCGTTGTGCTCGACACTGTAACGTACAATACATTGATGAATGGCATTTGTAATGACATAATGGACCGAGCTACGATTTTGGCCGCAAAACTACTCAAGATGGCGTTCGTTCCAAATGTGGTCACAGTCAATGTGTTATTGTCTCAGTTTTGCAAGCAGGGAATGCCGGAGAGGGCTCTTCTTTGGTCTCGGAAGTTCAGCCAAATACCCATAGATTTAGATCATACAACGTATGAAATAATGGATTGTGCTCGTCAGATTATGGGCGAAGATACGAAGTTTTTAGGCGTAAGGACAGGGAGAAGTCTGTTTCTGGATTTTCTCATGAAAATTACTTATGATTATTTTTGTAGAACTAGAACTCCTAAAGAAGATATTTCGAGTCATCTCGATCTAATTGTGAATAGTTTTTCGATGAATTCTGAAGGTTGGCATCAAGGTTAAGCTCTTCGGCTCCGAATACTGTTAAGTCGGCCATTGATCTTCCATTTCGAGAACAGAGAAATGGATCGTTTCACTTTTTTTTCGGGCTGTTCATCATTTTCCAGAGATTTGTAGGGAGAAGGATAGAAATAGGAGATGGAAAATACCAGCTTTTCACACAGAGTCTCATTACATAACCGGTGCATATACAGAAGTGGCTTGCTACCTCTTCTTCAATCACTCACATTTTGATATCTACACTTTTGCTCTATGCATTATCATAAATCTTCTCCTACTTGCACTCTCCACATGGTCTTCCATTTTTGATAGGTGGTTCATCCTCCTTTTCCACGACTCCGAGGGGCCCGTCTGACTCGGCTCTTTTTTTGAGCCATCGATTTCGTTCTCAATCAAGTCTGAGCTTTCGTCGCAAAGGTTGTCTTCGCCGGAATCTCGGACTATCTGCTTCAACCTCTCCACTATCTCTCTCATCGTAGGCCGATCTTTGGCACTCTTTGCTAGACAGACATCAGCCAACTTTGCAATTTTACGAGCTGCATTTATGGAATACTGATCTCCGAGTCGAGGGTCGATCATCCACTTGAACTTGTTTCGATCAGGATCGAAATTTTTCACCCACTCCAAAAGTTTCTGCTCTGACTTTGGTCGGTTTCTCTCTATCGTCCGCCTACCGGTAAGAATCTCGTATAATACAACACCAAAACTCCATACATCACTCTTTGCTGTAAGATGGCCGGTTTCAATGTAATCAGGAGCTGCATATCCACGAGTCCCAACCACCTATTCACAAGTGATACTTCTTTTCATGGGTTGGTTTAAATTGAGAAAATCTGAGCAATGAATGTTCTTGATATCTATTTCAACAGTGTCTTTTACAAATGCAGCTCATGTAATGTATACGAGATTTTAAACATGAACAAAACAATATGCTTACTGCAGTTGAAACGTGAGTGTGGCCGAGCTGCGGTCCCTCCCGAGCAAGCCCGAAGTCAGAAAGCTTCGGATTAAAATTTTCATCCAACAACACATTTGAAGATTTGAGATCTCTATATATTACCTAAGCCATAAGTACAAGAACTCTAGGGGTCAGAACAAGCTGAACTTTTAAGTATTGAATTCTAGGAGATTTTTCGAGATGAACCTGAACTTCGAATTCTTCGTGCAGGTACAGAAGGCCCTGTGCAGCCCCGAGTGCTATTTGTAATCTTGTTTTCCACGGAAGAGATGGGTATGCTCTATTGAAAAGATGGTCTTCAAGGGTTTTGTTGGGCATAAACTCGTAAACAAGTAATCTCTGGATTGCTCTTTCTCCATCTTCAGCACAATAGCCAATGAGTTTGACAAGATTAGGGTGCTCTACAACACCCAGAAACTGAACTTCTGCCACCCATTGTTTATGACCCTGAACACAAAATCGAGCAATTCCCGGCGATGTTAACTAAACAATACGAGCCGATTCTATCGTAATTAGCCTATGAAACTCATACAATTCATCAACTTCATATGGACATTTTTCGAAAACTTCTTACCTGATTGCCGTTTGTGTTGTGCTTCTTAATGGCGACAACAATGGGGTTTCCCTTCCCGTCTATCCTTTTGATTGAACCTTTATAGACACTTCCAAATCCGCCTTCTCCTATCTTAAGCAGCCTGTTGAAATCATGGGTCGCTTGTTTTAGCTCCCCAAAAGAGAAGACCCTTAAATTATGTGCTTTCTCTTCATACAATTCAGGTATACTACGAGGAGAATTCACAGAGCAGAAGGACTTGGCCACTCTGCTGGACTTAAACCCTGAAAAATCAGAGCTGTTTGGCACTTTCAATACAGGAGCCGATCTTTGTTCTCTGCTCCTGTCTTTGCTTTTGAAGTAGTAGAAACACTTCATTGGATAGAGTTTTTATACCAAAACGGATTCTGAATCAACATCTAAAATGGTCCCGCGAATAGCCAGAATATTAGGCCAGAGAGAGGGGAATTAAAAAGGAAGACCATATGGAGGGAAAAAGAAGCAACCAGTGGAACCCAGATGAAAATTTACCCCGAAAACACAAATTGCTTTGAACATGAACAGTTTTGAGAACAATCAACGAAGACCCAGATAGCCTTAACTTAGAGAAAACAACCCAAGTCAAGCAAAACATGGAGACAGACCTGGACGAAAAATTTCTTTCCGCCATAAGCAAGGCGTTTGGGAAGAAATAAAAACTTACAAAGCGTTCTTTTCTTCCTACCCTTGTTCTTTAGCAGAAGAAATCCACCAAATCCAGAATCGGTCAGAGTATTTCGTTGATTTGGACGCGACTTATAGGAATTGTACCCCGTTTTACCCTCTGACCAGCTTTAGTTGGGTCATTGGTGGATGAATTCAATGAACGTGTCAACGAAGTGAGTATTATAAGATTGATCGGTTAGAAGTTGGAAGTTTTCCTTTCCCAAGTTTCTGTTCATGGCGTCATCAAGTTGGAACCTCAAATTCAATGGCTTCTTGCTTAAATGCATGCTTTCTTGCATTATTCATTTCATGTTTTCATACATTATTGTTTAAATGTACTTGTCTATAAAATAAATTATAAGTCGTGAAATTATCTATCACTGATTATTTATCATATTGAAATCTTTATCAATTCTATCACTCTTTAAGTTTTCTCAATTCATTATATGGTTTGTTAGTTTAAAAAATTTAGAGTATTAGACATTTTTCAAGTGAAAAGACAGTTTTACCCTTTGATAAATGAACAAGTGGAAACAAATCAACGCGTTTTAACAAGTGTATAATTGATATTTTGAAAGAAAGAGAGTCTAAAAGTAAGATTCAAAAAGTCATCCTACCCAAATGGACCGAGTCAGACCCACTTGATATGTTCACTTTCAATACAATTTACATTGGTTTAACAAGGGGCTGGTAGATATTCTAATAACCAATCCATTACTTTGAAGAATAGTGTCTGTAGAAACAGACCGAACCGATCATTTGATATAATGTTAAATGAGAGCCGATACCAAATCAATAGCAAAATAGAACCAATGATTTAACCCAAAATTATAAGGTTTGAACCAACAACTCAACCAAAATGACATTTTTGCCGCGGAAAACCAACCCAAGTTAGCCAAAGCTCTTTTGCACGAGCCGGTTTGGCCGGTTTCTTGCCATAGACATCTTTCTTGCTCCGAGAATCAAAGGTGTAAAACCAGAAAATAATAGTAGTCATGAAGTTGTGCAAAACTGGGCTCGCCCTTGGTTGGGCTTGGCTGGGATATTGGGTTTTGAAAACCTGGGCTGTGGGCAATCAAGTATCTACTGTGATGGGCTGATCCTTAGTCGGGCTTCTTTGTTGGGCTGAAAATTGGGCTGGGCGATCAAGAGTATAATGGGATGGGCTAGGCCTAGGAAGGGCCGCATGGTTGGGCTGAAAATGGGCTTTACTGGGACGGGCTACTGTGCAAGGCTGGGCTGGGCGAAGAAGAATTGGCGTGGGCTTAGCGTAGTTGGCTTGAAACATAAGATAGGCCGGGCAGAATGTGTTGAGCACATATCTGGGCTGGGCGATAGTGACTATACTTGGATTTTCTGGACCGAGGGCAGGCTGAATAGTCGGGCTGCGAAGCTGGGCTGGGCGATCAATACTACACTGTGATGGGCGGGACCTTGGTCGGCCTTCATGGTTGGGCAGGACCTGAACATCAAAAGAAGCCTTTACATCAGAAACTACAGGGTCTATAAGTGAATCCACTTCCCTTGTCTTGTATAGTCAAGCAGCAGGAAATCCAGTACAGTCAGAAAGGCAAGGCAAAATACTGCTACATTGCCCATCATTTGCCCACTTCTCTTCCTAAGATGCACACTAGATGGGGCACTCGCGCTCTTCTGTATTACTTTCTTTCCTGTGCTAAAATCATTCCCTCAGAACAGAAATAGGATCCTCCGCCTTCAATGCACGGAGGCTTGCTATGCGATATCCTTTAGGGCTTACTCGACTCTAGATAGCCTTTGGAACCAATTCCATTAAGCCTAGTGACATCAATCCCACCTGTCCCTTAGTTCAAGCGCAAGGGAATGGATCAAAGAATACATTGCCAATACCGACATCGGAATCAACAGTAAAGGAATCAGTCCCGCTCGGATAATCGGCTTCTCCTCCCTTTGATGGTATGAGGAATGAAAAGCGGAAAGTCTCTTGTCTCCTCCCTCAAACTGTGCTGGTCTGAGCCTAGGTCGGCCTGCTTAGTTGGGCAAGGCCTTGGTGAGCTTTGGCAAAACTGGCTTGCCCAGGATTGGATGCTTCCGTGGGCTTTGCATAGGGGGCTACCACCTAAATGGGCTGCGCGGATAGTTGGGCTGAAAAACTGGGCTGGACATATGTCGTGCTGATTGGTTGGGCAGGGCCTTCGTAGGCTGGCCTAGGGGGCTAGTGAGGCAATACTAGTACATCTTTCTTGCTCTTAGAATCAAAGGTGTAAAACCAGAAAATAATAGTAGTTCATGAAGTAGGGCAAGTAGAGATGTAATCAAACTAAGCCGTGAAGTTTGTTCGTTTCGAATCCGAAACTGGTAAAACATTTCAACTGTGGGATAATCAAATCCAATGCCAAGTCTTTCAAGTGCAAAATAGGCAAAAATTTATAAGAAACAAGACAAGAAAATTAAATCAAATAGTAATTAAAATGTTATGCAAACTTTGTACTGGAGCTGGAGGGCACTGTTTTATCATATGCTTCAAATGTACAATAAATTTCAACCCAAATGCTGATACTAAAAAAATAAAAGCCCCAAACCTTAAGCACCACAATCCTCACCAACAGCATCTTTAATGTTTTATTGTGCGAGAATCGGACAAATGAAATATCATATCGAGAAAGGTCTGGTGTAGACGTCGAACGGTTGGCAAGTCGTTAACTGTGGCTCCTGTGACACGAAGAAGAGAGAATTATTCAATGGTGCTAGGAAATACTTGGGCAATTTATTTAACTAGTTAATCAGAGTTAATTCACATTTTTGCATGCAAAACCTATCCACATGTACGAAGATTGTATAATGATACGTTTACACTCTAATTACACACTCTTACGTACTATTTACGTGTCATTTATTTATTCATAGAATTATTATAGTATAAAATAATAAATTATACGAACAAATAAATAAATGACTCGCAGCATCATGTCAGTGTGTGATATTATACTGTAGAATTAGTGTAAACGTAGCAATACTCTTGAGGATTTAGTAATGTCCAATAAAAAGAATTAACAGCTTGATTCTTGAGCCGAGAAATGTAAAAAGAAAAAACCTGTCTAAGGCCACCGATACCGCTTCCACCAGTCACAAGCATTGTGAGAAGAGATGTGACCATACCACCACCAAAGTCGCCGCCGCCACCACCACTACTACCGGCATTTTGAATGGCCGAGCGCATAGAATTCAACATGCTTCCGTAAGTATTTGCTTGGCCCCGCTCGATGGCTTGAATGAAGCAAAAAGTCATGGCACCTGTAGATGTGATCTTTGATAAAGCCTGTTCCATCAACCAAAGGTTAGTTTTCTCAAGATCTAAAGGCTTGGAAAATTGAAAATTGCGAGTAAATGTTCGCCCGAACTCACAGATGTATCTGCAGAGGTTTGATCATCATCGCAACCACTGAAAGAGAAAACTTCACCGCCACTGGTTCCCTTCCATACACCAGATCGAGGGCGATGGTCCTCCCATCCGTATTGTCCGTTTCTATAACCAGGAAGTAAAATAGTGTAAATGCAGTAGTAAGTGCAGGATTTCATGAAATAAAGAAGAGAAATTTAGTTCTTATCTCTATACGGTCCTAGTGGGGAGAAGCAAAACAAGAAAGAGTTAAGTATCTTCCACCAAACAAAAAGGAAGAACATGGAAAAGAGTAGACTAAGCATGACAAACACAAATAAAGAAACAAAATGGGATAGCACTTGAGTTATTTTGATTCGTATAATATGAAAATTTTCCATCATCCCAAACTGAAGTTAGATAGAAAGGAATTCAACTTTTCAGAAAAAAAAAAATGGTTTATGCAGTGTTAAGATCCTAAAGAACATAAGTTCATTTTATCTTGAGATCAACCTGTTCATTCTGCAAAGAAATGGTAAATCCAACACTGTTCCACTGTGGCAAGCATCGATTATGGCATGAAGCTTAACACCATTAGGAATTGGTCTTACTATTGTTGCGTTGATTTCATCATCAACAATCATACCCTGAGTTTCAAAGTCCAGGGGACAGAGAGTTTCATCATATCCATCAACTTCATCACCATTATAGTTCCTCTGACGGGAACCATGACCGGAGTAATGAAACACCAGAGAGTCGCCAGGTTGACAACCTTGGACCAGCCAATATAAGGCCATTCTAATATTATTTTTTGTTGGAATTCTATGTCGATCAGTTTCTTCTTCTGCACATCGAATTTAAGAATAACGAGAATCACAACTCATGTTAGCGGTCAAACAATAAATTGTATAAGGGAGGCAAGATGAACACTTCATAAGCAAAAAAAAAAAAAAAGGTTTTAAATTACATTAGGAAGTCATAAATGTTATGAAAACAATGATAGTGATATATACTTTGGAATTGTGATGGATGAAAATATTTCATGACCTTGGAATTAATGAGCAGAAAGTATATATATGTAACAAGAAAAAGTCAGAAAAGAAGATTCCTTTCAAATTTTTCGATAACATGTAGATGGTTCTCAACATAAATTCAAAATATGCACCAGAAGGCTTTTATTAAAGCAGTTAATATGCACTGCAAAAAGCAATCAGCATTAGAATGGCAACCCTGGCATAAGAATTTATCAATTTGTCAATGAATATGGTTTAATCTACGCATCCATAGTCGTCTTGCGGTTGTACAAAAGAATAATGGTGCAGTGAAAGATTTTGTTTCAAAAAAGAAACAAAAAACGACTCGCAGGAAAAAATAGAGATTGCAATAGAATTTGAAATTTCTAAAATAATTGTATTTTGATGCAACCATTATCCTCTTAATGAGCCATTATATAATGTTTAAATGCTAAAAGAAATATAAGAAACAACTAAGCAAACCCTTCCATTGATATGCCAACCGTGACACCCATTGAGCTAATGCATTGGTTCTAAACCAAAAGAGGGCTCAAATGGTAGAAGTCCGGGGTGCTGTCTTCAAAATTCGAAGTTCAAATGAAGAAACGGTCTTTTAAAGGTTAAAACTTGATTGAAAAAACCTCATTTAGTCATAATCAAATATATGCAGTCTGCTCTAATAATTTGACTAGTAGAGTACAACGAAACCTCTCCTAACGTTCAATCCAGAAAGTTTTAGAACTGAAAACAGCCAAACAAAATCTGATAACTACAGTACCCAATTATTAGACTTTCTCAACCATCCAAAATCCAGAGATCTCGAAAATCACATAAAAGGGGTTATCACACGGAGAGAGAGAGAGAGAGAGATTACCAGTGAGCATAAGAATAGATTCTGCCGGAAACCGGAACTTATTGATCAGAAGATAACGCATACACTTGGCGTCGTTAAGGCAGCCTTTAAGCTCGTGCCTCGAGTACCTATAAGAAATACCACAGATCACGGCCCTTTTCTTCCCGCCGGCGTGAGAAGGAAGTCCTGGAGGCGCGTGATTGTAAGGCGAGGGGTGAGGCGTTTGCGCGTTGGCATGAACATGCGGAGGGCCGGAGCGAGGGTCGGCGATGTTGGTGACGGCCTGACAAATAGCGCATCGGATCGAGGTAGCGCCATGAGGGAGCTGAAGAGGAGTCCGGCAGTTGGAGCAGTTGACCAGCATAGGAGGGTGAGGATAGTACATATTGGAAATTACAGAACACGAAAAGGGTAGACTTGAAATTCAAAGAAAAGTAATGGGTTTCGTTTATCTTGATCTCTACTTCACCGTAGAATTTTGCAGAGAGCAGGAAGAAGATGAAGAGGGATATTCAGAAAGATCTACCTCTCTGGTTTCTCCCTTTCCAACTACTCTTCTTTAAATACCAAGTCTAAGAGAAATTTGCCTTCACCTCAACTTTTACTTGACCACGATTCTTTAAATACAAAATTTTTAGGGGATCCAAATTTAATTAAGATATTGTAACCTGAAACCAAAGGGGATTAAATTAAATTAGATATTAAATTATAAAATTATATTTTTTTACAATTTATTTTTTACAAAGTTCGAGCACGCAATAGGGGTGGGCTCGGTTTGATTCCATCCGAGAATCGAAACCGTTGCTCACAGCTCCATGGTTCTGGAATCTCAAAATATTTATAGTTTATTTACATTTTTTGTCAGGTTTTCGAAATTTGATTCGGGTTTGGAGTTAGTTTTCGAGTATGGACCGGTTTTTACGATTTTGGGTAGAGTTTTAACCAGTTTCGGATCGAATTTTTGACTCACAGTTCAGTTTGATTTTGACCCCCAAAACCGTGAACAACAAGTCTTGAAAATTTAGAACCGGGCGAGTTCCTTTGGTGGGCAAAACTAGATCGAAACCGGTGTTCCAATGTGGTTCCATCCACCCCGTGTTATTGCTTTTCGGTCAAAAAAATCAACGTCTCATGCGACAATAAACAAGATGGACGACACAATAAAAGACAAAAAAATTAGCTGTAATTAATTTATGATATTGCTTTTCCGGCAGGGATCCAATAAAGATGAATGGGTATGAATTCAAATACAAATTGGTCCAACTTTGAACTTCCCATGTAAACGATTGAAGGAGACCCACCCCCAATAATGCTTCGATTACACTATGTCATCATGCTTTCGTATGATTCGCTCATGGATAGATATAATCTACTCTATAAAATATTTATATTATAACATAATAATTCTATTAAAGACTGAATGACACGTAAAAATCACGACAGAGTTTGAGATTAGAACGTAAAATTTGAGTCTAAACTTAGCATTATCGATTCATTAAATGCTGAGAATATCAAGAACACAAATTCTATCAGATCCAACAGAATACAGAAAGCATGTGAATTTTGGCAACCTGACCTTCACTAATGATGGTAATTTTCCAGGCAGGGGGCGAAAGATAAATGTAGAGCAGCAGATATTATATCAGGAAGGATTCAGCTTTTGTAGCTTAGCTTTGGCCAGATCAAGTTGTTCTGCAGTGGGAGTTTGCAGTTCATGGTTAGACGACACAAGCATAACATAGAAGATAAGCTCCAAATGAAAGAAAAGTTGCTCACTCTGTTCAGAAGCTGTTGCTTTTTCGATGCTTGTACGGAAGAACAAGTTACCATTTTTCTGGTAGACAGTCTGCATTTGAAGAGATCATAAAATAAAGAGACGCTCTAAAAGACCAATTTTGAAGAAGTTACACATTGACTGGTTTTGCTAACAAGTTTAGTTGAAAGTCCAAGGTTACCAACAATGGAAAAGAACACAAAAAAAAGGTAATCTTTTAACATTAATCTTACCAAATTTCTTGGAAACAGTTAGGAAAATCCTGAAAGAGAGTAAATTAAAGAATATAAACCATTGTGTTTGTTTGTAAAAGCACTTAAGAACCATTCACTATCTTTAAAAGTTCATTTAAGGGGCAACAGAGCTGCGAAATCCATCATAGCACATACCAAAATCACAGTTTTGTTTAATTGGAACGAAATTAAAGCAAAACAAAATGATTTGAAATAATTTAAATGCCTTTATGTTCTAAAATTCTAGTAGGATGGCGAATCTAGCAAATCGAAACACGGGTAAAAGTTCAACATTATTTTTACCAAATGTTAATCCATGAAGTGCAGTCCTAGAGCACATGCTAAATAACATCTGATCAAACTGGAAAGCTTAATGTAGAAATAGAAATTGTTGCTATCTGCAAGTTAATGCAGTGATTAGTCCATGAGCTATCATCGCCTTCTTGTTCTAGAGTTAACTTAGCGGATAAAGGAACTGAGCAAATCCATCATAGGAAACAGGGTAAGTTCAAGATATTTCAACTCTATTTCAATCCATAAATCATAGCCCAGATTACCATATGCCCGAAAAAATTAAACTGAGAAGAAAAAAGGCAATCCGTATTCTTCCATACAAGGTTCGGTTCTATTATTTCCGTTTCGAGAAACTACTAAAAGCAGTCATTTTCAGACTCCAAGGTGCTTCAATAAATGGGAGAAAATATTACCCTGGAAGAAGAAAGATGATTGAGCTCTGCAATTGCTACCTCGTGGCTTCTAATCTCTTTCACGGTCTCCAATCTAAACTCCTCCGCCACTTTAGAAGATGAAGACGACATAAAAGCAACGCCATTACCAGCGGGTGCCATTATTACACACCAAGTTTGGAAGAGCCCGAAATTGTCTCAGAAAAGCGAAGAGAAGTTTGAAATCACAGCGCAATAGTTCTTGCCCAGATTGTGTAGGAAGCCGATTGAAGTTCAGATGCTGCAGCTGTTCTTCGCGGTGGCGTTCTCGGCGGTGCCTTTGACGCTATATTTAGCGCCGATTCGCAGCTTCAGCCTGTTCGTTGATACCGTCGGAGATCTTTTTCGCCACCACGATCTATGTTCTCGGCGTCTACTATTATTGCCACCATCTTTATTCACCGGCCCAATTAGGCCCATTTTTGGGGTTGAGTCGGTTCATATTCTAAGGATCCAACCTATATTCTATGAGTTTGACGAGTAGATAGTTACGAGAATGAAGGTAGGTATTGAGACATCCCGAGTTGGATTGGATTCTTTTAGTACTTGATTTCAACGTAGTCAGGATAGACACAATTGTGGTAGGAGTTTTATTTACTATATTTGTGTATGTCGTAGTTTTTGAAACCTTATTTTCAGTTATTTTTCATCATTTTACGACATATCATGTTTACATCATGTTCGTTTTTTTATTAACTATATATGTTTTTATGCACGTTTATAGGAGTTTTATATATTACATTTGTGCATCTAGTAGTTTTTGAAACTTTATTTTGAGTTATTTCTCATCACTTTATGACATATCATGCTTATACCATGTTCTTTTTTTATTAACTATATATGTTTTTATGCCTGTTATTTTTATACATGTATTTTATTATTGTATTGATCACTTTGAGTTATATGTTCATTTCTCTTGTTCTCATTTCACATATGTGCTTAAAGAATGAGGCATCAAAAGGTTAGTGGGCACACGTTTTAGTTGTCACATGTAATAGCTGTTAAATAGTTGGGAACTTGAAATAGGATTAGATACGGGAAACAAGTAAGGGATCGGAGTGCTTCCTAAGTCGGAGAAGCAAACATTTGCATAAAATTGTTGTCACATGAGAAGTAATAAAATTGTTGAGTCATGTTTTCAAGCGAGACACGAGCACAAATTCGTATTCGACAGGCCTAATTAGAAAAGATAAGAGACTTCAAAATAAGAGATCGAGGAAGAATTATGAAACACAAGACATAACATACAACATAAGCGTTCTCAGAAATGTCAAATATGTTAATTATTTCTTTCTTTAGAGGGAAAGATGAAAAGCCTGAACCACTCAAATCAAATATCAATGGAAAAATGTAAGAGTTCATCAATTCGTGTTGAGTTTTCCAGTTAGTGAATGAAAGAAAAAAAAAACTATTTTCAAAGCGCTTCAAAAGTTGAAACGGTGGAGTTTATTGTAATAGAACTATTTGTTTGGTTGCACACACAAGTGTATAAGCGCCTTAGTCCACCTCCTTGTAAACGATAAAATGGGCCTCTCCGGCCCAACCAAAAGAAAGCCCACCAATGTTTTGGCAAATAACATCTATCTTTGAAACGTTCAATTGCGGTAAAGCTAATTAAACATATAATCTAATTTTAGATTTTAACGTATCATTCATTCATCGATGTGAATGACCTATTACATAGTTGTTCTACCGATAAATAAATGACACATCGACCAAGTTACGAGGATATTGTCCAATGATTAAGTTCGGAAGCTTGTGATCCGTCGAACTTCAATACATTTTTTGCTAAACTAGTTATATAAAATGTAAGAAGCAATGTTTGATGACCGATACATAAGATAGTTTGTCTTTCTACAACGTAGATTAAAAAAAGTTATATCGTAGAATAAAACGAACATCAAGATTTATGTGTAACAATCGTTGGGACATCAAAGAAAATAAAGTTTTTGTTCGATAAATTATATGACTTAGAAAATCGCTAGCAAAACTATTAAATAGACAATATTTTTTTCATCTGGTTTTATCGTACAACAAGTTTTTCGACCCATAGTCGAGAAACTCTACCACAACGAAATATCTAATTATTTATGAATATATATTTTGTTGTTACAAACTTGAAAATAAATTGCAAAAAAAAAAAAAAACAATTTTGTGAGAAGAAAATAAAAATAAAATAATTATATTAATAGTTACTTTCATCTATGCTAGAAAGTAGAAACATTCAAGAAATTAAATAGTCATTAAATGTTAGCAAGAGTTAATTAAAGACACATTAATGAATCCACCTTATAAAATCTAAAATTAGTCATCATTCCTCTTTCTCCTACAAATTACAAAGGAACAACTCTCTTCATTTCAACAAAAATGGCAATTCTAAGAGATCTATCCATTGTTCTTTCTCTGATTTTATTAACTTCTCAGTTCATTGCCTTCCCCCGAGCCGCGGCCGAGGAAACCCTAGCCACAGAATCAAGCGACAAAGACTACACCTCCGACCAATTCTACGACCATGTGAATAATTGCATATCGAGGACGAGTCCGAGCTGCGAAGGGCGATTCTCATACGCCCTTTTCGAGAGGGGAAGTATTTCCGAAGAATGTTGCCGAAATCTAATTTTCGACATTGGAAAGGAATGTCACTTCGATATTATAAACATGTTCACTAAAGCTCCGGGTTCAAAACTAGGTCCGGCTCTCGTGATCCAGAAGGGTGTCGACTTGTGGAATGTTTGTACTGCGATGATCTCCCCCTAAACAGATCTTATTATCGATCGTTATATAAGTTTTTGAGTAAAACTATTATAAAAAGTGCAATATATGAATATCAGATTTTTATCGATCAAGCTAGAAGTTTCCGTTATTTTCTTAATATCGTTGAGTGTATTTTTGGGTACAACTATTGTAAAAGTGAAAATTATAAAGATATATCGAGATTGGTGATGTATCGTTAGTTCGTTCGTTTTGTGAACTTAATATATTTATATATAATAGCTTAAAATAATAAATCATTTACATGATCAACGACACCTTAAATTTAACTTGAAGGGGGTTAAAATGCATTTATATCACGTGTTTTTAATCATCTAAATGTTTATTTAAATAATTTTAACTGTGATTAAGGGGTTTGTTGGTAACCGGTTAATAATTTAAAAAAAAAAAAAAACCACAAATTTGTTTCATAATAATTTGGAAAATAAATTTATTTTACATTTTATCTATTAAAATTTTAAATAATTACAATTAATTTAACTACACATTTATATATCTTTTTTGTGATAATTATAATTAGAAAAAATAGATTTAACAAGTATGATAAAGTATTTTTTGAAGCTATACTCTTTAAATTTAATTATTAAATAATAGTCTTAATAAATGCACTTTGTTGTAACATATGGAAACAATTAATTAAAAAAAAAAAAAAGCCAAAATACATTTTTATTCGTTATTTAATGTTATTTTTTTTGTCATTAATTCATTAATTTAACCATTAAATTTTTTAAATTCACTAACGTAGCGTTACAAACAATGAATACTTTTTAACGTATTTTAGTCTTTGATTAATTTACTCTATTTCTTATCAAAAAATATCAAAGAAATCATTTGAAAAAAATGGAGATTTTTATAAGAATTTCCATCTTTATTTCTCTCGTGATCTCTCTTCAACAAATGGCTTGTTTTGTGAAGGGTGAAGAGAAACCAACACTTACAAGACCAGAGCCCGGAGACCTCGTGGCTTCGGATCGATTTCTTGATCATCTCAGAGAATGCGAGCAACGGACTTCCTCGAGATGCGAAGGACAGATCGATGGTGTTATTTTTGATGGGGGGAGCCTCTCCGAAGTGTGCTGCCGGAATTTGGTATTGGATATCGGAAAGGACTGCTACTTTGCGATTTTGAATGCTTTTGCCGACGCCCCTACTTATCGATTCGTCGCACCTATAATTCGTCAAAAAAGCACTGAATTGTGGAATAATTGTACTGAAATTCTCTCCCTTTCATAAATATTTGCTATAAAGATTGTCGATTTTTGTTTGAAAAGAGAGAAAACAGAAGCGTTTTGTTTCCTGAACGAGTAATAAGACTGAAAAAACAATCGAATTTACGAAGAATATATCGAAGTTTTTCAAATTTAGAAGTAGAAAATCAGACAAAACAAACAAAAGCTTCCATCCCTCATCTCTCTCATGATCATTCACACTCTTTAAATCAACATTGAGAGAAACCAGATGATAATAATACAACCATACTCTGCAGGCTAAGATCAGTAATCAAAGGAGCCTTTAATACCCTCGATGCTCTCTCCCATCGATAACCTGCAAGAAAGAAAGATTAACATCGTTCATTCAAACTATCGAAAATCTTAGCTGAATAGATTTCATAGCTAGGAAACTAGAGTTGATAGAAGCAGCGAAGAAGAAAGAACATTGAATAGATTTCTCATATTGATATGCTATAAAATTAGAATAAGAACTGCATCAATCCAACTACACTTGTGAATTACTATGAAATAAGAGAGAACAATTTTCCAATAGCTTTCTGTTTTTACGACTTCTTGAGCATCTTTAAGTCGAATTTCCTGTGTTCCGTAAATGTATCGTATATATTTGTAAAGTGAGATTGTCAAGAAGACGTTCATAACTCTCTACACAGTCAAATATAGTGTTAGAAAAGCCATTAGGTTCTCCGAAAATCTAATACAAGGTTGCCACCTTTGTGCATTTCCATTCACAATATTATCTATCTTCCCCAGACTTTTGAGTAAAAATGTCCATAACTAACTGAAAACGAAGAATATCGAAAGATGCAGAATTTTTTCTCAAGCCAATGGTGGTTTTTAGCCGCGAATTTAATGATCTCTATAAATGTTGAGTGTCCCTATCGACTTGTCAATTCAGTATACAAGTGAAAGACGAACCACCTTAAACTTTGTGATAAGCGATTAAAACAGAGTACGATAATCTTATCTCGTAGCATAAACCAAGGGAAACTTGGTGCCAAAATTATACACAAACTTTAGTCTAGAGAAGAGAAGATCAAAACCTGAAAGATTATGGAGTTTGACTTAAAACCAGGCTATCCTAAAAGCTAATTCAGGATAGTGTTTTTACACTATCATTAAGGTGGTGTTGCTTGCTGATATGGTTTGATAGAGATAAGAAGAGAGGAGGAAAATGAGAAGATTTAAAGAGAAGCAGGTAGACCAGATGAAGAATTTTGTTAAATATTTTAACCATTAAGGATAATACTTATGAACATTTATAATAATCTCACAATGCTTAAAACTAGGAACACGATCATGAAGCTTCTTAATATCCATGTAACTTCTCACATCATACAACTGTCGATTACCCATTATCTATGCAATTATCAACTATCCATTTGGTTGTATGACATGCATGGGTAACAAATAAGAAGTATTTGTTTTTAAATCTATTGATAAAACGAGAATTAGATGAATTTCAGCAGTAAAATCCTTTCAACCTAGTTAAGAAACTTAATGGGAAATCAATGATTGATGTTGCTCAAGTACATAAACTCATGTTTGACAAGTACTTAAATTAAAATCACTACAATCAAACTCAGTTAACCAGATGAAATGATGAGAGCAACTATGGAGGTAAAGCGGTAGCCAATAATGAATATACAGAAGAGCTGGACTTACTTGTACATGCAAAACTTGAACTCTTGGCCCCTACTAAGATCCTTCTCTCCTTCCTCAAGCTACATATAAAATTTTTGATCATGGTAAATAAGAAAGGTCAAAGAATATAAACGATAAAGCTCACAAAATCGTTGGCAGAGAGGACAAATAATCTCTATACGTTACCGGATCACCCTCATAGACAAGCTGATAACAAGTTGGAGAAAGGCATCGCAAGGCACAATTTTCTTTAGCTATAGTCGAAGATTTGCACTCCCTACCCCACAATCCGCTATACACTCCGATGAAGAAGCACAGACGTGAAACAATCAAACGAACGAACAGATAGGCGAAAAAGAAAACTCAAGAAATTAGGGAAAAGCATTAAAGGAATTAACATTTGAGAAATAAGTGTGGTTCTGAATCACAATCAATTACAGAAATAATTCGTAAAACGTGAAATGAAGCAACCAAGTACCTCTCTACATCAGCATAACACTCCTGCTTCTTCTGTCTGATCTCAACATCCTGTGATATTCATCGAAGTCCCATGAAAAAAAGAAATTATCCAGAAAAGAAGAAGAACAAGAGAGAAGAGTCTTACAGTGATTGGACGACGAGACTTTGCGAGAACTGCTGAGCTGAAAGACAGAGAAATTAATCCCGCCATAAGCACGAAGGTCATTATCTTCAAAACAGCTGAATTCTCAATAAGAATCCTTCTTCCCATTTCTGGATCGAAGTCCGTAATCCTGTTATTCAGAGATTTTGAGCTCCGTTCTAGCACAGAGGAGGCGTTGGACGTTGGTTGTTTTCCATCCACTTGCCGGCCGAGCTAACTATTTTCCAAACTTTTTTTTCTCTCTTTTTTTGCTAAATTGAAATTTCTCCCCTAAACTTTAGAGTAATTACAAATGTTACCACAACTTTTTTTTGAAGGTATAAATCAAAGACTCAACTCTTATGACAATAAGCTAATCAAATTCCTATATTGATTAACTCGTTAAAAAAATCACATAACTCACACTCACCGATCAATTATCCCTATTTAGTATTTCGTGTAAATCTTGAGATTCATTTTAACTCGTTCGATTCTGTTCACATCGACGGAATAAAAATAATCGATCCACCTTAATGGTTTTTTCTCTCGTAAATCCAACCAATGCAAGTCAGAACTGGTTAGAAGTGCACGTGTGTCTCGAATGGAAGCTCCATTTTTCTGTGATTTATAGATATTTTTTATTCAATTGTGGATACTTTTGGATTAGCAGGTCATTCGCAAAAACGACGAAATAAAATCGACAAATGTTTTGTCAGGGTAAGACCCGAATCATCCACACCATATTGCAAGATGTCAAGAGAGATCGACAACAGCCATCTTTACACGGGAGATTAAACGCTCTTGAGTTTGTAAATTTACAGAGAAACTTGTTATTTCTACGATAAACGATAGTTCTGCCGGTGAAAGTTGTTTGCAAGTCAAAGACATCATCGATGATCGATCGATTTATTTTAATTATTTATACTTGAAAAAAATATTATATTAAAGAATAAATAACTTTATTACTACGTATAATTTACATTTTCATGGTGACATATTTTTTATTTATTCATTGGAAAAAGCATTTTATTTATAATTTATTATGGTTTATCAAGATTATAATATTCAAAAATATAAAATTAGAGTTGAGTAAAAGCATTTTATTTTTTATTTATTTTTTAAAATTCGAAGTAACGACGAGTCGTCTCAAGACTGGCAAATTCCAATTTGTCTTCTCCGGGAGTTCATGGAAGTCCCTTATTCACACAGCAAGCGTAAATTATGAAAGCCAAATAAGCACGAAATTCATCAAATTACGTGGAAAATCTCCGGCTTCGTTACATCCTTTCACGCCCATCATTGACTTTAACACCTCTCGGTCTCTCCCTTCTCGACTTTGTTGCTTTTAACAGACGGCAGTAAGGTTAGTAAATTGGTTTTTTGTAATCTGCTCTCTTTACTCAGAGAGCCTGAAACTGGGATCTCTGTTTTTGGGCTTCTGCTACTGTACCGGGTACTTATCACTGGTTGATTTGCTATTAATAGGTATTTCTTTTCGTGGGTTCTTAATAGCTCTTCGTTCGCCGATCATTTTTTTGTTGGGTATCTGGGAAATTGATTCATCTTCTTTTTGGCTTTAACTGAAATGATTCGAGATGATATACGCGAATTTTTCTGTTTAAGCTACGTTATAATTTTGGGTTTTTTGTCTTCATCATTTCTAATCGGCGTTCGACGTGATGAGTACCATTTCAGATTATTTTAACGACCGAGAGCTGAATCTTGCTCATTTCTACTGTTCAGTTCATCATGGTTTCGTTGTACTATTGATATTTATGGATTCAAGGCTTTGTAATTCATTGATTCGACATCTGAAGCTTGCGATGAATAAGATGCGCAATCACATCCTAAATTATTGTGGACTAATTGTAAATAGTGTTAAAATGTATTAGGTTTATCCAAGGTTTTGTAATTTATTGAATTAGCTTCGCGAGTAGATAAAGATTGCACTTTGACAAACTTGATGTATGTGTTGGTAGGCGGCTCTCCAATTTTTGTTTTCATCATTCTCCACCAGTAACATGTTCAAGCGGTAATCTCGAGTGGAAATTGCTCAATAATTTTCCAGTTGTAATATGGCTTGCAATAGGTTGTCTATTTCATACAGCCTGTTGCATGATACTTGAAATCATTGGAGAACAATTGATCATTATAGTTACGTGGAAACTGGTTTAGCTTTATGCATCTAGTATTTGGTATTGATCTTTAGAGGAAGTTGTAAAGGATGCTAATGATTGATGGAAAAAAATTTCAATCATTTGCCACTTTTTGACTTTGAGATTTCTTGGACTTGTAATAATGTTCTGTTAATTCTAGCATTTGGTATTTCTGATAGCAAATGCTGCTATAAAGGAGTAGGTTGGTCCATGCTTATTGTATCAAAGTCAAGAGCTAGCTTACTATTTTGATTGGATAGTTGATTGTTCATTTCAGGAATTTGTTGAAATTTATATAGTCATTGTTTATTTTTAACATTTGGAATTCAAGCTTTCAGACACTGTCTAAGAAGATACATCTATTTAATTGCGACGATGGGCAAGATTAGAAAGTCCAATCCAATGTCTTCTATGAGGGGACTAGAAAGTCCAATCTGATGTCTTCTATGAAGGGCTCTTTCCTCAGGCTTAATGATGATGGAGTTCAGACTGCAAGTTCTACAAAAGGGTATAAAGACCTGAACCTTGCATTCTGAATTGTTTTAAAAAATTATTTACTTGTTGCGTTGAAATAGAAGACTATTGATAAATGAACATCGCAAGTTCTATTGATCAGGTGCCGATCAATTCTTCATTTCAGTCCATTTGTATACTCCATATTTATCTGAGAAAATAAAATAGAAGAGAGTTCAAATCAGTTGGATATGATCTTGAATGGTTGAAATAGAATTGCACAATATGAATCTCTGTAATTCATATGGACAAAAAATAGAATTGTAACTGTTTTATTGGCTATAGGTTTGAAAGTTCCCTTACTCCAAATAAATTGAAAAGAGATGAGAATATCAACAAACTTCAAGACCCGGAGGCAATGGTAGGGCATTACTGTATTGGGATAGAATGGTTTTTTAAGATACTGCTTGTCTAGTGGTTTTGACTCTCAAACTGTAAATAGGAGTTGTATTCTCGAGTAAGAGCACAAGAAGAGGAGATCCACCTTCTTCGGGAACAAATTGCAGCTGCTTGTTTAAAAGTATGAGACTTTTTCACTTTTCTTTGTCTTCATAAATAATTTTAAGAAGAACTCTTATTTAGTGCTGTTACAACTTACCTTTGAGGTCTCTTTCTTGTAAGGAAATGCGACTTGTGAATGAGAAGCATGCTTTGGAGAGGAAATTTTCTGACATACGAATGGTTTGTCCTCTTGAAAAATAATTGTAAATTAATTGTTTGATGCAAAGATTTTTAATAGTATCATAGTTCTTTTCTGTAATTTGAGATTAAAACTGTATCATACTGAATAGGCAGTGGATGAGAAGCAAAATGAAGTCCTCTCTTCTTCCTTAAACGAGTTGAATCGCCGCAAAGGTTATCTAGAAGAAAATCTGAAATTGGTTCATGATTTGAAGGTTTGTCTATATATTTTTTTTTTAACTTTAGTCTGTGGAGTCAAAATATATCAATAACAAGAAGATAAGGAAGAGAAAAAGATAGTCTTCCCCGTAAAGAAAAGGAACAATTTGAGAGAAAATTGCTCAGAGAGGTAAGGTAAGATATCTTGTTACTCGAAAAATCCAATGATAGAAATTTTCAAATTCATATCAATCATTTACCTTAAAAGGTTTTACAAGTGTTTTCGTAATTGCTTGACATGAATCACAATCTTATTTATATTACCTAAGAAAAAGTAATTGTATTTTTAGGCTGCAGAAGATGAGAGATATGTTTTCACGTCATCCATGATTGGGTTGTTGGCAGAACATGATATTTGGCCCAACGTTAAAAATGCTACTATCATATCCAACAACGTAAAGGTAATCAGATAATTCCAAGTAACTCATGGACGAGCCACTATTTCCTGTGGGTTAAAATTATCGTGAAATTGAATACAAATTTGATTTTTCTCATTTGTAAGTCAGTTTTCATTGTTCTTGAGAATGTTGAAACATTAAAAATGTTGAATACTTTGATGAACAAATTTTTCTTTTCATCTTTGTCCTGTGGAGAAGAGAAAATATGCAGAAAAGGCAGTCTATATTGGATTAAAATTTAGCATATCTATTTTATATTTCCACTTTGCATATTGATATTTTTTGAAAAAAAAAACAGTAATGAACAAAAATAGTTTGTACACATTGAGGACTCTTAAACCTAGTTTGTAAGCTGTGAACAGTGGAAAGCCTAATGACCAGGACTATAGCTTTCAGAAAATTCATCTATAAATTACCCAAATAGTATCAAATAACAATTGAATTGTGTGGGTGCCCTATAATCTCAGTGTTTTCTTTCTAAAACGTGCAGTTTTGAATTAGTTGAGAGGCAGTTCAACACAAACGAGAGTAACAGGAAGTCTTGCTAAATATTTTTTTTCTTTGAGCGAGCAGTAGGTGATATCTTCAAAGCACGAGTAGTCCAGATTTTTTATCCCAGTACTTCTTTATGTTGGTTCTCTGTCGTTAATTCCCAGTTTTTTGGAGTTGTATTTTTTGTTGGGAGATCTTGAATTGCTTGGCTGCATTCATATATACATACATACCCCCATAATGGTTCATTTGCTCCTCCTTTCTTGTGTTTCATTTTGACTTTAGTTTTTTTTTTGGGTGACATTATCTATTGTTTTGCAGAGTCTTCATGATCATTTGCAGTGGAGGATAAGAACTTCACATGTAAGTTTGCTAGATTTTGATTTCATCCTTTCTTAAGTTAACTAGTGATTGATATGACTGGTCTACATGTCACAGGGGCTGGACCATATCATTTTTTTTTGTGTTAATTTCATGAAAGAAGAAAAATCAGAACTAGTCACCAAGTAATTTTGAATGTTTTCTCACCCTTCCTGTTTTGTGAGTTCAGCTTTAGATCGGATCAAATTTCAAATTTGTCAGTGCTAGATTGTTGAATAGTTAAGTGACAGGCTTTCTGTTCCCTTCATCATATGATATCATTCTTTTTTTTTTTTTTTTTTTTTTTGTGAGAATCACATGATAGAATTATCAGTTGACATCTATGGCTGAACATCATAGTAATGATGAATCTGACAAGGAGGACTCTGCTTCAGACATCTTGAAACACTGACTTCTACATAAACCCATTACTACTATACTACACAATACTTGAGGGCTATGTTAGTTTTCCTCTGTTAAGCTTAAAATTATAACATTTTATCTTCAGTTTGTTTTATGATCCAGGGGCAAGATGATATTTTATCTCGTGATCACTACATGGATAATCAACATTTGGAAATAACTGACAACATGCCAAAAAATTTCCAACCCAGTAATACTTGGGAGTTAAAAGGTGCAACTCTTGATGGTAATATGAACCAAATTGTCAACAATGGCTACACACAGGAGCGCAGTTTCGCTTTGGGCAGGTTTAGCATTTTAATTGGAGTACGTCTTAATGTTTTCTTTTTATTTGGTGCATTGTTTTCTTGTATTAAAATATATCAAAATGTTCTGTCAGTAGTAATATGATACAGTCCTTGTATCTTGAAGAACCAAAATACTTAAAACAGAACAACTCAGAATTCAATTGCAACAACACAACAACCAAAAGCTACAGACTTTCGAGAGCTCCGTTCTCTTTCTTCGTTCCTTTCCAAATTCTCAATGACCTCTCCCCTTCCCAAATGTTCCACTAAATACCACCACAACCACTCGCAAAACAAAACATTAAAAGTCTACTACTACAAACAAAACATAATAAAATTCTCAATGACCTATTCTCTTCCCAATTTTTCCGCTAAATACCACCACAACCACTCTCCTTACAAAACATTAAAAGTCCACTACTACAAACAAAACACAACAATTCACCCATAATAGTAATATAAGAAAAAACAGATCTTAAGCTTCATTTATCCCCTTTCTTTCTCCTTGTATATGTGAATTTCAATGGAGGAGATATATCAATACCACCTTCCCAAAGTGCCACATAGTTCTCAAGGTGGACGTAACGCCCCAATTTAAAAATTCCCAATTTGAAACCCTAATTTTGAAAATTCTAAAATTTTTCCCAAATTGATTTGAAATCGATCGCTAAATCATAATTTGAAAATTTAAATATTAATTGAATGAAAACTTTAATTCCGCGGAAACTTTGTAATAAATTCGTCAAAGTCTTAAAACTATCACATAATTAAAACAATTTATGAAACTTTAGTTAATAATAAAGTTCAGCATAATCATTCAAAGTTTAAACGGAAATAAAACATTAAATGTCGTTTGAAAATTTAAGTATACTAATTTAAATCTTTTTCCTCGAAATCAACAATATTTTCTTCATCTGTATACTCGCATGCCACTGGAGGGTTCTCAATCGCAGCTGTTTCTTCCTCGGACAAAAATTCACCTACATTACAAGTTAAAAACTATGAGAAATCTCAGTAAGTGAAAATATGTGCAAGTTGCAAAATTTTTACTTTTACCGAATCCTGTTAACAGTTACATACTGGTTGAAAGTCAACCTTCTTTTAAGACTTAGCCATCTCATGGTTTCGTCCTCTTTTACTTTTACTTTTATTTTTAACGTTCAAGCTCTTGTTATCACGTATTTGTCGTCAATTCCATCATTTTTATACACATGCAAATGTCATATTCATTTTATCTTTTAAACAATTCTATGTCAATGTTCTAACATGTGTGCTCAACCACTGAAAACGTGTGATATAATAAAACAGTATTAAAGAAAATAATATTTATCCTGTAATGTAGGGTCGTAGCCAAAACGTTGTATTTACACTTACCTGGATTCCGAGCGATTAAGGTTATCGAGATTTTTCCAATATCCAAGATTTCAATAATATCTTGTTTAATTAAATCTTGGTATCAAATTCCTATTTAAATAAATCTAATTTTGACAGAGTTTGGGCAGAATTTCTTTATGTGTGATCGTAGGTCGGATCAGGTTGATTTTTGACAACCTCTAGGAATTTTTCTACCTAAATAAAATTCTTAATATTATTTTTCCACTTTAATAAATCAATTTCACAAGAATTTAGGTAGAAATTTTTTACCGGTATATTTTTTGGATCGGATCGGGTCGAAATTCGGGTTGGAATGAACAGTGTCGGTTGAGTGAACAGTACCGGTTCGGTTCGATTCAAGATAAGTGAACCGATTTGGTTTGGGTTGGGCCGGTTCGGTTCGGTTTACTGTTGGTTGGTTCGGTTCAAGTGAAGTCCGTCCACTCGGTTAGGGTTTGGCCGAGAGAAATATTCGCCAGAGGATGTTCGGCCGAAGGTCGAACTGATGCTGCTCGTGACGGTCGGAGGTCGGGTTGGTGTTTTCTGACGAGGTAATTTTGTTTTTTTTTTTTACTTTGTTTGAAGAACCCTTCTTCGTCTGAAGAATCCGAGAGGGAATGAGAGGTGTGTTGGTGATATCCTCCTTCCCCGATCATCCAATTTATAGGAAAATTTATGAACATCAATCTTAAATTTTGGAAAAATTCATAGGTGGATTAGGTAATGATAAATTTTCTGTTGGTTTCTCTCCTACCCCAATTAAATTTTTCAAAATCGTCGGTGGGATATTTTGATTGTTACAGTTGAAGTGAGGAAATTGCTTATTAATCGTGCCAAAATTCTCCCAAGTTGCATCATCGATGGAGTGTCCCTTCCACGCAATCATTACTTTGGCTCCCGTTGAATCCCCCCTAGGGTTCAAACACCCCGTAGAGCCTTCATTTATGCCCTTAATTCATTATTTGCCATGAGGAGGGGAGGAAGAGTTGATGAAGTTGGATGATCCCCAATGGCTTTATTTAGTTGCGAAACGTGAAAAATTGAAGGAATGGAGGATCCCGGCGGAAGGACGAGTTTATAGGCAACTGGACCCACCTTTGCTATAACGGAAAATGACTCATAGAACGAGGGTCGAGTTTCTTGTTTCGCCGTTTAGCAAAAGAGCGTTGGCGATAGGGTTTCAACTTAAGATAAACAAGATCATTGATGTCAAATTATACCTCATATTGATGATTATCTGTCGTTTTCTTCATCTTAGACTGAGCTCGAAGTAGGTGATGCTTCAACTCATCCAATATAGCGTCGCAATCCTAGAGGCGGCAAATCTCAGTTGTTAACCACGTGAAATGTTGTAGTGTAAGCTGAAGTATGGTACAAAGTATTATACAAGAATTCAGCCCATGGAAGCCATTGTGCCCATTGTTTGGGATTATCATTGATAAAACATCGTCGATAATCTCAAGGAAACGGTTCACCATCTCAGTCTGTCCGTCAATTTGCGGGTGATACGCAGTGCTATGCTGAAGCTTAGTGCTCTGAGCTTTGAATAGCTCTCCCCAAAAAAGGCTCGGGAAAACCATGTCTTTGTCAAACACAATAGGTGGAACCCTATGTAGTTTGACAACGTCTGAAATGAAAGTCGTTGCAACGGAGATAGTGATAGGAATTGTTTATCAAATTCACAAAAAATAGCTTCACACTCGCACATAACACTTTTAATTAATAAAACGGATAATACAAAGAGTTGGTAGAAATTCGAGGCTTTGTTATCCCTCCCCTCAAAGATTCAAGGTTCTACAATCTTCCCTATTCCTGATCAGAATTCTTAGAAAACTAAATCCCCCCATTTCTTTTCCCTATAATCCACCATTTATTCATTATTCAAACTAGAAACTGCCTTAATTTAAAACATAAACTACCCAACCATATTTTCTAAAATACCCTTAATACAACACATTATTCTTTCCTAACATTACCCCTGGGCCAATGAATCACCTTGTCTTCAAGGTGAGAAATGAGAAATTGCTGCTGAAAATGATCAAGTGATTCCATGTCGCCTCTTTTATTAGGCAACTCTTCAATGTGTTTTTCTTTCAATAAATCGTTTGTATCTCCGCTGTCTTGGCAAATTAAAACCTGTTATTCCCTATATTTACATTTATGACCGACGTTAAATTTTTTCATCACACCAGTACCACAAGCCTTCCGCCCTTCGTTCTTGTAATTCAGAATTTGTTAATGTCTTGAAAGATTGTTCCGACTTAATATTTCGAGTTTTACTCGAGAATTAGGAATCATGGCCGACGACTCAGGGATTGTGGATGACTCGGCACGGGTAGGAGCCATTTTTCTTGGGGCAAAGAAGTTGGAAAAGATGGAGGGGGCTGAAGATCGTGCGACTAGGGTAATCTCCCTACCCCACCTTCAGTGACACAGATGGTTTGACTGGGTTAGAACATTGTTGGATGGGGAGGGTTATTTTCAATTGGGCTAGGCTGGAAATATGTTTAAGGAGTAGGTGTGAGAAAAAATTCACATCTAACGCAAGTGCATGTGTCGTGAACAAAATAATAACGAATTATATTGTATAAAACAATCCAAGACATAACAATAACATATTTGATTTTTAAAAGAAATGTAAAATAACATATCAAATTAAAATTGGGTTGGTTTTGATATTGAGAAACTTGGTCAGGATTGATTTCCTTATTACATAAATTTTACTACTAACGCCACAAATTGCTATAGCAATTTGTTCGAACAGCAAGATTCGTTCGAATTGCTTGGCGGTTCATTTTAATCTTCTCTTCAATTTATAGACAGAGGAAGATAAATATAAACTTCAATGATGTCTTATTCTAAAAGCCACATGAATCGAATGTTAGCAATTTAGTAAAATTTAATTCGTATAATTTAATATGCATCTCATAATTCTTATTTATTTCTCAATATAGCAAAAATATGTATAATCAAAATTGTCTGTCGACATAAATTGAATTAAACCATAATCATCTTAATAAATTATTCGAATAAAAGCAAGCAATCTTAGTAAGCAATGAAATTGTTGTAACAAGTATTTTCTCTCCTAATCAAAATAAATTCTTAGCCTATAATCATAAAATTATAAGAAACCATTGTATCAAAGATATCCATAACAGAAATTATCAAAAAACAAAAGGTAGAGAAATCTTTAGAAAAATATGGGTACAGAATAAAAGGTAGCAGTTTTTTCTCCTTGGGATCTTCTCTCCCAGTTGAAAAACCCTTTGTTTCCTCCCCTCTCGCCAGCCTCCCTTTCTCTCACCATGGCTGTTTTCATAGCTGTTTCCAGGCCGGTTTCTCGCCTGACCTTTGATGTTTTATGATAGAAAGTGAGAAGGTAAAATTTACTACAAAAACTAGATCAAGGGAAGAGAAAATCCCCCTTACATATATACAAATCACATGTTCATCCAATAGACGGCGTGAGACAAACACAATTATCAATATCTGCCCTCACGCATAGCGTGCCTGGACCGAGTCCTATTCCCACCATCGTCTCCGATACCAAGCTCTGATACCATGTTAACACATGTGAAAGGGTAAAACTCATCCCCAAAAGTTAACTCTTGGTAGTGAAGGAATCTCCCTCGTATTTATATAGGATTGTTTGCTTTGTTTCGACGATGTGGGATAATACCCGCCCACACGTCTAACGTGATAGGTTTTTATTCCTTCACGTCTACCGTGTTTAATCGGTTCTCACATCGTACATATTTAGCTCTGATATCATTATAGAAAGTGAGGGTAAAACTCACTTCAAAAGTTAGTTTAAGGAGTGAACGAATCTCCTTCATATTTAGACAGAACTGTTTGCTTTGTTTCTGTCGATGTGGGACAACATTTTATTTTCTGTTTTATCTGCTCTTTTACAATTTATCGAAATAGAGTATTTTAATGCTCATAAGTTTCTTCCTTGTTATCAGACACTTTTATTCCAATTATCATCATTCTTTCTAGATTTCCAAACTTTTAATGGACCAGCTTCTAAATAGGATGAAATTTCAAGTCATGATTAGTTACTAAATATATAACTACTTTCAAAGCTAATGACTGTGTAGGCTACAGGTCTGTTGGTCAAATTTCATAAAGTGTTAGTTCCTTGTTGGAATTTCCAGGACTCCCTTTTACATATCATATGTTTATGGCCCAAGTTTATATTCTTTTAGGGAATTGGCTGGTCAGGATCATCCAAGTTCTTTTGATGATGGTGCTATTAAAGAGGACCGAAGACATCATAATAATAATTCTTTTCATTCTCCCTCCAGATTTGGAGAATCTTCTTTGGTTTCGGAAGGTGGTTACTTATTTTTAGCAAAGATTGGGAGCATCACCTTGTAGTTATATTTATTTATTATTTATTTTAATCCAGATGGACCTGGCATAGAAAACTTCCAAATAATTGGTGAGGCGATTCCAGGAGGCAGACTTCTTGGATGTGGTTATCCCGTACGAGGGATGTCGCTCTGTATCTTTCAGGTATATTATGTACATTTATTTGAACGCTTTATTTGATAATTTCATTTAATTTAGAGTTTTTAAAAGCTAAATAACATCTTAATCAATTCCAGTGGGTACGGCATTTTCAGGATGGTACAAGACACTACATTGAAGGTAAGCAAATGAGTTTTGACTTGTATAGAATTTTTCAGATAGTGCTCTTTTAAAGTGTGATGTGCTCATTCTCCCGTACTCACTTATCCTGGTACTAATAATTTAGTTGTAGGTGTTGGTTGACTTAATAGCTACTTAAAAATGGGTGCTTTTTTTATGTGCCATTGCCCAAGCCTTCAACCCATATTTTATTTCCATGCATTTTAATATTTAAATTCAGTAATTTTATTATGTTTATGTTGTTAAGTTTAATGATATTAATTATGTAACACTTGGCTAGAGTATGTAGCGGAGTTTAGGTTATATTTAGGAGGGTATATTGGTTTTTGACTTAGAGTGAGTTTGCCCTAGTTGTGCATGGTTGAATCTCTTTTAGAGCTCTTTTTGTAATAGTTGAATTTGAATGTTGAAAAAATAGACAAATAGAGTCTGCCCAAACCTGAGAGCTTTTCGTAACTCGGTCGTCCGCCCTTCGTTTGAGGTTCTTCGCACTCGTGCCTAACCTTCAATGTTTGCGTCATTTGGTATCAAAGCGTCGATTTTCATATCATTTTTTGTTTGACTTCTACCATCATTAAAGTTTTTGTTGAGTATTCATCAATCTATCTCATTTTTTATTTTTTTATGGAATTTAAATCAGGCGCTACAAATCCGGAGTATGTTGTCACTGCCGATGATGTTGATAAACTGATATCTGTTGACTGCATACCAATGGATGATAAAGGCCGTCAGGTATTCTATAAAAAATCAGAATAATTTGGGAATTGAATTCATTAAAACCAATTATAGCATTTTTGTTAATGTTCCTCTGCATAAGCTCCAGTAGTGTATAATATACAATTTTATTTGGCTATCCAATGATTTTTTTGTGTTGCGTGGTGGATGAATAATTGAACAATATGTAAAATAACACACAAGAACAGCCACGAATATAGAGAAAACTCTAGAATCGGAAACCACAAATCCGGTGAAAAACTCGGAATACTCTTAATAAAAGAAATAATAACATTATTTTAGTAATAGATTGATAATTGATAAAACCCTCAACAATACCATTACCTCACTATGTAGACTCCTTTAGACGATTACGAGTCACTTTCACCACACACACCTCACTCTTGAGCTCATAACAAACCATAACTCCTCTAATTCTTAAATATCTAATTACATTTGTCCCCCCAATAATTCTCTTTATCTTATCCTATCATTTTGGAAGTTAAGACGATACTTCTTCTTGATCAAGGACTTTATTTGTACTTATGTGTAATAATCTATTCTATTTTCATTCATCATCAGGGTGATCTAGTGAGGCTTTTTGCTAATGACCAGAACAAAATAAAATGTGGTAAGTGTACACTAGTATTTCTTATCCTAATAATTATGGGTGATTTTAACTCAAGTTACATAATAACATACTTCGGTCACGATACTTGACATGTTAGGCAGCTTAAGCTTTTCCACCTGCTTTTGGCCCTGTTTGGCAATACCTCGTGATTTATTTTAATAGAAAACATTAGGAAGTGGATAATAAGAACTACTTGAACCCTTCAAAATAATAACTCCCTCGAACTCTCTTTGAGGTCTTCTATAAGCTATTTACATCTGAATTGATATTAATTTTCATTTCACAAAAATTTTTGCCCAAAAATGTTTATAAGAACATAAAACCTTATATTTTCAATGCTCACTAGCCTAGTATTGCTCTCTGATTTCATCATATCATATAAGTTTTTGTGGTATATTTTTTTTGTAGACCCAGAGATGCAACTGGAGATTGACACGTATGTTGCAAAGGGTCTGGCCACATTTAATGTTCTATTATTGGTAAGTTGGTTGCTCAAATGGTTTCTCCTTCCTGGGATATTCAGCTGATGCTTTATTGTTTTGTTCATTTACTCTGTCCTTGAGAGCTACATGACTCATTGTACTTTTTCTTCGTTTATTTTATAATCTTCTTATGAGTGTAAGTAAAGAGTTACACATGTCTGATATATACTGACTATTGTGCAAAACTCATCTTTTAAAAATTAAACATTTAATAGGTTATTTTTCCAAATTCAATCGTTCTTCATTCTCAAGTATACAGTGTAGGTAAAACATAATCTGTATATCTTTGGAGTGTTGTCATATTGTCACGCGATGGAATGGCATGTAGTTGTGGCTGACCTGTAATATGAATGGCGGTAACCATATTTTCTACAGATTGATTCTTCTGAGAATTGGGAACCAGTTGCTGTTGTTTTGAGAAGGTCTAATTACCAAATTAAAATGTTGAGCAATGAAGCTGTGGTGATTTCAGAAAAATACTCTTGGGAGTTATCAGTATGTTTGAAAACTTGCTGCATGGTAAAATATGGAAGAAAAGTTTCCCTTTTAATTGCATCCTAATAAATTGTTGTTGCAGATAAAAATTCCTCCCGGGCTTTCAACACAGTTTGTTCTAACTTGTTCTGATGGATCTTCTCATCCTTTTAATGCGTATGATGTCCGGTAAACCATTAATTTTATGTTATTTATAGGTGATAAACAATTTTAGAAATTCTGATATCCACACTATCTTTCTTGCATGCCAATGCCAGGCCCCTAAAAGTCCACATGAAACATGAAAACACAAAAGTAGAATATGATTTCAATAGTGCGAGAAAATAGCATATATTTGGAGCACGAACATCTACGCAGCCGATCTATTGACTGTAGAAACTTATCAGTTGTTGAATCGTACTGTAGATATACCATTTGCTTCCCAATCCTGGTCTCACATGGAAAACAAAAAATTGAAAATTGATGTTAGATGGTTGAAATTGCCTCATAAAAAAATTGGATGGAGTCCCGTTGTATTAAGTGAATGCTGACGAAGAAAGTTTACAATTTGCCTAAGAGCATATTTGATCTATATGTGTATAAGCTTTCGTGATAAATAAATACTCTACTCCCTCAAACGGGATTTATTTTCATTTTTCTCTGATATTGATGATGCTTTAAGCACCTGCATCTTCAATCTGGAAGGATATTTACACACTTGTGTTTCTTTTCTTGTGTTGTAGCTACATCATTTTTTTAAAAAAAAGTCTAACATCATATTCATTGTTTTTTGTAGTATGCGGGACACACTTGTCTTGACCATGAGAATGTTTCAAAGCAAAGTATTATCTTTTTTCCCTTAACTCTTATTCATAACTGTTCCTGCTGTTCAGAATTCCAATATCTCTTGCCCTCTTTTAAGAAATACAATATGATATATTCTGAAAATTATGTTATTCTGATTTTTCGCATCCGTAAATGCTTTTGGCAGGCATTGGATGACAGAAGAAAGGGAAGAGCATAAACCCTTCACCGTTGGAGCACAGTGTTGATACTTGATGGTAACTACTTATTTATTATTGGAAACAAGAAATAATGTTTTTTTTAGGAAATCTTTTTAACATGCTTTGGATATTTGGCTTAAAAAAAACTCTCACTAGTTGAAATTTTTGTCTGGAGAGCGTACACATGTAAATGTAAGATAGGAAGCAGTTTCCTGTGAGATTGTTTCTGAGAATTGAATACAACATTATTGCTTGAATAAATACTTATCAAAAGTTATATACAATTCAATGCAGTATGTGTTCAGTTTTTCTAGAGTCATCATTCTGATGAATAGTCAGATGTAGTTTTACTTTAAGCAATGGAATATCCACTGATTATACTTCCAATGTGAATGACTTGGCTTGTACATATTCATTTCATCTTGATGTTCAATTACCTGCCTGTATCGATTTTGCACTGTTTCGTTGTCTGAAGAACAAAGAAAACTCGTGTTAGCTTGAAAGCGATATAGTGATGATGCATTGTGTGTAGAGATAGACTTATCTTTGTTTTAAGTACAATGTTGATGTTTTAAAAGCAATGTTTGAACTTAGTTTAGAAGATGACTCATCTTAAGCTTCACTTTTCCTGGAATTCAGTTCAATTTCTTGTTTTTGTTTTCTGGGTTCTTTTTTTTTTAATTGAATTTCACTGATTTCTTGTGGGTTTGAGTTTGTTGGTGGAATTTAACATTTTCTTGCCTATCTTCCAGTTTGTCAACATCAGGGGACATTCCTATTCCCTTTTTTTTCTCATTTCCCAATAATTGCAGTCTTTAATTCCAGACTTTATCATGACTTTAGTTGAATTCTTTGATCAATTATAGTGGTTTAGATTTTTATTTTTTGAAGAACAAAATGAAAGAAAAATTGAGGAAGTGAAGAGTGAGGCCAAAGTAATATTAGAATATTTGATAGGTGATGTATTTCGTTTACATGTGTAACCTAAAACAAGGAGTTTCTTCTTCTTCTTGATACGAATAAGAGTAGGATGAACTACCCTTTTACCTTCAATATTCATTACTTAATTGACTTTGAAAAATTGGTGCACTTTTAAAATAAAATAATGAGTTGGTTTGAAACCTTTTGTGCAGTCCTAAATTCTTTTTTTTTTTTAATTATTATTTATTTTACTTGTACGCATAGTTTTCTATCGAGCGCACAATTGATCGAGTAGAAATACGATAACGAATTACATTCTTGTCTTTGCCTCTCACGCTCTCTACAATCATTCGATCAGCGTAGGCTCCACAACTCAACATGGTATACGATCAAATTCTTTTTTTCTGTTACGTTTTTTCTTCTTCTCGAGGCGATTCGTCGGCCGCCAAAAACCCGAACCACTACTCTCCAAATTTCTTTTTTATAGTAGGCTAAGATGTAAAGGTTTTTGCATAGTAGAAGAGACCATTGTGCACTAAGTTGGCGGGTATTTGACAGTTTGGACAAGGAAATGGTAGAGGACAAGAGCAGTGTCACCTGTATCCACCTACTTATCTTTCTTTGGTTCTACTTTCTCTCACAAAACTCACTTTCTCAAGCATTCCTCCCCTTAAAATCTACTTCTTCCCCATTAAAATCCTACTTAGCTCCATACCCAGATCACATTTTTAGAGAGAGAAAGAGATATCAACCTCTCTTTACTTCCCTTTTCACCAAAGATCCATCCCCACTCTGTTTTTCTCTCTCCAAGCTTTCTCTCTCTACCTCTCATGGAACAGAACTGAAAAAGGAAGGAACGAACTCTGGAACTGTTTATCTTCATGGGTTCTGTAGGAAACTCAAATCCATGGTTTCAATACCAGTCATACAGAGACTGTTCTCAGGGATTCTGCTCCATATACTGTCCCCAATGGTGCTACATTATCTTCCCTCCTCCTCCACCTTTCGCCATTGAAGACAGCTCAAAAAACTCCTCCCCCTTTGATTTCTCTCCTCTCATAGTAGCAGTCATCGGAATCCTAGCCTCTGCTTTCATCATCATAGGTTACTTCACCTTCATCTCCAAATACTTCCGGCGAACCACCGGCAACAACAACGGGAACGGAGCTGCTGATTCAGATGACCAAATAAGCTCAGAATCATATCAGGCTTCTTCGTCATCGGGCCTGGACGAGGCTCTGATCAAGTCCATAACAGTTTGGAAGTACAAAAAAAATGATGGGTTTGTTGAAGAAACTGATCATTGCTCTGTTTGTCTCTCTGAGTTTCAAGAAAATGAAAGCCTGAGGATTTTGCCGAAATGCAGCCACCCTTTTCACCTACCATGCATAGACACCTGGCTCATGTCTAATTCTAGCTGTCCTCTGTGTCGTTCTACGATCTTACCTACTAATATTTTGCCTGTTTCTGCTCAACAAACTCAGCCATCCGGTTTGAATTTGTCTGCACCTGATTCCCAGTCCAGAATCAACGATCAGACTGTTTTAATGGTTCAGAATTTCCAGGAAGCCGTTGTTGTTGAAGATAGAAGTCATGGCTCTCCTAAGCATAACAGAGGGAGAGTTTCTGCAGAAAGACAGAGCTCAGAGCAAAGAGAGAGCATAATTGAAATTCGAGAAGATGGGTTCCAGTTCCAGCCATTTAGGAGGTCTGTTTCAATGACTTCTTGTTCATATCCAGCCCATGCTTCCGTTGATGACATTTTCAGAGCTACCTACAATGGCGAAAGAGTAGAAGAGGAAGAGGAAGAGCGAAGAAACTTACAAATGGGGATTGGATCCTCGAGGGGAATTGAAAAAGAAGATGGAAGATTTAATCACAGAAGGGGAGATCTAAATTTGGCAATGAAGAGATCTATCTCAGCTGGGAGAATATTGTTTACTAAGCAATAATCTCCTCTACTTCACAAATCAGATTCAAACATGTGTCGAGATCTAATGATTTTGTTAATCCTCTAAATTTGCTAAGATCTGAGGACAGGTAAACCTAACAATTTCCTCGTTTTTTAAAGCTGTACAAAAGTAACAAAGAAATTGATTTAGTCTTAAATATCACTACATCTCACGTTACAAACTATAATTTGTACCATTAATTAATTAGGGGTGAGCAAAATCAGACTGTAACTGCTGTTTTAACTAGAACCGCGATTTTGATCCTGGTTTGGTCTTATTTTGCCCATCAAATGAACCGGTTTGTGTTTCAAGTTTTCAAGATCTGCGGTTCACGGTCCGGTCTACAGTTTTGGGATTCAAAAACTGTAAAAACAAAATTGAAGCGTAAATTCGACTAGAAAACCGATTAAAATCTAGTTCAAAATCGTATAAAAATTGACTCATGCCCGAATCAGCCCCCAACTAGATCCAAACTCTTAAAATCCGACCGAAAAACAATAAAAAAATATATAATTTCTTTATTTATATATTTTTTAATTTAGAATCGAACTGAGATGAATCAATATTTCACGGTTTGGCTCTGATTTCGGCTTCGGAAATCGCAATTTCGATTATGTTTCTCGATCTATGAAATCATGGGTCACGGTTCCGGTTCTGATTCCAGGGTGAAACTGGAATGTAGACACTCTTATAATTAATGACTTATTTCAATTATCTGTAATTTATTATATTAATTGTGTTTATCACTTATTAAATTATAGAGAAAACTAACATTATTCTCTAAAAAATTTGGTGAAAATAATTGACGTAAAAATTACATTTTTTTTCATATTATTGAAAAAAGACCAATTAAATTAAAAAATGGAAAAAGATGAGAGTATTATTGATAGAGAGATGTGCAAAAAGAGTGGCAAAAGAGAGAGTTGCAGAGAGAAGCTAATCATCTTGGATGAATCTTCTTCTTCTTCACCTGGCAATTGCAGTTGTTCATCTTGCTCATACACCCGAACTTCCTCTTCACCTCCGTCCACACGCTGCCCTTCTCTCTCTTCACCACCTGGCTCTGGCTGCAACCTCCCTCAATCTCTCTCCTCATCGACTCACATTCTCTCTCTAACTCCATCACTCTGTTACTCATTCTCTTCATTTCACTTCTCGCCAATCCCTCGCTCATCGCCATTTTCTCTTCCTCTTCTCCGTCTTCTACCTCGTTCGGCCGGCCTTCCGAACTCTGCATCTCGCTCGTAATCGCGTTGCGTAGTTGCAGTTGCCCTAGAAACAACACCTGCACGACTATCCGTAGTGGCAATCTTTCGTTTCGGGCTGCGTGTTCGCAGGCCTCCGTCGACATCTTATGGCAATCTAGCACTTTACAGACTTCGTCTTTTTCCGAATCCGTCAAGAAAGAATGCTTAGCTAAGTACGTATCGACGGCCTTGTAGATTCCATCGGAGCTCCGACCAGTTTCATTCGATGCCGCGATTGCCATCTCCGCTAGCGAAATAAACGCATTTGTGCTTAAATCTTTGTCACTTGCGACTTCCAACAAAAAATCGTCAATAAGTTGCGCCACTCCGATAATCGCCGCCATGTTTGAGCCGCTGTAGTTTCTGTAAAAATGTTTCAAGATCCTCTTCAACGATTCGATATCGTAATCCAGTTCCTTAGCATAGCCTTGAATCGGTATGCAGAGGTCGCTAACCGTCGCCTGATCGAGTTGTTTCCCGATCCGAAACTCGAATCCATTTTTACACTCGAGATTGGCTTCCAAATATATACAAAATCGAAGCATTTCGAACAGCAATGTGCAGGGAAAAAGCCCTCTCTCATGCGGCATAATCCTCTCCACTGCTTCAATGATTTCTCTTTTACTGTTCGTCATATGAACCACCATTTTCCCATCTTCAGTCGATCCAGAAAAAACCCACTTCTTCAAGTAATTACAAAGCGACGAAGCCACGTAGTTGGATTTCACCCCATGCTTATTCATAGCAGCAATGGCCGGTTCATAGAGCTGGAGAGGAAGCATGGTTAAATCCTCGAACTCCATTTCAGACAGAAAGAGTTTTCTTCTCGCATTCTTCCCCCTCTCAGCATCACCAATCTCACCGCCTTCATCATCGTCAACTCCCCAATTCTCGATCGGTTTTCCCAGAAAGCATGGATTGGCCTCGACCTTCGCAACAATGGATTCTAAACAGGCATCAACGAGGCCGAGTTGTAAAGCTTGTTGATGAAAATTTTCAGTTGCACGATAGGCGTTGATTGTTTTGTTCCAGCTGTGAAGGATTTTCTGCTCGAAGAAGGTAATAGTTTTCTGCAAGAGATTATTTGGGCAGTGACTTTCAGTCATTCCAAGATAGAAAGCAAGGCAAGCTAGAGGAACCACATTCTCAGTAGTTATTTGCAGGGGATAGCCATAGCAGAATCTACAAACGAGCTCAAACTGTCTCTGTATTACTCGGAATATTTCTGAAAAAATGGCAGAGATGATCCTCAGAGTTCTCTTTCAGTATTGCAGATATTTTTCCTGACTTCTGCCATCAGAAGATTCTGCAGAAAAAAATAAAAATAACGTTTAAAGATTTCTTCAACTACTGAAATATTTCATTAACTCTGTACTCACCATGTCCAGGCAAAAAGGCAACCCACCAACATCAAGCTGCATATCAGCTGGATATCTAATGGCGGAGCTTCGCTTGCTGTTACTTGCCATCATAAGAACCTGTTATAATTAATGTAATCTGCAAAAGAAAAAGTCAAAAATCCGAAAGCTCTTTGATAAGAATCTATGATCGTAACAATGGCGTTACCAAGGGCGAGAGTGAGAATCAGATTAGTCCAGATTTTCCTGGCAGGATGAAAAAGGTATATCGCTGCATATCTTTCCGATAAATCGCAAAAAAGCCTGCGCATTAAACAGCTCTAATGCTTTTATACACAGAGATTTCCGACGTTCGTTAGGTTGGAGATGATACTTACAGAGCCAACAAAGGAGAAGAACCAGAGCTTTACTGATTATGAAGACGCAAATCATAAGTGGGATCTTCCTAAGCCATTCATATCTGTTAGGATTTCTCAACAGAAGAAATGGAAGAAGAAGAAGAAGAAGAAGAAGAAGAAGAAGAAGAAGAAGAAGAAGAAGAAGAAGAAGAAGAAGAAGAAGAAGAAGAAGAAGAAGAAGAAGAAGAAGAAGAAGAAGAAGAAGAAGAAGAAGAAGAAGAAGAAGAAGAAGAAGAAGAAGAAGAAGAAGAAGAAGAAGAAGAAGAAGAAGAAGAAGAAGAAGAAGAAGAAGAAGAAGAAGAAGAAGAAGAAGAAGAAGAAGAAGAAGAAGAAGAAGAAGAAGAAGAAGAAGAAGAAGAAGAAGAAGAAGAAGAAGAAGAAGAAGAAGAAGAAGAAGAAGAAGAAGAAGAAGAAGAAGAAGAAGAAGAAGAAGAAGAAGAAGAAGAAGAAGAAGAAGAAGAAGAAGAAGAAGAAGAAGAAGAAGAAGAAGAAGAAGAAGAAGAAGAAGAAGAAGAAGAAGAAGAAGAAGAAGAAGAAGAAGAAGAAGAAGAAGAAGAAGAAGAAGAAGAAGAAGAAGAAGAAGAAGAAGAAGAAGAATAAATTTCTATATAATGCATGCCGAGTTAAAGCATCCATAACTAAGCACTGGCTGAAATCCATTACAAATATTAAAGCTAATTTTTGGGAGCATAGCTACAGAATCTCCACTAAGTTTGATATTATCAGGGGTAAGCTAGCAGAGATCCTGCCTAAAAGATTCAAATTCTTCCTCCCTCGTGCATATTTACAAATCTTGGGTATGCAGTGGGAAACAACTTCGTATGAATGGAAATTTACATACAAAAATAAGGTTTCATCACTTGTCGAGCAATCAAGTTCAATCATCTGTCAGTTGCAACAAGGCTAAAAGAAATCTACATCTAGAAACATGAAGACCAAGGAAAAATATAATATGGCTAAAGTGCATATCATTTGATGAGCTTCATTAAAAGATGTAAATTGAGGAATGATCAATCATATACTAAAAGATGGAGGTACATCGAAAATGGAAATTACAATGCAACTCATGCTAATCATAACCCAGAAAAGAAGTATGATCACAGACACTGTGAAATTCACAAACAGAAATAAAGAAAGTTAAATCGATTGATGGGAATTACATCTTCCAACATCTTCAAGAAGGCAATGCATAATAAAACTAAGGCATCCGGCTTACATTACAAACTTTACGTGCCATCTAAAATTAGAACAACAATATTGAATAAATTTCTATATAAATGCATGCCGAGTTAAAGCATCCATTACTAAGCACTGGCTGTAATGGAATTAAGGGTAATTTTTGGGAGCATAGCTACAGAATCTCCACGAAGTTTGATATTATCAGGGGTAAGCTAGCAGAGATCCTGCCTAAAACATTCAAATTCTTCTTCCCTTGTGCATATTTACAAATCTTGGGTATGCAGTGGGAAACAACTTCGTATGAATGGAAATTTACATACAAAAATAAGGTTTCATCACTAGTCGAGCAATCAAGTTCAGTCATCTGTCAGTTGCAACAAGGCTAAAAGAAATCTACATGTATTGCGGATTCTACCTTTGGATGGTGGACTCAAACTTATGAATATAGGAACCTGATTATGAATATGAAGGTATCGACATGAATTGTAGCTCTCCAACTTTGGGTCACTGTTTGTGGATCTTGAATCCGAAAACTCTTAGGAACGTAGTTCTGCGTTGCCTTTTGTGGCTTAAGGTGTCCATAAGTCATCAAAAATAGGTGAGGAAAGGTTGTTCCAAAATATGCACCATCAATATCTTGGCCAAGTCAAAGAAAATTTACCATACTGAATCATTGACCGAACATATATATCTTCTAAAGCAGTACACAGGTAAAGGCTGATGACAAAATTAGAAGTTTACAAGTGCATGCTAGAACAAATACTTATAAAGGCATATGTGCACTGCATTTACGATTCCACTAATTTGACCAAGGACATGTTAACTAGGTAAATAAACTCATCTAGATCTCTGCTTGTTCAAACCCAACATGAGCAAACAGTATCAGAATTCTGAACAAAGAGGAAGCATTGATTCACTGAACGGATGATAATCACCAATCATGATTGAACGAATAAATGATAGCAGACTAATCACACTTAGGACAAGACAAATTAATCTAAAAGTAAACACAAGTCACAATGATTAATTGAAAGGATACTGCCTTGGTACTTTGACCTGGGGTAATATATATCTTCACATTTGGGGCAATAGATTTTAACAGTGCTCGAACGAGGAATATCAGACTGACCAACTGGAAGGCAAGGTTGTCCACAGCAGTAAACTCTCGGGCACCTTCCAAAGTCATAGCTTTTATACTTCTCAAGCTGCAAGAAACCAGATGTTCACAGTGACAGAAGAAAAAGATCAGAATAAAAAGGATCTGAGCCCAGAGTGTTACCATTGCAGACATTCCTTTGCTTGTCAGAATGTACCTAACATGAATAAGACCATATAGCATCTCAGCTGCTGACTCAATCAGCTCATTCTGTTCTTCAGTGAACATATCACCTGAACAAGACGATAATCGAAAAAATCAAAGACAAAATACAATGCTATCCTCAAACACTCGAAAGAAACAAGAATTTACATCATATTCTCCCTTATCTGGTAGGAAATTGACGAGGAGAGTCGTATCAGAGAATTCTAAATCGTAATGAAATACAAATCAGAATTCTAAACTGGTGGATACACAAGGATTAATATCCTTGGGTTTTTATACAAAGTAAAGGATCAACGGTAAGAGACTAGACAATATAATGGACTAGGGGTAAACTATATCCCAACTTACTCCAAAAATATTTGCCACGAATTATCAGCTTAAAGTTTTTCATATAATTATGCGTCGTCGCTCACATTCACGCTTATGAGGAAGATTTATTTTCAACCAAAAAGGAAAGAAAAAGAAAAAACATAAGTGAATAGAACAGAAAAGAAACTCCACTTAACAGCACATACACAAATCTTTTAGATCTAGTTCCTAATATGATCATTTAACTAATGAATAACATAAACAATCATCATACTGAACGTAGACTTACCATGAGAAGATTCAACGTCCAAAATGAGATCAAGAGCATAATCATAATATGGAACTTGACTGCTCAAGCCGCAGAGATTAAAATCATCTTGGATATACTCGTCATCAACTTCACAAAAAAATTCATTTCCCCTCAAATTGCAAAACCATGAAATCCAAGATGTGTCATCCCCATCAGAACCACTAACATCAGACTCTTCTGTGTCGGTTTCAGATTCCTCTGCAATTATTTAAACAAAATAATTACAAGGAGATAAAAATTAAAACAACCGCGCATTGTATTTCCGAACTTCAGCTTCAATTGAAACAAAAGTTTTAAATTTCCTTTCATTACAGCATGCTAAAGTTGGTTTCGTTAATTTCAAAGAATTACATCAGCCATTAAAATAACACCGCACAAGAAGCTAACCATCAGAGCATTTATTTTTGGAAAGGGCGGCAGGACGGGTGTCACGGTGATCGAGCTGTGGTTTGCCAGCGGAAGTGGACGGCACTGAAAGCCTTTCCTTATCTTTCAAATTAAGCCCCCTCGACGTAGACGGAGAGGACTTTTCAAGGTGCTTGTCCAGAGCATCGTTGATGCGCTTCCGCTCCGACGATCCACCTAAAATTTCCGACTTAGACGTAACCGCCGGTCCCTGCTCCTCCTCGTCCCCTATACATATCCTCGACGTAAAAGCCAGTAGCGCACTCCGAGTCTCCTCCTGGAAACAAAGATCTAGAGCTCACTACCGAACGTAGCACAAAAAATCTAAACACAAAAAGAAGAGAAATGAGAAGGTAGATTGAGAGGGACGATGAAGAAGATATACAAGGGCGGAGGAATCAAATCCGATTGCGCCGCTTAGAATACATAAGAATCGTTGAAGCCAAGAACTCCAGAAGGTTGAGAGGTCAAGAAGGCATTGGAAGGGAGGGAGGGAGGGAGAGAACAGAAGGAAGCTAGGGTTTGGAGAGACAGAGAGACAGCCAGAGAGAGAGAGAGAGAGAGAGAGAGCTTTGTTAGATGCAACCTCGTTAGCTCCTCTTGGGAGATGAAAAGGAAGTGTCCAATGGTTTGATGAGCGTGGAGATATTTTCATCTCTCTTGTAATTTTTCAAATAATTTCCGTTAAATATTTAATAAAATTATTTTAATTATTAAATTCGTAGTATAAAAATTAAAAATTTTGGGTTTTTTCAAATCACTGTTTTCACTTTCTTTTTTAAAAAATAAACTAATTTCTTAAAAAAAAATTAAACCAGACATCAACAAGGACGTGACTTGACAATTGGACTTGGTAAATTCTGTTAATTTTAACGACAAAAATAGATGGTAAGATACCTTTTTTATTATCCATTTGACATTTTTTTAGATGAGATAATAACAGTTGAGAAAATGAACCGAACGACGGAGACGATGAAGAGTGATTGACTTTCAGAGGAAGGAGAAACCGCAGAGAGAGAGAGAGGGTAGGTTTGAATGATTTGATATTTTCTTCGTATGATCATTATTCTTCTTTCTCGAAGGTAACAACTACATACAAACATACTGCAATTTACTTAACTAACATTAAACTTAACTATGATTATATTAACACCCCCCTCAAGATAAGGTCTTTGGCCGAAGATCTTGAATGTGAAATTAGAGAACTGAGAGGGTGGGAGAGGCTTAGTAAAAGCATCAGCGATCTGATTTTCGGATTGAGTGAATTTTACCATCAATGATTTTGTGAGAATTTTTTGTCGAACAAAGTGAAAATCAATCTCAACGTGTTTAGATTTTGAGTGTAGAATGAAATTTGTTGCAAGGTACGTTGCAATGAGGTTGTCACATGGAATGAGAGGAGCCTAAGTGGAGACGATACCAATTTTCTTAAAAAGAGACTGTAACCATAGGATTTCTACTACACTGTTTGCCACACTGCAATATTCAAATTTAGTGTTAGAACAAGAGACCACATTTTGTTTTGCAGAAGACCATGAAATAAGATTACTATCTAGAAATATGCAAAAATCGCTCGTGCTCTTTCTATCATTCGGGTAGGAAGCCCAATCGACATCAGTGAAGCAGGTCAAATGAAATAGTGAAGACAACGAGAAAGAAATACCAAAAGATGAAGTACCCTACAAATATCGCAAAATTTGTTTAACAGTCTGTTAGTGAACATCTGATGGTGCATGCATAAATTGAGATACTTTGTTTACAGCAAAGACTATATCTGGTATAGTAAGACAACAGTATTGGAGACCATCAACCATACTACGGTAGAGGGTGTCGTCACTAAGTGGAGTACCAAAGTGTTTGGAGAGGATTGTTCCTGGAACCATGGGAGTGAGAACCGATTTGCAAGAACTCATGTTAGCTCTGTGAAGCAACTTAGATATGTATCGGGATTGAGAGAAGTTCATACCTGTAGTGAGTAAGTAACAGAAATCCCAAGAAAGAAAGATAGGGGTCCAAATTCTCTTACCAAAAATTGTGACAGAAGGTAGAAAAGAAACTAGTGCATAAGAGAGGTTGAATTACCAGTAATAATAATATCGTCTACATATATCAGCACAATCATAATGGAGGTGGGCTTTGTTAGGATTAAACGTTCTAATCCAACCTGCTTTGAAACGAATAATAATGCAAAAAATATGAACACAGAGATTTATGGTGGTTCACTCTCAATGCGAGAGTTACATCTACTTGCCGTTACGGGATTTCACTAAGATTAAAGAGAAAAAATGAATTACAATCATGTTTATGCCTCTCACGCTCTCTACAACCTTCGAAATCCTAAATGCATCTTTATATACTCAACGAAATAGGGCAACAAAATAAGAGGATAAAATTACCAAAATACCCCCCAACACTAAAGACCCTTGTAAAAAGAAACCTCGGCTATTTCTGCGTAAGGTCTTCAATTAGCGTAGGCTCTATAACTCAACAGGCTTGCGGCATATAAACAGTGATGCATCAAACTTTGATGCCAAGAAACCTCATCCCAGCAAAGCATTATATAGTTTATGGTATCATGCCCTAAGAGATTGTTTGAGTCCATATAAAGCTTTTTGAAGTAAATAGACAGCAGAGGGTTGAGAGGGGTCAACAAAGCCTAAAGGTTGTTGCATGAAAACTGTATCAGTTAGATCACCATGCAGAAAATCATTGCTTATGTCTAGTTGTTTAATGATCCAGCCAAAGGAGACGGCTAAGGACAGCGTAGTACGTATGGTAGTGGTTTCACAATAGGGCTAAACGTTCCACCATAGTCAATGTCCTCCATTTGATCGTAACCTTTAGCAACTAACTGGGAATTATAGTGGTCAATTTTGCCATCGGCTGTGAGTTTGATTTTAAAAACCCACTTGCATCCAATAATTTTTGCTCCAGCTAGAGGATGAATTAATTTCCATGTATTGTTTCTGTTAAGGGCGATGATCTCATCCTTAACCATTGTGGAACTTTGGAGGCTTGTTGGAAGGTTTTTTGTTCAAACAAGAAACCGGTGGAAAGGGCTTTTGGTTTAAATATGTCATCCTTAGATCTGGTTCTCGTCAGATGATCATTAACAGTGAAAGGTCGATTTTGGAGAGGGGAACTGGTGACTGGTAGACTGGTAGACTTGGTGAGGGAGAAGTCTGAGAGGGAACTGAAGAGGAATTTGAGGGAGAAGTTTCAGATGGATGAATATTTGGTAAAGCAATGGGTGGGAAAGATATGAGTGTAATCGGAATGGAGAGGATGGTTGTGACTCAGACAGAGTAAAAGAAGTAAATGGAAATGAGGATTCATCAAAGTGACATGACGGGAAAAATATGTTTTATTTGAGTGAGGATCTAAACATATATAACTCTTATGATTTGCACTATAGCCTAAGAAGACACATGGAAGAGAACGAGGTTGGAGTTTGTGGTTGTTGAAAGGACACAGGAGAGGAAAACATAGATAGCCAAAAGCTTGCAACGAGGAATAGACTGGAATTGAGTGAAAAAGACATTCAAAATGAGACTTATGACTTAGGACAAGAGTAGACAACATATTTATTAATGTTGTAGCCGTAGTAAAAGTATAGGGCCAAAAACATTGAGGAACTGAATAATATAAAAGTGTGATGACCCGAATATGCACGTATGGGTACGATGGCTGCACGAACCGGAACCCAGATGGCGATACGTCCGCGCAGGCAAACTGGAAGGTGACAGGTCGTAAAAAAAATGGGTCGTCACAATCCCACATCGCTTGAGGAAGTATGTGGAAATGAAACATATGTAAAGAGACCCTTCCAACATAGCAAGACGCGTTTTGGAGCACGATTGGCAACGGATCCCATAAGAACTCCGAAGTTAAAAGTGCTTCGGCGAGTGCAATTCCAGGTTGGGTGACCTTCTGAGAAGTTCTCGCCAAACAAAGCCGTGAGGGGAGGATATTGGGCTACGGCCCAATCTCCAAAGCGAACAATATCTTGCTGGGAAAAAGGGTCGTTACAAATGGTATCAGAGCCTGTACCCAACCGGAAATGTGGCCAACGAGGACGTTGGGCCCCCGGGGGGGGGGGGGGGGGGGTGATTGTGATGACCCGAATATGCACGTATGGGTACGATGGTTGCACGAACCGGAACCCAGATGGCGGTACGTCCGCGCGGGCGAACCGGAAGGTGACAGGTCGTAAAAAAAGGGGGTCGTCACAATCCCACATCGCTTGGGGAAGTATGTGGAAATGAAACATATGTAACGAGACCCTTCCTACATAGCAAGACGCGTTTTGGAGCACGATTGACAACGGATCCCATAAGAACTCTGAAGTTAAAAGTGCTTCGGCGAGTGCAATTCCAGGTTGGGTGACCTTCTGGGAAGTTCTCGCCAAACAAAGCCGTGAGGGGAGGATATTGGGCTACGGCCCAATCTACAAAGCGGACAATATCTTGCTGGGAAAAGGGGTCGTTACAAAAAGTAAAGCAAGGCCAGTTTCAACAACATGATGATTTTTACGTTCTAACGTCCATTTTGATTTGGGGTATAAAGACATGAAACATGATGATGTATACCAAGAGATTTAAAAACATTGGAGAGAGATTGAAATTCCCCACTCCAGTCGAATTGGACGACTTTAATATTACGACCAAAGTGAATGGAGACAAATTTATGGAATTGTATGAAAATATTATGAACTTCACTATTTAATTTCAAACAGAATAACCATGTAAATCGAGTACAGTCATCAACGAACAAAAGAAAATATAATGCATTAGTTATAGAATTTATAGGGAATGAGCCCTAAACATCAATATGAACGATATCAAAATGTAAACTAGCATGAGAAGTTGAACTTTGAAAAGGTAACTAATGAGTTTAACTCATTTGACAAGAAGTACACAACATTTGAATAATGTTCTTAGTACAATGAACTTGACATGAGTTTAAAACATACTTTAAGATAGCAGGGGAATAATGACCTAGTCGTAAATGCCACAAATGAGTTGGATTAATAGTTTGAGCCGATAGAGACATAATTTGATGGGCCGACAAGGTCCGATACAATCCTTTAGCGAGGAAACCCCAGAGAAGTATTTGATGGGAGATCTGATCCTTGATAACAAAATAATCAGTGTGAAATTCAACATAGATAGAATTCTCACCACATAATTGAGAAATGCTAAGCAAGTTATGAACAATTTGTAGTGTATGAAAGACAATGTTTAATTTAAGAGAACGACACGTCATCAGAATACTAGCAGAACCAAATTGAGTGATATGGGTTTACCATCGGCTGTCACAACTTGATGTGAACCAATACAAGGGGTTAGTTGTTGGAGCATGGAGGAATTTGGTGTAAAATGGTGTGTTGCACCGGAGTCTAATAGCCAAGGTGATGTGGGGTTTGGAGGGCTCGGGTTAGGGAGAGACAATATGCCAGCAAAATGTGCTTTGGATGGGAAAGGAGGTGAGGGACTAATGTAATTTGCTAGAGAGTTTGGTTGGTGGGATGCATTGTGCCTGTGATAGCACACATTTTCCGAATGGCCCACTTTGTTGCATATTTGACACTTTGGTTTGAAATGGCTCGGGGGACGTGGGCATCAAGAGTTCGGAAAAGAAGGTGGCACAGGACTAGTTTGATATAATACATGCTGAGTATTTGGTCGGTGCTGGGCATTATAAAATTGCCTAGGACTCCACCTTGTGCGAGAAAGACAATGGACAGCCGCATTAATCTGAAGATGACTTGATTTTGGAAGGGCTGAATTCTGCTTTTCCAAACGAAAATCATAACTTTGGAGAATGCTGTAGAGTTCCTCAAGTTGAGGTTGATTAGCCCTGTTGGTGATAGAAGTAACAAAACATTGTAGTCACTACCTAGTCCTCTGAGAAAGTATAGCACTTGATCCCGGTAGGAGACAGGTTCTCCAATTACAGATAAGGTGTTGCACAACAAAGAGATTTTTTGTATGTAGCTGCTGATAGAAACTCCATCCTTAGAGAGGGAATGGAGTTGGCTATGGAGATTAGTGATTTTGGCTAACGAAGAGGACACAAACATCCTGGCCAGCGCCGACCATATTTTACTGGCAGAGCTGTAACATACAATTTGAGGAAGGATATTTTCAGATAGGGATGAGAAGATTAAACTCATGATGAGCCGATTATATCGTTGTCATATTGAGAAATTAGGGTTGGGTTGAAGAGAGAGAGAGTCTAAGTATTGAGGAGGAGAGGAGTAGGAACCGTCAAGAATGTAGTCTATTCCATTTGCAATAACAATATTTAGAAGTTGGGCTTTCCAAACGAGGTAGTTTGAGTTATCAAACTTGATGGTAAGAGTTTGGTTCATGAAGGAGAAAGGAGGAAGAGAGACATAAATGGGAGTCGACGGGGAAGAGGGAATGGTTGAGCTAGAGGAGACCATAATCTAGCTCTGATACCAAGTTAAGAAAATGAACCGAGAGAGGAAGATAGTTTTCGTTGAAAGACATTGATACAAAAGGTAAAAGAGCGTCGAAGAAGAACGATGGAGACGATGAACAATGGCTGGCTTTTAGAGGAAGGAAAAACCGCACAGAGAGAGGGAGGGTAGGTTTGAATGATTTGATATTTTCTTCCAATGATTATTATTATTCTTTCTCGGAGGTAACAACTATATACAAACAAATTACAATTTACTTAACTAACATTAAACTTAACTATGATTATGTTAACAATAACGACTTCTATTTTAGCAAAATGGAGAACACCAAGTTTAAATTGCCCGTGACAAAAAAAAAAAAAAAAACTTATATGATCATTCTTAGTAATACTTGAAATAAATTAAAAATATATATAAATAAAAAGTGAAAGTGCAATATAAACTTATCTTTTGCTATCACTGACAATTTAGATCTTAACTTATTTTTTTCGACATAACAAACTTTTAACATATTGACTATTAGCGATTTAAATATTACCAATAAAATTTTCGTTAAAAATCGTTATGAACTTCTGCGAAACTCTTTGGGCGTGTGTGTGAACTTCAAAAAACAGTATTTTGAGACTAAGTTTTCGCATGTTCCAATGGACATCCGCAAGGGGAGTCTACTCTTTATATCAAAACGTCTGCATATTAAGTTTGACTTGCATCTTTGTGGTCGTCCGAAAGCGACTTTGAGGTCATAAATCTTATTGAAAACTCTTGAGTCATTATATCTTTCTATGAACTTATATCAATAAGATTTTAAAAAAAATACTAATATTGTCAATTTTTTTCTCTCAAGCATATAATAAATTTGTTTTCGAAATTAAATAAACCAATTAATATCACTCCAATCTCAATATTGTTATCGAAGGTTAGGCAACCCTTTAACGAAGAAGGAATGACAAAACTGCACGAACTTTGATCGAAGCATATGGTCTATCTATATAATTTTTACCTATCGTGTTTTTTCACATAAAATTTAATGTTTATTTTTCATTTGTCTCCGTATTGCATTCGATCTTGACGCATGTGATCTTGCTACATGCACACTATAACTTGATGATCACATGTAGCTTATTTTTATCTACATACTAAAAAGATATGAATGTTTTTTAATTTTTTGAATTTATTTTATTTACTTTAATTATATTAAATTTTTACAAACTCGACACTTATTTTTTCTTTTTAAAATTTGGCATCTAAATTTATAAAAAGATTCATATTATACCTAGACCAATGAAAATGACAGACAGTCAGAGAGTGGATTTAAGCTAAAGTTGATTATTTCACTGGGTAATCGCTAAGTGTATTCATGCATGTACGAAGCTGATCTTCGTCCTCGAGAGAAAAATAATTTGGGTTTTTCGAGATCTCCTCTATCTCGCTTGCTGGACTGCTCTCTGTAAGAGCTCCAGAAGTTGCAGAGAAAAAAATGGAGGAGATGAAAACAACGCAGCAGATAAGAAAGATGAAATCGAAAATCATGTTTTAAAATGCTTGTGGAAAGCTCATGCAAATGGGCAAATGGGTACTATTTTTCTCCAATCTAATTCTCTTTTCTCTTTCTTCTCGATTCATAATGATTTACTTCCAATGGGGGTTTTGCCTTTTCTTTCACCTTTTTTTTATTGCCTCTCTGTATGCTCCCATTAAAGTGCTTGCTAATCATTCATCTTTTTTTCCTGCAAAGAAAAGCTCTCCGAGAATAGGTTTCCGCATGCTTCCTTAGAATTCAGAAGAAATACAGATTTTCTCAAAAGGGTTTTCTCATTTCAGCAAGAAAAAGGCAGAAATTGAGAGAAAATGAATGTTACCACTTCAGATTCAAACACCATTGCTGCTGCCGCAACTAGGTTCATCAAATGTGTGGCAGTAGGCGACGGCGCTGTTGGGAAAACATGCCTCCTCATCTCCTACACCAGCAATACTTTCCCTACAGTATAATTTGTTCCATTTTCTCTCGTTTTCGCCATCTGGTTTTGGTCTAAATCACTGAAAATTTCTGCTCTACTAACTGAAATCTGCTAAATGTCTTTGTTCACTGGCATTCGGAGTATGAAATTCCTGTTTTATTAGTTTTTTTACTTGATTCTTTACAGGATTATGTACCTACTGTTTTTGATAACTTCAGCGCCAATGTTTTAGTTAATGGGCAGGCTGTCAATCTAGGTCTCTGGGACACTGCTGGTAGCTTTTCTCTTTCTTTTTTAGTTAATATACTTGTTCTTTCAAGTTCTATGCTTTAGAATTTTACTTCATCTCCTTGGTTTCTACTGTTGATTGGGTACAAAAATATCCAGTGTTTGAAAAAATAAAAGACATAGAAGGAAGAATTTACTTGGTTTAGTTTTAAACAGTAACGTTTGAGTTGAATGCTGCATTTTCTGGATGAGAATTATATTTCTAAATCTTAAAGTCTGCCATTAAAATGTGCTGAAGTTCTATGAATACTTTCTTACTTATTATTCTGGAAGAAACCATTTGAGTTGATTTCATTTCTCTGCTCGTTTGAAACCCATTGGAAAACCAGATTATTAGTGATGATTTGTTGAAAATCATCACAAGTAATTCCAAAGCTGTTCAGAACATTTTCTTTCTAATTTTCTATTTTTTTCTCGAATTCGTTTGACTCAAAGACTTTTGTTCTTAACATGAAGGAAACATCAACAAATCTACGAGGTTGTAAATGAAAGTCAAATGATTCTCTGAAAATTTTCAGGTCAAGAAGATTATAACAGGTTGAGGCCTCTTAGTTACAGAGGAGCTAATGTCTTTCTTCTCGCGTTTTCCGTCATAAGCAAGCCTAGTTTTGAAAACATATCAAAGAAGGTAAGTTTCCTTTTTCTTTTCCCATTTTACCATCTACCCTTCTGCTGATTCTGTTTCGTTATATCTTGAGGAAATGTTTATGCTAATTAAACTCTGTTATTGTTTCCCACCTCGCTTTTCACTCGGTGGTACTTCACTCAGATTTCCTAACCATCTTGGTTAAAGGATCTCCTCCACAAGAGGAGATGTTAGGGGAGATGCAAAGTTCGAATCTCCCTTATGGTGAAATCATTGGAGATTGAACTTTGTTGTTAGTAGGGTACGGGACCCATGATGTTATGGGTCTCTGGTCGAAGGTTCTGACCGGCAGGAAGACCGAGTGAAGTGACACTTAGTGCATTGCGAGGCGAGAAACCATAACAAACTCTCCATTCTTCTTCTTCTTCTTCATGTCTTGTTCTGTTTTCTCTTATGAGCAGTGGATGCCAGAGCTGAGACATTATGCCCCATCAGTACCCATCATTCTTGTGGGAACCAAACTCGGTACTTTCTCAATCTGGGCCATTATGCTTTATGATTTGTACTTTATGTGTCAAATATGGAAAGAAAAATACAAACATTTTGTCCAAAATGACTTGTATATAACAATTGGGTTGGTTTCTCTTAAATTATGAACATTTTATGGATAGCGATGGGCATGGAGTTATGGAGTTATGGAGTTGGCTTCTTAATTGAGTGAAGTTTTACAGGTTGGTTAGCTGCTTTGGAAACACGCCTCCCGGCTTTTGTCCTCTTGAAGAGCTTACTCTAGAAAGAGGGTGAAACCTCCTCTAGCATATCTGCATTTTCTCACAGGAAAAACAATACAGCTTTTACATTGCATGCGTGTGTATTGTTAATGCATGTGAAAGAGTAAAACTCAATCCCAAAAATTAGCTCAAAGGATGAAGCTTTCCCTCACACTTATAAATTACCACCAAGTCCATTCCACAACTGCTGTGGGATTAATCCTAACAATCTCTCCTTTCACACATCGAATCTTGAGTCGGATAATCATCGACCCAGTTTCTTCCAGATTGAGTGAAGACTTGTTAGTAGTCGGAGTTTTGATACCAGTGTTGATGGTCTTGGGTCTTCTCAACCCCAAAAACTAGCTCAAGTGGAGAGTGAATCTCCCTCACATATATACAAATCAAAGGCTCATCCAATGGACGATGTGGGACAGATACAATTATCAATACCCGCCCTTACGCATAGCGTGCTTGGACTAGATCCAATTCTCACCATCGTCTCCGATACCAAACTCTGATACAATGTTAACACACGTGAAAATGTAGGTTTTAACCCCAAAAACTAGCTCAAGAGGAGAGGAAATCTCTCTATATATATACAAATCAAAAGCTCATCTAATAGACGATGTGAGACAAACACAATTATCAATATATATACACATACATAATATGCGAAGAAATATGATTAATATGCAACATTTTATATGAATGACTAACTGGGTTGGTATCGAAATGCAATTATGTTCATTGGTCCGGATTTGTCTTTTTTGGATTTGATTTATTAAAGCTTAGAGGTATTTGATATTTTATTAATATTATTGTTGTTTGGAACGACAGATTTGAGAGATGACGAACAGTTTCTCTTAAATTATTCTGCGGCGCATGCGATTTCAACGATGCAGGTCCTCTCAGGAGTGTGTGTATATACATATATCTTCCTCGATTGTTTTTGTTTGTTAAGAAAATTAACACACATTTTCCTCAATTGTGCTTGGTTGCTTTGACATTTCTGTATGAGATAAACAACCTTCCTCCTTCTCCCCAGGGCGAAGAACTGAGAAACCAGATTGGTGCAGTGGCCTACATAGAGTGTAGTTCAAAGACACATCAGGTGCGTGACATAACGTCGGATAGAACGATGCAAAAGTCGATAATTCGTCTTCGTTCGCGATAATGAGGTGATTTTTTAAGAACTCTTTCGACCCTTTTTGTTCTTTCCGGTGCAGAATGTGAAGTCCGTTTTCGACGCCGCCATCGAGTCCGTTCTCAATCCTTCGGCTCCCGGCAAGTCTAGGAAAAAACATCGTATTTGCAGTTTTCTTTGATCCTCTAGTTACGCCAATCTCTTTTCAGTTTTCTGTAAATTCTCGTGTTGGTTCTCTCTCTATAGATAAATTGAATACTTATTTTAATATAATTATAATTGAAGTAATATATGGCCAATGGTAGGTTAGAGAATGATATTAAAGGGTAAAAACGTAATATACTCATTAATGGAACTAAGTATTGGTGGGGAGCAGAGTTGTTATTTTATACGCGCACGCAGACGATGAATGTCCCGTCCATTATCTTGGAGCATCATCTTCCCTGCTCGTCCATACTTTGCTGTAAATTGAGTGCTGGGCTTCTCTCTCTCGCTCTCTCTCTCTCTCTCTCTCTCTCCAAATGCTCAAAAACTTCTGCTATTAACTTGGATAGAGATTTCGAAGCCTTGCAATCAACTTCAAATGCATTTCCATACCCAATCTGTAGCGAACCAATTACTTCCTTCACTCGCTGCTGTGAAGCCCGCGACCAAAACTCAATCCACTCCCCAAAGATCTCATCCATTTCCCAGATTTTCTTTCTCGGCGGCGAAATGCTCGATTTCAGCGATTTCGGAGCTGACCCATGTGAATTTGAGAAGCGTTAGGCCATTCCCAGCTGAGATTTCGAGAACAATCATGGAATTATCATCTGTGGGTACTCTTTCTACGCTCACTCAAGATGGTTGGCCTTTGGGTATTGGTGTTCGCTTCGCTGTTGACCAAGAGGGTACTCCTATTTTGTGCTCCAATGACCCTCGTTGGAAATTCTTCACTAATAAGAGGTCTAGCCTTCACGTTCAGGTGCTTTATATTTATTGCTAAATACGAAAGGCCTGATTTCAAAATGTTTAGCTGTTCGTTTGATTATTTTCTCTTTTTTTTCGGTTTTGTTTTCTTTGCTCTTCGTCTTCGGAGCAGTTAGAGCAGTGTGGACTGCGAACGCCTCAGAGCACAATACAAGGCAGCCTGGATAAACCAGAGGAAAGAATGATTATGAAGGTATGGCATCATTTTACATTTGCTGATAGACATTTTTATTAAGTATTATGATAGGTCTCCATAACAATCCAAAGTTAAAGAACTATCATTTTAATTGAAGATCGACCTAAGACAATTTCTTTTGTTGATTTTCAACTTTTTTTCCTTTTATTCATACTCAATGTTTGTAAAACAAACTAAAATCAACAACCCACAATAAAAATACCAACTACGTACTACTGCAAGTAGAAATGCCAATTACCCTTATTGCAAATAAAAATACCAACTGCCCTCTGATGCAAATATAAGTTAAAATTTCATGTTCCAATGAAAAATAACTAATCAATCGAAAATGTGATGGATGTGAGGTTATCCTTTGTGTGGACTGTGAGCTAAACCATTGGCTCCTGCATATTTCGAAGACATACTTTGGGTTTTTTCGTGGCACACTTGTGCAGCGTCGGCTTGTAAATATTGATTCTCTTTTCGGTGACATATTTGTAACGTCAGGTCTTTGATTTTACTACTTCAAGTCTTGAATAACATATTAATTGTGTCTCAATCTAATCTTAACAGTTCAATGAAACGAAGTATATTTTCTATCAATTTCTAAAGCCTTAATTCTCTCAAAAGCTTTAGAGAGCCTTCTCCAATTTGCAAGAAGTTGCTTTGATATTGAACTATGAATTGGCCAAATTTATTTTGATTAAACATGTCCACCTCCTTTTCACGGGAGTTTCTTTTTGTTTTTTGTCTGTGCATTGAATTTCCCAAATGGAAAATCACTACTCCCTTCTTTTATTTGACTGTAAGACAAATAGTTTTGTAGGATGTTCTGATATTTCTTCAAAATTATTTCATTGCAAATTGTTTGAATTCAAGATTTGTTGCATCTCAATTGCTTATGCAGGTGTACTAATTTTTATTTGTTTGCGCTCTTAAAATATCCTATGTCTAAGTATTTCAATCAATCACTCGAACAAGCATAATAAACTGTCTTCAGAGTTTCTAAAGCTTACAGTCTCCTTTGCATAATTGAGAAGCAGATTCCGGACACGTTGCATAATAAGTATTGCCTGCATTATCTTCTTCCTGTATAGCAATAAAATGTGACTTCATCGTTCGAGTATCTACCAGCTTTGAAGAATTTTTATCTTGATTCGTTCGATGTTGGTGTGTGCAGCAGCTTAATTCTGTGTGGAAAAAAAGATTTGGAGAAGAAGCTGATGAAGACTTGTTATATGTTGTTAATGTGGAAAGAATACTGCAGATGGAAGATTTCATGGAGGTATGGAATAATTAATGTTCTTATCATCCAATTACCATATCCTAAGCCATTTTATATTCATCATCTCAGGTTGGTTTGCCGGTGAACTTGTCAGACTATAAAACCGCCAATCCCGACCCTCTTCGAGATTTTGCAGAAAAGCTAGTGAACGAAATAAACACTAATAATATCGAGGATGTAAACCGCTTTTGCAATGTATACGTCGATTTGGATTTCCAGGTTTACCTCCAACCTAATATGTAGTTATTTACCGTAAAAATGGTTTTTCTGGGTGTTTCTTTTTTCTGGGTTTGGAAAATCTGAGTGGCTAATTTGGTCATGGTTCGTTTTCCCCGTGGTTAATTTAGACTCTTTGTTTATGTTCTGCATTCAACATTCTCTCTCTCTTTCAGTCTTTTTCGACTAGTTTGCTTAAATTTGCATGAGATTTGTCGACACGGGGATCCACGAATGAACTTAAATGAATTTCTCCCTCCATATTTGCAGGTTTCAGAAGCAAAGTTGATATGGGTTGATCGTTTGGGGTTTGATTTGAGGGCTTTATCTCCTGAAAAAGGGTTGGTTGAGATTAGAATCCCTTTTCCAAGAGAAGTGACGGATGAGAAGGGTGCTAAATCTGCCTTTAATGGTATGTCTCAACTTGCTTGGGAAGTGGAAAAGCATTTCCATTCGGCTGATTTCCACAAAGTTAAGCATTTCAAGCTCATCACTAATCCCCCTCCACTCTAAAACCCTGCAAATTCATGTAAGAAAGCCCTCTTTTTCTGTTTTTTTTTTTGTTTTTGCTCTTCATTATATGTCCAATTATGGTGTGGATCAAGGGTGTTTCCTTGATCTGATTGTTGTTAGATCGCGAAGTTGAATTTGACATAGAGCAATGCTAGCTTCGAAGTTGATCACTATTCGAACTAAGTGTAGATTTACGTTGAATTTGTCGTAGAGCTCTTCTCGTTTCAATCATTATCCAGTAAATCTCGAGCTCTATATCGAGCCAAAATAATGCCGAATTAGTTAGATTCAACGTTGAGTATGATCATCGAGTTGAAATGCTTCTATCGTTTTAAAGGTGGCTTAAATTAATCTTGTAAGTGGCATAGTTTCTGAAATCACAAGGGCACTCAACTGGCTTCTAGTGCTACACACTACTAGAAAACGGGATGATTCCAACTAGCCAAGAAGCAGGTCGATATCGAGCCGGTCCTGCTTGTCATTGGTATGAACATGTTAGTGGACAAATAATGAACCATTAAGTAAAAGTTTTTTCGAAAGCTAAATTGGAGGAAAACGATTGTAGGCTTCAACGATGATTCGATTATGGTGCGAAAAAATGATTCGATTTCTTTATTTTATCAATGTTTCTTTTATTGAACTATTGAATAAAATTGATATTTTATGATCATTAAAAATGTGGGGCGTAACAATAAAAATATCATACTTAGCTCGTAAACTTGATTCATCAAGCTCGTGAAAGTTTGATCGAATCAATGAGCTGACGTTATTTAACTCAACTTCTTTAACTTGAACTTTATGAATCGATGATTTGGGCAAGAGCTTCTCGGTTCGGCCAACTAGGATGGACTTTGGCTTGCCTGCTAGGGAGGATCATGGTCTTAAAAAACTTAGTAGTAAACTCAAAAGTAATTATTTAATACTACGTTTATCTTTTTATTTTATCATATTAAAACATTCGTTGACGTGTCAAACAATAATTGATATAATTAATGTAATAAATTATAATCAGTTACGGCTCACCGAACCTAGCGAGTTAAAAAAGCTGAGTCTACTGAGTCTAATGAACCGATCTTCATGAGTTAGCCTGAAAAAATTTAAGGTCAAACTGGTTCGCGAGCTACGAGTTAAATGAGTCGAGCAGAGCCGGATCAACGAGCCTAACGCGCTCTAACGAACCGAACGTATATAAATATTTTCAACTTAGATTAATATAATATAAATTAATTTTTTTTTTTGAAAATGTAGAATAAGATGATAAACATAAATTAATAATTTATTTAAGAGAATTATATATAATTAATTAATTATCCATCCAATCTAATTTTCATTGGCGCTATTCATAACCCTTTCGCTTACCGGAGCACCCGCGCGCCGCTTTATCAACAAACTCAGAGTTTGACGTCGTCGCCGCCACAGAATCAGGTACTCGTCTTCTCGATTGCTCTTCCTTTTAGGATTTCTTTGATTTCTGTTTCCGAAATTTCCAAGGATTTTCGCGGGGACGTGGGAGCTAATGTGAAGCGAGAAAAGCAATATCTGGAGTTAGGGGTTTATTTAATTCTTTGAAAATCAAGCTTTTATGACGCATATCTATTGATTTTTTTTTTTGTTTTATTGTGTTTGAATCTTCTATTGCTCTTGCTCTTCTTCTCGTATTTAGGATTTTGAAGTTTTTGGGTTTCGGGTAATCTGTGAGGGCTTCGAGGGTCTGATTTTGTTTGGTTTTCTGGATATTTTTTAGGTCGCATACTTGGAAACTAGGGTGTGATGGCTGATCGTAACTCTGCTGTCGTCAAACCAATATGGATGAAGCAAGCTGAAGAGGCTAAACTCAAGAGCGAGGCAGAAAAAGATGCTGCTGCCAAAGCCGCTTTTGAAGCCACATTCAAAGGTGTAGACAAAAATCTGGAGAAAGAAGCTCTCTCAGACAGTGATTCAGATGACGCGGAGGATTTGGCTGACAAGCCGATTGGGCCTGTGGACCCTTCCAAATGCATGGCTGCAGGTGTTGGCATAGCTGGCGGTACAGCTTGTGCTCCGTCATCCTTTATGGTGGTGACGAAGGATGCTGATGGAAGGAAAGTACCAAACGGGGGTGCTCAAATCAAAGTAAGGGTGTCACCTGGCTTAGGTGTTGGGGGAACTGAACAAGATGGGATTGTGAAGAATATGAGCGATGGTACATACACAGTTACTTATGTGGTGCCCAAGAGAGGGAATTACATGGTGAATGTTGAATGTAATGGTAAACCTATCATGGGCAGTCCATTTCCAGTGTTTTTCAGTGCAGGTATTCATAATTTTTCGTGTAACTTTGCTATTTTTTTCTAATTCGTATATAGGCCTTATTTTGATTGTAGACAATTCACATAGTACATGTTTTTGTTTCTTAACATAAAATGAGCCTATATTTAGTAATAAGCTTAGCACCTCTGTATTGGAAGAAAAAACATTACAATAACTGTGGACCTGTGGTGGAAATAAGTGCAAAAGTACTTATGTGCATTCGGGTGGACTAGGTCTACAATTTTTTGTTTGAGAGAGATAAAAGTAAACTATTATGAAAATTACTGTGAATGAGTCTTGGTAGTGTATGGTGTGGATATGATTATGTTTTGTTCTGAATTGAGATTGCATTTTCTATGCTTCAATAAATTGCCAGGTTTCTGTATGATTTAGTCCATATTTGAACAAACTTTCAATTTACTGAGGGTTATCAATTTCTAAGTTTTGAAGTGATTTATTGTTATTTAGGGGCTTCTACTGGAGGAGTGCTGGGTTTAGCTCACGCGTCTACATTTTCCAAATTTAGTAAACCAAAATATGCCCAAAATGCCTAGCTATTCAATAAATTGCTATGCTTCTGTATGATTTAGTCCATATGTGAACGAACTTTTATTTTACTTAGGGTTATCAATTTCTAAGTTTTAAGTGGTTTATTGTTATTTAGGGAGTTCTACTGGAGGAGTGCTGGGTTTAGCTCCTGCGTCTACATATCCAAATTTAGTGAACCAAAATATGCCTAATATGCCTAACTATTCAGCATCTGTGTCGGGTGCTTTTCCTGGATTAATGGGAATGATTCCAGGAATTGTTGCTGGGGATTCTGGTGGAGCTATTTTGCCTGGTATAGGAGCGTCTTTGGGTGAAATATGTCGAGAATACTTAAATGGCCAGTGTTCCAAATCAGATTGCAAATTGAATCACCCTCCTCATAATCTGCTGATGACTGCATTAGCTGCAACCACCACCATGGGGACTATTAGTCAAGTGCCTATGGCACCTTCTGCAGCTGCTATGGCTGCTGCACAGGCCATTGTTGCTGCCCAAGCCCTTCAAGCACATGCTGCACAGGTGCAAGCACAAGCTCAGTCGGCTAAAGGCTCATCAGGTGACTTCAATTTTTTTCTAAAAAAATATGTCCTCGTCTTTTCTCATGCTTTAGGTTCTGCTGTCTTAGGATGTGCCTTTTCTTCTTTAATGTCTTGTATGGTGTTTGTTCCCCCTCCCTTCCACCCTCCAGCTCCCCTTTCCTTTTATTGATTTATTGTTATTTTTCCATTAGCTCCTAATCTTTTATCACTGTTACTCTAAAGGTTCCCTTGACAAGGCTAGTGGAGCTGATGCCCTGAAGAGAATGCTTCAAGTTAGCAACCTTAGTCCACTTCTTACCGTGGAGCAGCTTAAACAACTTTTTAGATTTTGTGGCACGGTTGTCGAATGCACCATTACCGATTCAAAGCATTTTGCTTACATAGAATACTCCAAACCCGAAGAAGCAACTGCTGCTTTGGCATTGAACAACATGGATGTTGGAGGTCGACCATTGAATGTAGAGATGGCAAAATCACTTCCACCGAAGCCTCCTATTTTGAATACTCCATTGGCTTCATCTTCTCTTCCCATGATGATGCAGCAAGCCGTTGCCATGCAACAAATGCAGTTTCAGCAGGCTTTGATAATGCAACAGACTATGACAGCCCAACAAGCTGCCAATAGAGCCGCAACTATGAAGTCTGCAACAGATTTAGCAGCTGCAAGAGCTGCAGAAATAAGTAAAAAACTTAAAGCCGACGGGGTTGGAAACGACGATAAAGAAGAAACTAAAACCTCCAGGTATGCTACTTTGTACTTTGGCCTTCAATGTTTTATTTTGTTTGAGGTGGAATTACTTGTCCCATCTTTTAGTGTAAAGATAAAAATAACTCAGCAGTATAAATTTGGTAGTGTGTGTAATTTAATTATGACAAATTTTTCAAATTATTAAATAAGTTATTTATAAATTTTCTCTCTTTTTAATTTTTTGATTGATTAACTGAAAATGATGCCATATTTAACTCCTATAATATGTTTACTAACTTGATAAAATTTAGGCTTATATCAGTGTCCTCATTAATTATTTAGTAACATTCAATATCTCGTTAGTTCTTGTGTTAGGACTATGAATATTTGATTGAAGTTAGAAAACACCTGAATTGTCATATCAAATAATCAATGGTAGCTATCAACGTACAATGTACCTGACAATATTGCTGTTGATTTACTGCATAAGGGCAAAGTCTTCTCTCTTTTGTGCTCATACATGTGTTTCCTGGCTGATTATTATGTGTAGGTCACCATCCATCTCTCATGATAAGTTGAAATCCAAGTCAAGATCACCTATCAGCTATAGGAGTAGAAGATCTCGATCTTACTCCCCTCCTATACGTCGCTTTACGGATCGCAGGTCTAGATCCCCAATCAGGTCTCGCCGTTATTCAAACTATGAAAATGAAAGGTGGTCATATAGAGGTATGAGACATGGGAGTGACAGGTTCAAGAGGAGAGATTCAGATAGATCACACGAGTATCGTTCATCAGTCTCACGGAGGCATAGAAGTAGAAGTGTGAGCCTGCGAAGGAAGGAATCTCACCGAGATGATTCTGAGTCCCCTAAGTATCATCGAGAAAGTTCATCCCGAAAACATAGAGAATCATCAAGTCACCGCCATAAGGGAAGGAGGTCATCTCCAAGAATTGACGATGAAAGAAAACAAAAACCTGTAAAAGCCTCCATTTCTAAATCAATGGAAGATGGTCAAGGTCAATCAAGTGAAGAATCAAATGAATCCCGAGATGAAAATTTAAAGTATGATGATAGAAGACGGTCAAGGTCAGTGTCTGCGGAAGGCAAACATGGAAAAAGAAGCAGATCACCTCTAAAAAGCGTGGATGAAAAAAAAACTTCAAAGCATGGAAAACGGTCCAGGTCAAAGTCTGTTGACACTAAGCACCACTCTAATGCAAAAGTGGGTGAAAGTAGAAGCAAACCATCAATACACCATGATAGAAGGCGGTCCAGGTCAAATTCATTGGAAGATTATCATCACTCTAGTTACAAGGCATCACATACTAGAGATGAAAAATCAAAACGCCATGGTAGAAGACGACAGTCTAGGTCAAAATCTGTCGAGGATAGGCACAAATCAAATGAGAAATATAATGGAAGCAGAGATAAAAAGTCAAAACATCGTGATAGAAGGCGATCCAGATCAATATCTTCCGAGGCTAAGGACCCTAAAATAAGGAGGTTCTCACCAATTTCAGATGGAAAAAAGTCGAACAGTAGAAGGCGTTCGAGGTCAGAGTCCTTTGAAGACAAGTATCACAAGGGTGGTGAAAAATCCAAGCGTCGCGATAGAAGGCGCAAGTCAGTTTCAGTGGAAAATGGGGGTCTCAGTAAGTTGTCCCAAAGTCCAAAGAAAACTGAAGGGGAAAACCGTAGGTAATCTTGTTGAAAGTGATAGAGAGAGTGGAGAAGATGAAAAGCATCTTGAAGATAAGAATGGGAAACGTTATTTAACTAGGAAGTACTCTGCTGACAGGAACTGAAGATGAAATGCTACTTTCAAAATGTGAAGGCCGGTTAATGGAGGAACCGATGCAAGATACAGTGATAGGAAATGATAAAGACAAGACATCAATGTTCTCATCATTTTCACGTGATGAGGGCTCAATGCCAGAGGATGGTGATATCAGCTTTGATGTGGGAGAATGGAGCAACGTTAACGAATCTAGTCGTTAACATTTAGAACTTGCTATAGCTGGTAATTTCTTTGTCAGTCCTGCAACAAACATCTTCCCTAAAATTTTTGGTCAATTAGTTATGGCTTAATGTTTAACTGTGTTTTGCAGAATCGAAGTATGATTGTACAAAGTCAACTGCTGTCGATGCTGATGATTAAACAGGCTTTATCAAAGATCTGGGTGTTATCAATAATGAATACAGATAACCTTATTTTTGTTCTCAGGACAATCTCAGCCTTGTACTGGGAGGCTCTCTTCTTGGAAGATGACTTATTTTTGTGCTTGGAATTTTCTCCTTGCACTTAGCACTTTATAAATTATATGTTGGCCTTGTTTGATTTTTGCAGGTCTTCTGGAACATGCAGGAAGTAGTATCTTGGTGTGTAAACATTTGAAGTACTGATGAAAAAAGTATTGCTCTCTTTTGATCAGTAATTGTAGCAAGCGTTTATTCTGCTGAACTATTCTTTACAATTTGAGTTCTATATTTAATTATCTATTCTGATTCTAATTCTAATTTCCTCCTCGATGTAACTATGTTGGTGCTAAGAAGTTAGTATATGTGAGGTGTAGGGTTAGCATTGATGCGAATAGGTTGTCAAGTTCATATCATTTGTGGTAGTTCTGTCTTCATTTGTCGAATATTTTATTTTCTCTTCTGTTATAGTTACAAACACTTAATCATTTGTGTGATAATGTGGATAACGGTTAGCTTCATTTTAATTGTCTGTTGGACTTGCTATGTCCTATATGCATGCAGGTTACACATGGTCATGGTGTATGTCATTGGAGCTTTGTGATTTCAGTTTAGAAGGGTTGATTTTCCCTTATTAAAAGAAGGTATGCAATTATGTGGTTTGATAATTCGAGGGTGGGAAATTTATTCAAATAACCTTCTGTTCCATATGAAGTCTGGGAACTGTTGAATGATTTTGAAAATTTCTCAAATACTATGTGCTCATATTTTTGTTCAACATTTTAGACTGTTTATTTCCTCATCATTTTTCTTTTCTTTTTTGTTTCTTTTTTTTTTCCTCCCCCTTTTTTTGCCATCCCCAATCTTCAAAGGATGCTTTGTTTAGGAAAGCTACTTTTAAGGTTGATTGAAACCAGAAGTTGGCTGTTGGGGGGTGAGGATTGGGCGGGATATTTCGACAAATTCCACCACATTGAGTATGAGAAGGTTGCCAAATGACTGTAAAGTTCATATGTTCATGGTGGTATGTGAAATTTGGGGCTGAGAAATTGGTACATATTAACTCAAAACTTCATCAATATTTGCATAAATATCATGATGTGTATTTCTACTGTTATTCATACGCTACGTCATGGGAGATGAAAGATTCTCCGAAATAAAAAACCGTACTTGAAGAGTGTCATCGATGCAGTGGAAAAGCCGGAGATATTTTTTTGTATTAGTATGTTTTTCTTTCACCTGGACATAGCTCTTGATATAGCCACACAATAATTTCTGTTGCTTGTTTTTTTTTTTTTTTCTTTTTTTCCCCCTTTTTTTTCATTGTTTAGGATAACCTGGAAATTGATGGTCCTGAGCTGTGGAATCTCAACACTGAGTTGCATAACAGGGTAATCAGAATGTTAACTTGCTTAGCTTCTCATTTTTATACTCGCCCTCACACTGTCTTCTGAGAAATCTCCTATTCTACTCCCAAAATTTTGTGTTAATCAAGAATTTGGAACTGAGCTTGGATACACAATTAGATGAATGTTTACAGATGTCCGAAAATGTTGAATGGGGCTGTTTATTATTCGGTCGAAGAAAAAACTCGGTTACCCGTTTGGATTTATATGAAGTGTTGTTAATTTTGTGGTAGCTGATTTTATACCGATTGGTGGTACTGAAGTTTTGGCAATCAGATCAGAGTATTTACTCTATTGTTAGCACCCTTTTGTCATTTTTACATGTCATCTTGATCTTAATATGATCTCTCTTTCTACCAGTGGTTCAATTATTTCGTCATTCTTATATGTATCTCTCTCTCTCTATCTCTCTCTCATTATTGGCCATTGTAGATAAAATTATGTGCAACTAGAGAGAGAGACCTGAGAGAGAGAGAGAGAGAGAGAGAGAGAGAGAGAGAGAGAGAGAGAGAGAGATTTGTTCATTATTATTGTCATACAGAATCACTTCCCTGAGCATAGAAGGATGTAAATGGAGCGCTCCTGTTTTGTAGCATTAGAAATGGTGATAAGCAGGGTGGATTGTGGAAGCCTAGACTCGGCCTTACCACCCCATTTTTTGGAGATGTGTAAGACTCTCCAAATTTCAACTTCCGCTGCTCCGAGTTTCAGGCAGTCAAATTGCGTTGCCTTTCTTCGGCTTTGGCGTGACAACTTTGTAGATGATCGTACTCCGAAGAAATTTCTTCCGATTGGTGGGGATGGTAGAGGGGTAAGAGTTCTAAGCTAACTATGGCCAAATCAAACTTTGTCGTCAACTGTGTTGGAGTCGTCTTTATTGTCTTCGAATTACATTTGTTTTTCGGAATGTCTCTTCAATTGTCCGTGACAAACTCTTTAATTTAGCTTTCAAAATGAATGGAGATGAATTGACCATTGGGGGTGGAATCCGTCATGTTTGGTTTGATTCCACCCCTAATTGAAATCAATGGTCCCGTTTTAAATGTTTTGAAATTAAAATAAAATTCATCTGCTTTTGGAATCGAACTAGACTCGTAATTAAATTTTTGGATCTTGTACTATACACGTTTTTTCAATTCGGCCATTGTACTAAAAAAACCGACAAACCGAATTCTGTACTTTGATTCTGTTATCAGTTTTGACCTTCTATTAATAATTTCATTAAACTTCATTGAAAAAACTAATAAACGATTTTGGATTCAATTGAAATTTTTACCACATGTTCACTACTTAATGAGAAGATAATCTGGAAATTTTTGTGATTTTTTAACATATATACGATTTATTGAAATTTTATTTTAGTATTTTATAAAAATATTATAATAAATCATACAAATTTTATAAAATCACGAAACTTTTTCTATTTTCTACCCATGATAAGTTGAACATGTGGAAAAGTTTTCAAATAAATCAAATATTGTTTGGTATTTTTTTAAAAATTAATTTATAAAGTAAAGAAGAAACTGAGATTAATTTAAAAAAATACCAAAAGATATTGGATTTATTTGAAACTTTTTCCAGATATTCACCATATTATGGGTAGATAATAGAAAAATTTGCGTAATTTGTTAAAACTTGTATGATTTATTATAATATTTTTAAAAAATACTAAAATAAAATTACAATAAATTGTAGATGTGTTAAAAAATCACGAAAATTCTCAGATTATCTTCTCATTAAATAATGAACATGTGGTAAAACTTTCAACTGAATCTACGATCGTTTGGTAGTTTTTTCAATGAGGGTTTAATGAAATTGTTGATAGAAGGTCAAAACTGATAACAGAATCAAAGTACAGGGTTCGGTTTGCCGGTTTTTTTAGTACATTGGCCGAATTAAAAAAACGTGTATAGTACAGGATTCAAATCGATAATTTCCCTAAATTTTTTGATTTTGCTCAGTTTGATTTTGAATTTAAATATTTTTAGTTTGGACTTTGTTTGAGTTGAGTTTGATAGGTTTCGTTTTGGTTAAATTTTTTGAAAATTTTAAAATTAAATATAACAAATTAATATGAATATTATAATATCGTCTCTATTCAATTTTGATTGGTTTTTAATAAAAACGAATCAAGAACTGACCACGAGCGTCGTCTTTGCTCGGTTCAACCCGAAAGTATTCCACTCTTATTGAACATTTAAAATGGAAATAAAAAATAAGAATTAATAGATAAAAATATAAAAAATAGTATCATTACTTAATTAAATTTTATTTTTTATAGAAAAACTTGAAATAAAAGAATTAATTCGAAATTAATTTTGTATTTTTTAATTTTATTATGTTTATTTTATAATTTTACAATATATATATGCTTCACCTTCCTCACTCGCCTCACTTCGTGTCGGAGCCATATCCATTATTCCCCCCTCTGCTTCTGCGTTCGTCTCTCTCGGTAATCTGAGAGACTCTTTTGCCGGAAAGAAGCACCATCGGAGTCACGTTCCCCGGAGAAAAGTTGCAGATATGCGCTGCCACAGCGTGGAGCTGTCAGGAGGCGACTCTGCTTTCTACTTCCCCCACAACACCCCCCTGTCTACTAGAAGAGCGATGGCCGAGTCGAGGTTGGGGGTTTTCCCGAAAACATTCGTCTACTACTCGAATCCGATTCCTTTTGCGTCCTTCAGGCTCAGGACCAGGGCTACTGTCAGCGATGCGATCGTCACGGAGCCTTCGGAGTTGAGCTTCTACGAGCTTCTTGGTATATCTGAATCCGGATCTTGTGTGGAAATTAAGCAGGCGTATAAGCAGCTTGCTTTGAAATATCACCCGGACGTGTCACCGCCGGATCGAGTCGCGGAGTATACCAAAAGGTTCATTCAGGTACAAGAGGCCTACGAGACCTTGTCTGACCCTAGGAGAAGAGCTTTGTATGATAGAGACATGAGTAGGGGTCTTCACCTCGCTTTCTCTGCTCGAAGACGCCACCAACAAGACGAGGTAGTCCTGTGTATATTTATGAGAACTGAATTTCCTGTCATTTTGTTTTCTCTTCATTTCTAATTTGGTTGTTTTTCTTTCTTTGGGTAAATTTAATAGAAAATACTTTTGCGTTTGAACCATCTTTCTCTTTGATTGCATACCAATTATAATAAGAATGGTCCTTTTTTTCTCTAGTAGCATTTCTGTTTTTTTTTTTTTTTATCTCGTTTCCGTTGTGGAAGTTGGATCTAATCATGTCTTTTCTGCCATCGGATAGACCACAATCTCTCTTTTACATGTTCATAATTCTATATTTCTTAACGTTTTGATATGCTAAATTACAAGCTCGGACTCTTGATTGGCTGTTAGTCCATGAACAGAAGAATTATATACGCTACCTCAAATTACTCTCTTTATATACATATAAAGAAACCTTGTTAGCGTTTTTCTTCTCAAAATTTTGAAAAATCAATCTTTTGTTTTTTTTTTCAATCAGGAGATGGAGGATAAAAGTGAGTGGAAAAATCGTTGGCAAGGTCAAGTATCAGAGTTAAAGAGACGAAGCATGAATAAGGATGCAAGAGAAAATATGTCCTGGGTAGCTCAGATGCGTAAGCAAAGAGCTGAACAATCAAATGAACTATAAATGGGTGAAGAGCCTTTAAATCCTCTTACTTCTATACTGTATATATGGAAAGATATACCACTATAAAAGATGAAACTATGTCACCTTTTTCATTATCTTTGTCTAGCCTACTGATTAACCATAATTACCATGAATGTAAGATGGTTTTGCAACGGTGTAAATTTCTCCCCATCAAATATATGTACATAGTAGTTTTAATAATGAGTAATGTTATGTTTACTCTTTATTCTTATTTTTTTATTCTTACCTCCTAATGTGATACTCATTAATGAGTGCAATAAATGTGATAAATTACAAACATATAAAATATGACATTAATTGCATCGAGCTTCATATAAGTAGATAAAAATTAGAAGGTAAGAATAAAGAATGAACGTACCATTACTCTTTAATAATTATTGGTCACTTGTTCATATTGTTTTTGGAATATGATATTTTTGAGCCAGCAAAAATTGATGTAACAAAGTGAATTATTTGAAGCATTATTTTTTCATTTGCAAGGATTTATTGTTCACTTATTATGAGAAATCTATTCAAGATTTTTCTCTCCTTGTAGATTGGTGATGGACTGAGAGGGAGATTTAGCCTCCACCAGCATTTCCTAGTTAGATTTTTTGCTTTGTGCAGAAAACTGGGCTAATAAAATGTTGGAATATCCTTTTAGTTTATATTTTATCATTTGGAGGGGCTGAATAAAATGTTTGTATGTATGCTAGGAGTTGGGGATAATCGATGCTAAGCTCTGTGACCAGTTAGAGATCATAGTTAAGAGAAATTGGCTATCTCAATAAGTTCTTCCTGATCTCATGCTGGCACTTGGGGCAGAAAAGCCTTGTTGTTATTGTTCTACACCATCACAAGTGTAAACGTGATATACAAGTGTGTTGCAATAATGGGTTACTTTTTCTTGCTTGAATAAATGATAGGAAATGACATTTGTGGGTGTAAAATGATGAATAGACTTCCTTCTCTTTTGACCAAGACAGCCCTATGTCTACCCAAAATTGAGCCTTCTCTTTGAAATGCCTTTATTATTTGTCTGGCTACCTTTAGAATGCATATGGTGCAAGTTTCGTTTAAGATTTCAATCAAATTTTGTCTTTTTAGGAAGATAATGCTAAGCTAGTGGAGCCAAGTAGAGGAGAATGTATGTGGCTGATTGCTTGAGATATTCTTTTCTTTTCCTTTCCTTGATAATGACCCATAAAATAGAAAGGGATAAGACTGACTTGCTTGGCAGGTGATTCCCTTCAATGGGTGGACTCAGCCTTAGTCATTAGTTTTGCAGATGATTTTATTCATTTTTTAATGTGTCTTTATCATTGTGGTCTTCATTTGGCTTTATTCCCTCTGCTAAGACTTTACTTGTGGCTTTAGGGTAAGACCCTCGTTGATTTTTGTGGTTCTCTCTTCGACCGGAGACTCGTTGTCGACTTTCCGGTTGGACATGCAACGTAGAGTTATATTTCGATGGGATTTATTTTGATTGTCACTTATTAGTTGTTATAATTAAAGTGATAAATTACTTTTAAGAATCGAACTCTGATAATCGAAAAAAAAAATTGCAGAAAAACAAGAACACCGAAATTTACGTAAAAAAATCTTTCTGGAGAAAAATAGACATAAGAAATTCACTAATAAAAAATCAAAGTACAATGAGTTTTGCGACTCGATCATCAATGTATCGAGAAAACATGAAATCTTAATATTAATGTGCGAACTCAACCCGATCCATGGTGTTGCTCTTTTGCATTGTAATGAAAACTACGTAGTTTCAACAGCGGAGGCTTCAAGCCCAAGGTCTAAAGGCCCAGAAAAGATGCAAATCCATGAAAGCGGAAGCTCAAGACCTAGCCGCTTCAATCTTTCGTTCATTTCCAGCCAGTTTCTTTCTCTCACTTCTTTCTCAGGTATAAACCCTTCTAAAACCTCCTCCTCCTCCTCCTCCTCTCCTTTTCCGTATTATTGCTTTGTGATCTCGATTGCTTTCCGTGTCTCCATCTCTTCTGGTTACTGTAATTTTTTATAGCTTTATTTGTTTGCTTCTTAGCTGCGGCTGAGTTTTTGTATTCTCTCTAGGTTTCGTGGGTATATTTTTCTGAGGATTTGTTAGTTACCCAGTTTATAATTTTGAAATTTCTTTTTGTTTTAGTTGGGTTAATCAGTGTCGCGGAATAGTTCGGACATGGCACTTTGTCATAAACTAGGAAGCTATTTGAGACAGACCATTTCTCAAAATGGACCTGCACCAATGACGTCTATGCTTAATTCCATTCGATACATGTCATCTTCAAGGCTTTTTATTGGAGGTATTTATGATGGTTCTTTGAGATTGTTCTTGTAATTTTTCGATGATTAATGCTAGATTCATGAACATTATTTCTGGTGTTTTTAGGTCTTTCGTTTGGAACTGATGACCAATCTCTTAAGGATGCGTTTTCATCTTTTGGTGATGTTGTTGATGGTGAGTGTGAATGGAAAAATGTTACTTTCTCTCACCATAAATTCTCCATGCTTACTTGTTTAGAATTTTTTTCTCTTTATATGCTGAGCGAATTGGGTTGGATGATGTGGTTGAACTGCGTGATATGATTTATCAATTTTAAGTTCAGTTAAATACATTGTATGTCTCGCAACTCAGCTCGATATTTGCAAATTGTACTCATTCTTTGCTGTTTTGGCTGTATGCTATTAATCCTGGTTTATGTTTAGTCAAATACATAATCTGTTTGGTACCTTTAATACCCAGCAGGAATACGACGATATTTATGTTGGCTGCATGAATGGAATATGGAGCTGCTTCACTTATTTTATTTTTATTTTTTACCGAGTGTACTTGTTCTTTTCTACCTGACTTCTTCTTTAATGTAAATACACATTGATTGATACGCACAAACTATTCTAGCAGAGGTCAGAAACTATCATCCTTTACATAAATTAGTGTCTTTTTGGTTTTGCATTGTGGTTTCCTTGCTTATTTTCAACTGTTTTGGTGTATAGCAAAGGTGATTACTGATAGGGAGTCGGGCAGGTCTCGGGGATTTGGGTTTGTGAACTTTTCAAATGATGAATCTGCTAGCTCTGCCATGTCTGCCATGGATGGCCAGGTAAAACCTAACATTTATTTATTGTGTTTAACATCATTTGATGCAAACTTACACTTGCTGAAACTTCCAGGAGCTAAATGGGCGGAGTATTCGAGTGAGTTTTGCAACTGATAGACCGGCTGGTCCTCGTGGTGGTGGTGGTGGTTTTCGAGGTGATGGAGGCTATGGGAGTATGAATTCTGGCTTTTGAAGCATTCCGACTGACATGTTTTCCAATCTCGTATGACGAGCGCCCCAGTTCGGATAATTGCCTATGTTTCAGATTGTCGACAACTCTTGGGATTATTATGTGCTTCCAATTTTTCTGATTTTTTTTTTCAATGAATCCTTCTTGTATGTGTGCATTGAAACTCTGTGAAGAGGGTTGATGCAAAAAGTTGTCATAGTTTTGAATCGACTGTCGTTAAAGCATCAAACTTTTAATGATCATGACCAACACTAGTGTTTATTTATTTAATATCCATCTCCATTTGAAAGTTGATCTTGCAATAATTTGAGATCAGATAGTTTGAATTTAGTTAACCAGCCATGTAAAAGCTCTATTTGACATGAGTTGATCAAAGAATCAAACTTTGAATGTATTGGATTTGATCTGGGCACCAGAAAATGCAAGGATGCTTGGCCAAAGTTCATTACTTACAGGGATCTAATCTTAGTAGGAAACAGAACTTGGGTTTTCAAAATTCTTCTAGAGCTACGTGATCTGAAGTTCATTTTTTGGCAATGGAGAAAGTAGTTCTTGGTGGAGTGGACTGAGAAGTGAGAAGCTGCTTGGAAGAGTTGGATGGCTTCAATGGCTGAGTTGTTTGTTTTGACAAGGGCTGTTCCGACTCTGAAACGAAGCATGTGCAGGAGGAGGAAGAAGAAGAATCCATGGAGATTGGAGTGGAGTTGTTGATTCAAAATTCTACGTTCTCTGAAACTGGAAAGAAGAAAAGCGTTTCATGGAGTGGGCCTTTAAGCAGAAACCTTTAACAAAACTTTTTCCATATTCTCAGTATAGAGGCCCGGCCCCATAGGGAAGGAAGTCGTCGACTCCCGCCCATTCTACTGACTCGCCTTTGCTTCTGTAACGAGCTTCGTATGCATTTCCATGGCTGTATGAAGCAAGATACCTGCAGGTGAAGGCGACATTCTCATGCCGAATCGTGCCGATATATATCCGCAAGACGCTATCTCCATATTCCTGCTGCTCTTTTTATCCCCGTATATTTAATTTTCATTGGAGAAGAAACTGTAATCTAAGTACAGAAAATGAGTACGGTGGACAAGATGTTAATCAAAGGCATCAGGAGCTTTGATCCTGAGAACAAGAACGTCATCACCTTCTTCAAGCCCTTAACCCTAATAGTTGGCCCGAATGGAGCTGGAAAAACGGTTAGTCTGTCCATGTTGTCCCTCCATCTACTGTATTACTTGTTCTCACTTCCATGGAATTGACTTTATTACTTTTTCTTGGGTGTTCAGACCATTATCGAATGCTTGAAGCTTTCCTGCACTGGCGAGTTACCTCCTAATGCAAGGTCCGGCCATAGTTTCATCCACGATCCCAAGGTCTCTCAGTCTCTTTCCTTTGGTTCTTATGCTCTACTCAAAGTGGCGAAATACAATACATAACTTGAATCAGCCTTGTGCATTAGCTTTTCCTAATTGTTTTTTACATTCTTGTGGAACTTCGCCACGATCGGTTGTTTGCTTTTCCTCTCCTCGAATGATTGTAAATTTTTTACGAGAGCAATTTCAATAGAGTTCAAACCAGCTGGTGTCTCTCTGGGGATACAGGTTTCGGGGGAGACGGAGACAAAGGGACAAATCAAGCTTCGGTTCAAGACGGCAGCAGGGAAGGATGTTGTATGTATAAGGTCGTTTCAGCTTACTCAAAAGGCATCGAAAATGGAGTACAAAGCTATTGAAAGTGTGCTTCAGACTATAAATCCTCACACAGGAGAGGTGATTTAAATTTCTTCGTTTAAATACCAATAATTGTTATAAATTGGACCTTGTTTAGCAATAATGGATGATAGTTTGGTATGTCTTTCTGAATCGTCTTGTCAAATCCTTGCTATTTTTGGCAAGTTTCATTGTGTTCTTTGGAGTTGTAATTTTAATAGCTTGTCTAAAGTCTTATTGTGTCTTTATATTGTTGGTTTTGTATGTGGCGTATGTAGTTGAGGTGGGACTACCTCTCATTTGTGAGATATAAACCAAGCAATTGTGCATATGCAATTAAGGCAATGAGATAGTGTGGTTATTTGAACTTTGGTATAGAAATATCTCGAAAGTTTGTTTGAGTAAAGAAAGCACTCTTTGCTTGACTACATTTGTTTTATAGTGGTCGTCTGTTCACAAACTCAAAATTTGATTTTAATAGGTTCTTGGTGCTTCTGATGTTTGTACCTGGTCAGCTTGTTCTTGGAAACTCATTTTAACTTTTTCTAAACTGCAGAAAGTGTGCCTCAGCTATAGATGCGCTGATATGGATAGGGAAATCCCTGCTTTAATGGGCGTCTCAAAGGCCGTTCTGGAAAATGTTATATTTGTGCACCAAGATGAAGCTAATTGGCCATTGCAAGATCCTTCAACATTAAAGAAGAAATTTGATGATATCTTCTCTGCTACAAAGTATGGACTCTATATTATTGGGATCATTTTTTCTTGTGAAAGAGAAATGAAAGGCGTGGTCAATTGTTTGTTTGCCAATGCATTTCTATGTTAGGTTCTTTTATGAAGAGTTCTGGTGGATTGTCTGATCAATTCCCTTGATACTCTCATACGTGATTTTTTTATTTACTTTAGGATCTTAAGGAGTGTATAGGATTTGTAGACGTTGTTTAATTTTCAGGCTTCGTTATTGTTTGTAACAAATGGTGCTATACCAAATAAACAGGTATACAAAGGCATTGGAGGTCATAAAGAAACTTCACAAGGATCAGTCTCATGAAATAAAAGTCTACAAACTGAAATTGGAGAACCTTCAAACTTTGAAAGATGCGGCATATAAGGTATTGAGAAGCTAACTGTTTTATTGAATAGGAGTTTGTTTTAAGATCCCAAGACAATTGATATTTTTTGTGGTTAATAATTTCCTTGCACTGAAATTGAGTTTCTTAAGGCAAGGCCAAGCTTTTGAGATTATTTTTTTTTGGAAAACTAAAGAACCTGGAACAAATGAGCATTATGATGGATTGATGGAATTTTCTCTTGGCTCAATGTATTTCTAGATAAAATCAACGAGTCTCTTTGAGCTACTATGGCCAAGTCGGATGGATTTTGAGGAGAATTTTTGCTTTTGAAATACTAAACGCAATTAGAATTGCTGTTTGGAAGTGAAGTGAGGAAATATGTGAGATTCATGCAGTTAACTTTCATTGTACTCTAGCATTTATTTGTTTAACCTTATTTTACCTCTGGACTAGATTAGTATATTCACCTGAAGTTCAGTAGGCCAGTATTGGATACGTGTGACCTATTTATCATACATCGCTTCCTTTCTCTTACAAGAAAATTGAAGTAAATTATCTTTACAAATTCTATCAAGTACTATTACTATTTCGAATTGCATGCTTATTAGGTTTACACCGACCTCTATACATATAATTTTATATTTTTTTCCATTATAATCTTTGATTTAATATTCACATTATCTTTTGTTTTTTTCCTTCTGATTTCTGCTGTAGATTTGCTTTTTTTTTTCTTTGAAGGGTATTCTTTGCTTTCATAGTGGCTAGCTGTTTAGTGCATAAATAGTGGAAGCAAGAAAGTGATGTATGATTGACATATTGCATCCATACAGCTCAGGGAAAGTATTACTCAAGATTCAGAAAAAACTGAATCACTAAAAATTCAAATGAAAGAATTGGAGAGTAGCATTCAAGATTTGGATGCTAAAATTCATTATAGTGAAGAAATGCTGAAAGATATGCGGAAACTACAAGACAAGATATCAACCAAGACTGCTGAAAGAAGCACTTTATTTAAAGAGCAGCAGAAGCAATATGCTGCTCTTAGCGAGGAAAATGAAGGTCTTTTTTCATAAAACAGATGCAAGGAAATTTTAGATTTACTTGTAGTTGACGTACAAAAACTTTTGCGGTGCTTCTTATTGAATTCCACTCAGAATTTGGTGCTTTGCAAAAAAATTGTTAACTTTCTTTTTCCCTTTTGTTTTTGTAGATACTGACGAAGAGTTAAAAGAATGGAAAACAAAATTTGAAGAAAGAATTGCTCATCTAGAGACTAAAATCAGCAAGTCTGAGAGGGAGATGAACGACATGGAGACTAAAAGTTCTTATCTTTCTCAGTCAATCAATGACTTCATATGGGAGATAAGTAAGCTTCAAACTGAAGCTGAGGTAACTTAAATTTTATGCAACATTTCAAAAGTTATACTCTTCGTGTCAAAAACTTGTTTCTTATGGTTCTTTTACTTTTTGACAACTAGGCTTATATGTCCTTAAAGAGTGAGCGTGACTCCATGATTCTAAAACTTTTTGCAAAACACAATTTGGGGTCTCTGGCGACTTCTCCATTCAGTGATGAACATGCTTTCAACCTTACAAATAGAATAAAATCAAGGTTGATTGACCTTGAGAAGGATCTGCAAGACAAAAAGGTGAGCAAGTGTGTTCATATTGACCAGATTGTTAACGTGAAATTAAAGATCAGACTTAATGTGTTTGACATTCTATTCTCAATTCAAAGTTAGATCCTATTTTTATTTTACTTGATCATTAATATTTGGCCTCAATCAGTGAGGTGCATTTACTTTATTTGATTGGGTTCCTATAGCCATGACTAAGAAAGATGACATTGCAGCAATCAAATGATAATGAACTAAAAACAGCGTGGGACTGCTATATGGATGCGAATGACCGGTGGAAAAATGTTGAGGCTCAAAAGCAGGCTAAAGCTGAGATTAAGGTATGTGCACCTTAAGAAGCAATCATACATGCTGAATGTGTTATTTCTACATTTTCCACGTAAGATTTTCTAATTTTTCAAGCATCTAGAGAGGCATTTTGAAGCGTATAGAAGAGAAGGAAAAAGCACGGGATTTCTTTGAACTTCAAATTTCAAATGTTGATCTTTGTCAAGTTGACGAAAAAGAAAAAAGCATGGTGAGAAATCCTACTGTTATTTAATTTTTGGAGTTTTCCACATGCTGTCTTTTATTTTTTCAAGTAATACTGCACCTTATTGCAGCAAATAGAGGTTGAGAGAAAGACAAACCAACTAGCTGAAAAAGAATTTGAATCTAATATTCGTCAAAAGCAGAGTGAGTTATTTAGTATAGAGCAGAAAATCAAGTCTATAAATAGAGAGAAAGATATAATGGCTGGCGATTCTGAGGACCGAGTGAAACTGGCTCTGAAAAAGTCAGAATTGGAGAATCACAAGAAGAAGCATAAGAAGATGTATGTCTTTTTCCCTTTGCTTCTGGTGTTTTGTTAGTTTCTTCAATTTTCTTTCTTTGTTCAGAACATTTTTGTTCGTTTCTTGAAGAATTGACGACAACAAGGATAAAATTAGAGGAGTGCTGAAGGGAAGGCTTCCTCCTGACAGGGATTTGAAAAAAGAAGTAACTCAAGCTCTAAGGTTGTTATATATTGCTTTGACTCTACTATTTTGGTCAGTGGCTCAAGTACTGGTAAATATTTTGTCTGCAGAGTCCCTTTCTTTATCTTTTAGAAAGCAAAACAGATCAATTTTTGTAAAATGGTTTATTTACTTCTTCAATCATCTCTCATAACTAATCATATGGAACCTTGACTTATGATATGAATGAAAAATTAACATGAAAATGCTCAATAAGAAAAGAGTTATGTTCTTCAATAATCTGTCCTAACTAATCATTTGGAACCTCAAATTATGAAATGATTGAAAAATCAATTTAAAAATGCTCAATGGGAAAAGAATTTTGTTTTTTTTTTTTAATAAATGGAGAAAGAATTTTACCTTCAAGACCGAACCAAAATGTCTGATGAAACTTCGAAAAGGAGCTGTTATTTGAATTTTTAGTGCATGTGCTTCATGTTGAGTTTTTTTTTTTTTTTTTTTTTTTTTTTTTCTTTCATGTAGGGCGGTAGGAGTTGAGTATGATGACCTGTATGTGAAATCGCGCGAAGCTGAGAAAGAGGTGAATATGCTGCAGATGAAATTACAAGAAATTAATAGTAGTCAAGCCAGACATCTAAAAGAAATAGAGTGTAAGTATTGTAATTATCTGGTTTTCATGATACTTCTATTCATTAGGGATTTAACTTACAACGGTTGTATTTATGTATGCCTACAAATTGGCATTATTAATCTGGTTTTTTTGTTTGACCAAGTCAATAATTATAGAAAAATATAGTGGGATTATGCATCGCGATATAAATTTCATGTTTTTTAACTGACTGGTTGGCTGTCCTTTGAACTAATTTCTCTAACACTTGATTGCAATAATCCTTACCTTCTTTTCTATAAACATATCAATCTAATTGATGTGAATGACTGTTTCAGACATATTTTTAATTTAATCCTATGCATTTAATTATTTTCATTAGTTAAATATTTGCTTGTTTAAGATTTCCCACTTATTGTAATTTGACTTTTATAAATGAGGAACTATATTATGTTATTAAGCAAACTTAAATTATTATTGAACTGAATTTCAAACTCCTCTTTCATACTTCTTCTCTTTCCCTTTATTTCTTTTATTAATTCAGCGACTCTACTTTAATTCATTTTTTTTTTCACGTGTAAATCTTCCATTTCCTGGCATAACTAAATCTTTCTAAGTACGCATTTCTGTGAGGCACTTCTTTTCCTTTAACTATGGGTTTCAAATAATGACCATTAACTATATTTTTATCCTTGCGCTTTATTTGGTTCCATGCAGCAAGAAAGAGATATATTGAAACCAAACTGCAGTCTTTAGATCCTTTATCTTTTAGTATTGATTTATATCTCAACGCCTTGGACTTGGCTAGGGAGAAAAGAGATGTTCAGAAAAGGTCTTTTATTTTGTCATCAGATTTCTTAAATTTATCATTTGTGGGTTTTTCTTTTTGTAATTGTTAAACTGATACATTGTGATGCATACATCCAGCAAATACAACATTGCAGATGGTATGAGGCAAATGTTTGATCCGTTTGAAAGGGTTGCCCGTGCTCATCATGTTTGCCCATGCTGCGAGCGCCCTTTCAGTGCAGAAGAAGAAGATGAGTTTGTCAAAAAGGTAGTGATACTCTGCATTTAAAAATTATGTTTGTGACGCATACCCTGCTAATGATTATCCTGTTTACAACATATCATTATCTTAATTGGCTCTTGGTTCAAGAGGCAAACTTGATTTCAAATTGTTGTCTGAGTGTCATTTTTGTTGTAAATTACAGCAACGAGTAAAGGCTGCAAGTTCTGCTGAGCATATGAAAGTGCTGGCCTTGGATTCTTCAACTGCTGATTCTCACTTTCAGCAACTGGACAAACTTCGTATGGTTTATGAAGAATATCTTAAAATTGAAAAAGAAACAATTCCTAATGCAGAGAAAGAATTGCAGTCCCTCACAGAAGAGTTAGATCAAAAGTCGCAATCCCTTGATGATGTAATTTTCACATCTATACTGCTGCCCTTTTAATGTGTTTATGGTGCTTTTTTCCTCCCCTTGAGCTTCAGAATCCTTATCCCTTCTAGCTTATTTGGTATTTTAAATTTCTGCCTCAAATTTTGTAATTGTATTGATTGTATATGGCAATTTTTGTTGTCTTCAAGATGCTTAAAAAATTAATCATATTGTAATGTTTGCAACCATAAATTTTCTTATCAGATAAACATTTTTCAAGAAAGTCTCTATGAGTTCCAAGTATTATTCCTATTACATTCCTCGGCTTTAATTACTATGAAGATCACTGTTTGGTGCCTGAATAGAAACATCATGCCTAAAAAATTCTAGTGAATATGAGATCCATAAGATGCACATTGGTTGCTAAGGGTTTAGTTAGTGTTGATTGTTTGTGGAGTTGAGCGTTGTTCGCAGCTCTCTTTTTCTGCATTTTTGTTGGATTAAATATGATGTTTTCTCTGTCAGAGAACTGTGAAATGTAGGTCGTGTGAAAACTAACTTTCATCATAGTATAATATTGGAGCTCATAGAATCCTGTCTTTTTTTTCTCCTTCAGGTTTTAGGTGTTTTGGCTCAGGTAAAGTCTGATAAGGACTCTATTGAATCCTTGGTGCTACCTATTGAAACTGCGGACAGGCTCTTTCAAGAAATTCAAACTTGGCAAAAGCAAATTGAGGATTTAGAATATAAGCTTGATTATCGAGGGAAAGGTGTGAGAACTATGGAAGATATTCAATCTGAGCTGAATACTTTGCAGTCTACCAAGTAAATTGAATTTTCATTTGTATTATTTTTGGCTTCTTAGGTTCTTTATATATGTCTAGCAAATTATCGGTACTATTTTTGTTTTTTATTTGTTACTAGAAGCTACATATGGATTTTGAGTAAAATAGGGTATGTCAAAATTTTACAATATACATTATGTGCTTTTCTTTTATTGCAATAGAGACAATATACATAATGAACTAGAGAAGTTACGGGACGAGCAACGGTACATGGAAAATGATTTATCCAACATTCAAATACGATGGCACACTGTGAGAGAGGAAAAAGTGAAAGCAGCTAATACATTGCGTGATGTTAGAAAGGCAGAGGAAGAATTGGAGCACTTGGCTGAGGAAAAAATTCAAGTTGATCTTGATGAAAAGGTCATTTTAAATATTACTTGTCCATGTTTTTGTTGCATGATCACTGGTCGTTTCAATACTTCGAATGAACCCTTGCAAATTCTATCCTACTTTCTAGTTTGTGACAAGATCAAGTACCTTATTTCTTCTCAAGCTTTCTATTGCGCATTAATTATGTATTTTTAAGGCGTATTAATTGTTTATTCATTTAATGGGAAGAAATAGATACATTTAGAACTAAAACAATATCTAGAATTCATTTCGATCAATTTTTACACTTGTTAGCATTCAGTTAGAGCCAGCACATTTCCAACTAGATTAAAAATTGAACCAATGGAATGTTAATCCACTGACAAGACAAAAACTTTAAACTTGTATGAGTTGGTGAGAGTTTCAAATGACGCAAAATTTACCATCGGATGATGGTTGCAAGTACTGGTCCCTTTCCTCAAAACAAAATTAGTATCATGAGAATCTTTATCAATAAACCTCACTACCATGAGCAAGATTGAATGAATGAGCTTGTAGAGAGTCCAGTTTTTTGACCTTTCAATCTTTAATGCATCTTAACTGTGTAGTAGTAGTAGGATTAGATGATGTTTGGACAGGTTCTGAACTTGGAATGATTAAATCAAATGCTTGTTGAGACAGTTTTTGGACTCAGAAATGCAGTTTAAACAATTTCTGGACTAGAAGTGCTGTAAATCTATTTACAACAAACAAGAGTTGTTAGATATCTCTAATTTATAGGGATTTGATTTTGTTTATACATGTGTGATTTATTTTATTTTATAGATTAGTTTATTTGATCATAATTTCTAGACATTAATTTAGATTTGTACTCTATATATTTTACAATCATGAATAGTAAAAAGAATTTTGTTCCAATATTTTATCTTTCAAAATGTGAAATCTTTCAACAGATTACGTTGCTTAAAAGGTAGGGAATAAGAATTTGAACTATTTTGAGAAGATAGTTGGATTAGTGCCTCACCTTTATGTCACCGGTTCCATTGTATATCACTTTCCTTTATAGACTGAGCTAAAAACTATCATCATCTCAGACTTTTTCATTTGGAAGATCATTAATTCATTTGAAGTCAATTGAAGATTCACGAAAGTTGATTGTCGAACATTCAACCATGTTCTCCTTGAAATCCTTCTTCTCTAACATTGGCTTGTTCCCTCCCTCTATCGACTTTCCTTATTTTGACTTTGTCTGGACTGAAGGGATTCTGACTAAGGTACAACCATTCTGACACAATTCCACCTACAATGGCTCGTGTTCTACAAACAAACAACCGGGTTAATCGACGAAAAGAAACAGCAACTCGGCTTGACTGAGAATGCTTATGAAATCAGCACAGATTTGACCGACCAAACGAAATCCAAATGCAACGAAATTTTAAGGGTTTCTTATTATGTGTCAACAATATTTCCTTAAAGTTTCAGGTCCAGAAAATGAGAAAATCGAAAGTTATGTGAAGAACGCCAGATTCTTTCCGATGAGCCATCTTTTATAAGCTCTCGGCATAACAATCTTCCAAGGAAGTTGGCAGCAAATGGAACAGGTTTTGGCCACCTTCTTCGTGTATCCTACTCTGTAAAGAGAGGGAAGAAGAGTGGAATGAAAGCTATTCAAGCAACCGTGGGCTTGAAAGCTCAAAGGAGAGAACTCCTTCTCGGTTCTTGATCGAACCGAGCCTTACCGTTCACCGGTCTTCAGCTCCGAACTCTTCAGACGAAATTAGGTTAATCTCATATCATCAACAACCATTACAAGCACCAATAACCGTGCTTTTATAGACCTAGGGTGGCTGGAGGCTTTGGTTAGAAATGGACTTCGAAATGGGCTTCAAAATGGGCCAAAACATTGACCTAGTGCAACAACACACTCTTCATTTCAACCATCTTCCAAACCACAATCTAACTTAGCATACATCTAATCCTAATGCCTAGGGATGCATGAAACTATAAAACATTACAAAAAGACCAATGTTTGCCAAAAGGTTTGCGAAAAATAAAACAATAAACAAAAAGTTACAATTTATTCTCAAAGGGAGACAAATCTCTTCTTCAAGTGCCTCAGTCTTTGGTTCCCAAGATAGCAAGTGCACGGGTTGATCCAGGTCCCTTGTGCTCGGCTCCCAATCCAAATCCTTGAAAAGATCTTCAAGTCCTACAAAAGAATTGGGCTTATTAGTGAATAGATTCGATAATGCTTGGACCTTGGTTTGCGATCGAGTGACGGCCCTCTGGGGCACATCATCCTCCCCAGGTGATTGAGGATTTGACCTCAAATCCTTTAATTGGGTCTCCTCGATGTCATCATCACCACCCTTGTAAGGAAAGAGATCTTCGACATTAAAGGTGGTTGAAATTCCATAGTCTCCAGGTAGCTCAATCTTATAAGCGTTATTGTTGATCCTTTCCAACACCTTGAATGGTTCTTAAGTTCTAGACAATAATTTGGATCGTCTCTTGGCAGGAAACCTTTCTTTTCTCAAGTGTAACCAAACTAAGTCTCCTTCATTAAAGATAACTTCGCGACGTCATTTGTTGGCTTGTTTGGCGAATCTTTCATTAGTCTTTTCGATGGCTATGCGTGCAGTCTCATGCAATTTTTTAACTCGTTCAGCCTTATCCGCTCCTGATGGATTAGCTAAGTCTTTTAAGAGTAAGGGAATAAGGTCTAGCAGTGTATATGGATTAAACTCGTAGGCAACCCAAAAGGCGATTGCTGAGTAGTGGAATGAAGGGTGCGGTTATAGGAAAACACCAAACCTGGAAGTACTATATCCCAGTTAGATAGTTTCTTACCTACAACACTGCGTATGAAGGTACCCAGGGTCCTGTTGACAACTTCCGTTTGACCATCGGTTTGAGGATGAAAAGAAGTGCTAAAACACAATCTAGTCCCCAACCTTTTCCACAAAGTGTTCCAAAAGGCACTCAAAAATTTAGTGTCCCTATCCGACACTATGGATTGCGGAATACCATGCAGGCGAACGACTTCTTTAAAGTATAGGTCAGCTATTAAAGCAGAATCATCGGTCTTGGCACAAGGGATAAAGTGTGCCATCTTGGAGAATCGGTCGACGACAACCATTATAGAGTCTTTACTGCGTGCATTTCGTGGTAATCTTAAAACAAAGTCCATACTAACCTCTACCCAAGGGTGTGATGGAACGGGTAAAAACATGTGTAAGCCTTGAGGTAGAATTTTACTTTTAGCCTTTTTGCAAATTATGCATGTTTTCAACATGCGGTGTACATCCTTCATCATGTGGGGCCAATAGAAGTGTTCCTTAAGCTAGTCTAAGGTCTTTTTCTCTCCAAAGTGACATGCTAGGCCTCCACAATAAGCTTCTTTGACAAGGCTTCGTCTTAAACTTCCTTGGGGAATGCACAACTTTCCCGCTTTAACCAAATAGTCATCCATGAAACGGTATTCTCCTTCGGCCTTGTCCAAACATTTGATGTAGATGAGTCCAAAGTCAGGGTCAGTTTCATAGTTCTCCTTAATCCAATCGAAACCAAAGAACCTAGTTCCTAACTCCGTAAGTAGAACGCGCTTTCTAGAGAGTGCATCAGCACGACATTGTTTTCCCTTTTTCATACTTAAGGGTGTATGGAAACCTTTCTAAAAATTCCACCCACATGGCGTGTCTCTTGTTCAATTTATGCTGACTCTTGATGTGTCTCAAAGCTTGATGGTCAGTATTGATAACAAAATCTCGGGACAAAAGGTAATGTTGCCAGTGCTCTAATGCTCTTATTACACCGTAAAATTCTTTATCGTACGTGGAGTAATTGAGCGTGGCTCCTTTCAATTTTTTACAAAAAAATGCAATGGGTTTTTCCTCTTGCATGAATACAGCTCCTATGCCTACTCCAGAAGCGTCACTCTTAATTTCGAAAAATTTATTAAAGTCCGAGAGAGCAAGCACTGGTGAGTGGCATAACTTGTCCTTAATTAGCTCAAAACTCTTTTGACAGGTTGGGGTCCAGGTAAACTCTTAGTTTTTCTTCGTGCAATCCGTAAGTGGTGAGACTATTGAGCTAAAATCCTTGATAAACCTCTTATAAAAAGAGGCTAGTCCATGAAAGCTATGTACCTCGATTATAGAATTAGGTGTAGGCCAATCCTTAATGGCCTTGATCTTGTCAACATCAGCTTTCATTCCACTCTTCGAAATAACAAACCTTAGAAAGTAAACATGGTCTTGCGCGAATGAACATTTGCTTAAATTACCATACAACTGAGCTTTTCGTAGGGTTTGGAAAAGTATCCTAAGATGGTTGAGGTGTTAGGGGAGGTCTTGACTATACACCAGTATATCGTCAAAATAAACAACTATAAATTTTCCTGAGAAATCCTTACGTACATGGTGCATAAGTCTCATAAATGTACTCGGGGCGTTTGATAATCCAAAGTGCATTACCATCCATTCAAATTTCCTATATTTCGTCTCGAAGGTGGTCTTCCATCTGTCACCTTCCTTTATTCTAATTTGATGGTAACTACTCTTGAGATCTATCTTAGAGAAAATGGTGGCCCCACTTAGTTCATCTAACATATCCTCAGCCTAGAAATGAGAAATCTATATTTGATTGTAATTTGGTTCACGGCCCGACTATCGACACACATCCTCATGGTGCCGTCTTTCTTGAGTACTAGAAGGGTGGGTACTGCACAGGGACTCATGGACTCTCTTATATATCTCTTGTTCAATAGTTCTTGTACTTGGTCCTGCAGCTTCTTGGTTTCTTCGGGGTTCATTCGATAAGCTGGTCGATTAGGCAGTGCGGCTCTGGGTTGAAGATCTATTTGGTGTTCGATACCGCGTAGTGGGGGTAAACCTTTAGGTAAGTATTCTGGAAATACATCTTGGAACTGATTGAGTAAAGTCTTCACAGGTTCAGGGATAACTCCTAGTTCTATAACTCTATCTCGAAATAGTATCAAAATCAAGGGATCTTCTCTACGTACAGACACTTCCATTTGCTTCGTAGTCATGAATAGGTTAGCCTTGTTCTCGGCTTCTTTTCTTGCAGCGTCATTTTTAAAAATCTGCTCAGGGGTCATGGGAGCAAACTTGAGAGTCTTTCCTTCAAATTTAAGGGAATAACAGTTAGAGTAACCATCGTGGTGAACTCTTCGATCAAACTGCCAGGGTCGGCCTAGGAGTAAGTGGCTTGCGCTCATAGGTACAACATCACAGAGGACCGTATCCTTAAACTTCCCTAAGGAGAACTCTACCTTCACTTGCTTGGTCACCTTAACGTCGTCCCTATCATCTAACCATCGTAGCTTATAAGGGTGGGGGTGAGCACTAGTCTCCAGTCCTAATTTGGTAACTAATTCCTTGGAGGTTACATTTGCACAGCTACCTCCGTCAATGATCAGAGAGCATAACTTATCCTTGATGTGACATCTCTTATGGAAGATGTTCTCTCGTTGACAGTCATCTCCAGAACTCTTAGTCATGAAGACACGTCTTCTCACCATAAGTAGGGAACCTTCGGGTGCGTGAATAATCTCTTCTTGGGAATCACTCTCCTCCTCCTCATCTTCTTCTACCACTTCTTCTTGTTCGTCCTCGCTTATAAACTTTCCAGTGTTCTCTTGGAGAATCATCACTCGTCTATTGGGGCATTGAGCTATGAAAAGACCAACGCCATGACATTTATAGCACTTCATCGCTCGCGATCTAGAGGGATTGACAGTATCTACTAGGGTTTTACTACTTGATTCTTTGGGTGGCCAATTACGCGTGAAAGGTTTTTTTCCTTCGGCTGGATGAAAGTCTTGCTTAGTTCAGGAGGCTTTGGTGTAACCTTTGGGGTATTCTTGGGCAGAAATTGCGGAGTGAAACTAGATTTCCTCTTCCTATTAAGTTGTCGCTCCACTCTTATAGCCATCTGCACTACTGCATCAAGGGTCTCTTAGGGGTGCAACTCAATAATGTCTGCTATATCTCGGTTCAGTTTTCGAATAAATCTTGCAAGCATTTGTTCCTCAGGTTCGTCCATCTCTCCTCAAATTCTAAGGATCTCAAACTCGGTGAGGTATTCTTCAACGAACCGACCTCCTTGTCTTAGGTTTTGGATTTGTAAGAATAGTTTTTTGTCGATATTGGGTAGGAATGAATCGCTTGGTCATGAAGAATTTCATTAATCTCCACGTGGTAACAAGGTCATCTCCTATCTTTTGTCTTTGTGATTTAATGTTGGACCACCAAAGGGCGATATAACCCGTGAGTTCTACTGAAACTAATTGGATTTTCACTTTATCTGAATAGTCATAATAGTTAAAAACTTTCTCCATTTTATCTATCAAATCTAGAAAGGTATTATCATCGCATGCGTCATTGAAAGGAGGAACATGCAACTTAACGCTCCTCAAATCCTCTAGGTCCTTTCGACGACTCGACCGTGTCAAGGGTCCATTCATCTTCATCTCGGTAGTCAAAGCCTTGAAATCTCCTCCTAGAGTTATCGGGTCGTTCAACATTTGGATAAGTTTCTTGGTTTGGGAATCCCCTTCTAGGATTTTCGAGTCTATCCATAGGTGTAGGCTCTCGGGAGGGTTCTCCAGAATTGCGCTTGCTAAGGATCTCCATAATTTGTTGCATGCGAAGGGTTAGGTCTCTAGGTTAGTGACTTCTCCACTAAGACTATTCAATTATCCTTGCAAGCTTGACTCTCCTTTTTTGAGGGATGTGAATCTCGGGTTGGGGAATGTCTTTGCCCCGGTTCGGTTCTTGAGTCATAGCTTGATTGGCTCTCGGTTAATTCCACTTCTAGTCTTCATTCATGTGATTTCTAAAGTTTTAGGAAAAAAAATTTTAATTAGGTTTAAGTTGATCCTAGGTATTAGGAAATGTAAAGGTTGTGAACCTAACTAGAATTCCAACCTAAAAATTTTAAAACGCATTTTTGATAGTCTAAAGGACGTTTTTTGGGATCAAAACGTGATAGTCACAAGTGTAGTCTGTGACACCGTTGTAGATCTTTTCAAGAGCTTCGATTTGCCGGGTGACACGTAAAAATCTGACACTCGTAGCCAAAGTTATGGTTGTTTTAAGGGAGAGGTCAAATTCCCTATCTACCAATTACCCTATACTTCACCAATGACTGTTTAAACAAAAAGTAAACAAACACTCAGCTCATTCACGAATTGAAGCTCACTCAGCGAAAAGAAATGCAAAGGTTAACAGTCAGCACATTTTTGAAAAGTAAAAAGTAAACAAAACAAGAAGCATAAAAGAATATTCTCAGTTTAGGCAATGGTTATGGTTTGCATTAGGAATATTCTCGGTTTTGCATAAATCACCAAACAACAGATTTAATCAAGCAGCAAACAACAGATTTAATCACGTTTCATTTTAGACATGTTCATTAACAGCTCAAGGAATATTTTGGAATAAATTTTATGCAAAAGAATATTTTGGAATGACAAAGAAATATGCTGAAATAACAAAAGAATAGTCAGGGTTTTCAAAAACAGAATAGGATCGATTTAACTTTGAAATTTAGCAGATTAACACTCTATTTCCGAATATAAAATTTTGTCTTCCATCTATAAAAAGTTTGGATAAGTGCTGAGAACATTAACACACAATAAGAAGCTAGATTAAAGCACTAGAAAATCAGAATAGAAACATTGAACATAATTAAAATTAACAGAACCAACACACCCGAAATGCAGATTCAAAATGCAGGTAAAATATGGGTAAGAAAATGCAAACCAATCGATTACCAGCCTTCAAGGAAAAGCCATCCATGGCTCTGATACCACATGACACGATTCCACCTACAATGGCTCGTGTTCTACAAACAAACAACCGGGTTAATCGACGAAAAGAAACAACAACTCGGCTAGGCCGAGAATGCCTCTGAAATCAGCACAAATTTGACTGACCAAACGAAATCCAAATGCAACGAAATTTTAAGGGTTTCTTATTATATGTGTCAATAATATTTTCTTAAAGATTCAGGTCCAGAAAATGAGAAAATCAAAAGTTATGTGAAGAACGCCAGATACTGTCCGATGAGCAATCTTTTGTAAGCTCTCAGCATAACAATCTTCCAAGGAAGATTGGCAGCAAATGGAATGGGTTTTGGCCACCTTCTTCGTGTATCCTACTCTGTAAAGAGAGGGAAGAAGAGTGAAACGAAAGCTATTCAAGCAACCGTGGGCTTGAAAGCTCAAAGGAGAGAACTCTTTCTCGGTTCTTGACCGAACCGAGCCTTATTGTTCACCGGTCTTCAGCTCCGAACTCTTCAGATGAAATTATGTTATTCTCATATCATAAACAACTATTACAAGCACCAATAACCATGCTTTTATAGACCGAGGGTGGCTAGAGGCCTTGGTTAGAAATGGACTTCGAAATGGGCCAAAACATTGGCCTAGTGCAACAACACACTCTTCATTTCAACCATCTTTCAAACCACCATCTAACCTAGCATACATCTAATCCTAATGTCTAGGGATGCAAGAAACTATAAAACATTACAAAAAGGCCAATGTTTGCCAAAAGGTTTGCGAAAAATAAAACAATAAACAAAAAGTTACAATTTATTCCCGATGGAGACAAATTCCTTCTTCAAGTGCCTCAGTTTTTAGTTCCCAAGATAGCAAGTGCACTGGTTGATCCAGGTCCCTTGTGCTCGGCTCCTAATCCAAATCCTTGAAGAGGTCTTCAAGTCCTGCAAAAGAATTGGGCTTGTTAGTGAATAGATTCGATAATGCTTGGACCTTGGTTTGCGATCGAGTGATGGCCTTCTGAGGCACATCACATTCTCTTGGATCTTGACAAAGAGGAAGCTTTATATGAGTGATCAAATTGAAAAGGGATACAATAGTACTAATAATCTGTTATGAATATTTTAAGAGAGATAATATTTTAGTAGATAAAGGGGTATTAGTTTGAATAATTCGGTTAGGATTTTATTAGTATTTTGTTATTTTGTTTGTTATGTAAGTGGGGAGGAGGTGAGTGATAAGGGGTGGAAAAACTGAGGGAAAATGAGAGAGTGCAGAGGCTCTATAATACCTCTACAAGGGAGAGAAGCTATCTCTAGAATTCCCTAGCATAGTGTCTGTCTTTTCTGGGTTGTTTACCTGTTGGAATACTATAACATTTTTTTTGTTGGTGTTTGCTGTATATTCTGGGTGTCATTTGCAAGGAGTATGAACCATAACATTGGTATCAGAGCAGTGATCCTACAAAATTACAGGACAGAAACAGATAACCGGAGGAGTGAGCAAGCAAACCATGGACGATGATCCGATAGCTTGGAGTGACTTACGACAAAAGCTAGGTTCCATCAAGGAAAATCTCGCTCTGCTGCCAGAGATGAAGCGAATGATGGCGATGATCATGGTGAAGCTAGACTTACTAGCAGAAACCTTGAATGCAGCACCACCGAAGCAAAGGAGTACCAGAAGTCTGAAGCTCGACGACGAACAGAGAAGAGACGAACTTGTCGGACTATCGAGCTATCAAGGGGAGCCATAGCGATCAGACATTCGACGACCCAGCCCAGCGACCTCAGCGGTCACTCAGCCAGCCCTGGTCCGAGCCCTTCCTGCGAGCCCAGCACGGTCCCTGGCGACGGCTTCAGCTGCGTGCGCATCACGACCCACGAAATCAACGTCGGCTAACCACTTTCATTCGGCGACCTCGTTTTGACGTATGACGTACACCGACTTGATCTCGGGGAGAGAGAAAGGGCGGTGGTTGGTCGATGTTGGCAAAGCTCTCGGGACATCAGGAAAGATGTCTGGAAGAGGGAAGGGAGACAAGGAATCGGGAAAGGGAGGAATGAAGAGTGAAGGGAAATGGGCCCATGCAGAAGAGGAAGAAGCTACACAGAGGAATGAAAAGAACTGGGCCCTTCTTCAGCCAACCGGGCCCGAGCCTGGTGTTGGGCAGAAGGTCTCCTGAAATGGATTTGGCAACCCACCCAATGTGCTCTGATGTGGACAACAGCTCATAGTCTAGTAAGCCCAATCCATTCAATCCATCAGTGGGTCACAACCCCAAGTTTTCTAGCAAGCCAACCGAATTTTGCCAATTTCCAGCAAGCTTTAAGGATAAAAAATCTTTTAAATCCCACCTTGAAGACAAGGTGGAACTTTAGGCGGCCGGTATTGTTAGGAATATTTTAAGAGGGATAATATTTTAGTAGATTAAGGGGTATTAGGGGTATTTGTCTGAATAATTCGGTTATGATTTTATTAGTATTTTGTTATTTTGTTTGTTATATAAGTGGGGAGGAGGTGAGTGATAAGAAGTGGAAAAACTGAGGGAAAATGGGAGAGTGCAGAGACTCTATAATTCCTCTACAAGAGAGAGAAGCGGGGCTCTAGAATTCCCTAGCATAGTGTCTGTCTTTTCTGGGTTGTTTACTTGTTGGAATAAAGTTTTTTTTGTTGGTGTTTATTGTATATTCTTGGTGTCATTTGCAAGGAATAGGAACCATAACATAATCACATAAAGATCCATTGTGAGTTGGGTGCAGAATGGGCTTTCTCGTATGGAAAATCATGGGTGCCAGATAGTTGTCACTATTTTATTGATATTATTGGATTGATCAATAAGAAAGAAATTAGAGAATAAAGATTTTTTGGAGAAACGAACCTCTTGGGACCTTTTGTGTTATATGGCTCTATTGCAACTCTTTGGAGACCGTGGAACAAAATATTGTGCTTTGTGGGACAATACTGGTTTTCTGATTATAAAATGGGCAACATCTATGAGAAACTTGAGGAGGTTTCTGACTTATTGGAACACTTCCACTTGGTGAATTCTTTTTTTTCCAATTAGAACTTGACCTTTAAAAGGTGTTAAAAGTTGAAACGTCAGACTTGTTTGAGAAAAATAGCTCTTGTTCCAGATATTTTCTCCTCTTTTGCTTGGTTGAATACGTCAGGCAGGGGAGAGAGAGAGGGGCAGAATGAAGAGAAGGAGAAGGAAAAGAAACAATAGAAGACGGACGGGAAGAAAAAATTCTTTATGCAACTTGTAAAAGCCTTCGACAAATGAATAATCTAGTAGTAACAGAAAATAACTAGGGTTCTGCTTTAGCTATGAAATTGAACTACAATAGTTAGATGTCTTAAAATTTAGTTTCATAGTATCTTCAGAAGCAGTTTAGTGATGGCCTTTTTAACAAGTCTGGTAGAATTTGGGCTAATTTTAATTGCTTTTATTTTCTAAGGTGCACCAGATTTAAGAGCTAGTAATACAGTTATCCAGTCATAAATTTATCTTTTTATTGATTCTTCATACGCTGATATTAGTCATCTGTATATTTTTTCAGCATTTGGCAGAGGCCCTAAGCCCTTTATCAAGGGAGAAAGACAAATTACTGACCGACTACAACGAACTAAAAATTAAACTTTCTCGTGAATATGAGGAACAGGCTGACCAGAAGAGGAATTTCCAGCAGGATATTGACACCCTTCTCAAAACCACTTCGAAGATTAAAGAGTACGTTCTGAAATAAGAGAAATTAAGTGGATATAAAACTTTCTGCTTGTCTTTTGATTATGATAATCGATTTTCTTCTATTAGGTATCATGACTTAAAGAAAGGTGAGAGATTGAAGGAACTGAAAGAAAAGAAGTCTCTCTCTGAATCCCAGATTCAACATTGTGACATTAGGAAGCAGGAAATTTTAGCTGAGCTAAATAAAAGTAAAGATTTGATGCGGAATCAAGATCAGTTAAGAAGGAATATTGAGGATAATTTGAACTACCGGAAAACAAAAGCTGACGTGGATATGCTCGCTCTAGAGATTGAGTCACTGGAAGATCAAATATTGAAGATTGGAGGGGTTTCTGCGATCGAGGCTGAACTTGGGAAGCTCTCGCAGGAAAGAGAAAGATTTCTCTCTGAGGTATTGGAGTAGTGCACCAGTGATTTTTATTTTTCCACTTTCTTTATCTGGCCACAATTTGAGTTGATGCTTCTAAATGTGAACTCCCTTAATACTTGGCACATAATTTCCTGGAATGGTTAGCTCATTGGTTTTTAGTAAGACCTGTACTGAAAATGTTAAATGTACAAAAAGAAGAGAATTCGCCCTATGTGAAAGTAAGAAAGTTTTAGCTGAATAAATTTTTCACTCAGAGCTTGTGGGGATAGGTATATAGAAGAAACAAAAAAAAAAAAGAGAAATCTTATTGGTACGAAGATCACAAACCCTGTAGTTGATGATGTTGATTAAAAAATTATTATGTAATTACACATTCATTGTCCTATTTAGGAGAATTATGGCGGGGCATATTTTAATTATTCATTCATATGACATCCGATATTTTGTTCTCTTCTTCCCGTGACTTTCAAGTAAGAGGACTGACGTCTTTTTTTGTGAATTTTTTATATCAAAACAGCTAAACAGGTTTCATGGGACAATGTCTGTTTATCAGAGCAATATTTCAAAAAATAAACTTGACTTGAAACAGACACAATACAAAGACATTGACAGGCGCTACTTTGATCAGCTAATCCAACTAAAGGTTAAAATTTTCTAATGCTTGCTTATATGTGTTATGTTGTGTGGATTTTTCTAGCTAACGATATATATCTTTTAACAGACAACTGAGATGGCTAATAAGGACCTGGACAGATATTACCACGCACTTGACAAGTGAGCCTTTCTAATTAGCAATGAGAGTTCTTGCTCTGATCGATTCAACTCATTAATTGTCTTAGTTTGATTACAATCAAATTCATCATTGTGCTTTATTAGCAGTGGAACTGATTTATGTTTTGAAACTACTGATCTGGGTTGTAATATATATTGTGCATGCTGTTTTCTTTTCTGGGCGTTAAGCTCAGTCAAGACTTGATGCTTAACACAGAGGATGAACCTCATTTAGGGTAAGGACTAGCAGAATATTAAGAGCATTTGCATTATTTGCTTCCCAAAAAGCACGTGTGCACAGTTGTCAGTATCCTCTTTTTGCCATAAAACTCCTCCCCATTGATAGAAGTTTTAGTAGTCAGTAATAATACACAGTTCTGAATCAATGGTATCTTTGTTGTATGCTTAGTGCCGTATTTTTTATTACCAAGGATTATGAAAGAAATTATTATTGCTCTCAACAAAATGCAACTTCTAAGGATGGTACTTTTTGTGGCATTTATTATTTATGAACCAACCCTTCTACCAGAAATTAATTGTACCAGCTACCTATTTCTGGAATAAAAGCCATTAGTTACTTAACAGATGATAGTGATGAATATGACTGGCATATCAGCCTGTGTGTGCTTCAATGGTTCCAATTCTCAATTACAAGTAGTGATAGTCTTTTTAATTGATGTTATGGCTGTTCAATCAACCATGCTATGAATTCTCTGTTCAATAAACCATGCTATGAATTCTAAGTGTGCCAATGAAAGAATTATTTCGTCCCATTTGTTTGAAGTGATAAATTCCCGTTCCATTTGACAACTCTATACTGAATCCACTATAACTGTTGTTTTTTCAGAGCACTCATGAGATTTCACACAATGAAGATGGAGGAAATTAATAAAATTATTAGAGAATTGTGGCAACAAACATACAGAGGACAAGATATTGACTATATTAGTATCCATTCAGATTCTGAGGGTGCTGGAACTCGTTCTTATAGCTACAAGGTTTTCAATACATTTCTTTCCCTCTCTGTGTTGTCTCTTTTGTGCTCCATTCTATTATTCTTATTATTTTGTCGTCCTGCTCATTTCAGGTTCTCATGCAGACCGGAGATGCAGAACTGGAAATGAGAGGGAGGTGCAGTGCTGGCCAAAAAGTAAAATCTCATTATCATTAACTAAACATAAAATTTCCTGTTTCTCAATCCAATGATCATGATATTCAACTTGCCATTTTAGGTCCTTGCTTCTCTTATAATAAGGTTGGCTTTAGCTGAGACATTTTGCCTCAACTGCGGAATATTGGCTCTAGACGAACCAACCACAAACCTTGACGGCCCAAATGCAGAAAGCCTTGCAGCTGCTCTTCTTAGGTACTAAGCTCAATAGCATAGCATTTCAAAAATCAATGACAAATTGTTAGTTTCTTCTTGTTTACTTATTTTCTCTAACTGCAGAATTATGGACGACAGAAAGGGGCAAGAGAACTTTCAGTTAATAGTAATCACCCACGACGAGCGGTTCGCTCAGATGATTGGTCAAAAGCAGCACGCGGAAAGATATTATAGAGTTGCGAAAGATGACCAGTTCGGTTCATACCTCCATCTTTGCCCTTTAAAATTTTCCTAATTTTGTTCTTTTTTTTTCTCAGTTTACACAACTTTATTTTTATGCAACCTCTCAACTAGAACATCATATCGTGTTTATCTTTGTTTCAGTCAGCACAGCATAATTGAAGCCCAGGAGATATTTGATTGAAGTGCTCCTAATGGCTACAAGTGCAAACCGAGAGCGGAGAAGCCGACACTTGGTGTGTATAGCGTGTGTAAAAAATGGTACGTAAGTCTGTATATTAACTATTAATTTAGACTACACAAAGTTTTTCCTTTTCTGGGGTTGCTCATTTTCCCCTCCCTGATTTTCAATGCACTTTTACTGGCCATCTGATCTACTACACAAACCTTTCAACTGCAACTTCTTCTGTGTAATGAGTGTCAACTGCTCTGTATTCTTGTTTAGTACTCATTTGAATTTGTGGAGGTAGTAAGATGGCTTTACTTATATAGTTGGATTCAATTATTCGATCTTTAAAAGCTGGAGTGGGGACATAAGAAGCAACTGTACTAGAACTGATCAAATATTGCATGAGCTAACCTCCATTGCAGGACAGAAGATCATTACTTAGCACTAGTAATGAGAGCACAATCTTTGGTTAAATACACTTCAACTGAGATACAACACAGCTCTAATAGTATATTTCTGTGTTGTCCACCAGCCCGAAGTTTAGTCCGCCTTTCTTACCTATCCGTATTCCGTACTTCTCCGGGAACCAATGCACTGCTGCTGAGCCTTCTCAACCTAATCGACGGAAAGTCGAAGATCGAAATACACTAATCCATGCATGGGCCAGCCATATATGGTCGAGCTTCCATCTTTAGCCTTGTCGTGGCTATATCAAAATTATATAATGTCACTTTTTATATATATATATAAAGTGATATATAATATAAATGATTGTGTAAAGTGCAATTTGGCCCCTACAACTAAGTGAAATGGTTAATTTACACCGTAAACTTGAATAATAGGCAATAACAACCTTAATGTATTGATAATGGGCAATATGGCCCCTACCGTCATATTTTCCATCAAAAAGTAATATTTTTTTACTTGTTCATTTTTTTTCTCGAAATGCCCCTCATTAGACTGAACCGGACCAGACTAATTCGGCTAATTCTACTCTGGTTTTTTTTTTTTAAAATCCTATTTCTCTAAAAAGAGAAGATATAAAAATAGAATTAAAAAAAACAAAAAATTAGAGTGCAATTTGCCGAACTGGTCCGGTTCGGTTCGGTCTAGTGAGGGGCATTTTGGGAAAAAAATGAACAAGTGAAAAAACGTTATTTTTTGACGGAAATTATGACAGTAGGGGTCATATTGCCCATTATCAATACATTAAAGTTGTTCTTGCCTATTATCTAAATTTACGGTATAAATTGCTAATTTTACCTAGTTGTAGGGATCAAATTGCATTTTACCTTAAATTATGGTTTATTATATTAAAAGTGCAGCAACGTTGGTAAATAAAGCAACGGCAAACATCGAATCTGAAAAAGTATTGACAAACCAAAAGAAGCCACGTGTCAATCAAAGGTAGGTCCGCTTTGCATGGGATCTACCAACTCTCTCTACGAGGAAAACCGACCTCCATTTTTTCGCCTTCGACCTTACTTATACTCGCCTTCTCTCTCTCGACGCCATTTCAACTTCTTGCTTACCTCATTGTTGAGAACGAGAAGAGGAGTGAGTTTCGTCGTTTCTGCTTTAATCTCTTTAACAATGGCGTTGGTGGTCGAGAAAACCACGTCTGGGCGTGAATACAAGGTGAAGGACATGTCGCAAGCTGATTTTGGTCGGCTGGAGATCGAGCTGGCGGAGGTTGAAATGCCGGGGTTGATGGCTTGCCGAACGGAATTTGGTCCTTCGAAACCATTTAAGGGAGCCAAGATCACTGGCTCTCTACACATGACTATTCAAACTGCAGTGCTAATCGAGACGCTAACTGCCCTCGGCGGTGAGGTCCGTTGGTGCTCCTGCAATATCTTCTCCACCCAGGACCACGCTGCCGCCGCAATCGCGCGCGATAGCGCCGCGGTGTTCGCGTGGAAGGGAGAGACTCTACAGGAATACTGGTGGTGCACCGAGCGGGCGTTGGATTGGGGCCCAGGTGGAGGTCCGGATCTGATTGTCGACGACGGCGGTGATACTACGCTTTTGATTCATGAGGGAGTTAAAGCCGAGGAGATCTACGAGAAGACTGGGAAACTTCCGGTTCCGACGACGACAGACAGTGCAGAGTTTCAGATTGTGCTGACGATAATCAAGGACGGATTGAAGACCGATCCGAAGAGGTATCACAAGATGAAGGAGAGATTGGTCGGCGTCTCAGAGGAGACGACCACTGGAGTGAAGAGGCTGTATCAGATGCAGGCTAATGGTTCCTTGCTGTTTCCTGCTATCAATGTCAATGATTCGGTGACCAAGAGCAAGGCAAGTCCATTTCAGATTTACTATTTTATTTTCTTGCTTTCTGCAATCGACAATGCCGTTTAGATTTGGTAAACGAATCTACCAAAATACGTTGCATCAGCTGAGAATCAAGTAATCGATCATCATCCCCAATCAATCAAACACTAATCAACTGTACTGATCTCAATTTGATCATCATTAGTTTCAATCTTTTATCATAATTTTGGGTATAAAGATCCTGAAGGGGCTGTTCTCGATTGAATGATCTCAGTTCGACAACTTGTACGGATGCCGCCACTCACTCCCGGACGGTTTGATGAGGGCAACTGACGTGATGATTGCCGGCAAGGTATCCGTTGTGTGCGGATATGGAGATGTCGGGAAAGGCTGTGCAGCAGCTCTCAAGCAAGCTGGATCTCGGGTCATTGTGACAGAAATCGATCCAATCTGTGCCCTCCAGGCTCTAATGGAAGGCTTCCAAGTTTTAACATTAGAAGACGCCATATCCGAAGCCGACATCTTCGTCACCACCACAGGAAACAAGGACATAATCATGGTGAGCCACATGAAGAAGATGAAGAACAATGCCATCGTCTGCAACATCGGCCACTTCGACAACGAGATCGACATGCTCGGACTAGAGACCTACCCAGGAGTGAAGCGAATCACGATCAAACCTCAAACAGACAGATGGGTATTTCCAGACACTAAGTCCGGCATAATTGTGTTGGCAGAGGGGCGGCTGATGAACTTGGGGTGTGCGACAGGCCACCCGAGCTTTGTGATGTCGTGCTCATTCACAAACCAGGTGATCGCACAACTTGAGCTGTGGAAGGAGAAGGGGACTGGAAAGTACGAGAAGAAGGTATATGTTTTGCCTAAGCATCTTGACGAGAAGGTTGCGGCTCTTCACCTTGGGAAGCTGGGGGCTAGGCTCACCAAGCTCTCAAAGGACCAGGCTGACTATATTAGTGTGCCTGTTCAGGGTCCCTACAAGCCTGCTCATTACAGGTATTGAGCAGAGGAAGAGTTTCTCCGATGACATGTAGGATCAAATCTACTGGTAAGTTCTGATTTTGTTAGCTTTTTTGAGTGCAAGTTTTGGTTTTGGGACCGAGATTGGGTTGAAATAATGTTTGGATTAGAGTTGTTTTGTTTGTTCTCTGCTTATCAATCAATTGTTAGATAACAAAAAGAAGATCATTTGATTCAGATAAACTTGATTTGCCTTCACTTCTCTTGCTGGATAATCTTATCATAGTATATTTACGCTTTAATTTTACACGACCACATGCTTATAACTCAATTTGTTTTACTAAACAACATTGCTATCTGTTGAGAATCGGACACGATAAGGAAAAATAAAAATGAGAAAAACAGAGACGTCGACGAGAAAAAGTTTTAAGAGAAAAACCACGAGCAACTAAGGATGTGTTGTTTTACAAGTCCTGATGGATTAGATATTGTAACATGAGTCAGAAACTTTGCTTTAGATTGAACAAAAGAAGAACACACGCTATCTAATTCAGTACTGCTAAAATGACATTAAAAGAGTTAACATTGTCTCAAAGAGGTCGAGTAGACTGATGCAATTACTTGAATCAATCAACGAAAACGAGAGAGAAACTTGCCTTTTTTCAGGCCTTTGTTGCCGAGCAATCGACCTTCTACCACAGTTTGAACAATTTTTCCATGAATTAAGAAAAACGAAGAATATTAATCCTGTAAAATATCTACAGTGATAGGATTAAGAGATGGTCAAAACAATAGAACACAAATATGAAAATGTTTGCATAGGTAAGAAGCATGGAAATTAACGTTGAGTTAAATATGATAAAACCAAGATAGAGAATGCAAATCTAAGAAAGAAACTACGAATGATTAATACAATATGTAAAGCAGAGCATTCATTCGTGCTTGTTTTGTAGATATATTATTTCATCATGACATGACTCAAAAAGCAATATAATTGTGTCTTCATGACATGACTCAAAGTAAAACATCTTGCTCTAAATCTGATACAGTTTGATATATGACAAGATAATTACCAATCCAGAACACGATGTATATAACCATATTGCGTTTGTGTGTAATTACACTAGATCGTACAATGAACATCAACAAATTTGGACCCACGACATAAATTTAAAGAAAAAGGCCCGAGGAGAAAGAACATCAGAATGTTCTAAATATTAACTGTTAGTAGAATTTGAACTGTATAAAAAAAACTAATACTCTTGGAAGCAGAAAATGATGTATTCTACTGTCAAACCATTTAGATCTTATTAAAACTATAACACTCAAGTATATCATACTGATTTTATACAATGGTAGGACAGTAATTTCACGATTTATCTTATTAAATAATACTATCACAGAGTGTGGAAAGGACTAGAAGAAACCTCTCGTCTCTAGGGGCTTTACATGCTCTATTCTCATAGAGATAATTCGTCAATGTTCTTGGTGTTTCTGTATATTCCATGGCCAGACCTTCCACTGTCCTGCTCAGTATATGGGTTTGCCTTGTTATTAGAACTCGCCTCTTCATTTTCTGCACAGCCTGGTCTTTCGGTTAGAAACTGTTCCCAGAAAACATCATTTACTCTAACTGGAGCAGGGGGAGTCTCTGGGCTGTCACGATGGGGATCTTGAGAAGAAGAATTTGTCTTTTCCTCATCGACAATGTTACCGTTTTTGCAGGAAAAATTAGCACATTCTTTACTACTGGAGTTGAGAACAGATTCAGGGGATTTACCAATTTCATAACTGAGTTGGGGTGGTATCCTAGCTGGCATAGAACTGATATTGAATTGCAAGGGAGAAGATGCCAAAGTAAGATTCAAATGACACGAAATATTACTGTCACCATCTTCAATCGAAGTTCCACTTTCCTGCAAGGTGTAAAGTTTTGGGTTTCCTTTCCTTGATGCATTTCGTTGTGAAGATAAATCCATGTTCAAAGTAAATGATGTCCCAGTATCTGAAAGATCTAATGTCTCAGTGGTGAGATAAAGACTTTCCGCTCTAGCTGGTGCGCTTCTATATTCTTCTTCAGACATGTGTCTTTGAGGACTTCCACCTTCATCATTTGAACTCTGTGTGCTACATGAAACCAAATTAACATCTGAAACAGCAGGTGATAATTCTAATCTCAGCTTATTCAAGAAGTCTTGCTGGAACATATTCCCCAACTCCGATCGGGAACTACTGTAATTGTCCATAAAGTTATTTTTTATGACTGGCTGTATGTGATCAACTTCAGGCAGCCGTCTTTTCTTATTGTATGATGAGAAGTCCATGGACTCAACTTTCCGAGCTAACTGTTCAACAAAGGAAGGATTCTGAACAGCCTTTTTCAAAAAGATGAGCAAATTTTCCTGCCTTTTTTCCATACCTTCAACTCTCTTGGCTATGTTCTCTAACTGAAGCTTCTCAGCCTGATGGTGTTTTAATTTGAGTAAATTTGCCTCAAGTATAGCTTTTTCACGTGAAAGCCTCTCTATTTCTTCCTCAAAAGCAGCTCTTTCTGGATCCACTAAAGAACCTTGAGAAAGACTGTGGCTATGAATAGGTTTTCTTCTATGGATATTTTTCAGGAGATGTTTCTGATCTTTCACAAAGTCTTCATTGGCGAATTCCCACTTCTCAGGATCAATCTTTCGAAAACCCTGCATTGCATGCAGATGCATCCATTGAGTGTCATTTCATGCGTTTTACGCACATATATTTCATGCTGTCGGAAACTACAAGAACTCATCAATGTGCGGGGATGAAGTTTAGAGTAAGCCAAGAATATCGTCCAACTATAGCCAAATCCAGTCTTTTTATTTTCATTAACTATTGAACCAAATATAGAAGCGAGCAAGAATATACCATAATCATTGGAAAAAGGGTCTTACACATGGGGAGATCACACTTACAACAGGAACTCGATGCGTGAATAATCTTATTCTTCATTAGATGTTGGAATTGATTCTCAAATTGAAGAAGTAAAAAGATAATCGATAAGAAATACGGTAAATCCAAGTAGAATTGATTTAATTAGGTCCTAATCGGAACTTTGAATATTTACAACTCCAAAAAAACAAACAGATTATCGCATTTAAGAGGCACTGACATTGGTGTAGAAACAGATTAATCCAAAAACCTATAAAAATAAGCTAAGAAAATACAATAAGTAATACAACTCCAAACTTATCCATGCGAAACTAAAAGAAATTCGAAATTGGGATGAACTAACATAGGTGTTGAGCTGCCGAATAAAGCTGGAGAAGTTGTTGTGTTTGAAATAAGTTGGAAGAAGAAGCCGAGCGAACTCCGGTGGGTTCCACACGACGAAGCTATTCTTCGCCGAGCTCCACGACACAATCTCATCCGTCGCTGAGTCATCCACCATGTCATACGTCTTCATCAGAAACGGCGCAGGGCCACCGCTCCCGCCTCCATCCATCTCTTCCAGAAGCTCAGCTCTCGATCGGCATACGACCGAATCTTCAGAGAGGAGCGACGCCTGATCGATGAAGACAGACAAGAAAGGGTGTCTAAGCTTGACTTTTTGGACGCGTTTCGTTTCAACTGTTTACAAAAATAAAATTAGAAATTAGAAATTCAAAACTAAATAATTAAAAATTAGTCTAATTAATTACACTCATCAAACATTTTTATTATTAATTATATTTTTTTTTTACGGTAATTATCGATTTGAACCCTGTACTATGCAATTTATTTCAGTTAGCCCCTTATACTAAAAAAATCGACAAACCTAACCCTATACTTTGCTTTTGTTATCAGTTTTGACATTCAATCAACAATAGAAATGGAAAATTGAGTTTCCGAGATTACGTAGCAATGTAATATTATATCAGGAGTTGAGATTAAAGTGTAGAATTATATGGTAAACAACTTTAATGTGTATTTGAATTCATAAAAGATTGTTACGTCGCATTCGTTATAATAAGGACAGACTCGATCACTTAAGAGTATCGTATTGATCTTTCATTTGAATACGGGTGAAAAGACCGAGTAATTTTAGTTCCGAGGTTTCAACCCAAATATGTTACTCAATTCGAATCCATAAGAGTAAATTTTTCAAAGAAGTTTAGTGGAGAACCTTAGTTTTCTTTCTATCATTGTATTATTTTAAATTTTTGAGTTTTACAATCGAGAAAATTCTTACTATGTATAGAAAATTCAAAGATAGTCGGGCCTCGACGTGTAATTCTTATACCTGGTTTTATGATTTAGGCATGAGATGAGTCAGTTTAGTTTGATTTTAGATCTGAATTATAATCAAAACAAGTCATCAGAAGAATTTTGAATATTTATTTTTTTAAAATTAAAATTCTTAAAATATATAAATTTTGATATCGAATTTGAGTCAGGTTTTGATAAGTTTGGTCCGAATCACAGTAAAGACAAAGTTTAGTACGAAATTCATTGGTTTGGTCCGGTTCAACTTGCTATAATTTGTTTTGTTAAAGTAAGTAACAATACATTTACCTTCTATTTTTAACTTTTAATTCTTACCTCTTAACTTGACAATCATTGATTGATGTATTTAATGATTGATTTTAATTATTTGTGTTCTGTCATATTAATTGCACCAATTAATTGTTGAGAAAAATAATAACAAAATTCGACGGGAACCCCACTTAACTAAGCGGTACGAGAAACGATAGCAAATGCAATCCGAAAAATACCAGAAATATTTTTCCACTGCCGTAAAATTATAACGGTCAAAAAGTAAGTGAAATAATAGCCAAAAATGACCACCGAGAATTTTACGTAGAAATTCAAATCTGGCAAAAACTACGTGGATCGAGTCTAGAAAGATTTCATTATGAAAAATAGGATTTACAATATTTTTCTAGATATCGAATATTCTATAAGATATTCACTAAGAGAAATCATCATTCTTAGAATTCATTATGTGCACAAAAACACCACACCTATTTTTCCTTCGTGCTCTTTATTTTCTTTTCCTCTAAAAAAATCCTCATCCCACTATTTCTCTCTCTCATCTCAAAGAAAGAGACTTGGTCTCTTCTCTTCATATGGATCACATTTTTCACGATACTATGAACGTCTGTTGAAACCTCTGTGCTTGGTACCTTCCTCATAAATGGAAAGGTCGGCAGCCATGGAGACCTTCCTCAGTTTATGAGGAAGGTGGGCATGAGACTTTGTGTCCATGCATTGGGTTCCCTCATCAAAGGAGGAACCCTACATTAATTATTATCACATTTAAGATATAAGAATTAGAAATTAAAAATAGAGGTAAATTTCCTATCTTTGCTGGATTAAAAAAATTGAGCAAAAATTAGCACTAATTAAAAATGCTATCGTCTCTGAAGTGACCAGCTATGGATGCTCTGTGGAATTGCTCTTTACGTTTACAGAGTTCATGTTTTTCTTTACTTTCCATGAATTTTTACAACTCCTGTGGTACGACCACCGGAAATCCTCCGTCGAGTTCTTCGACATTCGAAATATCTTCCAGTCCCGGAGAACGAGTCGGAGATCGCTGATCTTCGCAGCAATGGTGCGGCAGCAATTGGCGTGGACGGTAGAGACTTGACGGAAATCTTTGCTGTTTTGGCAAAATCCACTGAAGTAAACTGTGTCTAAGAACCTAACCCTGAGTCCCAGTTGGGAGATGATCCCCTTCTGGGTTATTAGATCATACAGAACATCCTGCTCCTTCATCGCCGGTGAATTGTCTTTCATGGAGTACCATCGCTCGAACAGAGAAATGGTTTTGTTGTTCGATCGAACGAAGTAGAAGCCGGTGTTGATCTGGTTTTTTGCCGACCATGGATCGCCGTTGAATCCGTCGACGCTGATTTGCAGGTCCTCGCTTTCGTTTTTGCTCAGCTTTGGAAATGGATTCCTCAACCACATCACGTCAGCGTCCTGCAATTAATCCGACGATGAAAGTAATTAACTGTTAATCATTTTTACTTGCCCTAATTCAAAGTTAATTAAACGCAGGAGGTACCGTGAAGATGAAGCTATATCCTCGTCGGAGAACGTGAAGAAGAAACGAAGTTCTGGCCCACATCATCTCGATGAAGTCCGTCGACATGAAAAGCTGCTCTCCACCAAAATCCACTCCTTCCGTCTCTAATTTGAAGCAGTTCAATCTCTCAAACCGGCACCGATTGTACGCCGTCTGATCAACCGCCACCAGAATGAGATGATCCAGAAGAACCGCCGTATCCTCGCCTAACCATAAACCGTTCAAAAACACCTCAAGCATTGTGGTATCGTCGTCGACTCCTTGATCGGAGTAAGCTTTATTAATAACAGCGATAATCACCGTCTTGTTCACCGTCGCCGCTCTCTCCAGTACAGTATCAAGCTCGTCTTTATATTCATCGGTCTGAAAATCGAGAAAAAACAAATTCTACTTAGCATGCAGACGGACCCAATCGTCGGAATTAATCTAGAATAACATACCGAGTTTGAACGGAAACTTTGAAATCCATCGGAGATAACAGTGAGTGGATTAGACGAGGGCCAGACGAAGATGATGACAATGGTGAAGACGAAGAGCGAAATAAGTACATAATTTTCTAGACGCCCTTTATGGTAATCCATTGATGAAACTGAAACAGAGAGCAAAAGATGGTTGACGAAAAGGGAAGACATTTAAGCAAAGCTTAGTAATGAAGACGGCAAAGAGTTAAAGAGCGATCCATGAAAATCTCTACGCTTCACTTAAATCAATGCTCTCATTAGTCAACAACTATATTTTTATGGTGAATTTCTGCACAATCAATGGTTGGCTGATCGTAGGAATGAATTAGGAAAACAAATGAAAGTTGACTAAAAAAACAAGTCATGATGCTTGTTTGTCTTGTTTACCGAGCAAGTCGGTCTAGCTCGAATACGACATAATGAGAGAGGTAGAACTCATTACAAAAGCTATCTCAAGGATTGAAGGAATCTCTCTCATATTATATACTAGACTTTTGCTTTCTTCTCCGTCGATGTGGAATATTCAACATCCGCTCACACGTCTAGTGTGGTAGATTTTTTTTCCTCCACGCCTACCGTATTAGATTGTGTAGGGATCTCACATCGTATAGAGTTTTTAGCTCTGATACCATGATAAAATGAGAGGGGTAGAACTCATTCCAAAAACTAGATCAATGATCGAAGGAATCTCCTCATATTATATACTAGACATTTGCTTTCTTCTCTGTCGATGTGAGATATTCAACAGATTTGCTACAATGATTAAGTTGAGTTCGAATGGTTCACTTAAACAATTTGAGTAATACAAGGTGGTTTAGATCGTTTAAGTAGTTATTTTTTTCTAAATAAACGCAGGATGTTTCATGTTGCAACATTGAGCGCAACATAAGCACCAATCTCCCTCCCTTCTCTCTCGCACTCTCTATTGTTCGCATGTTGCACTTTCTTGCTTGTACATTTTTTTACAAGAGTAGTGTTAGATTTATTCTTTGATTATACACTCTAATCTTACCTGTCGATATGTCTATCATTAATTTATATGATTAATGCGTTATTTTAATTATTTATAATTTATTTTAATTATTGCACATCGACACGTAAATGAGATAAGAGTATAATATAAAATTAGATAATAAATTTAACGTTTTTAATGTAATGATAGTCCAATCACTAGCTTTAAAGATTATTTATAACTGCATGCTAGTGCATGTGAACAATAAAAGAAGATGACGACATGGACCTAACATCGCGCTCATTTACGTCAAAAATTGAATTGATTAAAAACTAGACAAAACTATCGCGAAGATGACTTGCTCGAGGAATTTAAGAATTTAGATACTAGCGTTAGACAAATTATCGACAATTAAAAAGTCGGTAACTTAGTTATGATGCGATTAATTTATGATTTATTTTTCACCGAACTTTCCAGGAATTTCTACATCCTATATGGTCCGACCACCAGAAGTTCTCCGTCGAATTCTTCAGCTTCTGAAATTTCTTCCAGTCCCGGAGAACGAGGCGGAGATCGCTGATTTTAGCGGCGATGGTGCGGCAGCAATTGGCGTGAACGGTGGAGACTTGCCTGAAATCATTACTGTTTTGGCAGAATCCACTGAAATAAAGCGTCTCTAAGAACCTAACCCTAAGCCCCAATTCGGAGATGATCCCCTTGTGGGTGATTAGGTTAGACAGAACATCCTGCTCCTTCATCCCCGGTGAATTGTTCTTCATGGAATACCATCTGTCGAACAGAGTAATGGTTTTGTTATTTGATCGGACGAAGTAGAAGCCGGTGTTGATCGGGTTCTTTTCCGACCAAGGATCGCCGTTGAATCCGTCGACGCTGATTTGCAGGTCCTCGCTTTCGTTTTTGCTCAGCTTTGGGAATGGATTCCTCAGCCACATTATGTCCGTGTCCTGCAATTTCATGCGAAAAATTTAAAGATTTTAATTTTTCAACGATGACTTCCACACCCTTCTATTTTGGCAATTCATTATTTTATTTATTCGAATTTAATTTAATTTTAATTAGCTATATTTATCAAAACCTTCAAAACAACTACACCCTTTTAAGGATCTATTCCATAATTTAAAGATCTATTCGATATAGACAAAATCAATAGATGAATGACACGTCTGCTTCGATCTGGTGTTCGGAAATTGTATTCTCACGTGCAATTCATGTTCTTCACGTAACATTTCTTACAGATTTGTGATCTAATTTGATCATAGCTGACAGTTCGGGTCGTATAATGTTGAAAAAATAATTTAAAATATCAATTTTAAAATTTAAGGGGGACTTAGATGCAATTAAACTAATACCATGGGACACGTCTATTTTATAATCCTAATCAAAGATTTATTTATAATAAATAAAAAGGTAAAAAAATAAAAAATAAATATTTTGTACCGTGAATATGAAATTATATCCTCGTCGAAGAACGTGAAGAAGAAACGAAGTTCTCGCCCACATCATCTCGATGAAGTCTTTCGACATGTAAAGCTGCTCTCCCCTGAAATCTGCTTCTTCCGTTTCTAATTTGAAGCAGTTCAGCCTCTCAAACCGGCACCGATCGTATGCCGTCTGATCAACCGCCACCAGAATAAGATGATCGAGAAGACCCGCCGTATCTTCGCCTAGCCAGAAACCGTTCAAAAATATATCCAGCATTGTGGTGTCGTCGTCCACTCCTTGATCGACGTAGGCTTTGTTAATAACTGCGATAATAACCGTCTTGTTCGCCGTCGCTGCTCTCGATAGTACAGTCTCAAGCTCGTCTTTTGATGCGTCAGGCTGCAAATCGAGAAAAAAAAAATCACAACACTGAAATTTTCCGCCGCGATTTAAAAAACTCTAGCTTGCAGACGGATAAATAGCCGGAACTAATCTAGAGCAACGTACCGAGTCTGAACGGCGACAGTGAAATCCATTGGTGATAACAGAGAGTGGATTAGACGAAGGCCAGACGGAGACGATGACAATGGCGAAGACGAAGAGCGAAAGAAGTGCATAATTTCCTAGAGAGCGTTTATGGGAATCCATATACGAACAGAGAGAGAAGTATAAAAAGCTGGTCGTCGAAGAGAGCAGGAGTTTAAATAGACAAAGGTTGAATTATAATTAATTAAAATAATCAACCAGCAATTATGGGAAATTACCATTTTAGACCTTGAAGTAATCAGTTTTTTCGATTCAAACCTTAAAGTATAAAATTTCACGATTCAAACCTTGAAATATTAAAAACTTAACAAAACAAATATCGGCGAACGTCATATCACTATCTGTTCTCCAAATTTACTGTACAACGGACTGTCTTTTGAAAGGACAATGTGTCCGTTCATAGAACTGACGCACCTTGGGACGGTGTTGACCGTCCTCTCTTGAATTTTATCGTAGAACAGACGGACTCTTAAAAATAGAGTCTGTTTGTTCTAAAGAACGGATGCACCTTGAAACGGTGGTGACCGTCCTCTCTTAAAATTAGAAAGAGAGAGGACGGTCACCATCGTCCTAAGGTGCGTCCTTTCTTTAAAATCTGGAGAGAGGACGGTCATCACTCTCTAAGAGTGTATCCTATCTCCGCACACCAACATTAAGCTCATTTTATAAATTAATTTTACAAAAATATCAAACAATATTGAATTTAATCAAAAAATTTATCACATGTTCATTATATCATGGTAAAATAATCTAAAACTTTTCATGATTTTATAACATTTGTATGATTTATTATAATTGTTTTACTTATATTTTAAAAACTAAATCACTAAAATTACAATAATTAGTACAAGTGTTAGAAAATTACAAACCTTTTCAGATTATCTTCTCATAATGTGATGAATATGTGGTAAAAATTTTAAATAAATCTAATATTGATTACTATTTTTAAATATTTTTTTAATAAATCCAATATCGTTTAGTATTGTTCGGTAAAAGATCTTGCATTTACTTAAAATTTTTACCACATATTCATCACATCATGAGAAGATAATCTGAAAATGTTTATGATTTTCTAATACTTGTACGAATTATTATAATTTTAGTGATTTATTTTTTAAAATTTATGAAAACAATTATAATAAATCATACAAATATTATAAAATCATGAAAATTTTCTAATTATTTTTCCATAATATAATGAACATGTGATAAAAGTTTTGATTAAATTCAATATTGTTTGATATTTTTGTAAAATTAATTTATAAAATGAGGTTAATGATGGTGGGCGGAGATAGGACGCACTCTTGGAGAGTAATGGCCGTCCTCTCTCCAGATTTTAAAGAAAGGACGGATCTTGGGACTGTGGTGACCGTCCTCTCTCGTTTTAATTTTAAGAGAGGACGGTCACCACCATCCCAATGTGCGTCCGTTCTCTAGAACGGACAGACTCTATTTTTAAGAATCCATCCGTTCTACTATAAAATTCAAGAGAGGATGGTCAACACCGTCCCAAGGTGCGTCCGTTCTATGAACGGACACATTGTCCTTTCAAGAGACAGTCCGTTCTACGGCAAACTTGGAGAACAGATTGTCTTTTGAAACGAGAGTCCGTCCATTCTAAGGACCGGACAGACTCTGTTTTCAAGAGACAGTTCGTTCTACGACAAACTTGGAGAACAGACAGTGATAGGACGTCCGCCGAGGTTTGTTTTGTTAAGTTTTTAATACTTCAGGTTTGAATCGTGAAATTTTATACTTTAAGGTTTGAATCGAAAAAACCAGTTACTTTGAGGTAGGGGTGTGCAAACCGAATCGGAACCGGTGAACCGAACCGGAACCGGTGAATTAGGTTCGGTTTTCACCGGTTTTGAGCATAGGTTCGGTTCAAATCAGTTTAATTTTATAGGAACCAATGAATTAGGTTCGGTTTTCGGTTTGGATCGGCAAAGACCGATCAAAACCGAACCGAACAGGACTTTAACTAAAAAACAAAAAAAAAAAAATCGAAAATGAAGCCAGAAGCCCTAAATTGTCGGGTTCAGTCTTCAGTCTTCACTTTACTCTTCAATCTTCATCTCAGAATCTCTCCTCCAGAGACGACACACTGTACACGCAGTCGCAGACGAAGGCGATCCGGCGACGGCGGGGCGACGACGACAGACACAACAGACGACGACAGCTCACAGCAGCATCGACGACAGCAGCACCGACAACAACAGCACTGAGCAGGCTTCAGAATAACAGGGTGTGTTCTATTCCCTCATTCGTTGCTTGATAGTTGATTTTGTGTTTGACAGGCTTCAAAATCAATGATTTTGCATTTTTGCTCTCTGTGAATTGTGAACAAACGACAGAGAGCAAAACTTGTGTTGATTTCGCTCTCTGTCATTTGTTCACAGAGAGCAAAAACACGACAGAGAACAAATTGTGTGTTCACATAGAGCAAATTGGTGTTGTTTTATTTTTTTAAAAAGTTTTGTGCTATTGTTTTGCTTCTGTAATCCATATGTACTCTGATTTAGGATCGACCATATGAGTTAGATGTTAATTGTGTGGTCTTTTTTTGAAACTTCAATATGACTTTCACTATGTATATAAGTATAATTTTTATCTGCAAATTTTCTTTACTGACTTTGATAGTATCATTTGGTGACACTAGATTGTGAGAAATTTTCTTTTTTTTTGGAAACAGTGTAATCTTATGAGAATATTTCATGTTTGTGCCTACTCAATTTCGAATACCAGATAAGACTGTGCTATATACATGCTATGACATAGATTTTGCTCTGCTTGACATAGATTTTATGAAAGCTGATGTTGCTTTCTGAAGTTTTATTTTTTTATCATTATATCCCTTCTCCATTTTTTTTTTATTAATTTCTTGGCTTTTGGTAAATCTAGAGGCAGGGAGGATGTCGACTCCTTCCGGAAAAAGACTGATGAGAGATTTCGAGAGATTACAACAAGATAATCCCGCTGGAATTAGTGGTGCTCCTCAAGACAATACAAGGATTAATTGTTATTTTGATTTTTGAGTTTACTTTTCATTTTTTATTCTTCTAATACATTTTTATTTATTTATATTTGACTATATATCTAATTGTTTTTTATCTCTCCCAATTTAAATTTAAATTTTTTTTATTTTTTGAAAAATAGGTTGTAAAACCGAAACCGAACCGAAATCGAACCGAAAGTTTAGGTTCTGTTTAGGTATGCTGCAAAACCGGTTTCGGTTTTGTAAGTCTGAAATCGAAACCGATCGGTTCGGTTCGGTAACCGATCGGTTTCTCTCCAAAACCGAATCGAAACCGGTTTTGCACACCCCTACTTCGAGGTCTAAACTGATAATTTCCCAGTAATTATTCTCCCAAATCCTTTAATTAAATTTATAAACAAATATAAATATTATTTCAAATTGCAAAAATATTATTTTGTTCATAAATTTAATTATCTACACACACACATATATATTTCATTATGATAAATAATAATAAAAAAATTAATTTAATTCAAAGTCTAATTTTTTAGTGTATTAATTAATTTAATTATCTTTTCTTCGGATTTCAAAAATAAAAAATAAAAAAAGAACAATGAGTTAAAAATTCAATGGAAGTCGGAGGTCAAGAGCAAAGAATAGTCGAGTAACGAGTCTTTGGGGACGAAGACATTTAAAAACTTTGATTTAAATATGGTCAATTTCTATAAGTATTATTTTGGTGTAAATATTCGGGATATATTTCAATTTTTTAGTCTATGAATCATTAAATTAAGAATTACAAAGTTGAAGTTTACTCTAGACTGCCTAACCCTTGCCTCTAACTTTTAATATGGGTAACTCTACCAATGGTTTCCACGCCTTCAAAATAAATGTAGTAATGAAGTGAAGAATAACAAAGTTGACCTAACTCGATCTAAACCATTTCTGCCCCTCACGTAATTGCGTTTGCTAAGATTAAACAAGAACTATGAAAAGAAAAAATATAAGCGCAAATATCGAAATGTACGTGGAAAAAATTAAATAATTTTTCATCCATTTTTTCTTTTGCTCGAGTTTCTTTGTCATCCTGGTGAGAATTAAATGCCCTAGGTTCGATAATGAAACAGCCAATCTCGGCAAATAAGTTACGTAGTAAGAGCAACTAATTTCAATATATCCAATAATGCGTCATGCACTAAAAAATACGAAACTACATGAAATCGCATGCCGAGGTTTTCCATATGACATGAAGGGAACAATATAGCGTGGTTCATGCACGTACTACCATGGTCTATGATATTGTTCTTGGTCATAGAAAGATTACGAGTCATCAATTTAGGAAATGTAACCAAGCGTTTGAGGATAAGTTTCTTTTGCATGACATATTTGATTAAATAAAATCGAATGTTTGCATGTCTGCTTGATTCTTACTATTTTTCACATTCACTGAAGTTATCAAACTATTGTAGTAGATAGACTCAAGTTATGCTTACCTTTTAATTATACCGTCTAATCTTACATTCTTTCACTAATTGATGTAATTAATGTTTTCCTTTAGTGTTATAATTTATCTTTATTATTACACAAGTTAATAAGTGACATGTAAAAGGTAAGATTAGAGCGTAAATATAACGACCCGCTTAAATATTTGCCATAAATTGGAGATGCTAAAAGTCAATAGTGATTTCTCTATTTTGTCTAGAGTTTTTTTTTTTCTCGTCTAACATTTTTTTATGTAAATCTTGGTATTCTTGTTTTTCAGCGTTTGTTTTATTTTTCCTATTATTATTGTTCGATTCTCAACATACACTATAATTATTACCTTGTAACGTGACACTCATTGATTGGTATAATTAACATTATAGACCGCGATTTGCATCACACTCATGTTAGGAAATAAGAATTATAATGTAAAATTAGAGACTAAACCTAGCACTATTTATTTTTTATTCTACAATCCCTTACATTATATTTTAACTACAATTATGTCGATAGTTTAACTAGTACGCTTGAAATACGTTATCAAAAGTGTTTTTTAAACGATCATGTTGTTGACTCTAGGCAACTACAACGACCATTCGATTCATTTTGAGGCATAGATCGAGGCCCTCCGTCTTATTAGAGAAAGTAAGGGGACGAACTACTTTAAACGCTCAATAGCATAAGTACTCTATTACTAATATAATCTATAGTAAAATATTTGGTAATATTAATGTTCATGGTAGTGCAGTCACTAGCTTTAAAAATTATTTATTATTATATGTCTGCTTATGTGAACAACAAAAGAAGACGATGACTTGCACCCAACAGTCGTGAAAGCCCTCATTTACATAAAAAATTAAAAAATTAAACTGATTTAAAGACGAGTCAACACTATCACGAAGATGACTTGCTCGAGAAATTTAAAAATTTAGATACTAGTGCTAGACAAATTATCGACAAATAAAAGGCCGATAACCTAATTATTATGTGTTTATTTTCGACTACTTCTAATTGATTAATACACAAAAAAATATTTATAAAAGAAGAAGAAAAATAATTTTTTTTATTTGATTTTTGTTTGTTTTTATGAAGATTCAAAAAAAAGTTTATAAATAAATAGAAATGCTCTCCGCATGGATTCTATGTTTCACCGAACTTTCCAGGAATTTCTACATCCTATATGGTCCGACCACCAGAAGTTCTCCGTCGAATTATTCAACTTCTGAAATCTCTTCCAGTCCCGGAGAACGAGGCGGAGATCGCTGATTTTAGCGGCAATGGTGCAGCAGCAATTGGCGTGGACGGTGGAGACTTGCCTGAAATCATTACTGTTTTGGCAGAATCCACTGAAATAAAGAGTCTCTAAGAACCTAACCCTAAGCCCCAATTCGTAGATGATCCCGGTGTGGATGATTAGGTAAGACAGAACATCCTCCCCCTCAATCCCCGGTGTATTGTTCTTCATGGACTACCATATGTCGAACAGAGAACGGTTTTGTTATTTGATCGGAAGAAGTAGAAGCCGGTGTCGATCGGGTTCTTTTCCGACCAATGATCGCCGTTGAATCTGTCGACGCTGATTTGCAGGTCCTCGTTTTCGTTTTCGCTCAGCTTTGGGGAATTGATTCCTCGGCCACAGTTATGCCTGTGTCCTTCAATTTCATGCAAAAAAAATTATGATTTCAATTAAAGATTTTGTTTTTTCAACGATGACTCTCCACACCCTTTTTCTTTGGCAATTCATTATTTTATTTATTCGAATTTAATTTAATTTTAATTAACTATATTTATCAAAACAACTACACCCTTTCAAACTTTTAATAAATTTGAGTTTATCTAACAGTGATCAAAAAATAGATTGAGATCAAATTTACCATCCAAGATCTATTCGACATAGAGAAAATCACCAGGTGAGTGTGACACGTGCCTGTTTCGATCTAGTGTTCGAAAGTTGTATTATCAAGTACAATTCACGTTCTCTATTTATTATATTTTATAAAATTATGATCTAATTTGATCGTAAGCTGACCGGTACGAGTGATATAATGTTACAAAAAATAATTAAAAATATCAATTCACAGGTTAATTTGATCGTAGTAAAAGCAACTAATTTCAACATATCCAATATTATGTGTCATGCACTCAAAAAAAATGAAGCTAGATGCAATCACGTGCCAAGGTTTTCCATCTAATCAAAGGGAACAATATAGCGTGGTTCATCCACGTCCTTCTATTGTCTATGTTATCGTTCTTGATCATAGAAAAATAACGAGTCATCTATTTAGGAACTGTAGTCACGCGACTCGTAAAAAAGCATTTGAGGACGAGTTTCTTTTGCGTGACTAATATTATCGAATGTTAGCATGTTCTGTCTTGATTTTTACGATTTTTTGCATCCACTAAAGTTATCAAACTGTTGTAATAGATAGACTCAAGTTATGCTTACCTTTTAGTTTTGCTGTCTGATGTTACATTCTTTCATTAATTGATGTAATTAATGTCTTCATCAAGTAATATAATTTAAGGAAAAGTTCAATTTAGACCTTAACGTATGAGGTCAGTGGCCATTTGGTACCTAACGTTTTTTTTGTACCCAATCAAACCCTATCGTATAAAACGTTTGCAATTCAAACCTTGCCGTCAATTATTCAGTTAAAATTGACAGATGCTCTTTTAAAATTACCAAACTACCCTCTCTCTCCCCTCTTTCTCTCTCAATGCCAGATACCCCTCCCTCTTTATTCTTTTTTTTTTTTCTTTTCCTTCTTCCTCTTCTTTCTCCCTCTCTGCGTGTTCTCTCCAGGCGACAAAGAACTCAGGCCGACGCCGACAACGACGATTTCCAGCCTCCTCTCCTCCGTTTCTTCCTATTGCGTTCATCGACGACGACGAGATTTCTCAACTAGATTTAGGCTTCAAAGGCCGTCTCTGTTATGTTTTTTCTATTATTATTGGTTTTAGGGAAGCATCTGGCTGAGCACTGCAAACTCGAATATCCAGCACCAGTGAAATACTGTTTGTAGGTACTCGCAGAAGTTGCTGTCATAACAGCTGACATTCCAGAAGGTTTCGTTTTTGCTCTGAACATTCTCCTCGGTATACCTATATGGGTTGGGGTTCTACTAGCTGGATTAAACACCCTCCTTCTGCTTGGTCTTCAACGATATGGAGTAAGTTTATCCTAACCCCCTTCTCAAAGGCTAAACATTGGCCCTGTCTTGTACTGGACAAAACAACCTAAGATTTCGAAAAATTGTGAGGGACAATTTTACGTCACTTGAACGTAATTGAATGATTTATAAATAAGATCTCTATTTAAACTAATGCAATACTTTTTGAGATAAAAAAGAGGAAGAAACGGAGGAGAGGAGGCTGGAATTGGTCGGCGTCGGCGTCGGCGTCGGCGTCGGCGTCGGCGTCGGCGTCGGCGTCGGCGTCGGCGTGAGTTCTTTGTCGCCTGGAGAGAACAAGCGGAGAGGGAAAAAGAAGAAAAGAGGAAGAAGGAAAAAAATAAAAAATAAATAAAGGGGGGAGGGGTATCCGGCGTTGAGAGAGAGAGAGAGAGAATTTTAAAAAGACATTTGTCAAATGTAACTGAAAAATTGACGGAATGTTTGAATTGCAAACGTTTTGTACAATAAGATTTGATTGGGTAAAAAAAAAACGTTAGATACCAAATGGCCACTGATCCCATACGTTGGGATCTAAATTGAACTTTTTCCTATAATTTATCTTAATTATTACCCCATTTAATGAATAACTGTGAACAAAGAAATTTGAAAGATTTAATTTCCACTTAATTTTAAGTTCAATTATTTTAAATTAAAATATTATTCTAATTTATTCTAATTATAATATGAAATTTACTATAAATATTTAAGGATATTAAAGTAAAATTAGATGCTAAACTTAGCATTGCACTCGGGGAATCAGAAATATCTCAAGACAAAGGTTCAAAAATACCCTTAACGAGGGAAAGGATATATTGGGAAATAAAAAGGGAAGGCGGGGTTAGTATTGGTAATGCAAGAATAATAAAGATGGCCTTCAAAGAGGAACGCGGGACGCGGAAGCCATGTAAGTAAATGCGGTTGTTTCTTTCCTTTCATTTCTGAATCTTTCTTCGTAACGGACTGACCGTTGCCTCCGACTCCTTCATTTCCACCCTCTTCCCTTTCGATCCCACTCTCTTCCAATGAATTCAACCTTCCGATCTCATCAGATTTTCCTTCCCAGACCTCCCACCTTTGATATGGTGGAGGTGGATTTCTAGCCGCTTTTTTGCAGGTGCCGCATAAGGTATGACCATTGATTGTTGATTCGTTTATCTAATCCCTGTTTTTTATGGTAATGTTGTTTCGGTTTCTGAATCCGTGATGATTCTCTATTTCGGTTCGGAACTGCGATTGATTTTGTATCGTTTTCATTGATTGGATTGCGACGCCGCAGGAGCTTACATTGTATAGCTTTGGCTTTGCAAGAGCCCGAGCCTTTTTATAGAGAGATGGGGATTTCATCGGACAATGTTCATGGGGTTGTTCTGGCCGTCTCTTCAAGCATTTTTATTGGCTCGAGCTTTATTATAAAAAAGAAAGGTCTTAAGAAAGCCGGAAACAATGGTATCAGAGCAGGTTTGATTTCCCATTTCTCACCGTTTTCTCGACACCGGTGATTGCATCCAAATCTCTTGGTTTTATTTGGAAGATGCTGCTTCATATTCTAGTGGATGATATCTATTTCGTAGTTGTAATTACGTGGATCTTATTATCAGGTTCTGGAGGACACTCTTACTTGTATGAGCCATGGTGGTGGGCTGGGATGATTACTAGTAAGCTTGTATTAGCTTTAAACCATGGATTTGAATTAACTTTCGTTTAACAAATTTTCTTCTAATTTATACCTTTTTAATTGGAAAGAACAATGAAAAAGTGGAAACAATCTAAAACACTTAGAAATATAAGTCTATTTTCCTTAAGAATGTTAAACTTCAAGCCTCTTTGAAATGGAGCTCAGAGAGAGAAATCAAAATATAGACGTAAAAGTAATTTAAAGGTTTGAGCTCTGAGTTAAATCAAGCTGTACAGGTAAAAGTAAAAAAATTTCAACATGCTAATAATACATAAGTCAATATCTTTCTTTTTCTTTCACTACTAATCCAGTCCTGCTAATCGATGATTGTCGTTGAGCTCTATTTCAGTGATTGTTGGTGAGATAGCTAATTTTGCTGCTTATGCATATGCACCTGCAATTCTCGTGACTCCATTGGGAGCTTTGAGTATAATTTTCAGGTACATATTAGAAATTACAAGTAGAAGCAAGCTTCAAAAGGGGAGCTCTTGTTCTTACCATTTCACTAAATGCAGTGCAGTGTTGGCACATTTTATTTTGGAAGAGAGGTTGCATGTTTTTGGGGTGCTTGGTTGCGTTCTTTGTGTGGTGGGTTCAACAAATATTGTCTTACATGCTCCACATGAAAGAGCCATTGAATCAGTCAAGGAAGTTTGGCATCTTGCTATTCAGCCAGGTACATTTTTCAACTTTGTAAAATAAAATCAATTCTTTCCCATTTTAATGCAACTTATATTCATATTGCATTATTTTTTGAGTTGCAGGTTTTCTAGTGTACTCATTCTTAGTAATCGTGGCAGTTGCCGTTCTCATATTTCTGTTTGTTCCCCGCTGCGGGCAAACCAACTTAATGGTGTACATTGGAGTTTGTTCTCTCATGGGTTCTCTAACGGTTGGCTTACTATTTTATATTTCAGTGAAAAGTTCTCTCATTGGCATATCTTTAACCTTTTGAAGCTACCTTTATTCTGTAATTTTATATTGTGGTAAATCTTGTATAGGTTATGAGCGTTAAAGCAGTGGGAATTGCTATGAAGTTGACATTTTCAGGAATGAATCAGTTCAAGTTCTTCGAGACATGGTTTTTCACAGTGGTATTAATAACTTGTTGCATTTTGCAGATTAACTATTTAAACAAGGTTAATTCTGAAACCTTCATTTAGTTTCACAATATACAGTTTGAGATTTATTGTCCTGTTTAGTAGAATAAAACATGCAGCTAGAGGATAAACTAGATTTATAATACAGGCATATAGCAAAAGGGTATTCAATTTTGAAAACATCTTTTGCAGGCATTGGATACCTTCAATACCGCTGTTATATCTCCAGTTTACTACGTAATGTTCACCTCATTTACTATCCTGGCTAGTATGATCATGTTCAAGGTAATACTTTCAATTCATCCGGACTTCAGAGTTTCTTTTTCTAACTCTCCAACCAAAGTTGGTACACAAAATACAAAAATGCAATTCCTCTTCCTGTCTTGTCTGTAATCTCTTAGATAAATCTAAGTCATTAAATTCAATTGCAATGATCCATATTTGATTTTAAATCAATCCAGCCTCTGATATGTTAGGACTGGGACTCACAGAATGCATCACAAATCGTGACAGAGCTGTGTGGTTTTGTAACTATACTTTCCGGGACCTTTCTCCTTCACAAGACGAGGGATATGGGGAATAATAATACTTCCTCCAACCAAATGTCTTCCTTGAATGAACATTAGCAGGTACACACTCTTCCAAATTTCATTCCCTGCCACGCATCCGCGATTCTTTTCTTGTCAATATCATCTGGGGAGACAAATTTCAAGCCAAAAACAAACATCTTTTATGGAGAGGTGTTAAGAGCACCATCGGCCAACAAGATTACAGGTAAGAATTCATTGTTTAGAAATTCAGATCAAAGTGGATAATGAGAATGCATTAGATCTTTATAGAAAAGATTTTTTCCTGGGTTTTTTTTAATCTCCTGAACATATCAAAGTTCCATTTTGCATGAACATCTGAGAACACAGTAGCTTACATTTGCTGCATATATATTTGACGTCAAAATTGATTAAAGTAGTGCAACTTTAGCTGGAAAAATGGAGAAATTTAAACCTGGAAATGGAGAACACACAATGAATGGGCTCCTCCTACACTGATTTGACTACTTCAATTGTCATTAATTATTTATAATTCATTGTAATTATCATATTAAGAAATTTCAACTTTCATTGATGAAAAAGGTGTGCATGATGAAGGTATTCACATGATATGAAAGTATGAAAAGATTTACTTTTCGCTGCATACATCCTGTGATATAAAAGCATACAAAGTGAAAGAATTCGCACCAAACATCTCAATCGACACTCCTCACATCATCGAGTTTGCTTCTCGTTTAAACTTTTCCGTGCTACCGTCTTTTCCACGGATAACAGCCGCAGCCCTGCTAAAAATCACAAAATTTTCGGCAAATATATGAGTAATAAAGTTAACTTCAACCCAATAAACTTCAGCTTTGAAGATTGTTGATCGTATTCGATTACCTCGGAAGCACGATGACTATCATAATCGCATTGGCTGCTAGAATACGTTCCCGTCACAGACCCTTCGCTAATTTGCTTCTCCTCACGCACTTTGTTGAAAATTTGTGTAAAGTTCTCAGCTGTTGCCGGATCGGTCTCATCCCAATCGCCAAACTTAGGAACAGCAGCTCTGTGATCCGGCTGCAACATTAGAAACAGAAGCCATACTTTCAAATCAAATCCTCTGCAGATGTTTATGAACAAAATGACAGAATCCGCCCCCAAACTCAATCAATCAAAAAATATATATGAAAAAAAAAAAATCTTTGAGATGATTAACGAGAATATAAATGAGAATCGACACGAGTAAAAATTACACTTCTGTTGCCTCGATTAGCTGCTCTTAATCGAGATCTTCCAGGAGTCGAGGGGGATAATCCATGGCTACTTCCTTGAGATGAACCCTTTTTCTCCCATGAAGGAGAAGATGCAGCACTGCCTTTCGCACTTACCCGTCCTTGGCCATGGACAGCCTTGTGGTGCAATGGAGAATCAGTCTTTTGCTTCAGACCATCGTGCTGATGGGGGTGGGCGACTTCCATAGCAAACCTTTGGCCGGAAACTCCGTGGTGCAGAGGAGACTCCGGCAGCCTCCTTCCAACGGCTTCTTCTCTGCTCCTTTGCCGCTCATGCTTTGCTTGTACCACTTGTTTGTCCGGAGAATGAATCGAGTTCGCTTTCCCGCTTTTATCTTTTATCGCATTTCCAAAATACACCGTGTATGGTATATCGTCTTTGTCCCAGTTTCCAAACTTTGGCACCTCGCCCCGTTTCTGCCAACCAAAAAAGATCGAAAGAAACCTTAAACGATGTTCTTTCCGTGATGACTTATGTTTCGATCGGTCTTGAAAAGCAAAAAAATAACAATAATAAACATCAAAAATAGGATTTACAGTCGAAAATTAAATATAACTTCAATGAATCTTGAGTGAAACCATATTAATTGATTAAAACTACATACTTGAAGAAATCAAACCAAATCTTAGATTTCAAAACAATCAAACCAGAAATCAGAAATCCAACATTCCAAACCATTCAGACTTTAATGCAAAGCCAGTTCTTCGTCTTCATCCTTAAGCAATTTCCTAATAAAGCATAACATCTGATGCCAATCAACTCAGACAACTCTTGTTCTAAAAGCTTTTTTCGTTTCACTCTAGAGAGAGAGAGAGAGAGAGAGAGAGAGAGAGATGTAAGTTTCAGTCCTCAATCAGCAACAGAATCTTCATAAAACCTAAGCAGTGATATCGACACACTACAGGCAACAATTGATCATAAAAGTAAGAATCCACAAAGAGCACAGTAAACTGGAAGAACATAGACTAATTTTACAAACCCAGATACAGAAAAGTGGGTAAAAAGGAAGAAGAGTAACAGAACAAGGAAGAAGATAGTAGGAAGAAGAGAGAGCCAAACTCACAGCCATCGGCCTCCGTTAAAGAACCAAATCTTCAAGAGAACCAACAGTCCCAAATCTGCTACTCTTCTTTCCCGTCGAGAGAATCACACGCACAGAGGAAGAACATTAATCAGTCGAGGAAATCAAAACCCATGGGACTACTCTCTCTCTCTCCCGTTTCAGCCTCGAGCCAGGTGTAAACTTAGCTGTATTTTGGTGCTTCGAAAGAATGTGATATTGTATATTGAAATGAATACGGTGGGATCGCAACTCGCTTCGGACAGTGACCTTTGCCTCCCCCCTCTCCCCTCTCCCCTATCCCCCTTTCAATCCAATAAATGCCCTCTTCAACAACTTTTTCAAACAAAAATTCACCATTGACGACCAAAGCAGTTTCCTTTTCAAAATACCAGCTTTTCCTTTCTTTGAAAAAATTGCAGTCTCGCCGTGTGTTTAGCTCTTTAGGCTGCTGCAACTCATCACAACAAAACGCCAATTCTAGCTCTACTGCTAATTTACATTAACAAAATATATTACAGATATCATTAATTATACAAATAATAATTGTCACGTTCATAATAAAAAAAGATATTCTTTGTGAAAGTTCTTAGATTTTTTTCATTGGGTTTTTAAAAATTGATGAATCTCACATGGGTCATATCTGGACGTTGCTATTTTCTCACTGGCCTACGTTATCCGCACGCAACAGGAAAATTGAATTATCTTGCATTGCCCGGAGAAAACGATAAAAATTTCAACTTAAAACAGACAATTTTACGAGACTTCACCAAGGGGAGAAAAGCAGAGATTAATGCCCATACAAGAGGAAAAAAAAAAGAGAGAATTAAAATTTGGGCTAAAGTTAGTTGTCAATTTATTATTTTGTCTCATTTTTACTATTTTATAAGTTTGCCAATGGTGCTCTAATATATAATAAATAGATATATTTCTGTGTGATGTATATGGTATGGTCCTCTTGCTCTCAAACTTCTAACCTAATAAATGAACTTGCTAACCTAATAAATGTGAGGTTTTGCACACCCTCTCTTTATAGTTGTCATGACAGAGAGGCAGGCGTAAAGAACGCTGGGTCGAGCAACCCAATCATCTGAGACTACTCGATCACCCAGCACAAAACTTAGTTCACTTGAACATTGAATAAGAAGCTAATATACATATATTAACTACAAATATAATAGTGCGATAAAAAAAATAACAGTTCAATAAGGTTCACAAGTCCAAATTCAAATATCTAATACATATCAAATAAGATAAATCTTCATCAGGAGAAAACTAAACACTCAAATGTAGAAAAAAGTAAAATAAAGAAATAACTTCTGAACTCTAATTACTCACTACTCTTGTTCTTTTCTGGAAAGAGGAGGAGGTCGTTTTGGGGTGAGTGACTAACTCAGTAGGAATACTATATTAAATGCATGCAAAACTTATTTTATCTTTCTTTAAAATATGATGCGATATCAAAATGGTTTTCAAACATCGTCTCGTGAAAACTCATTTTCAACGTTTCATAAAAAAAGCTCCAAGAGTTATAGATGAGACATTAAATAAATCATTGTCGTATACATAAACGACTATAAGGTTTTTTTCAAAAATCATGCAATGCAGTGCAAATAATATAAAACTCCTACATTTGAGCCGAGCGCTCTTTCTTTCAATTGTGCAGTCGACATTTATAAGTGCGGGTCAACCCACCGGTCGACACTTAGAACAGTCGGGTTGACCGCGGTAAACACTTCATCTTAGCGGTCGACACCTTGAGCTCTCGGGTTCCAACTCAAAATAAACTAGCGGTCAACACTTCATTTACAAGTGTCGACACTAGCTTGGTTGACACTTTTTCTGAAGTGTTGACACTCCAAACTCTCAAGTTCCAGCTCAACATGAACTGGCGGTCGACATTTCTCTTGAAGTGTCGACATTTCCCTCGAAGTGTCGACACGTCCGTCCCTCGGTCTCAGCCCAGAATAAGCTAGCGGTCAAGACTTCCTTCAAAGTGTCAACACTTGGAGCTTTCTTTTTTCAGCATCGTAAAATCCACCTCCAACTCTTCTGTATTGACTTCATTCAACAACCATGGTACAGGCGGACCTAACGAAGGAGCATATCATTTTGTCTTTTTGCTTCTCCGCTATATCTAAAAGCTTTGAAACTGATAAATGGATACTGCCTTCTAAGCAACGAAGAGATCATCTGCTTTGTTATCTCTAATTAAATGATTTATTCAACTAAAAAGTAGAATTAATAATAATAAATCAAATATTAATGTCGGTAGATGATAATCTATGAGATGTCGGAGTCAACCAAAACCATTTCACATTTCCAAGCTTAGCAAGCAAGCAATCGCACTCGTCAATGGAGATTTGCCATCATAAACTGATCTTCCTGCCATCTTCCACTGGTTATGGCTATGGCGGAACTTCACAAGCTTCAACCCAAAATTTTTCGAGACATTTCTCCATCGATGATGAAAGAATTAACCGTCGACAAGGTACTTCAATCTGTTTTTCACTTTCAGTGATTCTTTTCTTCTTTAGAATCTCTTGGCTTTGGGCTGATCAGAGTGTTACCAAACATTACAGAGATTAGCATGCTTCCGGACAGCTTTGGAAAGTTGCCGAGATTCATGGATAGAGAAGGAGAGTTTGTCAAAATTGACGAAGGAAGAAAGTGAGAGATTGGAGAATGTTTCATTGGATCAACTAGGTATTTGGTTTTCGAAGAATTACTTAAAACCGGCCAACATCAAAATATTTCGAGTAAAACAAGGATTATGTTCTCATTTTAAAGTTCTTAAATTGCAAGTTGAAATGAAAAATACTCACCTTGATTTTGTTTCTGAAGTTGATGTAGTAGTCCTGACATTGGATTGCGTGATCAAGGCGGTGAGAGAGCTGTTTGATGCAAGAGATGAAGGCAGGAAATCTCCAGCGATGCCTTCAAAAGCACCATTGCCAATTTCGCCTCCACCAGTGAACGGTGGTGGAGCAAGGGCCCCACCCCCTCCTCCACCTGGGGCAGGAAAAATGATGCAGAAGAGAGTAAACAAACTGAGGAGATCAGCACAGATGAGTATTTTGTTTCAGAAATGTCAAAAAAAGATGGAAGGGACTCTTTCGGGAGGAAAATCAGGCAATGCAGTCAAGAAACAACTCGGCGGCTCTACTGGTGGGGATAGGGGGCTCGATGCTGCTCTTGCAGAGATGGCAAAGAGGTTTTGCCATGTCCATTCCTCATAACTGTTGGAATTAAAAGAAAAGTAGAGAGATATAATAATCTAAGCATAATCAAGATTCTAAAACCTTAATATCATAATTAAGATCGTGATTCGTCCCTTTTGTTTCATGCATGCATAAGGTCGCCATATTTACAACAAGTCGAAGAAGATTATAAAAACCATGCAGAATCAATCATGGAGTTGAAGGTTTCAATTACCTCTTTCCAAACAAAGGACATGTTTACTCTGATCAAGTTCCAGAAGCATGTGGAATCCATTCTTGGATGCTTAACAGATGAAAATCAGGTCAGTACATATATTTCACAAGAATATCTTAATGATCATAATTTAGATTCAATAATCCCACTTTTTCCTTGATCAAAATTGGAAATTGTAGCTCAGGTTTTAAGTAAGTTCGAAGATTTCCCAGCAAAGAAGTTGGAAACTCTAAGGGCAGCAGCTGCACTACATTCGAAGTTGGATGGGATCGTAGCTGACCTGAAGCAGAAGGAAATAGCAGCACCATTGGAAAGGCTCTTGGAGAAACTCGAACCTTATTTTAGCAAGGTAACAAGTTTTAAACAACGTATTAAATTGTGCAGATGAACATTTAGTAAGCAGATTTACAATGTTTACATTCCAGGTCAAAGAAGAAATAGATGCAATTGAACGAATCAAAGACGAAGAACTGGCTAAATTCAAGTGCCACGGTATCCATTTTGACTTCAACAACATAACTAAAATCAAAGAACTGATGGTGGATATTTCCTCTAGCTGCATGGAGTTAGCACTAAAGGTAGCATTTACTTTTCAAGTTTCTCATGGACCAAACAAAGTCGTGGTGCTGGCAAGTTATTTACTAATAAGATGTTGATATTCAATGTCGGCCAACATATGGATCTACCTATTAAATGAAAAGAAGAAAAAGAAGAAGTCATTCTTCTTCAGAAAACGGCGACTCTTTCTTAGTCATGTTCACATTTCTTAAAATAAGGAATTCAAGTATCTATCCCATTTACAAAATCCAAACCTACGTAAGAGAAAGTGAGTGCAAGAAAATAAAGACAAAGCATTTGACTTGTGTAGTATTTTCTTATAAGTATTTTCTTTTTTTTATTGTGTTCAACAAAGTGGTATCAGAGCCTGGCTAATTTCTTTAAATTTGGTATTCTCTGTGGTTACAATTTTTAACTGATCTTCCACATCAGAAAATTTTTTAGAGATTATTTGGGGAGTGTTTTTGCGTTGTGAGTGGTGAGAGATTCTAAAAGTTTAGAGTCAAATATTTGTTTGGTAGTGTCAGAGTTTTGCCAAAACAATGAGTGACCTTCAAGTTGTGGGAGGTATCAAGAAACTCACTAACACAAATTAGAAAACACATGGGCAACGTGCATTGAGTCAAACTTGCAAGGTCAGGATATGTGGGATATCATTGGTGGTAATGAAACCACGATCCCAATAGATGAAAATACCGGCCGAAAGTGGAGGATTAAGGCAGGAAAGACCATGTTCACAATGAAGAGAACAATAGATGAGGAAATGCTTGAGCACGTTAGGCAAGCCGAAACGCCAAAATCAGCTTGGGACACTTTCAAAGCACTATTTTCACAAAAAAACGACATGAGATTACAACTCCTCGAAAATGAGTTGTTACCTATCAAGCAGCGTGATATGACAATCAATCAGTACTTTCACAAAGTAAAGACTTTGTGTAGGGAAATTTCTGAGCTGGATCTTGAAGCCACAATCAAGGAACCAAGAATGAGAAGAATCATCATTCATGGTTTTAATCCAAGGTACAAAGGCTTTGTTACTGCCATACAAGGGTGGCCTACTCAACCATCATTAGTGGATTTTGAAAATCTACTATATGGCCAAGAAGCGATGCCCAAAGAGATCGGTGAAAGCTCACGGAAGAGTGATGAAGAAGCACTATTTGTCAAGAAGAACAAAGAGTGGTCTAAACCGAATGGTGGCAAAGGATCATGGAATAATAATGACAAGACCTATCATCATGGGAACCCTCGGTCAGGGGGATCTCAGAAGAACGAAAATTGAAGTAATTCGTCCAGGCAAAACAAAAGGTTTGATGGTAACTACCACAACTGCTGGAAGAAGGGCCACATGGCAAAAGATTATTGGTCCAATATAGTAGACTTTAGCTCCCCCTAACCGAGGGTTCCCATGATGATATATCTTGTCATTATTCTTCCATGATCCTTTGCCACCATTCGGTTTATACCACTCTTTGTTCTTCTTGACAAATAATGCTTCTTCCTCACTCTTCCGTGAGCTTGCACTGATTTCTTTGGCCATCGCTTCTTGGTCAGATAATAGATCGTAGCTTCTCTCAACAATACGGACTTGACTATGATGAGACGTTTAGTCCAGTGGCAAAGATTACAACTGTGTGAGTCCTTCTAGCTCTTGCAACCAACAAAGACTGGAAACTCTGCGAGATGGATGTGAAAAATGCTTTCTTGCATGGAGAGTTGGATCGAGAGATATACATGGTCCAACCAAGGGGGTTCAAGAGCAGAACTCGTCCCGATTATGTATGCAAGTTGAAAAAGGCGCTCTACGGGTTGAAGCAAGCGCCAAGAGCATGGTACGACAAGATTGCCGAATTTCTAACTAAAAGTGGTTACTTGTTGGTACATGCAGATTCTAGCTTGTTTGTGAAAACTAGAGAAGGAAAACTAGCAGTAGTGTTGATTTACGTGGATGATTTGATCATCACAGGAGACGAGGAAGAAGAGATTCATCGAACAAAGAAAAATTTGTCTGTTCGCTTCCAGATGAAAGAGCTTGGAGAGCTCAAACATTTTCTCGGATTACAAATCGATCGAACAAGTGATGGTTTATTTCTATGTCAAAAGAAATACTCCATAAATTTGTTACAAAAGTTTGGTATGCAAGAGTGCAAACCAATTTCAACACCAATGGATGCCAATGCCAAGATGTATGCACATGAAGGCAAAGATTTGGCGGATACGACGATGTATTGACAGCTCATGGGTAGTCTAATTTACCTAACTCTAACCCGACCTAACATTTCTTTTGCAGTTGGTGTTGTTAGTCAGTACATGCAAAATCCAAAGAAATCTCACTTAGAAGCGGTTCGACGAATTATGAGGTATATCAAGGGTACATTTGACCATGGTCTTTTGTACAAAAGAGGTGGCGATTGCAAATTGGTTGGCTATTGCGACGCAGATTATGCTGGAGATCATGACACGCGTCGATCAACGACCTCCAAAACGAAAAATTCAAGTAATGATGATTGGGATGCCGTCGCATCTCTGGCTGTGGAAGAAGATGAATTGGCGCTTGCAGTGACAGTACCAGAGCTAATTGACTATGATAAAGATTGGATCGTTGACTTCAATTGTTCGAATCATATGACGGGTGATAAGAGTAAGCTGCAAGAGATGGTGGAGTATAAAGGGAGTTGTGTGGTGATAACGGCCAATAACTCTAGGTTACTCTTAGTGATTTTACACACTTACACGCAAGTGCACGTGTCGTTAACGAAGTAATAAGTAAGTAAAGTATCGATCCTACGAGGATATTTTTAATTGTATGTAAATTGCTATAAAAATCTTATAAAAATATTAGGATGATAAATGAAAATAAATAGAAATAAAATTAGAATGACGATGAAACAAAGTAAATCAGAGTAAACGAGGTAAAAACGATAAAAGAAGGCCTTGGCTAGGATCGATTTCTTCGTTACGATAATTTCACTACTGATACTCTGGTAATGTTCTGTAGCATTGTCTATGAACAGCAAGAATTAAATAATTCTATGATTCTTTCGAATTGCCTAGATAAATTCAAATTAGAATTTCTTTCGACCTAGAATGAATGTAACTAATATTGAATTTCAGATTTGTCTCATTCTTATTGCCAATTGAATTAATGTTAACCACGTTGTAACAATTTAATCCAATTAATTATTTATGCATCTAAGAATTTATATCTATCTATCGATACAATATAAACATGATTCGTCAACCTATCTATCGATATGATCTGACTTAGCAAGAAACATCACAAATAATTGTTCAATAGAAAATTGCATAACAAAACCAAGATCGTAGCAAAAAACGTAACGAGTATTATCGTCCTAACCAAGATATTGTTTAGCTACTCGACGTCATAAAAAAATAAAAACAATAACATAAAAATAATAAAAATAAGAGAAGAAGAAAAAGCAGAGGAATGTCGTCTTCCTCCTCTGTTCTCGAACTCCTTCTCCAGCAAGTAGTCCCACTTCTCTCGCCAGAATCCCCTGGAGCTTTCTGCCAAGCACGAAGTTACCCAGAATCCCCTTTTAATTCTGCATGCCATTATTTTTTCTCTCTCCAATCTCAATTGCATTTAATTGTTTCCTTTTTTTTAGCTTTCTTCCAGGAAATTGCTTTTTCTCTCTCCAATCTTTCTGTTGAGTTGTTTCGTCTTTTAGTGCTGCCCTAATTAGCCTTCTTCCGCTGCCCCAATTTTCTTTATTCTATTTCCTTCTCTCAGCATCTTCCGATGGTTTTGTCATCTAGTGCTGCACAGCTTATCTTGTTTCCTTCACATCTTCCGCTGTCCAGCTTTTCTACATCATCCGATTGCTGCCCAGCTTTCTACATCATCCGCTGCCCAGAATACCTTATTCCGCTGTCCAGCTTTTCTTTACTGCATCTACCGATGCACAATGTCTTTTTTATATCCACCGATTGCATTTGTCTTTTTCTGCATCTACCGATTGCTTTCGTTTACTGCTGCCCTTTTTGTCACATCTTCCGCTGTTAATTCCAAATCCATTTCTTCCATGATTCCTCCATAATCGACAACAAATTTCCTCAATTTACGTGATTTGCTTCATCTTCCTCCATAATATTCAGCATTTGAATTTGATTTTCCCTCTAATAAAATTACATTCAAATACAAAAATATAAAATTTAAATTGAAGAGAAAAATTGTGCTTTTAATAGAGAATCTGCATGAAATAAATTAAATTAAATCAAAGCACTAATACTGCAGCATTACATAGCAATTGCAGTAAATTCATACTAATTTATTATTGCAATCACTCAATTCATATAAGTTTTCTTATGTAAAATTAGCATAAAATGACTCTAAAATAAGAGTCATCAGTTACCAATATCTCATATTGGTAAAACAACCATTGTGTCTCGTTACGCTCCTAACGAGGTACCGCTTCAAGAGGTGTTTCATGTACCCAGCATGAAGAAAAACCTGTTATCAGTGGCACAATTGACATCATCTGGTCGTTATGTCTTGTTCGGTCTCCAAGATGTCAAGGTGTACGAAGATGTGAAGATCTCAGGTACACCAACGACGGAAGGACAGAAGCTGGAGTCCATCTATGTAATGACAGCAGAGACGACTTATATAGATAAGACTCGAAAGAATGAGACGGCGGATCTGTGGCACGCGAGGTTAGGGCACATTGGTTTTCACAAGTTGAAAGTGATGATGAAAAAATCGATACTTTGGGGTCTTCCTCAACTAGAAGTTACAGAAGACACAATGTGTGCTGGTTGTCAATACTGTAATGCTCATCAATTTCCATATGAAGAATCAAAGTTTAAGGCGAAGATACCACTGGAGTTGGTACACTCTGATGTCTTTAGGCGAGTCAAACAACCATCTATCAGCGAGATGCAATATATGGTTACATTCATTGATGACTTCTCTAGATATGTTTGGGTTTTCTTCATGAAAGAAAAATCCAAGACGCTCTAAAAATTCAAGGAGTTCCAAGAAGTCGTGGAAGGAGAAGTTGGAAGGAAAATCCAATGTTTGCACACAGATAATAGAGGAGAATACATGTCAAACGAGTTTTCTCAATACTTGTAACAATGTCGAATTCGTCATCAGATGAGTTGTCCAAATACGCCACAACAAAACGACGTAGCTGAAAGGAAGAACCGACATTTGCCAGAGATTTGTCGGAGTATGCTACATGGAAGGAATGTCCATGGAAGATTTTGGGGTGAGTGCATAAAGACTGCAGCCTATGTTATCAACCGACTTCCTCAACCAAGGCTTGGATTTGTTTCACCCTTCGAGAGACTGTGGAATGCAAAACCTGCAATTGGTCACTTCCGAGTTTTTGGCTGTGTGTGTTACGTATTTGTGCCAGATCATTTGCGTTGCAAATTTGATAAGAAGGCGATTCGTTGTATCTTCATTGGATATGACAATCAAAGAAAATGGTGGAAATATTATGATCCAAAGAGTGGTAGATGCTTTGTATCACAAAATGTGGTATTTGATGAAGCATCTTCGTAGTGGTCTTCTAACGAAGAGGAATTACCAGATTCCAAAATTCTTGAAGATTAATTACAACTAATGGGGGAGCAAGTTGTAAAGATGCGACAAGATCCAATAGCACATGAAGAGGTGGAAGATGCTGATGAGCACACAACGACTGAGAATCCATGGAAAACTGGTATTTATCAGAGACCAATTGAAGAAGAGGAATCAAGTCAAGGAGCAACAAGTCCACAATCACAACTTAGAAGGTCAACTAGAGTTCGGATGTGGAATCCGAGGTATGCCAATGTAGCTGTAGCAAGAGTGGAGAGTCCAAAAGAGCCAGAAAAATTTGAAGAAGCATTTCAAAGAATTGAATAGGTCAAAGCTATGGAGGAAGAGATTCTAGCATTGGACCAGAATCAAACATGGGAGCTTGTGCCAAAGCCAGGAGAAGTAAAACCAATTTCATGCAAATTGGTCTACAAGATCAAAACTCGTCCAGATGGATCAATTGAGTGATACAAGGCTCGGTTGGTAGCCCGTGGCTTCTCTCAACAGTACGGACTTGACTATGATGAGACGTTTAGTCCAGTGGCAAAGATTACAACTGCGCGAGTCCTTCTAGCTCTTGCAACCAGCAAAGACTGGAAACTCTGGCAGATGGATGTGAAAAATGTTTTCTTGCATGGAGTGTTGGATCGAGAGATATACATGGTCCAACCAAGGGGGTTCGAGAGCAGAGTTCGTCTCGATTATGTATGCAAGTTGAGAAATGCGCTCTACGGGTTGAAGCAAGCGCCAAGAGCATGGTACGGCAAGATTGCCGAATTTCTAACCAAAAGTGGTTACTTGTTGGCACATGCAGATTCTAGCTTGTTTGTGAAAACTAGAGAATGAAAACTAGCAGTGGTGTTGATTTACGTGGATGATTTGATCATCACATGAGATGACGAAGTAGAGATTCATCGAACAAAGGAAAATTTGTCTGTTTGCTTCCAAATGAAAGAGCTTGGAGAGCTCAAACATTTTCTCATATTAGAAATCGATCGAACAAGTGATGGTTTATTTCTATGTCAAAAGAAATACCCCATAGATTTGTTACAAAAGTTTGGTATGCAAGAGTGCAAGTCAATTTCAACACCAATGGATGCCAATATCAAATATGTGCACATGAAGGCAAAGATTTGGCGGATACAACGATGTATCGACAGCTCGTGGGTAGTCTAATTTACAACAGTGTAGCAAGCGACAACCAACAGTGTCACTATCAACTATCGAAATAGAGTACCGAGTAGTGGCCATGGCTGTAACGACCTATACCCCATTCACCGGCCTTTTTTCCCCGCGGGCGCACTGTCATCTAGGTCTGGATCCAGTATACGGGTCAGTCGTTATTCATGACCTTCTCCATCCCTGGGGTAGGAGTTTTATTATTCCCAGTGATTTGAACCCTAGCCTCCAGGGCTTGTGACCAAGAGTTCCCCATCACTGGTACCACTTGAGCTACGACTGGCCCGTATACTGGATTCGGACCCGGATGGCGGTGCGTGGGTGTGTCGTGGCCGTGCAGTAGGCGCACAAGGAGCGCGGCAGGCACACGGCGTGGTGCGGTGCGCACAGTGCTTGTGTCGTGGCCGCGCAATGTGGCGGGTGGTGTGCATGGTGTACGCGGTGCAGGCGCCATGGGTGCGCGGGGTGCGTGCACGGTAGGCACGCAAGGTGCGCACCGTGGGTGGGCGGCAGGCACAAGGGGCACACGCGTCGAAGGTTAGGCACACCCCATGCACATGTCTTTCATGTTTTCTTTGGGTCCCAAGTTTGAAGTGATGTCTTCCGACTCTAAACGAGTTGTTTTACGTACGTTTTAAGTTAGACTTTAAATGTTGATAGAAGAGGATCGATTGTCCAAGTCCGTTCTCTAAAGTGTTAAGGAGAAAAATGAAAAATTTTATGTCGATGAACGGTGATTAAATTAAGAGTATGTTACGACAATTCCGTGGCAGCGCTAACGAGATTGGGGTCACTACAATGGCAGCTTAGGAGAGTACATGGCTAATTCAGTTGATGGAAGATTTGCACCAACTAGTTGATTATGCAATATCACCTTATTGCGATAATCAATCAGTAATCCGTTTGGCAGACAATCTGGTATTTCATATGAGGACTGAGCATGTGGAAGTGCATTATCATTTCATTAGAGAAAAAGTCTTACAAGAAGAGATAGAGATGCGTCATGTGAAGACAACCAATAGGATTTGTTCACAAAAAGTTTGAATGTCAGAAAATTTGAAGAATTCCAAAAGCAACTCAACATGATGGCCGACATTGAGGGGGAGTGTTGATATTCAATGTCGTTCAACATATGGACCCATCTATTAAATGAAAAGAAGAAAAAGAAGTTCTTCTTCTTCAGAACACAGTGCCTCTTTCTTAGTTATGTTCACTTTCCTTAAAATAAGGAATGTGCTCCCTTCAAGCATCTATAAATAAAGGCTTGAAAAATTCATCTATGTATCCCATTTACAAAATCCAAACCTACGTAAGAGAAAGTGAGTGCAAGAAAATAAAGACAAAGCATTTGGCTTGTGTAGTATTTTCTTATAAGTATTTTCTTTTTTTTTTTATTGTGCTCAACATAACATTTTGTTGTGCATCAGAATACTTCATTGCACTATTACTACAAAAAGAACTGACAAAATGGAAATAGAAATGTCACGGCTCAAGCGAAACACCGGCCCGGAAAATACCATAGGATATACCCGGAAAACTACCCTACTTCCTAACGATAATCCAAAGAAATTCCCTAACATAAACAGCCTCCTCCTCATTGATCTTCTCTGCTCCTTTTATCTCTTCTAGCTCCCAATCCCACTCACCGTCACCACCTTGCCAACTGAGCTTCAACCAAAACCTCAAATTGCTCTCCTTTCTTAACGCTTTATTTCTTTTCTTATAAAACAACCCAAATTGATACTCCCCTTTACCAACAGTTGCATCACATTTAAATCCTAATGTCGTCTAACTGAAAGCAGAGATAACAATAAAGTGAATGTTTAGTAAACACCTCGTAGGTGTGATTTGAATAAACTCAAAGTTTTACCCATCATAAAATACACACACACACAAACATATATATATATATATATATTATATATATATATATATATATATATATATATATATATATATATATATATATATATATTTATATATATATATATAAGAACTGTTTTAAACAAAATTAAAAATGAACATTGAAATTGTGTGTTTATATCAAAATTTAATAATTTTTCACATCAATATTGGTAAACGTATTTCTTGGTGTGTTGAGTGTTTAATTTCGATTTGTGAGAAAAAAAAATTCTCCATGTTTGTTGTGGAAAGTTTTGTGGTACATCAAAAATATCAAATGGCCAAAAATATTGGCATTTTTTGCTTCAGGAAAGAAGGGAAGCAAAGGAAGTAATGGAGGATGAGAAGGGAAAGCTCAAAACTGATAGACAGAAAAAGAAAAGTGTGGAGATGATATGGAGGACCTTTCAATTTGCATTCAGGATCTATCTATTTGCCGGTGGACAAGATGATCGAGCTGATAAGTTGGCAAAAGAACTGGCTGATGAAATCATGGGCCAAGATTCATAGCTAAAAGAAGTCAAATGCGTCTATTCACTTAAAAAATTAAACAACCTAACGAGCTTTCGGCTTGAAAGGGAGTTGTATAGCGTACATTCTGTTACAATAATCGACAATCTCCTGGATTTGGCATGCTCGAACCATTTTGGTGAAAACAATACGACAACATTTAGCAGCTTAGATTGAAAAGTTATCAATTCAAAGCATATGCTTTTCCAGTAAGATATTCTCTGTTGTGTAACGCTTCGGGATTTGCCTATACTCAGCTCGGGGATTTACCTATACTCGGGCTTATATCCTCGAGATTTGCCTCGCAATTGTACTCACGGATTTGTATTCAACGAAGACTTCCCAAGTGGTCACCCAACTTGGTACTGCTTTCGCCCGAACACTCTTAACTTCGGAGTTTTTTTTACTAAACACTAACCTCAGTAATTGAAACTGTTTTCATGGAGTTTTATTTTTGAATAATAATGTTTTACTTTCAAATATTATTTTACAATTAATAACTTAATTTATTTATTTATAATTTATTATATTATTTATACCAATCATTATTTAACACGTCAGATGATAGGATTAAAAAAATTAATGTAATAATACTCTTTATTTTTAATCACGTCAACACATTGATGTTAATAAAAATATCTTATATTTTCAAAAAATGATGGTCGCGACTTTTACGAGAGATAATTCAACAATTTCTAGGACGATGTGTGGACTGTGGAGTTATATTTCAGATGTTCACGTATGGAATCAGCAGTTATGATCCGAATGCTTATAACAAAACAAAATTTCCCAAAAAAAGGATTCTTCAGTGCAGAGTCCGGCTCTACACCAGCTGAGTGCAACACCCCAATATCAACTTTGTCACTTACCAAAAACAAAAAGTCATCTCCTTCCATTTTCTCAAACCCACACAGCTCGAGAAACTCAATACCGCCTTTCAATCCGCCGACTCTCACCTGCCATCATTAAAACCATTGCTATTTTCAGTTATTATTCGAACTCCTCCCATGCAGGAGTTAAAGTTAGAAAATAAGAGTGTAAAATTCACTCTAAAAGCTAGATCAAGGAGGGACCCTCATATTTATACGGAACTGTTTGTTTTTGTTCTATCGATATCGATATCGATATGGGACTGACATTTTCCACATATTTAATATAATTGGTTCAAGTTATAGACCTGTGGCAAGCTTTGTAAATAGATTAGTGTTTGTTAGTAAGTTTTGGAGAGAAAAAGCTTCATGATGTTTCTTTCTTCATCTAATATAACTCATAGATTCCAATATTTTTTGTGCCGTAATTAACATTCACCAAAACCACTATACTACTAAAAATACAAAACAAATACATACATATATATATATATATATATATATATATATATATATATATATATATATATATATATATATATATAAATATCTCATCATCAGCAAAACCAGCTTGATCCCTGGGATGTTGCTGTTCTCCAACAAGCTAGAGCAGATGCCTTAGCTGGTCGAATTCCTTGGGGAAGACCTTTTCCCATTTCCAAATATCATCAAAGACAGAATGTTCCAATAGGACCTTTGGAACGTATTTTGTTGTGGAGACGTTGGCCTTTACAACCGAGACCCTTTCGAAGACATACAGCTTATCAAATTGCTCTTGATCAAATCAAAGCAAATGTTGATCAAGGTATCAAAAAATACAAAAAATGGTGTAAAAAATGAAATAAATAGGCTAAGAAAACTAACAAAAGTAAAGCAGAATATGCTGAGTACAAAGTTGATTTAGATCGACAAAGAATGTGGACCCCTGAGGATTATGCAAATTAGGTTCAATTACACAAAGCAAATAATTCCCAATGATAGGACCGTGGGCTTGGCGAGAACGTGTTCAACCACCTATTCCAACACCACCATCTGAATATCAGTTACGAAAGATGGATTCATTCTCTGAGGGATCCTATTTAAAAAATGAAGCTATCAAATGGAAGCAATGGAATCCAAATGTCCAATATCCAAAATATCCATAGATATCCAATTGCCCGACATCTTCCAAAGTAGTGGATCCAAATAGTGCATCCACTAGTACAAACAGTACATCCACTAGCTCCACTAGCTCCACTAGCTAGTGCTTTTAATAATGTTGTAATACGTCATTCATGACGTTTGTTATTTGTTTGCTAGTAAGCTCCTCCTCTATATAAAGGAGCCTTATTTCATTTTGTTTCTCAAGTTTTTAGAGTTTGCCTTCTCTCCCCTTAAAGCTCTAGTGTGCTTGCGCTCCCTCTCTTGTAAGTTTTAATTTCCTTGTAAGATAGCAATATCTTTATCAGAATTTTGAGATGCCCTACACACACTAGCATACATCATCATTTTGTGAAGGACTTCGTAGATTTGATATTCAGATAAACTATCTATGTTTCATTCATAAATAGTTTTAGCCGAATAGGCTGTCTGATTTTTGAAAAAGTTTTCTTCCCAAAGAAGATCAGTAGGTGTTGGTCTAGAATAATAAGTTCTCCTAAATAAATCACCACCTATATTATCTTTGTATTTGATTCGATTTAGAGATAAATTTTGGATATCCATTGTAGGATCTTCATACTTTGGAAATTCAATTTGCATATCATGAATTTTTTCTAGATCAGAATCCAATTCGGATTCACTAGAAGATTCATTAGATTGGTAATTGATAGTTGAAAGATTAGTTGACTTTAATCTTTTAACTAATTCATCCATGAACTCATGATCTTTGTTTGGATTTTTGAAATTAAAATTGGATAGAAAAATTGGAGGTTGTAAATCGGGTTGACTAATGATCAGATTTTTGGTACCTGAAGAAGATGCTATATTCTCACTGGTATTTTGTGGTTTGTGTTCGTCAGTTAATTTGTCAATTTGTTTCTCGATTCTTTGAAGTTGATTTCCAACAATTCTTAAATGAATATTGGTATAATTAATTTGCTTACTAATGGTGGATTCGATAATTACATCTTTATCCTTGGAAGATGTATCCACTAAAGGAATTGCTTCAATTGTGGATGTTTGATCTTGGCTAGTCAATTTGATTAGCTCTAAAGGAGGATGTATTGATTTGATAGTTCCTGATTTAGTTTGCCAAGTAATTTGAAATTTTTTAAACTCTTCTAAAATGGAAATAGAAGAGGTATGCATTGGAATATATTCATTCCAATACCAGTGTTGGAAAAGTTTAACTGTTTGTTCTTCTTGAAGATTTGAATAATATTGTTCTTTTATAAGATGAAATTGGTAAGGGTAATATTCGGAAGCCAACCATTTACGAAATAATTGATTGGACGGATTTTGATATTCTGTACTTAGAACTTCTCTATTAAAGGATCCTGGTGAAAAATCCATTAGAGATTGAATTGCATTTCAGATGCTGTTGAAGAATCATCCTTTTGATCATCAGTCTGACCAAATTTAGGATGTTTGGATTGGGAATAAACTCCATGAGGAATTTGTTCTTTGGCAATATGAAGTTCTTCAATATTGGGTAATTGAGAATCTAATTTGGTATGACCAGAAACCGAATGTCTTGAGCTAGAAGGATCTAGTGGTCTGAAAGGAGGAAAACTAGATCGTGCTGATAAGCTTCTAGACAATGAAATTCTTTTGGTCAATTCTGGAGTAAATTTGATTTTGATTCCAATATCTCCATCTTCAGTTTGAATAATTTGATCAATTTAGAAATTTATACTGGGTTTAGGCAGTATTAAATTTGGATTTGTCCATGAAGTTGAAAAAGTAACTTCTTCCCAGTCGATGAGACGAGGAATTGCTACATTTGTAGATAATAGATTACTTTCGATTACCATGGTTTTGCCAGGAATTTCTTTGAGAATTGCATTTGGACATAAAGTATTCATAACTTTGTAATTAGTGCGATAAATTACAGCAATGGTTTCTGATCCTGGAAGGAAATCATAACCATGCGTTTGAATGTTTAAGGTGATAGCCTCAAACAGATTGGGATCTGTCAAAGACAGATTAAGATTTGGAAAAACATTGAAATATATTGATCCATGACAAAGACTAGTTTGAATAACTCCCATAAGAGAGTTTTTAAAAGTTAGATTTCTAGCATCTCGAAGAGTTGCCAGAATACTAGCATTTAAACCTGGTAATGTTAAAGGTTTAAAAGCAATTTGAATTAATCCAACATGAATGTATTTATATTTTTTGAAATATTTTTTGATATCTCTCATACTAAGAAGTTTGATGGTTTTATCATTGGAATCTAAACAGAGAGTTTGTTCAGATATTTTGATAGCATTTTTGAAAAAGAATTCAAATGTTCATAATTTGTAAATTTCTTTAGTTTCAACTTCTGGAATAGTCCATTTGTTAAGTTGAAATTTTTGAGAAACTTCGATTATTTGTTCATTTTTTGTAGAATTTTGGGATATATTAGAAATATCAGAAAAATTTATTTTTTCAAATGTTAATTCATTCATGATTAATTACATAACATTTTTAAGACTAATCTTTAAAATATAATTTGATATATAATAATAGACCTTATTGATAACAAATTTCTATCTTATTGATTTCTTTGATAGTACCGTATTGATTTGAAGATAACATCTTATTGCTTCTTTAACACTTTCAATGAAAGTCTGCGAATTACCCATATCAACACAATTCATCTCAAAGAGATTAATTTCTTAATACTTTATAACAATTCCTCAACATCACGTAATTGGGTGCAAAGCCTAACAGCCATCTAAGGCAAAAACGGCAACAACCCCGACGTGAATCAAGAAGCTTCATGAAAAAGTATTAACAAACATAGTGTTAATATTGTACACAGAATTTCACAGAAAGTATCAAAGAAACTTATTGATGCAATCAACTCATCTTATTGGTAAAACCAAATCATCGTATTGATAGAAACTAATCATCTTATTGGCTATTACACATCTCAAATTATATTAAAAAGATTATTCCTAAAACTTTTATGTTTTTAATCACTCCATGAATTAACAATTGTTTAGCCTATCATCCTGGCTCTGATACCAATTAAGGGGAGGATCTTTCAAAACCAAAAATGATAGAAATTCAAACTTGTATTAAACAAGGAAATTAAAACTTACAAGAGAGGGAGCGCAAGCACACTAGAGTTTTAAGGGGAGAGAAGGCAAACTCTAAAAACTTGAGAAACAAAATGAAATAAGGCTCCTTTATATAGAGGAGGAGCTTACAAGCAAACAAATAACAAACGTCATGGATGACGTATTACAACATTATTAAAAGCACTAGCTAGTGGAGCTAGTGGATGTACTGTTTGTACTAGTGGATGCACTATTTGGGTCCACTACTTTGGAAGATGTCGGGCAATTGGATATCTTTGAATATTTTGGATATTGGACACTTGGATTCCATTGCTTCCATTTGATAGCTTCATTTTTTAAATAGGATCCCTCAGGGAATGAATCCATCTTTCGTAACTGATATTCGGATGGTGGTGTTGGAATAGGCGGTTGAACACGTCCTCGCCAAGCCCACGGTCCTTGATCAACATTTACTTTTATTTGATCCAGAGCAATTTGATAAGCTGGATGTCTTCGAAAGGGTCTCGGTTGTAAAGGCCAAGGTCTCCACAACAGAATACGTTCCAAAGGTCCTATTGGAATATTCTATCTTTGATGATATTTGGAAATGGGAAAAGGTCTTCCCCAAGGAATTCGACCAGCTAAGGCATCTGCTCTAGCTTGTTGGAGAACAGCAGCATCCCAAGGATCAAGCTGGTTTTGCTGATGATGAGCTGCTTCAATTTGCATATTTTCTATAATGGCGGCTTCTGCATCCCAATGTGCCATTAGAGAATTTTCTTCTTACCTTTTCATAGAGAATAATTGTATTGGGAACAATCAATAAGAGAATTGAAAATATCCTCTTCTGTTGGAATAATATCGTCTGGATTTTGAGATTTTCCAGGTAACACCTGAAAGCGGTTTGATCCTGAAAACATAGAAATGTCAGAATCTGAATTGGAAAAATCTTCTTCGTCAGAGTCATGAGGATTAAACATCTGTCCTTTTATAGTCTCCAGAAGTTTAATGTGACGTTCCTGTGCAGATAAACCAGGAATTTGGGATTTAATATCTTTGCGCATTTTTTGAACCATATTCAAAGATTCCTGCTTTGAATTATTGGAAATGTCTGTAGCTGCTTTTGCTTTGTTTGTCTTTATAGCAGCAATAATTTTGGAAACACAAAGTTCCGTGTCATAACGGGACCACCATTTGACATAAAAGCTTCTTTGTAATTCGGGAATACCCAAATGATCTGTATCCAGCTCAAGATTCCACTGCCAAATCCAATTGATCTGGAATTCGGTGAAGAATCAGAGAAGGGTTTTTCCTTTGAACATAAATCTTTCATCCCTAAAATCAGGATGACAATCAAACCATGATTGGTACTGATCTTGGATCTTTTTTTGGAAGAATATCAAATTCGGGAGAGTGGCTTTGCCACCAATGTAGAAACCAGTTTGGAAATTGATCTTCGGATTTGAGAATCTCTGGATTCATAGCAAAAAACCATGAATGATTTCTTTTTGGATTTTGATAAAGAAATACATGAGACCATGCCAGAATATAGTCCCAATAGTTGTAAGGTTGCTCATTGTTCTTGGTAGTGGTTACTCTGGAGTTGAAAACATTCAAACCCCATTCTTGTGGATGAATGACTCTGATAATGTAACATTTGGAATGAGTCATTGTACTTTTGATATTTCCTTCTTCAACATAATTATGCTGAATTTGGACAGAATTTGTATCATTTAGAATAGCTTCATAATAAAATCGAAGCTTTCCCTCGGTAATTGGATAATGCTGGCTTCCCATATATCTTTCTTTGAAAAACCAGGACATCTTTTTGATTGAGAGCAATATCTCTATTTGAAAGTGTGAGAATAGACTCAGCCACAGATTTTTTGATAAATTGGGGTCCACTCTCAAGTAGGACCTCTTTGACAGTTTTCTTTGGATCTATTTGTTTTTAAAAATCATCCTTAGATGATGTTTCCCCTAAAGTGGGAAACTCTTTTTGAAATGTATTTTTGGAAATACGACCACGGCCACGGCCGCGAGGTCGCCCCCTAACTGGGGTGAACAACCTGCAAAAATTCACGCGTTAGAAAATCTGGTAGAGAATTATCACTACCTTTGATATAGTCGATAGTAAAATCAAAAACAGAAAGCTCTGTTTGCCATCTGGCAAAAATCTGTTTGGAAACTAGATGTTTAACGTCTTTAGTTAAAATCTGTTTAGCAGAAGAACAATCTACTTGTAAAACAAAATGTTTGTTAAGTAAATCATCTTGAAATTTAGTAATACATTTGACAATAGATAATACCTCTTTTTTACAGTAGAATAATTTTGCTGAACTGGTTTCCAAACACCAGAAGTAAATCGTACTAATTCGGTTTTGGAAGTATTATGATTTATTTGTTTGAGAATATACCACCATAACCAGTTTCGGAGGCATCAGTTGCTACAATCTTGTCCCATTCAGGATTGGAAAGAGATAAACAGGGTAAAGTTTATATATATATATATATATGTATATATCTTTGGTCAAATAAAAAATGCAACTGAAGTAGGGGCAATCATGTGGAGTCTCCTGGTTTTTTCAATACAATATTATTCGCTTTGGCTCGGAATCCGTGCAACTTTATTTTTGAGCTATGTCCAAAACGTGTTGTACTGGGTAGTGAGGGAAACTCGACTTCTAAGCCCTCACCATTATCCACTTTCAAGTGATGTGGGATTTGGCACCCTCACTGGTTTTACAAGACGAATCTCCACATATCAGGTATGGCCAAATGGGTGATTTTAAAAACTGGATTTAGTCATCAAAACATATTAAACATGTGACATTTGTAAATGCTTCCCCTCCAATGTCACGAGCAAGAGCTATTAAACCCAAGAGCAAAAGGAAAGGGGAAATAAAGACTGTACAGGTTTTGTCAATCACTCTCGGAGAAGAGATGTAGAAGAAAACTAGAGCCTGTCACTATGTTTGCTTGAATATATACATTTTTCTATGTATTTGTACAGCTGCAAAATGAAAGAAGTAATGCAAACAAAGAGAAAAGTGAACCTAAAACTAGAAGCTGAAGTTGAACTGTTAATAGAAGCTGAAGCCACTCTCCATGGCTGAGATGCACCATCTGTCAGGATCGGACTCCACCGGACCACGACAAGATAGAGGATTTTCAAAGTGGGAATGAGAGGATTTTCAAAGTGGGAATAAGTCGAACATCAAAAAAATGCTCTCATTGGCACTCACCTCTAACATGCATGGATCGTTATGAGTTAATGAAACATAATTCTGCAATTTGGTATCATAAATTGGATGCTCCGTTTAAAATTATTTTTATTATTATTTCACAACAAGATTTAAAACATAAAACAACATACATTTTATACATTGAAAATTTAATTGAATATTAGAATACTAACACGGAAGTTACTACAAAAGTAGATCACTACATCAGTCAAGCTGATCATACTATATTCACAATTTTAATACTTGATATAAATGATATCATTCTTACAAATAATGGTATCAGCGAAATGAAGAAAGTAAGGATATACAAGCAAGGATTAAATTTTAATCCTTGGTGATTGGTTCCTTTCGGTGCGAGTCCAATATAGACCGAACCAAAAAAACGCATTCTCTAATTAAAAGATTTAATCAATTAAAAAGTAGAATTAATAATAATAAATCAAATATTAATGATGGTAGATGGATAATCTATGAGATGACGGAGTCAACCAAAACCCTTTGACATTTCCAAGATTAGCAAGCAAGCAAACGCAGTCGTCAATGGAGAATTTTCATCTTATACTGATCTTCCTGTCATCTTCAACTGGTGATGGCTATGGAGGAACTTCATAAGCTTCAACCCAAAATTTTTCGAGACATTTCTCCATCGATGATGAAAGAATTAACCGTCGACAAGGTACTTCAATCTGTTTTTCACTTTCAGTTATTCTTTTCTTCTTCAGAATCTCTTGGCTTTGGGCTGATCAGAGTGTTACCAAACATTACAGAGATTAGCATGCTTCCGGACGGCTTTGGAAAGTTGCAGAGATTCATGGATACAGAAGGAAAGCTTGTCAAAATTGAAGGAAGAAAGTGAGAGATTGGAGAATGTTTCATTGGATCAACTAGGTATTTGGTTTTCGAAGAATTACTTAAAACCGGCCAACATCAAAATTTTTGAGTAAAACAAGGATTATGTTCTAATTTTAAAGTTCTTATATTGCAAGTTGAAATGAAAAATGCTCACCTTGATTTTGTTTCTGAAGTTGATGTAGTTGTCCTGACATTGGATTGCGTGATCAAGGCGGTGAGAGAGCTGTTTGATCCGATCGGAGAAGAGAGAGAATGGAAGGACAATTGCAGCTCCAAGAAACCTGGAGATCCTGAAAAAACAAGTTCCTTAGATCAGAACAACGGCAATGGGGGTCTGAATGCTAAAGAAAATATAACTGTAAATGATTCAAACAATAGTTTAGTTCAAAATACCAAGGAAGAGGTAAAAAAAAATGCAAGAGATGAAGGCAGGAAATCTCCGGCAATGCCTTCAAAAGCACCACTGCCAATTTCGAGAATGCCATCGACACCTCCTCCTCCTCCCCCTTCAATGACCGGAAGCGGACCCCCAATGCCTCCACCAGTGAACGGTGGTGGAGCAAGGGCCCCACCCCCTCCTCCACCTGGGGCAGGAAAAATGATGCAGAAGAGAGCAAACAAACTGAGGAGATCAACACAGATGAGTAGTTTGTTTCAGAATGCTCAAAAAAAGATGGAAGGGACTCTTTCGGGAGGAAAATCAGCCAATGCAGTCAAGAAACAACTCGGCGGCTCTGCTGGTGGGGATCGGGGGCTCGATGCTGCTCTTGCAGAGATGGCAAAGAGGTTTTGCCATGTCCATTCCTCATAACTGTTAGAATTAAAAGAAAAGTAGAGAGATATAATAATCTAAGCATAATCAAGATTCTAAAACCTTAATATCATAATTAAGATCGTGTTTCATCCCTTTTTTTCATGCATGCATAAGGTCACCATATTTACAACAAGTCGAAGAAGATTATAAAAACCATGCAAAATCAATCATGGAGTTGAAGGTTTCAATTACCTCTTTCCAAACAAAGGACATGTTTACTCTGATCAAGTTCCAGAAGCATGTGGAATCCATTCTTGGATGCTTAACAGATGAAAATCAGGTCAGTACATATATTTCACAAGAATATCTTAATGATCATAATTTAGATTCACTGATCCCAATTTTCCCTTGATCAAAATTGGAAATTGTAGCTCAGGTTTTAAGTAAGTTCGAAGATTTCCCAGCAAAGAAGTTGGAAACTCTAAGGGCAGCAGCTGCACTACATTCGAAGTTAGATGGGATCGTAGCTGACCTGAAGCAGAAGGAAATAGCAGCACCATTGGAAAGGCTCTTGGAGAAACTCGAACCTTATTTTAGCAAGGTAACAAGTTTTAAACAACGTATTAAATTGTGCAGATGATCATTTAGTAAGCAGATTTACAATGTTTACATTCCAGCTCAAAAAAGAAATAGATGCAATTGAACGAATCAAAGACGAAGAACTGGCTAAATTCAAGAGCCAAGGTATCCATTTTGACTTCAGCAACATAACTAAAATCAAAGAACTGATGGTGGATATTTCCTCTAGCTGCATGGAGTTAGCACTAAAGGTAGCATTTACTTTTCAAGTTTCTCATCGTCCAAACAAAGACGGTGCTGGCAAGTTATTTACTAATAACATTTTGTTGCGCATCGGAATACCTCATTGCACTATTACTACAAAAAGAACTCACAAAATGGAAATAGAAATGCCACGGCTCAAGCGAAACACCGGCCCGGAAAATACCATAGGATATACCCGGAAAACTACCTTACTTCCTTGCCAACTGTGCTTCAACCAAAACCCCAAATTGCTCCACTTTCTTAACGCTTTATTTCTTTTCTTATAAAACAGCCCAAATTGATACTCCCCTTTACCAACAGTTGCATCACATTTAAATCCTAATGTAGTCTAACTGAAAGCAGAGATAACAACAAAGTTATAGAAATTAGAATGTTTAGTAAACACCTAGACCCCGTTATCTACCATTGTGCAGTATAATAGCTGTGATTTGAATAAACTCAAAGTTTTATCCATCATAAAATACACACACATATATATATAAGAACTGTTTTTAACAAAATTAAGAATGAACATTGAAATTGTGTTTTTATATCAAAATTTAATAATTTTTCACATCAATATTGGTAAACGTATTTCTTGGTGTGTTGAGTGTTTAATTTTGATTTGCGAGAAAAAAATTCGCCATGTTTGTTGTGGAAAGTTTTGTGGTACATCAAAAATATCAAATGGCGAAAAATATTGGCATTTTTTGCTTCAGGAAAGAAGGGAAGCAAAGGAAGTAATGGAGGATGAGAAGGGAAGTGTGAAGATGATATGGAGGACCTTTCAATTTGCATTCAGGATCTATCTATTTGCCGGTGGACAAGATGATCGAGCTGATAAGTTGGCAAAAGAACTGGCTAATGAAATCATGGGCCAAGATTCATAGCTAAAAGAAGACAAATAAGTCTATTCATTTAAAAAATTAAACAACCTAACAAGCTTTTGGCTTGAAAGGGAGTTGTATAGTGTACATCCTGTTACAATAATCTACAATCTCCTGAATTTCGCAAGCTCGAACCATTTCGATGAAAACAATACCACATCATTTAGCAGTCCTAGCATCAAAAGTTATCAATTCAAAGCATCTGAAGTTAGGGTTAGAGAGACTACCTGAGGATCAATGATTTTTCATCAACAAAACAGCGCCATGATTTCGACAATCTGCAGAAATATGCATCCTCCAACCCGATCATTTTGATGAAAACAACTCGCCTTCCGTCGGCCTCTCAGATGAAGAATTTATCAAGGAGAATCTGGCCGGCGAATCTTTCCATCTGAATTTTCAATCTGGTTTTACTAAACACTAACCTCGGTAATTGAAACTGTTTTCATGTAATTTTATTTTTGAATAATAATTTTTTACTTTCAAATATTATTTTACAATTAATAAATTAATAAATTAATTTAATTATTTATAATTTATTACATTATTTATATCAATCAATATTTAATCCAAAACATAGCAAAGGTAGCATTTTCATTTTTTCGACAATTTCAAACTTTGAACTAATTTCTATAATGAGACGGAAAATAATGGGAATGACAACGAAATCAACACGAGATCACGTAAATGCAAGAGATTTGACAAAAAGATGCAGGAAATCCGATCGATTCTGGCATGATTTTGCCTGAACACAACATGGTTCCATCGAAAAGACGCGAGTCGATTCCAATACGGCCCCTCGAGAACTTCCAAAGACATCGGATAAGACAACACAAGAATCTAGCATCTCGAAAGTTCACACAATTCTTGTACCCGCGAACAATGAACTCTCGTACTGTATAACGTAAAAAATACCATTCTTGGTCAGCAACTGGTTAATAAGGCATGAATTTGTATTTCCACGAGTGGAGCCGAGCCGAGCCGAACCAGACGGACTTTTTCAAAGGGATTTTGCGTACACCACTGTGGCCCTACGCACTAAACCAACATCATTGGGTCAACCCGCAGACCGACTTTGATTTTGCAAAGAGTGTCACAACGTAAGTGCAATGGTGTTGTGCTAAAAATTGTCCAAGACATGCGAACCTGATCTCGGACCACCCAATTGGATGGTCTCGTCTGGCCCGATCTTTGGTCCACTCCAAGGCTGTCGGGCCCAACCACCGTCTAGGTCAATCTAGCCCAGTCTTTAGTCCACTCCAAGGATATCGGACCCAACCACGGTCTTGTTTCAATCGGTTGGGCCGGGATGAAGATGAAATTCGACCACGAGCAAAAAAAAAAAAAAAAAAATCTTAACCCAGCATTAGTTAACTTATGGAGTACATTCCAAACTTCCATTGAGAAGTGCCTAAAACCATACACTTGAACTAAATAGATTTGAAGTGAATGAACCTTCAGGCCTAAATGAGCAGAGGCTAAAATCAGATTCTAAAAGTGACGAACTGACGAAGTTCTCGGTTTGTAAAACAAAGAGATCCAACAAGTGAAAGGATCAGCTTTCAGGTAGGTATATACAGAAAACAACAACCAGATCTCGAGCATGATTCGAGACGAGATTAAGAACAAGATAGAACTTTTGATTCTATGTTAGGATTCTCATCCGATGTTTGTCATCATCCATTCGATTTCTTGTCGCGTGTTTGGGTCAACAGACATCGAGTCTACGTTTCCGAACAAGGACCTCGGTCTCTTCTCCATCACGACAGTGGCCGAGCCTTTTCGCATGGGAGAAACAGGGCTTCCTGCCGATGTCAAGCAACTTTCGACAGAGCAATCTCCCACACGAGAAGGAATATTGGGAACACTACTTCGACTTTCAAGAGCTGCCGAGAGTTCCGATAAGGAAGGTGGCATTTTGAGTGTGTCCCGAGAGCCCATTCCTCGATAATTGGTTGAAACCTTAATTTCTAGCTCGGACAGCTCTTCTCTCGCAGCCTCAAGCGCGGCCTGTGCAGCAGTTTGATCGTTTAAGGCTTGACACGCTTTCTCGAGAATTGATTGCAGGTATTTTCCTTGTGCTTCGATGCGAAGTTGAAGCCGACGCTGGACCTAAAAAAACACTTCAATCTCAAACAACTCTTCAAATGTTTTAGGTTTCATCTAACTTCTTTCCTAGCAGTTGAGAATAATCATTCTGATAAACGAGGATAAGCTGATGAGCTCGGATATTATCAAACTCTATAGAACGATTATTTATCCGACCAAAGTCGTATACATAAGATTAACCTCCAGCTGCTCATGCAGTCTTCTCTGGACTTCCATTTGAACCCGCAAAGCTTCAGTAACCTGATAGCCACTGTTCAAACGAAGAAAAACAGTAATATGTGAAGAGACCTGAGACTGCAAAAGCACAATATAAAGTGGAAAAATGAAGAGAATCAACATACTCGTTCACATCTGGCGGAATCATTCTCGGCGATGCTAAAGGAGACGAAGTAGGGTCCGGATTTTGTGATATGCTAGACACTGCAATCCAAACACACCGTTACTTGACAAGTTACGACGAAATAGACATTGCAGCAGTAATTTGTTTCGATATGAACAATATTGAACGCTTCCAACAGCTGTGGTGACAAATAATGTCTTCAGGACAGTTTATGACGTGGGAAATGGGTCGCAGCTATCGGTGCCTAATCCGTAGACATTTAGGAGAACAAATAACTTAAGAGGCAGGCTGGTTAACAAATAGCTTCCTTCGAGCTAATTTAATTACTAAAAGAATGAGTAAACACTAAACTATAAAGATTATCCGTCAATTGTTGATCGATCCAAACCGGCAACAGAAATAAAAATACATAAAAGAGGAGCCAAAAGTCGATACCATCCTTCATGTTCTCGGCCAATTCCTTGCTGGATTGCTTCCCCAACCGGTATTTCTGCAAGGGTACGTCGTTCTTAAACGAATGGATGGAAAAACTTTACGTACGTAAGAACTTCACAGAGGAAGAGATACACGGTTTAAAACCCGAACAAGTAGGAAAACACAGCGTGTAATTAAAAGCAATGCTTCTCGAAAGAGGGAAGGACGAACCTGGAGGTGCGATTTCAAGTGATAGAGGGTTAAGCCTTTTACTCCCATTGTTCTCATTATAGTCTTAGGTGTTGCTTCTGATAAATATAAGCAAATTTAGATCCGGGATTTCGACAACAATCGATATGCATAGTGTATTATGGAAAAAAAAGGCAATCTGATGTTTATTTGGCTAGATTGAGATCACATTATCGAGAATGTATTACACAGCCACAAATTAAACGACTGCTAATGATAAAATAAAGTACAAATGAGATTATACTGAGTTCAACAGAGAGAGATCTAGGTTCAAACTGCGTATGCTAAATCATAAAAACTGAAACTTCCATGAGAACAACTTAATCCATGAGGTAAAATATTTCTAAGTTCTTGAATTTAAAGAGGAAAGAACAATGCCATGGACAAAGCATAGTATAAGATTAGCATAAAACCATGAAGCCGGAAAGCTAGAGAGAGAATGTAGCAGAGGAGAGAAATACGCACTTTCAGGGCCACCAAGCTGAGTTACGGCATCAACGAATCTCTCGTGTAGCTCCGCTGTCCACCGGAGGCGAGGCTTCGGATCGGAAGTAAGAACTAAACAAGCATCGCCGGGCAAGTTGGTTCCGTCCAAAGATCCCTGAAACTTGGCATCAATCGGTAGAGAGTGGAGACCAGAATACATTCTGGAACTTTCCTGGAAAAACCCAGAAAGCATTTGTCAAGATATTTTGAGAGAGAGCAACAAACCAAACCAAAAATAAATAAAAACCAGAAAAACTGAAGATTTTTCGTATGGAGAAAATGAGTTTACCTGGATTTGGGGCTTTGGAGCCCCGAAATCAGCTAGCCAAGAGCGAGAAGATATATCAGTTGGGCTCTGAGAGAGAATATGAACAACTGCATTACGGTACGCAGAGAGCTCAGACAGCGATGTCTGTGTTGGGTCTCCGTCCCTGTTCTCCGTCCCTCCTCTCCCTGCTGTCTGTGTCAGCGTGGCTCTGCGAGAGGGACAAAAAACAAAGGCTAGTAAGAAAACAACGTGCAGTCTAGTTGCCTTCTACCATTTTTTTTATTTTCTTTGCCTGCTTTTTGTTTATTTTAAGTGATCATTTTATTAAAAAATCTCCCAAAACGATTAACAAGGTTTGATTTTTTCAGAAATTTGTACTTTAAAAACTACATTTTGACAAAGATGAACATCTCCTAGTGAAATTCCAAAGACAGTTCAATCCACTACAAGGATAAAGCTTCCACCTTTTCCAACTTACATAGTTTCAAAATCATGTTTTTGGAGTTGTTTATCTACAAATCTCTAACCTCAGTTACGTTCATGCAGTTCCGAATCAGAAAACAGACTAAGAAATTCTAAAAAGGTTGAAAAAGCAATTATTGGGTCAGCTGGCAGCAGAGCCAATCATCATCACAACCCAGAAAATTGAAAAAGAAGAATCAGGTAAGGCTGCGAATTTGCGATCTCAGGATCTAATGTGTAAGATCAGATGATGGGCAAGGAAGACAAAACCAGTTTGGACCCCTCGTCTGACCACTTACCACTCATCTGAAGGAGAAAGTGATCGAAGAAGCTGACAATTGGGTTTCAGTCAAAGCTTCTTCTCTTCCAAAAGCTGGGTTTGGTCCTAATTCCACTGTGTGTGAGTTTGATTAAATGCAGAAATTCTGGGTTCATCTTCTTGTCCACGTTGCTGTTTCAATCATTTGCTTTGCTTTAACTCTGCTTTTTGCATTTATTACACTAAAGAAGATTAAGAACTGTGCAAATGGGTAATACTAAAATGGCTAATACCATGAAGTACATGTACATGCCCATCTTTTTGATTGACTTTCTTCCTTTTCTATTTTGGCCCTTTTTTTTTAAGATTTGGGATGCATCATATGTTCATAGAAACTTCAATTACCTTAATTGATTCGATTTGTGCACTGTCTCTCCTACTTTTTGACGGATTTTCAATCTTATCAGATTCGAGATGAAAGAAACTTGTAGTGTCAATTAGAGGTGATAAATGAGTGACATAGCTGCTTAGCTTGCTTTGATAACTTGATAGACTCGATTTTGTCCGGCTCGGCCAACTGATCTTACGTGTCCATTCTTAGTCTTGGCGGGATAAAGACTAGTGCACTTGAGCCAACCTTTGTTGGTTTAGTCTTTCTCAATCAGGTCCCCTCCCACCCTAAACTTTCCATCCGTGATTCTCAAAGCTCGAGCCATTCACAAATGGTGGAGGGTGTTCTCTCGTCTCTATCATAAATCCAAAAAGGTGGCTTGCCCGTTGTGGTGCGGTCAAGTGAACCCACCAAAGCCTCGGACCACTGCAAAAACAGGTCCACCTCCAACCCACGAGACAACAACAATTGCAAAAACACAAGAACAGGCTTTTTTGTTTTTATTGCTGAAATTAAAGCTTTCATTTCTATGCACTTCTGCAACTTCCTTGCTTGGAAGGCAGCTGATGACTACTAAATCATACGTTCAATTCATAACTTAGACAGGATAAAGAACAAAAAATTTCTAAGAAATTCAACATCTTGTCATTCATCATGGGGAATGAACAATGACCTATTATAATTGATGTTCAAAAATTTTTAATTAGTTCCACGATCCAAATCACTATGAAAAAGTACACGAGAGCTAGAACTCGATCTAATGCGAAGAAAGATGCGACATCTTGAGAGACATTATGGTTTCATCAAATAAAGGAAGATAGTTCAAGAGCAACTCAATTTCCAAAAATTCTACAAACAACGCAGGAGATTAGTATTTAATTGGAGCAATAACTTCAATTTGAGCACCAAGCTTCTCCTCAGCAGCCTTCTCAGCTCGGAGCCGAAGCTTGGTCAACTGCTTCTTCCTCTCATACACTGCCTGTGACTTTTCCTTCCTCTTCCTTTCAAGCTCCTGTGGAAGTAAAAAAAATCAAATTTCAGGCTGTATGCAACACACGTGATATGTGTATAAGATGAAGTCAAAAACATCAGCGTAAGTTGGACAAAATCAATTCAAAATCCTATGATTAAGAACACAAACATTTCGACTAGGATCGGTGTTAATGAATTGTTAATTCACCGTCAAATTCTACTGCCATAGTGGATGTCACAACAATATAAACGAGAAAACAAAAAATTAGAAATGCCTTCAAACAAATACCCTGTATGCACTACTTTAAAGTGTAAAACGAATCAAATCCAACCAAGATGCCAGGAAATCATAAAAAGATCCAAAAGAGTTAATTGAAATTGATATGCTAAGCGTCATTAATTACCTTGATAGTGTCATAGTGGTTCCATCCAACCTCAGAAGAAAGTTTGCCTAATAAGCAGTACTTGTGGCCAGCTTGGAGCCTCAAAACTCTGATTTTTTTTCAAATGCAAATAATAGACATTATCTTAAATAACAAATCATCAAAAAAGATATAATAGAAGAAAATCAAACAACTTAATCCCAGAACCTACTTCAGAGCATCGGGAATGACCATCCTCTTCTTCTTATCATAAGGAGGAGGAATACCCTCGTATGCTTTCAACCTAGCAAGGGCGGCAGCTCCTCGCTTGGTTTTGTGAGGAATCATCCTAAGAATCCAAAAATTCGAATTCAATACTCTTTGCAAAAGGCACACACGGGAATTATATATTGAAACATAATTTCGATCCCACATGAATTTCAAAGCATCAGAGAAGTAATCCTTTCACACCTTAAAAAAATAATAAATAAAAGATCTTACTAACCCAACCGAAACCAGCTCAAGTTTAGTAACACGCAATCAAATGGTAAGAACTTAGATCCCCAAGAACGAGGAATGCGCATCAACCAAGTAACAAGAAATCGAGTAAGAGAAAAGATAAATCACCCGCGAATGGTTCGCCAAAGGATTCTGGCAGGAGCTCGGAAGTGAATAGGCCCATGAGAGGGCTTGGTATTCATTCGCTTCCTCAAGAACCTCAAGTACTTCATCTTCTGGCGCACCAATCCACCAGAAATGCAAATCTCCTCACATCTAACGACAACCACCTTCTGACCATTCAGCAGCTCCTTCGCCAAAATAGAAGCCAGCCTTCCAAGAATGTGGTGCCTTGCATCAACCACCACGCGCTTTGCGCATATCCCCGACCCTGACACCATCTCTGTCGCTCTTCGGCTGTGAAATAACTGCGCCCCTTGTGCGTCCGCGAGAAAGTGGTAGAGACGACAGGAGCTAGGGTTTTTGAAAGCCAACGCAGTCTTATTGGGCCCTACTCTTGTCCGACGAAGGCCCATTATAAAGCCCAGTTAGCTTTTAAGAAACTATTTAGGGTAATTATCCATTTTAAGATATGTACATAATTATCGATTTTATAAAATTATAAAATAAAATTACAATAAATCATATATGTGTTAAAAAATCACAAAAATTTTTAGATTATCTTCTCATTAAATAGTGAACATGTGGTAAAAATTTCAAGTGAATCCAATATCGTTTGATAATTTTTTAAATTAGAGTTTAACGAAATTGTTGATGGAAGGTCAAAACTAATAATAGAATAAGGTACAGAGTTTGATTTGCAATTTTTTTAGTACAAGGGACTAACTGAAATACAGTGTATAGTACAAAGTTAAAATCGATAATTACCCAACTATTTACTATGATTGCCAACCCATAAACTTACAATGGCACTGATAAATATATAATTTAATTTTATATTTTAATCATATATTTTAATATATTATGTACATATCTTTTATTAATTGATAGAGTATATGTGATTGGTATGCAATAATATTAGTAAATTACCAGTTGAACAATACGTCTCAGTGTAAAATAAAAATGTACATTTACTATGGTTCAGTTCTTCATTTTGTATTATAAGATAATTAAAGTATTTTTTATGAGAATTACTTTATTGTCACGTAATAACTTGTAATGTGAATGCGAAAATGACTTAATATCAAGTCATTGGCAAAGATCAACCCATATTAGAAATGTTGCACAGATGTCACGTTACTTGGAAATGTAGATGTGATATTATATTATCTACCATTTAGTACAATATTGTCTTTTTTTTTTTTTATCTTAAGTTCATACGACTTTTTTCTTGAGTATCACTTCAAAAAGTCTTGTAGTAATTACAAATATGATGATACTTATATATCATTTTTCACAATCACACAAATATATGAGATAGCGTTACAGGTACTAAGCCTTCACAAGAATGAGCTATCGTTGAGATAAAAGGCACAAGTATTTGAATACCTAGTTCAACATCATGTTTTGTGCAAATGCTTACGTCGATCAATCAAACAAGGACATCCCTGTGCTCCTTCGTTGTAACACAAACGAAAAAAAAAAAAAGATACGTGGAGACATTTACAAGGTTCTCTTATCCCTTAATACTCAACTAAGTACTCATCGTTTCTAACTTGCTCGATTGACTATAGTTACGCGTGCACCAAGTCATAAAACCAAACCAGAAAGTACATAAGATCACTTGTCAACTAATAAGACTCGTCTATGGCTAGAACAGAGGATCCGATTGAGATGTTAGTTCGATGTGAGTATAATATAAGTATATTATAATATAGTTTTTACACCAGCTTAAATTAATAAAAGGGTTGACATTTGAAGATGGTCATTTGGAGTGTTGTTGAGATAGGCTATTGTTTGCATTAATTGAGTCAAATAACTCAAGCCCCACTTAGGAATCACATGTGCTCAAGTGACAACTCACTCAAAACATTTCAGTTTTGTCTTTTATTTAAATAATAAAATAAAAGACCAGTTCATATACAGTATTAGCTGCGGTTCAAGCATTGTTTGCATTAATAAAACTAAAAATCTGTTGAACTGAGGTAGCGATGTCTTCAGCAGAGAATCTCGATTCACCTGCAACCTGTTCAGATCGAAACACAAAAATAAATTCAAGAGTTGACGAAGAACAGTAAGATCTTCATAGCTGAACTCAGAGAATGATAAATCTGAGAAAATGCAGACCTTGACGTTGAATGAATAAAGAACTGTTTGTTCGATGGTTGTGATGTTGGTGTGAAGAATATTTAGCTGCAAATCTTCGAGCGCAGCAATGGTCTTAATGAGCTGGCCTGGTCTTCTTCTCGATAGGATTTTGATCATCGCATCAAACCCTAAAAGCTTCACTTCCACGTCAGCTAATCCAGACTTGTTCTCGGCGGTTTCTTCCCGGAGGCCGGTCTCGAAGTCCATGATCTTCAGCTGTTCGTTTGGAAGAGGCAGCGGAGGAAAAAATGGAGGTTGATTTTGCTGTATTCCCACCTGTGGATGATTCGCCTATTTGTCTCGGAGCTTCTCCCATGATTCTCCTCCTTTTCTGCGACTCTAAGCATTGAAGAAGTTGCTCCAATTCTCTGACGAACTCAATTGCTCCTCCGATTATGGAAGCTTGGTCTCCCTGAAAAATCAAACCCTAAGCTGAATACAGCAGTCGAAATAGTTTTCTGGGTATTAAAGAATTTTGATTTTTGATTTTGATTCTTGTTGTTTTCAGAGCTGTTTTTGTTGTTTACCCTTTGAACGTAGGAGCCTGGCATGAGAGACCTCAAAACTCGAAGATGTTCATTCATTTGCTTTCTTCTATTTCTCTCCACTGCAATATGCGTCATTCTCTGGCTTTCAACTTCTTCACTGGTTTTGATCGTTCTCGGCCTTTTCCTCTTGTTCTTCCCTTCTGTTAATGGGTTATTGTTAATCTGCATGTCTTCTTCAAGAATTCGAAGCTGAACTGAAGAAGGATCTGAATTTTCTCGCCGGAAAAACTCTTCTTCTTCACCGAATACTCTAACCTTATCCGCCATACCCATCTCTCGAAACCTCTCGTCGGTTTCTTCCTCTCTTGAAGCCATAAGAGATTGATCGTCTACTTTATCGTTTAAGACGGGGAATTTGAGGAAGTATATCGGATCCATTCCTGATTGATACTCTTCAACTATCTTGTTTTGTGTTAAACCTAACTTTGGTCCAAAATCTGCGAACTGCATCACCTCTGCGAAGCTTACTTTATCCATGGAAGTCGATCCTCCGTAAAACCCAGAAGAAATGTGATGCTGTTGATGTTGGTGCTGTTGTTGTTGATGATTGTGGTGGAGATTATCTAGATTATTGTATTCTAAATCCGTAAAACTTGTCGCCATTGGTGGAACCTGCAAAAAACAATGGAGTTCAGAGACTGCTATATCTCAACGAAGATTAGAACGCACCAGCAATCTCATCCTATATCAAATCTTCCATATTTATGTCAGCTATAATACCGGGTAATTCTCCTCTTTCTCCATGGCTTTATCTGAACTCAGCTGATAAACTTTTGAAGGTTCCACCTGCAACGGTGATATGAACTGCGTAATTTTGGGAAAGTCAAGGAAAAGACAGACACAAATGTACGAAGAACATTGACTTTAGAGAAAGAACAAGAGGGATGAGAAGGCAGCACAGCAAAGACATGGTCATCATGTACGAATGGACCCACCGGAAACTGCACTGTTCCACTTCCAAATTGAGAGGAGTCGTCGGAGAAATATGGTTTTGGTGAAAAGATGGGAAGGCTATCACCATGTACAGAGGTTAGGGAAATGAAATCTCAACGTTTAGGTTAAGTGCTTGCTGCTGAGCTTATGTCTGGAAAATATATGCGATCGGGTAGTGAGAGAAAAGAGAGAGAGAGAGAGAGAGGCTGGAGCCTGTTGGATTAATAGCCACCTCACAGTTTGAGCTCAAGCTGTTCACCTCCGTCATTAATGGGTGTCACAGGCTTAACCAAGCTCTTCCTTTTCATGAATCCAATTAATTAAAGCTATTGCCTTGTACATTTCTCCCATTTGAATATTCAGCCATTTGAAATTTATATGATCTTGTGATTTGTCGTCTCTTTTTGGGTGAAATCGGTTTGGTTTAGTTATGGAAAGAATTGAAATCGAACTGAGTCGGTTTGATTTTTGATAAAGGAAACCGAAACCCAACAGGGGAGAACCAAAAACTGAGGTTCGGTTTTCGATTGATTTTCGGCTCTCCTTGGTTCGGTTTCGGTTCTCAGTTTTTTTCGGTTTAAATTCGATTTTTGTGATTATATTGTTTAGTTTAAACTCGGTTTGGGTCAGTTTTGACCGTTTAGGTCTGATTTGTAATTATTAATACAAAAAATTTAACAATTATATAAATAATATAAATTCGGTTCCGTTTGATTTTGATCAATTTTTTAAAGAATGTACCGAGAACAGAATTGAAAATTATCAATTCAGTTTCGGTTCAGGTTCCAAAATCAAATTGGGTTAATTGAAACTGAACCGACGATTCGGTTTGATTTCGATTTTAACCGAACCAATTCCCAGTCCTACTCTCTTTCATTCATTTCCATAAGCTTAGTCATCGGGCCGAGAGGTCAGATCGACTTTGAGGTGGACTACGGCCCCTGTTTAATCAGACCCGCCTAAACTTAGATGTTGAGTCCACATATCGACCGTCAGGTCAGTCTATGAATCGGCTCGATTTTTTCAAATAAAAACAAAAAAACATAGACCCGTCTAACAAATATGGCTCGATGACCCAAAATTTTAGCCTTGGCAGCAGACCAGGTTGGGCTTGATCCGAAGAAAAATCAGGCTTAAGTCTATAACAGCCCTGGTCCATTAAGGGCCCCCTAATGGTCCAAAGTGTCTCGTTTTGATTCTTATCCTTTTTTTGTCTATCTAAATTCTAGTCAATTTCATAAACTTTATCTTGAAGCATGATCTTTCGTTTATTAATCTCCGCTTTCTTTTATGTGGTTCGAAGACGATAAGATGTCCCGAATTATCAAAACTCTCCATAAAATTGAAATGATTACGTAAAGTTCGTTCATTTTTACGTGACTGACAATCACTGAAATAAGAAAAATATTTAAATGTCACGCGTATAATTAAATTGAAATAAAAAATTAGACCCATCACATGCAAATAATATGCTTATTTAAATAATTATTTAAAATTAGAGTTTAATTTTGAATAATTTAACAAATAAACGAATATTTTAAGAGAGTAAACGTAATATTATTCTTTCAGGACAATAGACATCAATTATAAATAAATTATTTTGCAAATTACACCCTACCAATTATTAAATTTGCAAAAGAGTAACCATAAAAATGTGTATTAGAGTTCTACTCTTCCTTAAAAAGGTATTAATTTTAGTTTAAGTGGAGTTGTCTTGGACGTAAATGTCTGCGATGAGTCGATGGGCCAAGCATCTGGTTTGTGTTCCCCAACCTCCCTTTCATGGAGCTTTGAATGCTTACCAGAACTGGAACGACCTATCTCTCACCTACCCATATCCCCATTTTCCTCTCAATTTCTTCGTCATCAATATAATCTCTTCACTCTCACTATCTCTATTCGCTTCCTACTTTTGGCCACCTCTTCTTTCTATCTGGAGCCCACTGTCTTCATCAGTCTGAGAGAAAAGCTCTGCGACGCTAGGGAAGCCAAAAGGTCAAATGGGTGGTGAAGGAAGAGTGTTCTCCTTGCGAGAAGTCTCGGAGCACAACACGGCCAAGGACTGTTGGCTAATCATCAATGGCAAAGTAATTTTTTTTTTTTTTTTTTATTTTCATTTTTGGTCGGTTTTGCTCCTATAATGTTTTCCCGCTCTTTTTTTTGGGTTAGGGTTTAAGCTTATTTATGTCCGACGAAATTATGGGAATTTCTTTTTGTTTTCGGATCTCCAGATTTCTTGAGATTTTCCTTACTAAATTTATGCTTTAGCTTGCTGCATGGCATTTTCTTGTGGATATCTTTTGTTTGATGGGTTGATTCGAGGTGTGCATTCCTCCTTGAAGCATCAATCTAGCTAGATTTCCCTTTCATTTGGAGGGGCAGGAAGGCTTGATGCTCAGATTGTGTTTGTTCTAACAGGGTCGATCATGAGTCTAGCATTATTTTCAAGATATCAAAGAATTTCTCACTAATTTAGCACTTGAATTAGTATGGTCTAAGGATTTCCCTCTAACATGTCTGATAATCCTTCTTAGGACTACAATATGCATTAATTTATTTTGACATTAGTAGGCCAACACTTACTTTTCAGGGGCTATGCAAGCCATGTACTTTTTGATCCAACTGATAGCACAAAGTATTCGAAAAGTTTACGCAGCATTATGCGAATGTTGGCTATAAGATTCCGTTACCGAAATAGCTATTTTCCTATTACAAGAGAACTGAATTATGAGGATCACCATGGAAAATTTGGGCTAAGAAATCTTAGAGCTGTTCTTCCTTTGTTTCTGGATTGTAGAATTCTAATTGCAGCTGATTAAATCTATGCTACTTTCACAATTATGATCAGTTTTTTTTTTTCTAGCCACTTTCTGATTCCAGATCTAGTGGAAATAGAATGGTGACATTCACTTGTTGTAGAGCTTCTTTAGGACTAATTTGTTCTAAACAAGCATTAAACTGGATCTAATCATCAGATAACTCTGACAGGGCCTTGAAAAAGTTGATTTTGTGATATTTGAGATAGTAAAGATTAAATCTCATGCATACATTCCTGCATTTTGGGATTTTTACCTCTTTAGCTGAAGCAATCAAAAAAACAGGACTCAGTCGACATGGCCAAACATGAAAAGAGTTGCCGAGTTGGTTAATAGTAGTGTAAGAAAAACACCCGTTTGTCGCATGATCGATCTGTTTATGCGAATTATCTGTTCTTAAAAAGTATTTTATGAGCACACTTGAAAATTGAAGAATCTCAGAAATCTGTCTGAAAAAAATGAAAAATACATAGCTGACCCAATGAAATCTAGATGCATATGATTAGATGAAGGTCTTTCTCCATAGCTGTTCATTTCTACATACCACAACTTGAATTTTTTTTTTTCCTGTTTCAATCATTTTACCTCTAATGGAAATGTTGTTTTTTTCAAATTCTACAAACTACTTCACAAGTCTTAAAAGAACAATCTTTGATATCTGCAGGTGTATAATGTGACCAACTTCTTGGAAGACCATCCCGGCGGAGATGAAGTTCTGTTATCTGCTACAGGTACCGATTCCAAAATGAAATCTTGAGAATTATTTGGCTTTTTTCTTTCCAGACTTGAAATTTTTATTGCGGTTTTGTCCATTTACGTTCGTTTAGGAAAGGACGCAACTGATGATTTTGAAGATGTTGGTCATAGTGACAGTGCAAGAGAGATGATGAGCAAATACTATGTTGGTGAGATAGATTCGTCGACTATTCCGAAAAAAACAACATATATTCCTCCAAAACAGCCTCACTACAATCAGGATAAGACATCCGAATTCATCGTCAAGCTCCTCCAATTCCTCGTTCCGCTTGCTATACTGGGATTGGCTGTCGGAGTTCGCTTCTACACAAAATCAAGCTGAGGTTCTGACTTTTATGATGGTAGATTATTTGGTTTTTCATTTAAAACGTCCGTTTGAATTGTTCTGTCAGAACTCTCGTCCTCTCTGTTGTTTCTTTCAACTTGTTGAGTTAGATTTGGATGTCATCTCCGCCATTAGAGTTCATCCTTTTCGGACAATCTATAAAAATGAATCGTCTTTCTGCATCCTTCTGTTGTCGGAACAAAACTTATTCGCATCATTTTTTTCGAGACATATGAGTACTACGGCTTAACTCGAAATGAGACTACGAACTGTTACTTAACTGATAGGTGTTGTGCAAAATATTTCGCAAGTGTACGAGTCGCAACAAGTAATATAGTGATAAAATAGAGTGTCGAACCCACGAGGACTTGTAATTAATAATCGAAATAATTAATCTTAATTCTAAATTGAACACACGTTTTATGATTTTTAAGGATTGAAATTAAAATAAACAACTAAAATAATTAAAACAATAAAAATAAACTAAATTAAAATAACAAAACAAATAAACTGAGATTAAATCAAATTAATAAAAACCTAGGTACTACGATTTCACCAAGACAATATTTATTTCCATTCTTCGTAATTATATTCATAAATATTCTTCCTATGTTGATGATCGATTTCACTAAATTCTAATACAATCTCTCTCGAGCATTGCATAGGTTATCTGATTAATGGGTTATCACTTCTCAGTCTCAAATCCTGCATTAATCAAATACAAATAAATCAAGAAATCACAGTGATCACACAAATACCGTAACTATCTCTAGCCTACGTATATTCATGACATTAATTTCAGTGCTCGGTTGTTTATCACCTCTCGGTCTCAAAACTCCCCAAAAATCAAGTAAAGATTGGCCAGAAATTTACAAGCTTTAAGAACAGAAATTAAATGCGTCAACAATATTGGAAGAAATAATCATAAAATATAATTAAACGAAGAACATAAAATAAACATAGTCTGGCTACATCGTAGCCCTAGTAGAAAAGTTAGTTCATGCTAATATAAAAGAAAACTAAAATAATAAAGTATTGCATAATTAAATAACGAAAATAAAAATAAAAGAAATATATTATTCTGTAAATATTGCTTATTTGCTTCCTGCCAAAATCGCTTGAAGGAATCGCCTTCTGCTTCTCAGAATCGCCGGCCTCGCTCTCTGCTGCTGCTCGCCAAGTCGCCGCACCTCCAATCTCCAGAGAACGCCGAATCAATCTCTGCCGAAGCTCTCCAAAATCCTGCTAGCTGAATCGTCGACTTTGCTGAATCACTCACTCGCTGCCGAGAACTCTGTCGCCCAAGCGCAGAAAATCGGAGCTCCTGCTGAAGCTCTCTGCTCTGTGTAGAAATCACCGAAAGCCCTCGAGGCCGAATCAGAATCGCCGAGGCCCTTCTTTTAATCTTCGAGGCTCTGCTTTTTTAAAGTTGCCGAATCTCCTCTCTAAATCCCAGAACACCTCTACAGAATTTTTTTCTCTTTTCGGTTTTATTTCTCCTCCTTAAGTTGATCCACGGCTCTGATTAATTATTTCCTTAGGTTAATGGCATATATTAGGTAATTAATCTTTCCAACTTGGTAAGCGATTGATTCACTTTCCAAATTGACAGGCGATCGATCTCTACTTGATGTGGCGATCGATTCCAGCGAACAATCGCTTCTTCTCTTCGGTCAATTTTTGATTTCTTTTTAAGCGATCGATCTCTCAATGTGGCCCGATCGATCGCTGACTTTACTGTATTCAAAATCCTCATTGCTTTTTCGTTTATTTTTCTTTGCAGCTCCATTTATTTGTACTTCAACCTGTTTAAATAAATTTGTCTGCGCAATTACACAAAATTCATCAAATTCGTTCAAACACTTGAGATAAACTTATCAAATCAAGTATAAAAAGTATAAATAAGTGTGTAAATTACACAATTATCAATAGGTTAGTGAATGAGCCTTATTTTGTTCTTGATTAGATTCTTATTGATCTTCATTTGGAATGTTGATGACAAAGTTTTAAAGGGTATTCTATTTCTGCCAAAATGGAGCCATAATTCATTTGTTTCTTTTTTTTTTTTTTTTTGCTTCAGTTTCCCTGTTTCTGTTTTCACAAACAGTTTTGAACAACCCTTCTGCATATTTCTCAAACCAGTTTTAAAGAAATTTCTCATAAACGCATAACAGTTGTCAGAAAATCATTTCCCAAAACAACTTCTCCCACAAATTTTTTTTACCGAATACTCCTTTATCAGCCGAAGGTGGTGCAACATTGAATAGTAGAAATTAGAACTGAGGAACACTTATTTGAGAACAGCAGCTTCAAACAACATGCAATATAGGCATGTGTCTGATCAGTCTAGACTGCGGTGGAGACACACTGCAGAGAGTGCAGAGGCCATGAAAGCTAAGCTACCCTCTGAAAAAATTGACAAATGCGCCCTCTGATTACACAGTCTCTGCCAAACACTGTTTTTTAACAGTACACTGTCTGCTGTCTTGTGTGTAAAAATGGCCAAATGGGTATGCTTTTGTTTTTTCAGTGTTTTTCAAGTTCATTGTGGAGTTTTCTTGTTCTGACCTGAATTTTGTGGGAGAGATGATGTTTAATTTGACAGATAGAAGAAACCAGAAAGCTTGGGAGAGAACAGAGATTGGAGAAAAGTTCTTTTCTAAAAGATCAATCCGAAGTATATACAGCAAAATACAACATACAACGAAAGAAGAAAATAGAGAATCTAAGCTGAATCTACTGATCTAATAGTGAACCACAACTCTGCAAATCCTACGACATCCCACGCCCTCTCTCTGTGGCTTCTTCTCTCTCTTTCCATGGAGTCAGAAGATCAATTAGAGAGACAGAGTACTTTAATTTAGGGTACTTGAAAGATCTGTTCTTTCGACAGATCCATCAGTCTACTACAGGCCTTTGTTTAAACTTGTTTCATCTGGGTTACCAAAAAGAATCTGTCATCACAACAGATTCATTAATTACTCTACAGACCTTTGTTTGAACTTTTGAGCTAAAAGTTCTACTTCACTACTGTTGAAGAAGGGTGATGGAAGATGGGAAAAAACACCACCACCTCACCATGTAAAACAGAGTTAAATCTAAATCCTGCAACTTAAACATCCTACCCATGGGGACCAATATAGATTATGCAGAGAAAAAAATGGGGGGATTTTTCTTTTTTTTTTTTTTTTTAAATCTAGGGACCCAGTTTCTCCCATTCATAACGTCCAGGGAGTGGCTTGTCCTTGACAGGATCAAAGTTGTACCTGCAGCCAAACAAGACATAATTCAAAACAGATAATGTGGAGCCACGAAAAAGCTAGTAGTAGACAGAGAAAGGAAAGATAAGATGAAAGGTAAAGGATATGCAATGTACTTTTCAATGAATTGTCTTTGTTGCTCTTCTTCAGCACCAGTAAAGAACTTGTCCATTTCATGTGGTGTGGGTATGCGTCTTCCTAGCCCGTTCAATAGTCTGCGATTAGTTTTGGTCGAATTGGTCATCGTGGAACTCGGCATTCTGATCGAGTCGGGATCCTGCGTCGAACTGCAAGGCGGGGATTCTCTTGCGCTTCTGGTGAAATTAAAAAACCAATAAGCTACAAACCGGAAAGAAAAAATAATCCAATAACATAGATTATAGAACTAAAGATAGTAGTTAATGCTGTTCCTTGAATCAGAAAAAGATAGTATTGATTTTAGGGGGTGAATCCTCTTTTTCTGGACATATAGAAATAACACTAGACATTTTGAAGATGATATTCTTCACATAGAAAGATAATCCAACAATCTGGAGCAGGGATGCCATTAAAACCAGTAAGTAAATTAAGAATAAATGACTAAATATGCATGCAACTTCAAAGCTAAGGGGAAAACATCATATTCTGAGAATATGCTCATGGAATAATCGATCAGAATAATAGCATGCAGAACATTCACATTAAAAGTTCATTATTCTAAAGAGAAAAAAACTATATTAGCCATGCAACTCACACCACGGATTTGATCGTGAAAAATTACAGAACTAGAGATTTAGAAGGAAAAAAAATATTTTCAGCTAAAAGAAAACATAAGCTATGGATTCAGAAACTCAACAAGGAATTTCAAGGAAAAGACCATAAACAGATAATCCGAATGTAACATATGTTCCAGAAGATAAAAATGTTGCAGAAATCGGAAGAGAAAATCAGGGAGCAGACTGATGAACAGATAGGAGATAGATAACTGCCTGCTAGCACTGCATGAAGCAAATTCAGTTTGCTGCAGAATTGATCTAGCTTGCATGCAGTGTGCAGTCTACTTTAATTTTTTGAAATACGAAACACTCCCTAGCAGCACAAGAAGCCCAAATAGAGAATTTATGCAAATAAATCGGAGAGAAACACGAAAGTTCAAAAAAAAAAAAAAAAAAAAAAAAAAAATTCCCACCTTTGCTCTGTCCTCAAAACCATAATCATTTTCCCCAAATGAAGCTTCTTTAGCTCCCAAATCAAGATAGTTTTGATGATTTTCGTGCCGCAACTACTTTCGGCCCTTTTCCCCGCCATGTCATCGACGGCCTCAGCCGGTCTCAATTATTCGTTCTTCATTCTCGTTCACCACGCTCTCAAGCGAAGCCGACATACGAGGCTCGGCAGTTACCAAATTACCCCTTAATCTTGCGTTCTGCTTCGCTCTAGGGTTCTGTTTTTGCCGTCTCGACTCACCTAGTGGGACAATCACAGGAGGCTTTTCCAGTCTCCGGCTCCGAAGCTGAAGGTAGGAGGCAGAGCTGGCGGGGGAAGCAATCCCCGAAGGAGAAGATTTGGGGGGGAGTCTCTGTAAGGCTAGGGTTTTGGCTCTGGTTCGAACCCCGAAGGTAGATTGTGAGACGTCCATGAGAGCAACTTGAGGTGGAGGTTTAGCTTTCCTGAGATACTTCCCCATCAGTGCTCACCTTAGCAACGCTCTCATGCAGACAGACAGAAACAGAGTTGACAGAAAGCGTAGAGGTCGTAACGAAGAAAAGAGAGGAGAGAGAGAGAGAGAGATTATGTAGCGGTGAAACTGGTAGAACAGAAGTGTAGGGTCAGGATTCTTTTTTTTTTTTTTTTTTTTTTTGTCCTTATTATTATTATTTTTTTCAAAATTTTATTTATTTTTAAAAAATTTCAACTTTTTCTCTCTCCGAAATCTAATGTATTTTTATATAATTTGATAATTAAATAAAACTTAATAATAAATACATAAAAATAGTAAAAAGAATGAGATATTATGACGTAAGAGAGAGAGTGAACAGAGCCAAGTCATTGGATTCCCTTGTTCAGTGGCCAAGTGGAAAGTGAAAGATAAGACCCTGCCCCACTACCCCACTACCCCACTCATGCGATTGCAATACACGCGCCGCCGCATATTTTGACGGTGGGAATAGTGCTTTCATGTAAAAACAAAATTGATGAGAGTTTTTGCGAGTAAACAGAACCACTTCAGTTCAATTTTCCTCAATTCTTTACCCAACATGTTAAGAACATCTAACCAAACCAATGTTGAATAGAAAATGAAAAAGGGTAGAAAGAAAACTCATTTCCAAATCTTGACGGAAGAATCGAGACTAGTCGAGGCAATCATACCGGTGACCGGCGACTGAGCCATACAATTTACCAGGTCATCGTGTGCATGAACTTCCATGTACTTGTTCTGTGCCATGTTCCATAGCCATATAGACTGCAAGTAGTCATTTTTTAAATTATAGCACATGTGAATATATCATGTACAAAAACAAAACTCAGTGCTGATCAGATTGAAAAGCATAGCAATTAGCAAAGGATAACCTGGAAACACCCAATCACGAGTAAAGAAGAGTGGGTAGGATGAAAGACACAAGATCGGAATTGTTTTCCAGATGAACTCAACTCGTGAATCTGTTGTCCCGAGGTTAGTGACCATATTTTGATGCAGTCTCGACTCAACGATGCCAAGCAATCTCCATTGTTATCCCAACAAACAGTCTTCACCAACGCGGAGTGACCCTAAAAAATGCGATATTCTGATTAGCAAAACTCAGCATTACGTTATATTTGTACTAGTGAATGCCAAGAGAAAGCTGAGAGAAATCTGTGCCTCTGATGAGAGGAGTACTCCTCGTTGCGTCTCAACATCAAAGATTTTAAAGTGTTTCCACGATGAGGATGCCAGAAGATGTCCAATCCTTGGCTGAAATCTCACCTGACTTGATCCACCCTAATTAAGGTTAAAAGAGAGACCAAATAAACATCTAATATAACTTGAAAAACTATGAAGAATGAAATGATTAAGAAGGTTCTCAGACCGACCTTAAAAAAATGGGTAGCAGAATTCTGATTGATAGTCCAAAAGTGAATCTCATTGTTAGCATAGCAAGAACAAAACAGTTCATTCTTTGTAGGGTGGAAATCAATCGACTTTGCAGGTGAGCCAGGTCCAGTATATGTCAGTAAGCAAAAGTTGGGCTGCAAGAGTAGATCATATAAGCAAACCAAAACGAGTTGCAGATTCAATTCTAGAACGTACAAACTGGAAGAATGATGAAGTGATGCAGACATGGAGGCCTCATATTTGTATATCGTCAGAAGAAGAGCGTACTTCAGATGTTGAAAACATATTCATTTGCAATATACAGATAGAAAAAGGATCAATGTTTAAAAAAATAAAAGTAGAGACTTTTACTTGTGCAGCATCCCAGAGTCGAACAGTTGTATCATATGAAGATGTCAACAACTGCATCCAATTCGGTCTGAAGCGAACATCACTAATCAGTCGTGAATGGTCTTTTGAATTGATTTCAGTTTTCCGAGTCTCCATGTTCCATAACAAAACCTAATGACTTGAAAAGGATAAGTCTTCATAATTTGACTTAAAAACATGTATTCAGACCAAGTCACTGAGAGAGAGAGAGAGTCATTAAAATAGAGAAAACAGGGCTCTCGAAATTCCTGTAAATAACCTCTCCATACAATTTCTAGATTGTTTTCTCTCCACTGTCTGTGGTTTTTGTAAGAGTGCTGGTGATTTCTTCTCAAATACTTTTCAAGTGTCATCCTAACAATCATTTACAACTTACTGAATGATCCAATGATCCAACAGATTACTAATCAATTTTTCCAAGCATGCCATAGCACTTCGTTACGTATTAAATGACAACTAAAACCCGAATAGAATACTACAAGTTTATTTCTCATCATTTAACACTAGCGAACCACCATAGACAAGCATGCTAGTTCGTATGCTTCTCTTTTTCTTGTCAACTACTCGTCAATTTCATGCTATCACTATTGTGTTTCTCTAATTCATTCAAAGCATGCAAAGTCAGAGGGATACTAAGGGAGGGAAAATGCATGGAGGAGTGAAAAATATAGATAGAGGTCATTAAAATAGAGAAAACAGGGCTCTCGAAATTCCTGTAAATAACCTCTCCATACAATTTCTAGATTGTTTTTCTCTCCACTGTCTGTGGTTTTTGTAAGAGTGCTGGTGATTTCTTCTCAAATACTTTTCAAGTGTCATCCTAACAATCATTTACAACTTACTGAATGATCCAATGATCCAACAGATTACTAATCAATTTTTCCAAGCATGCCATAGCACTTCGTTACGTATTAAATGACAACTAAAACCCGAATAGAATACTACAAGTTTATTTCTCATCATTTTAACACTAGCGAACCACCATAGACAAGCATGCTAGTTCGTATGCTTCTCTTTTTCTTGTCAACTACTCGTCAATTTCATGCTATCACTATTGTGTTTCTCTAATTCATTCAAAGCATGCAAAAAATATGAAATGCACACCTCAAAACATGATGAGGATTGAGGACAATTACAGGGACTCCAACCAGGTTATCATAAACCATTGGGATAAAGGAATTTCATTCATCACAATGGGACGTTATCCAGTGATGCAATTCACGAAACATTTCTTTCATATTTTGATAAAAAACCGTATATCTTTATGATGGGCAAGATTCAAAAGACAAAGAACGTCCCTAAAGAAGAAAAGGGAAATAGAATGGCCATTAATACAAGTACATGCCTATCAAAAAAGAAAAGAAAAAAAGGATAGAGATGTCGACTTCGAGCAAAATTCCTAGCATGACACTTTGAATGATGAAGTAAATTTACCTTCTCAATTCCAGCACTGGCCAATACCTTTCCATCTGAAGAGAAATGGCAACAAACAAAGTTGCGTTTGTTTGTATTGAAGCAGCCAATTTCATTAAAGGAAAGCACTGAAATATATAAAAAATAAATTGAGTTATCGTATAAGCGTCAAGCGATTGCTATTTCCTTGTAGCACGAGATCATTTATTACCCTTTGAATTTTCTGCTGCAGGTTCAGAAGGATTTCTTGTCAGAGGACCAAACAAGTCATTCCCATAGTCGTCGTCAGGCTAGAAAAAAAAAACCGACATCTAAAGTTAATAAAAAGCCATTTGAAACAGAAATTTTGGCATGTTATATAAAAGATTATTTCCCATTTAAAAATAAGATTAAATAGTTCGAATAAAAGAAGATAGGGAATGAAGTTTGCCATGAAGTATCTGCATTAAGTAGTTATAGAGAATATGCTCAATAAGCAAGAAACAATTCCCTTATTCTTGGGTTGTTTAACATTATAAAGTCCACATACCAGCTGGTGTGCGGATAATACAAGAGCACCAGCTCCATCAGCAGCTATGGCAACTCTGTCATCGGTTGATTGTGGAGAATTTGGTGAATCGCCAGCTATATTTCCTGTTCCTGCATTGTTGGCAGCTCCAGAAGCTGCCGTCCATTTCCTATTTCGGTTGCTCTATCATTTAGCAGATAATCAAATGACATTAAATGTACATATCATTTTTCAAGTTGGCTTCGAAAGAAAGAGTAAACTAAAGCCAACAAAAACACTCAAAACCTGTTGCGGGCTGGATGATTGTGATATCTGTGGAGTATTTATCTGCTAAAAAGAAACCATGAGTAAATGAAAAACACAGAAAATCCCGACGACTCTAAAATGCATATGCTCCTATAAAATCGAAGTAAGGCTATATCAAAATAGGACTACTTCAATAAGTATTCTAAATACCAGTGCACTGTGCTCCTTAAGGAAGTAACTACACAACTATGGTCAAACACAAACAACTATTTTTGATAAGTTCAATCTTAATCGAACTGCACTGAAAAACACTATTACAGATGGCTCCAGCATGAAAGAAAGAATACATCAGTACACAATTTGATCAAGAAAAATAAAATTTACAATCTGAAATCCTCGCGCAATAGCATGGCCGTTTATAGAATCATCAACATCAACAACTACAAAAAAAATTCAGAAGGAAAATATACATTTGATGGAGTTGACTGCATTGGAGATACTAATGATCCATCATTGGTAGTTGATTGATGATCTTTTGCATTCAAACTGTTTATAGGCCATGTGCAGAATATTTGAGCCTCCATATCACTATAGGTGGGTGAAATACCAAGATCTCCTCCTAGCTCCAGTAGTTGCGCTAAAGGCTGTTGTTGTGGTTGCTGCGACAAGAACTGGAACTGCATTGCACGCTGAAGCCATGGCTCTTGGATCTGAGCACCCAAAATTGGTTGTATTTGGTGAAGGGCCTACATTTTGTAAATTCTTAAATTAAGACTTAAAGCAGTCAAACAAATCTAATAATATGCACAAAAAAAAAAAAATACAACTTACAGTTGAAGCGCATCCTTCCAGTGGATGTCCACCAACCTCAGAATCTAATCCTACCAGACAAAAAAAAATCAACAAAAATTATTAATCAAAGAGACATTTATTTGTAATAAATTCGGTGAAGTCTCCTACGATAAAATGGCCCAAGTGAAGTAATCAAGAATCAAAACAAGCATTCACCGTGCAAGAACTCAAGACTGCAATATGTAAGCTATACCCACTAAGAAATGCATTTAGCTTGGAAATTTAGGGAATGGTTGTGTATAACATTGTCATGCATTTACAAGAAGTCCTTCACAAATACTTTCTTCTGCGTCTACCTTTTCTTCTCCATCAGAAAACTAAGTTCTTGGATGAAGAAGCAAACTTCGAAAGGCGTTGCATAATATAAATCACATTTCTAGTGTCATACAACTTGGAAATTATACCATATGAAATGAAAGATCCAAACTATACCTTCATTTGCTATTCCGGGATTAGACTGCATGATCCCAAGGCCATATAATGAAAAAGGATCTGCAGCTAACAAACTCTGGCTGACATCCTAAAAAGAGAAATTTTCAACTTGATCAAATCACCATCCATATTATAAAGTGAAACAAAAAGGAAAAAGAAATTTTGCAGAGAAATTACAGGATTCTGCTGACTTTGCGCCTGAATTTGCTGCAGTCCTGCAGTCACACTTCCAGAGTTTCCTTGGACAAGATGTCTGTTTCACTCAGATAATTAAAGAATGAATAACCACATGTGTAATCTTCGCATAAATGTTACATAATTTATAGCAAACCTACCCAAAATAATTTGTTGCTGATTTCAAGTTGGTCGGTCTGCCACTAAGAAGAGGTCGGAATGACTCGCAATCCATTTCATAAGGATGTCTCCTGAGCTCTTCGAACATTATTGCTGTCATTGCACTGGCTGTTGATTGCCCCGTCATTGCTTCAAAATCGAACTCATTTAGGGGTCCACCAAGTAGGGAATTATTAGGGCCCCTTCTTTGCAACCGAACCTGAAACATCCGTAGGAATTGCTGAATTCTTCGATCCTTAGCTTTGGTTTGCTGTAACTCAAAATTAACGTAATAATGCTAGTAATTAGAGTAATAGTAATTACATTTGTATATGCTGAAGCAGTCTCTGAATGCTTCTCGTTTGTTCTGCTAATATACAAGTCCCAGAAAAAGGACCACCATTCAAGTAGAAATCCTTCAGGAACATCAATTGCTGTAAAACATGGTACGTAATCAACTCATTTAAACTTGCGATTTCAATGCACCATCAAAGATTGCGAAATTTTCTTCATGAAATTTTACCTACGGAATCGGCTTGAAGCTTCCCTTCCATCAATAAAGAGTTAGCGGTGACCTGCAAGTTTTTCTTCACCAAATAATCGTAAATATAAGCATCCAGCCTGTAATACGATCCCCAACAATTAATTTACACTCAGAATAAAAACAGAAACATCCAATAGATAAAAGAAAATTGAACAGAATATGGACATCTTATCAGCTCCCCAGGTACTCTGCTGCGCCATTGCATAGCTCGAGAAGAGGCCAACTGCTAAAAACAAGAACTAGTTCACGCATTTGCAACCAACAATTTGAACGATTAAATAGGAGTGGATCAGCATTGAATTCATATCAAATGACGAGAGCCAACCTTCAATATTATCAAACAAATGGATCAAATCCGACAGCACAGTTGAAGAATTTCTTTTGCAACGAAGATCTTTATTGGCTAAGCGATTCGTTCTTGAAATTTTACAGCTACGCCCAAGAAGTTCCCTTAGAAACCAAGATTTCAACCCCCTGGAGATGAAACTCTTACAAATTCAATCTGAAAAAGCGCGCGAAATACTAAACCCGAATTCGCAATATATCGACGACTAAAGCAGTTGGAAGTTTAACGAAGAGAATTTGAGTGGGAGCGGAGCTGAAGCAGAGACCGAACCTCAGGTTCGGAGTCCGGTTCTCCAGTGGGCCGGGTCGACGGGTACAGTTAGTTGCGGAGAACGTACTGACGTATGATCATAATCAGGTACAGATTTGCGATGGATCGTAGCCGTTTGTTTGTACACATAGATATTTGGTAATAATAATTTTACTAACGTGGATGGATGCTATGGCCGTGGGCCAGATTACGTGGCAAGATACTATTGGCTCTTTAAAGTATTTCTTACTCCCCGAAATGTAGTCAAACGGGTCAACCATCTTGATTTAACCTTCTAAAGTTCTACTTTATTACATGACCTTTGCATCTTATTTATCTCGAATATTAATCGTATTATTTAATTATTTCACTAATAAATATTAAATGTAACGGTAAATTCCAAAATACCCATGAAGTATGATTATTTATCGAAAAAGCCCTCAAATAAAAAGTTCACACAGTCAAAACCTCGAATTATCAAAAATTGTCAAAAAAAAACTCCAACGGAGGGCCACATGCCCCCTGAATTGTAATTTGGGGGGCCGATAGCCCCCTACTAGCCCCCGAATTAAAATTTACACTGGATTTGGGTGGTCGATTTAAAATTGCGGCCCCCCGAATCTAAAAATACACTGGATTCGAAGGGCCACATTAAAATTCGGGGGGTCGCGCTCGAAAATTGCTGGGGTCGCAATTTTAAATCGGCTCCCCGCAGTCTCGAATTATTCTTTATTATTTTAAAATAATTTAAAAAAATATTAAATCATATTCAATTCACTTAATATTTTTACCACATATTCATCACATCATGGGAAGATAATATAAAAAGTTTCGTGATTTTTTTAAAATGGTTATGATTTAATATAATTTTTTATAAGTTAATGTCATTAAAATTTCAATATATCGTACAAGTGTTATAAAATTACAAAACTTTTTATATTATCTTTCCATGATGTAATGAACATGTGGTAAAAATTTCAAATAAATTGAATATGATTTGGTATTTTTTTAAAAATTAAATCTCTATTTCTTCTTCAGACATCAATTTGAGGCCTTAAACAATAGATTTCGGGCCCGAAAAAGGCTGTAATGAAGTTGTACCTGTAATCAATGTGTAGATCTCTGCGCGAGATTCGATTTGATATCTATGCTCGTAGCAAAAGTTATGGCCTTTGAAGCTGAAGAGATCACTAATTTGCATAAAAATTCACTAATTTGTATAAAAATATTAAAAAATCACGAAACTTTTTATATTACCTTTCCATAATGTAATGAACATATGGTAAAAATTTCAATTGAATTGAATATGATTTAGTATTTTTTTAATAATTTATAAAAAAAAATAAAAAACAGACGCGCGGGGCCGCAATTTTAAATCGGCCCCCTGAATTCAGTGTAAATTCTGATTCGGGGGGCTAGCGAGGGGCTATCGGCCAGCTGAATTACAATTCGGGGGGCTATCGGCCCCCCGTCAGAGTCTTTTTTGACAGTTTTCAATAGTTCGAGGTTTTGACTGCGATGACTTTTTGTTTGAGGGTTTTTTTTTTTTTAAAAATACTAATACTTCATGGGATATTTTGGAATTTACCCTAAATGAAATATAATAAATATTAAATGTAATTTATTTTTAAAATATTTATGGGTGTGTTCCCGCCATGTGAAAATGTATAGTTTTTTATATAAGTAAGATGCACAATTTCGCATCGTTTGAAATAATAAAAAATGTATAGTTCGAACCAGAATTTACGTGAATTTTTTTGTTAGAATTAGTCCAAAACGTGATGTAATAGTAGATATAACCCTACTGAACCAGAATTTACATGAATTTTTTTGTTAGAATTAGCCCAAAGCGTGATGTACTAGTAGATATAACCCTACTGATGAACTAAACTGTAATATCCGGTTTGTACGGACCTTTGATTATATTATTATTATATTATTAGTGGCATTTTTGGTAAATATATCAAATCAGGTCCGTTTCACAAAAAGAAAGCGTCATTACGATCCTAACGAATAATAAGAATTTTAAGGAATTTACGGAAATTTTCGGAGATCAAACACTATATTCCGAGTAAATACGCTTTTCGTAATGTAAGAGACGTTCTCGTAAAAATAACAAATGAGATCCAAATGGAGAACGGACAGTTTTAATAAAGCCCTGGTGATGAATATGAGTTGTTGGCAAAATATGGAATTTTCGAAAATCCGAATCGAAGGACGATTAACGAACCGAACGACGAAACTAATATAAAAACTTAAGAAAGGGCAAAATCGTCATTTGAGTATTTAATTTTTATTATCTATTAAAAGGCAATATGCCTTAGTGATTTTCCAACGAAAGTCACTCCAGAGAAGAACACTTCTCTGTTTCTTTCTCCCTCCCTCGCGCGAAACCTACTTGGCCGCCGGCGATCCGACGTTCCGACCTCCGATTTCTCGTCCGTTCTTCGTGATTCTTCCTCCTCTCGCTACCCTCGGTATGTAGCTTTAGTCTTCGGTCGTTTATTTCGAGTTTTGGTTCGATTTAAGGTTAGGGTTTAAATTAGGTTTTCCGTTAAAAACGCGATTTAGGCTTCGTAATTAATAGGTTAGCTATAATTACGTATATATTGAACGTATTGAACGTTATTGGACGAAGAAAAGTCGATTTGCAAAAAAGTTAAAAATTGGTAAATTTCCGGGTTTTTGAGGAAAACTCGTTAAATGAGATTTCGGATTATCGAGCCTTAATTGACGTTCTAAATGCTTTGATTGGCTAAGTTGGAATTTAGGAAATTCATTAGTTAAGGATTTTATAATTTGAATGTTTATAATTCAAATTGGTTTTAACGGCAAATATCGTGTTTTGTCTCAGACACGACTCCCGTGGACGAAGTTTGAGATCCAGCGCGCTCAAGGTAAGTTCTCGTGACTTGCTTGACCGAAAGGTCTACACCATACTTCGTCGTCGTATCAAGAATCCTTGAGGGTTCCTTGTTTTACGTTGTTTAGGTTGGGTAGCTAGGTTATGTTGTATTGTCTGGTTAATATGTATGTTGTTTGTTTACTTTCCGCTGATATGAACTGTTCATGCATCACGGTTTTCGAAAGTCATGAAAAGGAATTTCTGCACGTGTTTTTAAGAAAAGGAACGTATATCTGAAATGAAATCTGTAACGGAATCTGAATGAATAAACGTAATCTGTCTGTTTCTGGTCACGCGAGATGGGGCTCAGGCACGGCTGTGCGTGTTGCAAGCGTGTACCCCCCCTCTCTAACCCCACGGGGTAGTCCAACCGCCGGACGGGCCCCCTTGGGTTAGTGGGTCGAGGTCTCGGTGACAATTCTGTCTGTCTGTGACGTAATGAATCTGTAATCTGTAATTCTGTATCTGTAATCTGAATCTGAGCATGATTTCTGAATGGCATACGCACGCATGCATCTGCATTTACGTAGCTTACTGAGATTTCAATATCTCATATGTGTCTGTATGGTGTAGGTGATCTGCTAGGTGACGTAGATCCAGGTGAGGACGACGTTCCTCCTCCTGATGTCGGAGGCAGTTGATGGATGATGCTCGTGGGAGTGCGCTGGGCAGTCGAGGCGCAATATGACCCGTGGGGATGTATGTCTGAACTCTGGGTTTATTTTGGGATGTTTTGAGTTGATAATTGTATAGTATACTTAGGTTGTTTGGATCTGGATAGGGATTAGATAACGTTTTGGTAATTGTATGTAAACGTTTCGGTTTAAACTGTTTAATGAATGTTTTGGAAACGTTTTGATTGGTTTTAGGTTGATACGGTTATGCTCGATGTTTGGAGCTATCCACGCAGTTGGACTTCGCAAAGTCCGACTCGAGTCGATTGAGTTTAGAATACGTTTAAATTGGATTTAAGTAGATTTAAGTTGTGAGTTATATGGAAATTTGGTGTAAAGAAAAGGAGGTTTGCTCTCTGGAAATCGGATTCCAGAGAGCAAACAGATATGTTAAATGCTGTAAAAGGATAAGTGTTGAAGGTTGGAAGTCTGAAGGCTGAAGGAGGAAATCGCTGCCATAGCTAGCAGTGATCGAGATCGCTGCCTAGTGCAGCGATCGATCTCTGCACGGCGCAGAGATCGTTCGCTGTGGTTGCCTTCCAGTGCAGCGATCGATCTCTGCTGCCGAGCAGAGATCGATCGCTGCTCAGCGACAGCACTCGGCGACCGAGCGCTGCATATAGCAGCGCCTGGTCGCTGCTACTTTTGAGGGCAGAATTCCGATTCTGCCCTCCCATTCTTTTTATATGTTTTAAGGTTTTTATTTAAATGTTTTATAGTTGTTTTAAATGCTTTTAAGGTTCAAATTTAATTCTGATTTCAGTTCTGTTTTCAACTTCAGTTTTTATTCCGCACAAAGTTTTATTTAAAGCATAGAAAAGTAAAAAGTATAAAATGAAAAATTTATTACGGAAATACGGGTACGGAATTAGGGGTGTTACATAAACAATTTTATATTATGAGCACCGAATAATTTTACAGTGTGTTTTAACGTTAGCCTAACAAATAAATTATGTGTTGGAGTAGACGGTGGCGTGACAAACTTACACAACTTAATATGAAATTAGATGAAAATAATAACTAATTGAAATATAAAGAGGATTAATAGCATAAAAACATCATTTAATGATATCACATGCATTAACGCAGAACCTGTCAAACATCTTCAACTAGATCTCCAATGGCACTCTCGTTTTCTGGGATACAAAGAAAGGGATGTAAAGTTTGAAGATGAAACCAGAAAGTCAAGAAGCCCTACAGCTACAGCTTTTTTAATTTTGAGCTTGTTGGGAATGGCAGTTGGGCAAATAAATAGCTCGTACAGCGACGGATGAGCCTCATTTACTAGTCCTCAAGAGTGGCAGTTGAGGGTTTAGCTATTGGGTTTTTGCTTTATATAAACCAGCTTCCTGGCTTGCTCTTCTTGGGCAAATGGCGTCTGTTTTAGGCTCTGGGTTGCTGGTTTTGGTGTGTGTTTTTCTGGCCAGTGGCTCTGTGGTTGGTGGTGATGTTGGTTGGGTTGGAGAGAGCAAGGGGTTGTTCCCTCGTCCTCGCCCGCGTTTTTTCAAAGGAGGAGGTCTAGGGTTTGGGCATGGGTTTAGAAACCGGAGGTTTGGTGGAGGTGGTCTCGGCGGTGGGGGAGGTTTTGGTGGTGGAGGTGGCCTAGGAGGAGGTGGAGGTCTTGGAGGGGGAGGTGGTCTTGGTGGGGGAGGTGGTCTAGGTGGAGGCGGTGGTCTTGGAGGTGGTTATGGCGGCGGTGGTGGCCTTGGAGGTGGGGGTGGTTATGGTGGCGGTGGTGGTCTTGGTGGTGGCGGAGGCCTTGGCAGTGGTGGCGGCCTAGGCGGTGGTGGAGGCCTCGGTGAGGGAGGTGGTCTAGGAGGGTGGGGGTGGTTATGGAGGTGGAGGCGGTCTTGGAGGCGGATCTGGCGGAGGCTTTGGCGGGGGAGCAGGAGGGGGCCTAGGCAATGGAGGTGGACTTGGTGGAGGCCTTGGAGGTGGAGGTGGATGGGGAGGTGGTGGAGGTGGAGGTCTTGGTGGTGGAGGTGGAATTGGAGGCGGTGGAGGTGGAGGTCTTGGCGGTGGATTTGGAGGTGGTGGAGGTGCCGGAGGAGGGTTTGGCCATGGTGCAGGCTTTGGTGGTGGAACGGGTGGAGGTCTAGGCGGAGGTGGCGACGGTGGGTGGCATTAAAATGACATTATCCATTGATGCCACTATTTATTACAATGTACATTTTTTCAAGTACTAAAATGACCTATCATGAATTTATTTTGCACCATGCTTGTTTTAGTTCAATTATTTACTCAATCATGATCTCATCAAATTTATAGAGCTCATTGTTACTTGACTCCAAAATCAACCACACCCGATTAAAACATTTCTAACAAAACAAAACAACGTGGTTAAGCCGTCACATGTAATAACAGAAAAGTTTATGGTTTAGTCTGGTGTTTCCGTTAGGTTTCTTCTGAGGTCGTGACACCTATTCTTTTACCCAAATTAGCAACAGGAAAATAGAGATTATATAAAGATTGGATAGGGTTTGGAAAAAACATTAATGATACGATAAATGAAGGGCAACAAACAAGCTTAAGAAGCACATGCATTCTAGTTAAGGTTGAGCCACAAAAACAAGTAAAGAGGGTCCAGCCTGTCTGTATCTTTCTCATCCAACTCACGCTGTCTTTTTTCAGAAAAAGGTTGTTCTTGTTTGTATTTCATTTGCTTCTTTTGTTGTTGTAATAATTCAAGGCAATTGCCCCAACATATATATAAACTCTTAGAAATCTTAAGTAAAAAATACTAAAATAAATGTTTATACGAATAAGGTGTATATCTTCTAATGTCGATAATGCGTAACCACTGCGACATTGGCTCAATTCTTTTGCCAACAATCTATAATTTTATCCCGTCACTTTTACCAAACTCTGGGTAAGTAATAGACAATCTTTTAAAAGACGATGACAACAAAGTCGATAAATCAAAGTAGACAATAATCCCATAATATGTTACATGTGACACTTATCTACACAATTATTTTACTTAATGATGCGATCATCACTAATTAATGTTATTAATGATTTATTTTAATTAGGAAAATTATCGATTTGAACCCTGTACTATACACTTTTTTTCAATTTGAACCCTGTACTAAAAAAACCGACTAAGTGAACCTTGTACTATCATTCCGTTATCAATTTAAACCTTTTAAACATTTCCGTTAAACCCCTGCGTTAGCTCACGTGTAGACTAAAAAATAAAAAGAAAAAACACTTATCCTTTCCAGAAGAACCCTAAATCCCCAATTACTCTTCGATTTCTCCATTCCAGACCAAATCGCACTCTGCTTTCCAGACGAAGTCGCGATACCCTCCTCTCTGCTTTCCACCAGACGAAGTCGCGATCCCCTCCTCTCTGCTTTCCAGACGAAGTCGCGATCCCCTCCTCTCTGCTTTCCAGACGAAGTCGCGATCTCCTTCCAGAGCGCTCTAGCCGGAAAGTCGCGAAGCTCCGATTTTTCCAGAAAGCACCCGACTCGTTTTCCGAAGCTCCAATTTTTCCACTCAGGTTTGTTATTGTTTTTTTTTCTCATCCTTTAACAATGATTAACAATCTACGACATTCTGCAGATATAGCTAGTTTGGAGTTCTGTCTTGATTACACGGAAGCAGCTGTATAGAAGACTAGGAAGGTTTGTTGAAATCCAAACAAGAATTCTTTTCAGGTACATAAATTCTGTGAAGTAATGGCCTGTAAACTCTATCGCTTGCTCTCTCTCTCCCTCTGTGTTTATCAATTTATTCGAGGCATTACATCTATTTTTGCATCCAGGATCCATCAGTCCAAGTATCCGGCTTAGTCTTATCTTCTATTTTTAGTTTCATTCATTCATCAAGTTCATTGTTCTTGATACCCGATTTCGAAGATTTTCATTAGAGGTGTAGGAAAATGAAAATTTTCAATTTCATAAATCATGCGGCAAAACTTCCTAAATTTTGTTATCCTCTTGTCGCATAGGAAAGTTTTTTTTTTGTCTGTTTTAAGGCTCCTTAAAGAGACTTTTATTAAGGTTGTCGAGTAATATCGTTTAGCTCATAGATGGATAGAAGAATTTGTTGTTTTAGGAAAACTTATTAAATGAGTGGATATGAATCTGTTAATATTATGGTAAGTTCAAACCCAATAGTTATTTAGTTTGTACAAACAAAGGAAACTTTTTAATCTGCCCTCTGCTCAAACCAGATTGTTGAGCTAGTATCTTCCATTTGGGGATTTCTGGATGATATTTTGCTGTAAATTTACATGCTCCATTTAGACGTTCTTATTTTTTTGCATCCAGGATCCATCAGTCCAAGTATCCGGCTTAGTCGTATCATCTATTTTTAGTTTCATTCATTCATCAAGTTCATTGTCTTGATACCCAATTTCGAAGATTTTTATTGCTTGCTTGATTGCCTTTGCATAGTATGAATTAATTGATTGTCATTTTGTCTAACAGGAAATTCCAATGGCTGAATTTTCACTGGAATTCAATTTTGGTGGTAAATTTGTCTTAAGAAAGGGCGCACAATATGTGGGAGGCAGAAAGGAAGTTGTTGACAACTGTGATGGAGACTTATTGTCCATAATTGAGATCCATGATATGTTGAAAGAGATAGGAGTACTTAAATGGAAGGAGCTGCATTATTGTGTGCCGGGGTATGGGCTGACGAAGGGATTGAGGAATCTCAGAACTGACGAAGATATACTTGCAATGGTAAAATCAGTAAATGATAAGAGATGTGTGAAAGTATATGTGGAAGACATCGACAGCAAAAACCAAGTTGGTGAAGGGAGTGGTAGTGTCTGTGGTGAGGATGAAATTCTTGGTAATTTACCTATGGTTGTTTATGATGGGGATGCTGATAATGAGGAGGATGCTGAAAATTTTGAGTACGATGAGTTCGAAATGGAAGAGGATGAGTATGAGGATGATGATGAGTATGAGCATGAGCATGAGCATGATGATGATGATGATGATGATGAGGATGAGGATGAGGATGATGGCAATGAGCATGAGATGATGATGGCGAGGATGATGGTGTGGATGATGATGGCGAGATCATGAGGAGGATTGATGGTGAGGTGGAGCAGGTACATGGTCAATGTCATAGTTATGAAGAAGAAGGAAGTGAGGTATGATGAGGATGAGGATGAGGATGAGGATGAGGATGAGGATGAGGATGAGGATGAGGATGAGGATGAGGATGAGGATGAGGATGAGGATGAGGATGAGGATGAGGATGAGGATGAGGATGAGGATGAGGATGAGGATGAGGATGAGGATGAGGATGAGGATGAGGATGAGGATGAGGATGAGGATGAGGATGAGGATGAGGATGAGGATGAGGATGAGGATGAGGATGAGGATGAGGATGAGGATGAGGATGAGGATGAGGATGAGGATGAGGATGAGGATGAGGATGAGGATGAGGATGAGGATGAGGATGAGGATGAGGATGAGGATGAGGATGAGGATGAGGATGAGGATGAGGATGAGGATGAGGATGAGGATGAGGATGAGGATGAGGATGAGGATGAGGATGAGGATGAGGATGAGGATGAGGATGAGGATGAGGATGAGGATGAGGATGAGGATGAGGATGAGGATGAGGATGAGGATGAGGATGAGGATGAGGATGAGGATGAGGATGAGGATGAGGATGAGGATGAGGATGAGGATGAGGATGAGGATGAGGATGAGGATGAGGATGAGGATGAGGATGAGGATGAGGATGAGGATGAGGATGAGGATGAGGATGAGGATGAGGATGAGGATGATGATGATGATGATGATGATGATGATGATGATGATGATGATGATGATGATGATGATGATGATGATGATGATGATGATGATGATGATGATGATGATGATGATGATGATGATGATGATGATGATGATGATGATGATGATGATGATGATGATGATGATGATGATGATGATGATGATGATGATGATGATGATGATGATGATGATGATGATGATGATGATGATGATGATGATGATGATGATGATGATGATGATGATGATGATGATGATGATGATGATGATGATGATGATGATGATGATGATGATGATGATGATGATGATGATGATGATGATGATGATGATGATGATGATGATGATGATGATGATGATGATGATGATGATGATGATGATGATGATGATGATGATGATGATGATGATGATGATGATGATGATGATGATGATGATGATGATGATGATGATGATGATGATGATGATGATGATGATGATGATGATGATGATGATGATGATGATGATGATGATGATGATGATGAGGATGAGGATGAGGATGAGGATGAGGATGAGGATGAGGATGAGGATGAGGATGAGGATGAGGATGAGGATGAGGATGAGGATGAGGATGAGGATGAGGATGAGGATGAGGATGAGGATGAGGATGAGGATGAGGATGAGGATGAGGATGAGGATGAGGATGAGGATGAGGATGAGGATGAGGATGAGGATGAGGATGAGGATGAGGATGAGGATGAGGATGAGGATGAGGATGAGGATGAGGATGAGGATGAGGATGAGGATGAGGATGAGGATGAGGATGAGGATGAGGATGAGGATGAGGATGAGGATGAGGATGAGGATGAGGATGAGGATGAGGATGAGGATGAGGATGAGGATGAGGATGAGGATGAGGATGAGGATGAGGATGAGGATGAGGATGAGGATGAGGATGAGGATGAGGATGAGGATGAGGATGAGGATGAGGATGAGGATGAGGATGAGGATGAGGATGAGGATGAGGATGAGGATGAGGATGAGGATGAGGATGAGGATGAGGATGAGGATGAGGATGAGGATGAGGATGAGGATGAGGATGAGGATGAGGATGAGGATGAGGATGAGGATGAGGATGAGGATGAGGATGAGGATGAGGATGAGGATGAGGATGAGGATGAGGATGAGGATGAGGATGAGGATGAGGATGAGGATGAGGATGAGGATGAGGATGAGGATGAGGATGAGGATGAGGATGAGGATGAGGATGAGGATGAGGATGAGGATGAGGATGAGGATGAGGATGAGGATGAGGATGAGGATGAGGATGAGGATGAGGATGAGGATGAGGATGAGGATGAGGATGAGGATGAGGATGAGGATGAGGATGAGGATGAGGATGAGGATGAGGATGAGGATGAGGATGAGGATGAGGATGAGGATGAGGATGAGGATGAGGATGAGGATGAGGATGAGGATGAGGATGAGGATGAGGATGAGGATGAGGATGAGGATGAGGATGAGGATGAGGATGAGGATGAGGATGAGGATGAGGATGAGGATGAGGATGAGGATGAGGATGAGGATGAGGATGAGGATGAGGATGAGGATGAGGATGAGGATGAGGATGAGGATGAGGATGAGGATGAGGATGAGGATGAGGATGAGGATGAGGATGAGGATGAGGATGAGGATGAGGATGAGGATGAGGATGAGGATGAGGATGAGGATGAGGATGAGGATGAGGATGAGGATGAGGATGAGGATGAGGATGAGGATGAGGATGAGGATGAGGATGAGGATGAGGATGAGGATGAGGATGAGGATGAGGATGAGGATGAGGATGAGGATGAGGATGAGGATGAGGATGAGGATGAGGATGAGGATGAGGATGAGGATGAGGATGAGGATGAGGATGAGGATGAGGATGAGGATGAGGATGAGGATGAGGATGAGGATGAGGATGAGGATGAGGATGAGGATGAGGATGAGGATGAGGATGAGGATGAGGATGAGGATGAGGATGAGGATGAGGATGAGGATGAGGATGAGGATGAGGATGAGGATGAGGATGAGGATGAGGATGAGGATGAGGATGAGGATGAGGATGAGGATGAGGATGAGGATGAGGATGAGGATGAGGATGAGGATGAGGAGTAACCTAAACCAATCACATGAGCCTAAATGTAACTATGCAACCTTAAACTTATTTAGTACAACAACAAACAACATTCCATTCATTTTCCTTAAATACAGACACCATTTTCTAGTATTTTCCTCAACAACAGACCTAGAGACCAATCCCCTAGGGCCGTAACGTTAACTATGCAGCCTTAAAATTATTTAGTACAACAGTAGAACAACAATTTCCATTCATTTTCCTCAAATAAAGACACAATTTCCATTCATTTTCCTCAACAACAGACCTAGACCAATCACATAGAGCCTTAAAGTTAACTATGCAAGCCTTAAAATTATTTCGTACAACAACAGAACAACAACAGAACTTCTAATTTTCTGCCATTAAAGTTTCTCTGAAATACAAATCCATTCACAAGCGATTTGATCAACCCGATGTAAGTTGATTCAAAGTCTTAATCATTGTTAAAGGAGGAGAAAAAAAAAACAATAACAAACCTGAGTGGAAAAATCGGAGCTTCGGAGAAGCGAAAATCGGAGCTTCGGAAAACGAGTCGGGTGCTTTCTAGAAAAATCGGAGCTTCGCGACTTTCGGGCTAGAGCGCTGTGGAAGGAGATCGCGACTTCGTTTGGAAAGCAGAGAGGAGGGGATCGCGACTTCGTCTGGTGGAAAGCAGAGAGGAGGGGATTGTGACTTCGTCTGGAAAGCAGAGTGCGATTTGGTCTGGAATGGAGAAATCGAAGAGTAATTGGGGATTTAGGGTTCTTCTGGAAAAGATAAGTATTTTTTCTTTTTATTTTTTAGTCTACACGTGAGCTAAGCAGGGGTTTAACGGAAATGTTTAAAAGGTTTAAATTGATAACGGAATGATAGTACAAGGTTTACTTAGCCGGTTTTTTTAGTACAGGGTTCAAATTGAAAAAAAGTGTATAGTACAGGGTTCAAATCGATAATTTCCCTTTTAATTATTTATAATTTATTATGATTAATAAATAAATTAACGAGGAACATTCTGAACTTACACAGACGACGTCGTTTTTCCTTTTCGTCCGTTTTCCAACAGCCACCGATCGAGCTCTTCCCTTTTCTCCGTTCTGGCGTTCTGTATGTCTGCTTGTCTCTCATGATGGATTTTCGCATTTCCCGCCTGATTATCATCTCGCTTGTTTTCTTTGCGAGAGCTAAGGTTCATACTTTCTCTTACTTCATAGCTACGTGAAGCTTTTGAGCTTGGGTGAATTTGGTCGTGGATCTGATAATTCTCGTTTATGATTTGGTTTGATTGAGTAGGCTGATGGTGATCGTACGGTCTTTTCCATCGATAGCTCTAGTAATCGATATATTCGACCGGCGTCATCCGACGATGTAGTTGAGGTAATTTCATTTATGTAATCCGTTCCTACGGTCTGTCATTTGTTTGGTTTATCAGAGACGAATTTTGGGGCGTCGTTGAAAATTTTCTACTGTATTCGCTCGCTCTTTGACGATAAAAATAATGGCTATTGTGTTGTGTTTGTAGTTTCTCGAATCTTTGAGAGGAAAGTATGTGTTGGAATGGGGTATTTGTAAATTTCAGCCGCTTGGAGCCAAGAATGCGAATTATTTCGATGATTCTATGTAATTTCTTTTACTTGTTTTGTGTTACTGACAATCGGTTGCTCTGAACATCACATACATTGTACGGAGAACTTTTTGACTGGCAGTTTGATATCTTTCAATTTGAACGATAATCTCGAGCTTAGCTTCTTAAAAAAAAAATTGATTACATTTAAGTGTTTGGTTTAGTTCTAAAACAACTTTAGGGATCTATAATCGATTTCTGGGGAAGGTGTAGAAATTCTTTTGTATTGAGATTCAAAAAAATAACAATCCTTCTGTCTTCTCACACTGTGTGCTAACATTTGCATGGCAGACTAGTTCAATGTTGCTTCCAGAAGTTTCTGCTGCTGTGTCTATCTTGCTTGGGTTTGCACCACCTTCTACACTTTCTGCTGCTACCTCATCTCAGGTTGTTGAATAAGTAATGGATTATGTTGAATTTTTTTCTTGTCTTTTCCGGACATTACATTGTTAAGGTTTATGTCTAATATTAGTATATGCTTTTGGTGTTAAATGGGATTCTGATGCCTAATCCATTTGACAGACCTCGCAATGTTTTCACCCTTGAAATTGGTGGAGTTGAAGGTAACTGCACTTGAAATAGTTTTCTCTTGTTGTTAATTGGCTATCTTTATTCATTTTATTGGTGAAATTGTATGCCTGTAGATCTTAAACTCTTTTTCAACCAAGATAATGCCGTGCTCAGTGATGCACTTTGCCGTAAAATTAAACGTGGTGCTGAGAAACCTGATTTTCAATTTTCAGGTTCTTCATGTCTTGCGTCCATGTGAAACCACCAAACTGACTAATTTTTATTATGAATTTTAAGAATTTTTTTTTTTTTGTTGATCGCAGATGAAGATAAAGTCGCAATTGTGTTTCTGGATGAGCCTTTGGCAGATTATGCTGATAATGATATTAGCGAGTTTTTAAGAAATGATTCACTGGATTTAATTTTACGATAATTGGCATTTTTTATAACAATGTTTCTTTTTAGGCGTCATGGATGGGTCGATCTTATATTGCTGATGTCTCGAAACCCTTAAATGGAGAGTTGATTATTCCTTTGGCAAATGGTGTCAGTCTCAATCTTCATATTGCAGAGGTCTCTTTTTTAGAAGGGAAATTACCAAAAACAACCACCAACTATGGCTATTTTTCGATTCTAACCACAAACAAATTTTTTTAATAATTCAAACCGTAACGTATTGAAAATGTGCCAATTATAACCACGCCGGACGGACGGACATGGATTGAGTCCGTCCGGACGTAATTTGGGCCAAACCCGGACGGACGGTAACAAATTGCGTTCAGACGGGTACTGTTCACGTGAACAGTACCCATTTAATGTTTTTTTTTTTTTTCTGTTTTATAAATTCATTTTTAAAAAATACTAAACGATATTGGATTGACTTAAAATTTTTATCACATATTCACCACTTTATGGTAAGATAATCCGAAAATTTTCGTGATTTTACAATACTTACGTGATTTATTATAATTTTTTTACGTATGTTTTATAAAATAATTCACTAAAATTACAATAAATCGTACAAGTGTTAGAAAATTACGAAACTTTTCAGATTATCTTCTCATAACGTGATAAATTCGGATAAAAATTTTAAGTAAATCCAATATCGTTTAGTATTTTTTAAAAATAAATTTATAAAACAGCAAAAAAAAACATTAAATGGGTACTGTTCACGTGAACAGTAACCCGGACGGACTCAAAAAAATAGCGTCCGTCCGGGTACTGTTCACGTGAACAGTACCCATTTAATGTTTTTTTTTTCTTTTTTATAAATTCATTTTTAAAAAATACTAAACGATATTAGATTTACTTAAAATTTTTATCACATATTCACCACGTTATGAGAAGATAATCTGAAAAGTTTCGTAATTTTCTAACACTTGTACGATTTATTGTAATTTTAGTGAATTATTTTATAAAACATACATAAAAAAATTATAATAAATCACGTAAGTATTGTAAAATCACGAAAATTTTCGGATTATTTTACCATAAAGTGGTGAATATGTGATAAAAATTTTAAGTCAATCCAATATCGTTTAGTATTTTTTAAAAATGAATTTATAAAACAGAAAAAAAAACATTAAATGGGTACTGTTCACGTGAACAGTACTCGGACGGACTCTATTTTTAGCGTCCGTCCGGGTACTGTTCACGTGAACAGTACCCCCGTCCGAACGCAGTTTGTTACCGTCCGTCCGGGTACTGTTCACGTGAACAGTACCCCCGTCCGAACGCAGTTTGTTACCGTCCGTCCGGGTTTGGCCCAAATTACGTCCGGACGGACTCAATTCATGTCCGTCCGTCCGGCGTGGTTATAATTGGCACATTTTCAATACGTTACGGTTTGAATTGTTAAAAAAATTTGTTCGTGGTTAGAATCGAAAAATAGCCGTAGTTGGTGGTCGTTTTTGGTAATTTTCCTTTTTATAATTATTTAACTTCACGCTCTTAAGTTGATAACTATCGTTTTTTATTGCTCAGAGAGAATTATTATTTTACACTCCTTCGAAGCAAGAATTTAGTGTTCATTTGCAGAAGGTGTCAATTCTTTGCAGAACGCAGTCAAGAGTTTATATCTAGTATTTTGCGTCCCATATATAATTTGAGAAGGTCAATAAACATTCATGAAGATTTGTCCAAGAGTGTGCAAGTTCCTGCCAAGTTCATTACTGGCTATTTTGATGGTCTGAAGGTGACTATTTTGATTCCTCTAGCAAAGTTAAATTATTAATATAATGCAACTTGCTTTGTAATTGTATGTTGGTAATAATATCGACTGTATGATAGCAGCTCTTTGTTTTAGATGATCGCAGAGAGGTCCATAGAAGTTTGTAGTATTCGTTAAGTAAAAGTCGTCAAGTTTGTAAATGAAGTGTACACAAGTTTGTAATGGCGTTCAATAAGAAGAATAGTTCTGCGATGTGTAAATAAGTGTGTATTGTGTGCACCCCTCTGCCATCCCGATGACTCGCGAGATTATTCTAACAGTAGAAGAACTTTTATATCGATTTGTCCTAACATCTGCTTGATGCTTGCTGGAAAGCACGAGTCTGTTGGGTTGGTGGGTGGGAACTGGGAGATCATCAAATGTTTGTTCTGTACTTACATCCCTATTCTTTATTTCTGCTCTGAACCTTTATGTGCCTACCTGCATTATCAGGATTTACAAGAAACATATGGATCTGAAGAAATTACTCATCAAGGAGCAACTCTTCTTTGCTACATTATCTAAGATATTTAATTTACTGCAAGAAGCATACAAAGGTAAACTATTTCAGGTCACGTTGAAGTAATGTATCGATTTATTTCGTTTCTAGTAAACTATTTGTAAATTTTGATAAATTTTAGGTGAAATCGTTGGTGTGATCATCTTTTCTGGAACATCACAGTCGGATTTGGACAAAATACTGCATCCGATGTTCAGTCCTCGGCCAAATCCACGATGGTTGGTGGAATCTGAAAGCTCGAAAGACTCAGTGTTGCAGAAGTAATACTGGTCAGACAAACTATTGCTTGGGTACAGGAATTAGTTCATCACAACTCTAATAGCGGTAATTTGAAGAGCTTCATTAATTATTAGTTGATTACAAGGAATTATTAGTTGATCTAAGTTTTAAGCTGTAGAATAACATGTCTTGAAATGAGCTGGTGGGTATCAACAATTTTGTGTCTTTCTACAGGTTTACTTTCTTATGAGCATGCCACTCACGAAGGACACTCTCTCTATTCAAACGTGAAGCTGGACTAAGTGTGATAATACAGCAGCCCCAAGTCTCTGTTTTTGCTCCTAGAACTGACCCAGGCCTGCCGTCATACCTTTCTTTAGTTGTTGATAATTTGAGAAGTTTTGCAAATACAAAATAAAGGTCAATCATCAATAACAGAGAACCCGCTGTTGGGATCGTTGGGGAAATAGGAGAATAGAATGCCCCCGCAGTCGCCATCTCCTAACCCTTCCAAGTCAATCCAGAAGTTCAACTTCTTCTACGGCCATCGCCACCGGAACCCCACGCAGCATCGTCCCACCGTCTACGGTGGCCTCTTCTCGAGTCGCCAATCCCGCCCTCCGCTCGATCCCCACCGGAAACAAATATCCCGACACCCTCGTCCGTTCAATCTGCAGAAATGGGACCCTTTTTTCCTCTCGTCTCAACCATTAAACTCCTCGACAGCCATCATCATAAAACCCTCGTCGGAGAATGTTCTTTCTCGCTCCCTCCGCCTCTCCCCCATTGCCCGATTCATTCTCGATGCCTTCCGCAAGAACCAGGGTAAGTGGGGCCCGCCTGTCATCTTGGAGCTCAACAAGCTCCGTCGAGTGACCCCCAAACTTGTATCCGAGGTGCTCAAGGCTATTCACCTTGGTGACTCGAACCCCATTGTTGCCTCCAAGTTCTTTCACTGGGCAGGTAAGCAAAAGGGTTTTCATCATGATTTCGCCTCCTATAATGCTCTGGCTTATTGTTTGAACCGTCATCATCGTTTTCCGCGCTGCCGATCAAGTCCCTGAGCTCATGAATGCCCAAGGAAAGCAACCTAGTGAAAAACAGTTCGAGATTTTAATCAGGATGCACTCTGATGCCAATAGGGGACTTAGAGTTTACTATGTTTACGAGAAAATGAAGAAATTTGGCATTAAACCGAGAGTGTTCCTGTATAACAGGATTATGGATGCATTAGTGAAAACTAATCATTTAGATTTGGCCATTTCTGTTTATGGGGACTTCAAAGATGATGGCTTGGTGGAAGAAAGTACTACTTTTATGATTTTGATTAAGGGATTGTGTAAAGCAGGATCGGATAGAGGAAATGCTCGAGATCTTGGGACGAATGAGAAAAAATTTGTGTAAGCCAGATGTTTTTGCTTACACAGCAATGATAAGGGTTTTGGTTTCAGAGGGTAACCCGAACGGGTGCTTGAGAGTATGGGAGGAAATGAAGACGGATAGCGTGAAGCCCGATGTTATGGCTTACGCAACGATGATTACTGGCTTGTGCAGAGAGGGAAGGCTGAGAAAGGTTATGAATTATTTAAGGAGATGAAGAAGATGGGTATTTTGATAGATAGAGTAATTTATAGATTGTTGATCGAGGCGTTTGTCGGAGATAAGAAGCTTGGTCTGGCTTGTAACTTGTTCAAAGAATTGGTTGATTCAGGATATAGGGCAGATTTAGGGATATACAGGTCTCTAATCAAAGGTATGTGTGCTGCAAAGCATGTTGATAAGGCGTTTAAGCTTTTCCAAGTCACAGTTCAAGAAGAGCTCAAGCCCGATTTTGCCACCGTAAACCCGATTTTGATGGCTTATGCAGAGGAGCAGAGAATGGAAGACTTCTGCAAACTTTTATTACAGATGGAGAAATTGGGTTTTTCTGTTATCGATGATCTTGCAATGTTCTTCTCCGGTTTGGTCGAGAAGGACGGAACAATTTCCGCTTTACAAGTGTTTGAAGATTTGAAAACGAGAGGTTATTCGAGCGTTCCAATTTACGTTATCATAATGGGAGCTCTTCTCAAGAACGGCGAAGCGAAGAAAGCACTCGCCCTTTTCGAAGAAATCAAAGGCTCGGAACTCGAACTCGACGCATCTTTGTATTCTATCTCCCTTTTATGTTTTGTTGAGATTGGGGATATCGAAAAGGCTTGTGATTGCCATAACAAGATCATAGAGATGTCTTCAATTCCATCTGTTGATGCCTACTATGCTCTGGCTAAAGGGTTGAGCAAAGTTGGCGAAATCGATGCAGCCATGATGCTCGTCCGAGATTGCTTGGGCAACGACGCAAGTGGCCCCATGGCGTTTAAATATGCGCTCACTATCATCCACGTCTGCAAATCAGGTAACGCGGATAGAGTTATCGAGGTTGTAAATGAGATGATTGAAGAGGGGTCTCGTCCCGACCATGTCATATTCTCGGCTGTAATATCTGGGATGTGCAAGTATGGGATGATCGAGGAAGGAAGGAAGGTTTTTTCATATTTGAGGGAGCAGAAACTTCTGAGCGAAGCCGACATGATTGTATACGACGAATTTCTGATCGATCACATGAAGAAGAAAACCGCCGATTTGGTGCGATGTGGGTTGAAATTTTTCAATTTGGAGTCTAAGCTGAAGGCAAAAGGGTGTACATTGTTGTCATGAGATAATGTTACATTTATTTTCTTATTCTACTAGAGATGAACATAACCGAACTGAAATCTCGGTTTCACTTCCAGTTCAGAGACGTCAACGAATATGTTTAGAGAGTAAATATAACGATTGGCAATTGCTCCCAGTTCAATATAGTTTTCTTCCTTTGCTTCCGGGTAACAAGATTGCCTGTAATTGACGTGTCATTGAGTCGTCGATTTTTCATCTTAAATGACGTATTATTTACTTGATTTCTTCTACGAGAATTTTCTCTTTTGCCTTGATCTAATGTTCAAAAAACTTGTCAATTCGACCCGTTATGAAAAGCCGTTTACTTAGACTCGTAAAACAAGTTAACAAAAGCTCGTCAGATTGATAGTTTAGCTTGTTCGGCTTAGTGAGCTGAGTCGATTTAGTTAAACTTAACGAGTTGAATTGTGTTCATATATGATTAACCTCACCACTCATGGGTCACGTCTCATTCTCTTGCCCCCGAGCCTTGAAGCTTTTCCCTCGATAGCCTATAACCAAAGATGCAAAGTTAAATTTCGGAGTATTGCGATGTGCGTTTATCGTTAAATTTATTGATAAAATCAAAATTCAAAATTATAAAAAATTTATTAAAAATGAAAATAAGGAAAACAAAGAATATTTTCAAAATTATTTTATTGAGTCGTCGATTTTTCATCTTAAATGACGTATTATTTACTTGATTTCTTCTATGAGAATTTTCTCTTTTGCCTTGATCTAATGTTCAAAAAACTTGTCAATTCGACCCGTTATGAAAAGCCGTTTACTTAGACTCGTAAAACAAGTTAACAAAAGCTCGTCAGATTGATAGTTTAGCTTGTTCGGCTTAGTGAGCTGAGTCGATTTAGTTAAACTTAACGAGTTGAATTGTGTTCATATATGATTAACCTCACCACTCATGGGTCACGTCTCATTCTCTTGCCCCCGAGCCTTGAAGCTTTTCCCTCGATAGCCTATAACCAAAGATGCAAAGTTAAATTTCGGAGTATTGCGATGTGCGTTTATCGTTAAATTTATTGATAAAATCAAAATTCAAAATTATAAAAAATTTATTAAAAATGAAAATAAGGAAAACAAAGAATTATTTTCAAAATTATTTTATTAAAAATAATTTTTCATATGTTTTTAATAATTAACTTTAATAGGAAAGATTAAATTTTTATGAAGAATGATAGTAACAATTATGTGAACGCGCACAGAAGAGAGAGAGAGAGAGAGAGAGAGAGAGAGAGAGAGAATGGCATGGAGGGGAAACCTATCTCGGAATCTGAAGGAGCTTCGTATCCTGCTTTGCCAGACTTCTCCTTCCAGCTCTGCCACCAGGTAACGTCTTCTTCGCCTTTTTCTGATGCATTTTCGCAGATTTCCTGCCTAGGGTTTCTATTCTGATCACATTACAATTTTGGATTTGCTTATTCTTATTTCTGCTTCATTTTTTTTTTAATTCTTTTAGCGTTGATTTCTTTTTCCTATTAGTTTTATATGTATCTTGAACTAAATCGAGGATGTAGGAGCTCTATCCATTGAATTTATATCCCTCTATAATTTTTTTCGAATGGTCTATTCTCGACTTCATGAACAGAAGTATTTCATATTTATCTACACGCGGATTCAATTTTGACAGGGCATTCGTGGAAAAGAATTACAAGGATCTAAAGTCTCTGAACCCCAAATTACCAATCTTGATACGCGAATGCAGTGGGACATCACCCCAATTATGGGCTAGATATGGTATTAACTTCGATTTTTCTTGCCCATCTTCTGTATTTTATCCATTTTCATATCCCTGCTATTGCTATTTCTTCCTTTCATTTCTTTGCTGAAAGTTTCCTTTACTTTTTCACTTGTCTAACAGGTTAAATGTTTTTCTTTTTATGTTGAGAGCTTCTCATCGTTGTTCACACTCTTCATCTGCATATAGGGTCCTGTCACCAACTTATGTGACTATAGAATCCTTCCATCTCAACCTCCGAAATACTATTACACTGTTTGTGATTTTGGGTTCATTAATTTAATTTACCTGTCTCATTTTTCCTTAGAAAAAATTCAATAACATTGTCATGAGTGCTATAAAGATTCATCAAATTTATTGGACGTCTCATTTTTTCTTACCACGTCACTTTCTTTTTAAAAAGTAGCATGAGATATTTGGAGAATGAAGAACAATATGGGGAAATGTGCTCACATTAGTCGTGGGAGGAGAATATAATATCTTTGCGTAGGAATCTTCGTAAATTTATCATCAATTAAAGTAAAATATTCATATAGCTTTCTGATAAGAGTTAAAAATTCCTACGAGCATGCAATTCTCTTATTGAATATTGGAAGAATTACAGACTTCCGATATTTCCCCCAGAATTCTTGATTCTATTCTAAAGACTCCAAAATTTCCTCCAGAATCCTTGATTCTAGACTTCTCACATACAACTTTTCTCTATCTTCTCCAATAACCCCCTTACAATTAAGTTGTCCCTTTTTATTAAAAGAATCGGCTTATAAACAAGTACTACGCAGTTGAATTACTAACTCCCCAAGTCTACTGAATTATCATTTAATTTCCGTTTTTATTCCTCCTATTATAGATAGACTTCATAGGAGACTTGTCATTTTATTCTGCATCAGTTTTTTTTTAATGGATGGGGAAGATACTGACCCCTCATAATATTTTGTAATCCAAAAGTATCGCTCCAGAATAACAAATCATTGAATCCAACATGGAAGATGATTCACCTAGATTGTTGTGGGCATGGACTTCATGTCTCAAAATAAGAGATATCCATCATGTTGAGTTATGCAGAGACAAATCATTACTCTGACAGATAGCGACTCACAGTTAAACCATAAGAAATATTATTAGGTAGGTGTGTTACTGTGGTTGTATTGTTAAAAGGCATTTGTGAGGGTAATTGAGTGAGAGAGTCGTGAGTTAGTGCATGAGTAAACTCTACTAACTTCCTCTTTAATTATGGTGAAAATATATTGTGACTAAGTTGATGTTTCAGTTGGAAGTGAACCCTCCCTGGTATGTCATCTATTATTTTCTGTTCTTTGCCGTTTCATTTGGATTTTCTCACATTTCGATTTGGAGTTTAATTCTCGACATATAATGATGCTCAAATCATCTAGGTCCATTTCTAGAAGCTGACAGATGCTCTGCGATTCTATTATCATATTTCTTTCACATACTACATTCATGAGATCCCTCAATTATATCAAGTATTTTTTTTTTTTTTCTTTTGCAGACATGGGTGTTGAGAGGGGTGTCCATTTGGAGGGTATGACAGAAGATCAGATCATGAAGTCGCTAGAGGAAGTAGTAAAACTTGGGGCAACTCTCAAAGCTTGATGTTTACGGCTTTACTCTCTATGGAAAATGAACAAAATAAAACATCCAGGATTGGCTTCTGAGAATCAAAATAAAACATCAACTGGAAAACATTATTGTTCATCGGTAAACACTAGTTTTTTTCGTCAGTTCTAATCTTAAATTCATTCGGGATTCGTTGTTGTTATCATGAGCATACATGCATGGTCATTTTTCTGGTTTGAGTTTATAATAACTCTTAAATATGAAGTTTATGACATGACATAGTTCAAGTTTATAATATTAAGTGTAATATGTTTTCACAAGGTTAGGTCTTATTTGTTACGCTAAAATTGCAATTTAGACACTATTTACAAGTTATATCTTAAATTATGTTAATACCACTTTTTTTTTTTGAGTCATTAGGTGTTTTGACCTAATTTCAAAACTTTTAGCTATTTTTAATTTGATTTCGAACTCTATTGATCTGCTCATTGATGAAGTCGAACTATGTGGAGAGATTAATTCAAGATCCGGTTAGATCTCGTAAGGTGACATATTTGCGAACAAATGTAGCTAGATTCTTCTAATTCATCTTGACCTAATCTGTCGTCTTCATTAGTATATTCGTTTTTCGCATTGAAGTAGAACTTATCGAGAAATCATGCATAATACTTGACAACGGGCAACTGAATCGGCCTTAGATGTGAAACTAATTCTTAATAAATTTGTAGAATTCATGTCACGTAAATGTCACGTGCATTGAAGTAGAACTTTATCGAGAAATCATGCATAATACTTAACAACGACCAACTGAATCGGCCTTAGATGTGAAACTAATTCTTAATAAAATTGTAGAATTCTTGTCACGTAAATGTCACGTCAGATAATCCCGACACGAACATATTTTAGAAGGCAGTTCAATTGCTTGCAGTTTTTTAATTGATTTAAGGCATGGCCTTCGTGCTTCTACCTTCCTCCATTTGACTCTTTTTTATTTTATGGAATAAAAACAAAAAAGCAATAGGTGGAGTTCGACTTTGAGTTCAAACCTAACACGACATGCCAAGGAGGTGATCGTTTGGAATTAATAGATTCTATATTCAAAGTTAAATTAAGACAACGAGGGTTTCGAATAAAGCGATCTGTCTTTCGTTTGTCTTGCTTGCTCCTCGATTAATTACTCATTTGTTGTTCTTCAATTTTGACGTACGCTCAACAATGCTGTTAGTTTAATACGATCGAATTTTTCGATCTGGACAGGACTTTGGTACATTTTACTTCGCTCGTCCAATCTCGACATCTAGATGGCCGAGTTTTTTAATCCATGCAATTCCCATTCGATCCTCCTAAACGAGAAGAAGAAGAATAAGATAAAGAAAGAGGGGCTCCTTTATTCCAAGTCATAAACTGTATTCTATTTCATAACTTGCACCCTTTCACGTCCATTAGTGGGCAGCTGGTAGATGCCACCTTCATCTAATGACTCTTCCACTACGTGTGTGTTTCGACCAATTAAATTCGTGTTTTTAAGCGACTCATCGAATTTTTATATCAACTATTGACACGTAATCTCGTGTTAGAACGTTATATTAGAATTTAAAGTCAACAAATATAATTGAGTTTACTAATATTTTATATAATAAGTAATGTTACGTTTATACTTATCTTACACTTTAATGCAACTGTTATTTAGTCATTATAGAATTATTTAAGATAATAGATTATACGAACTGACTGTCAAAGTAGGGATGGATGAGGTCCGATTCCAAATTTAAAAAAAAATTAAATACATTTTTATTGTTTTTAGGCTAGGTTTTAGCAGTTTGGGTCGGATTTGAGCCGATTTCGGGTAAGGACCGGTTATTTACGATATGAGTCGGTTCTCAAGTCGAATTTTTACCAACAATTTGGTTTTCACAATTTTAGACTCCATAAATCGTAGATCGCATGTCTTGAAAATTTAGAACCATAACCGAAAACTGCAGTGGGCAAAACCAGACTGAACCGGAATTGAAACCACGGGTCCGATTAAAATCGCGACTCTGGTCCGGTTTTGCCCAACCCTTCGTCGAGTGCCCGATTAGCTGAAAAAAATATGTAATGTATAATTATTTATAGTAGAACATAAGATTAACTGAAAAGAAGGATCTAATAAATATTCATCCAACAGGTCATAAATATCAAGAGAGCGTAAGATTAGCTGAAAAAGGACGAGCCAATCGTTTAGATTTCTTGAAAGTTAACGTGAAATACGCGAATCAGATGCGTAGGAAATGTGGGTGGATCATGATAATTTTGTAGACGTCAAATAAGATATTTTTTCTCATTTTCCGGAAAAGCATACCGACATTGAATGATCGCGATAACGAAGAACCAATCTGTTCTGTTTCAGATCTGCTTTATTCTGAGTCAAGCTGGTACCTACAAGAAGGGGGAAGCTGCGGAGCTGGGGGGAAAACTAGCGTAAGAAGAAGGTGAGTGTTTGGACTTTGGAGGAACCCTGGAGCCATTGAAGATCTTGACAGGTTCCCTTTTTTCCTTGCCATCAAGGCCTCTCCTTTCTGGGAGACGAGGGTGGCAGAAGCTCTTTGATTTCTACAATGGCGGCCCGTGGAGGAATGGGAATCTACGAGCCTATAAAAGGATGCGACGATTGTGAGTCTGGTTTTCAGATCGATTCGAATGTGAAAAGGAATACGCGTGTAGGAGACGATGAAGACGTTGAGATAGCTCAGCAGGATTCCGATCCTATGCCTCCTATTCCTGTACAAGTGACGACCAATGTCATTGCCAACCCCGCCGGCACCGGTGAAGGCTCTATCAAGCATAGGCAAACACCGCAACGGCAACGTCTTGCTTCGCTCGACGTATTTCGTGGACTCACCGTCGGGGTATCTCTCTCTCTCTCTCTCTCTCTCTCTCTCTCTCTCTCTCTCTCTCTCTCTCTCTCTCTCTCTCTCTCTCTTCATATGTTTCGGTAGAAATTCTACTTTCCGATCTCTTGTCTATTTCGTTTAGAAGAATGATTTAAACTTCCTACAAGAAGAAGGTTGCTTTTTTCTTCTTCGACATCGTTGTCGTCAAGGTAATTTTAGAGTCATCAGCAACCGACGGGTTTTCTGTACTGGTCGGAAGAAATGTCAATTTCGTAAAGAAAAAGCAAAACCCAACAAAACCCAGGTTTTGGATCTGCGTCAATTATCTTTGACGTTTGCTGTTTGACCTTTTCAATGGAGACGACTAATATAATTAAATTGTCCACAACGAAGACGATGCGTTATCGTCCTTCCATGGCTGACAAATTTGGAATAAATATGCTTTAATTAGCAAAAAATATTTCCTTTCTTGAATAATATAATTCTGTATTACGATACCAAATCATCTCCATGTTTTTCCCTGAGGAAATTCACAGAAACCTTAAGTAGAAGCAAAGTGGATAGTGATTAGAGAGAGGCTTTTTTCTTGGCTACGTCAATGAAACTCCCCATTATGTTCTTGCCATGTGATTATTAATTGGCAAAAAACAAAGAATAAAACAATCACCATATGACAGTTTCTGCCTCTGGCAAGAACACCATCTGTGATTACTAAAATTATTGTTGTTCGAATCTCCATATTAACTTCTTAAGTCTTCTTTCCCGTTAATCTCATTGAGGAAACTTTAGAAGTCTGAGTGCACCCCATATTGTTGTTGAAGCAAGAGAAAAAATGCAGACATGCCTCTAATGAGATTACAATGGATATGAGTGTTATTTTCCTTATGGGACTAAGGAACAACAATGTAGAGAAAGGGAGGGCCGTAGAGGGATTTCTCCTTTGGATTTAATTGCTCATGAACAGCTTACCTTTTAAAAGAATCTAAACCAACATTTGAATCTTGGATGAGTGAGACTCTTTTTTTCCGGATGTGATTGTATAGGGAGATTACACGAAAGAGGTAGATCCGACTTCCGAGCTGTGAAAAGAAGTATTTGAGGAGAAATTGGTCGTAGGATCTCAATCCTCGGACGTTAGCTAATGGTCATTCTTGGTGAAGAGTGGTGCAATAGAGTAATTTTTATCTTGTGAAATTTGATAACATAATTGACCATTTAGTACATAAGATAATTTATTGTATCATGTACATATGTTTCATATCTCGATTTATTTGCCAATCTAGTTGTAAAAATGAGTAATGTAATTTTATCCTCTCCCTTACCCCTCTTCGTGCAGCTAATGATACTGGTTGACTATGCTGGCGGAGTAATGCCTGCAATAAATCATTCTCCATGGGATGGTATAACTCTTGCAGATTATGTGATGCCGTTTTTCCTATTTATCGTCGGTGTTTCACTCGCACTGACTTATAAGGTATCCCCGGAATTATTTATTGCTGGTCTATTCCCTCTACATGCTCGTAGTATTCGAAACATGTTACAGCTAACTCTACTTTTTCGTACATCATGCATAAGAGTAGAAGAATTGCTTCTAGTACTTAAAGCTTTCTTCATGGCTCACTATTTGCTACTATGTCCCGAACCAAAGTGGTCAATTTGTTTATTTTCCTGTAGAAATCTCCTGGTAGAATTATTGCCACTCAAAAGGCAATTTTGAGAGCAGTGAAGCTTTTATTATTAGGCCTTATTCTTCAAGGTATTATGCTTTATCTGCTACCTTATTTTTGTTAATAAACTGTACCAATATGAGATAATGTAGAATTGTGGGGGCCTCTTCATGAGGTTCATACTAATCGTTTGTCACTTCTGCTATCCAGGAGGCTTTCTCCATGGTCTCAATGATCTAACTTATGGTGTGGACATTCAACAGATTAGATGGATGGGTATCCTACAGGTACTTTTAATACAATCATACCAGCTAAGTATTGGATTTGTTGGTCTTACACTTGTCCTATGAGATCGGGTTTTGAATTGGCGCACTGGCCATATTATATATAACTATGTTGGTATAAAATGAACCATTTTACTTTTTTGCAGAATATGAATGAGCTTTAAATGATAGATGATTTCATGCATTTTTCTTTTCTCTTCCCTCCCCCTTCCCCTCAGAGAATTGCGATTGCGTATTTAGTTGGAGCACTGTGTGAAATTTGGCTCAGGCGTGATCATGGCGTAAAATCAAGATCGTCTTTGCTGATTAAATACCAATTTCAGTGGTAAGGTTAACTAACTAATTACTCTTTTTCCTGTAAAATGTTATGGATTCATGTGCTGATGTTTCTGATTTATGATTTTGATGAACATATTTCTAAACCAGGCAAAGTTATTCGTAGTTTCGAGCGAAATATGATATTTAGTCCAAAACATTAGTAATTATACTAGTATCATAGTTTCCTAATACGATTTTCGCAGCAATTTACTTACCATCGTTAAATAATTTAGATGTTTTCCAAGTTTCTACGTGTTTTTTGGTCAGTCCAAGTCGTCTTTTAGTTTGGGTTTTAATGTTTTCGATCCCTCTCCCTTTGCTCCACCAAAATACTCAGGATTGTGCTTATCATCCTCACAACTCTTTACCTTGCGCTCCTTTACGGCTTATATGTCCCTGATTGGGAGTATCGGCTTCCAATTCAAAGCTCTTCCTCTTCCATGAAAACATTTTCTGTAAGCATTTTTCGTACAACTTTTCGCTCAAGATTTTGATTCATGATTCGATTTTTCACCCATTTTTGTATCCATTTGGAAGGTGAAATGCGGGGTACGAGGTGAGACTGGACCAGGTTGTAACGCTGTCGGAATGATTGATCGTGAGATATTGGGTATTCGACATCTGTATAAAAGGCCGATATACGGACGGACAAAAGTAATTTGTAGAATTACGTACTTCGAGTTAAACTTTATTGGCCTTAACTTAGTAGCTATGTTTATTGATTCGCTGTTTCATAGGAATGCAGTATAAACTCCCCTGACTATGGCCCTCTACCTCCTGATGCTCCTTCTTGGTGTCAAGCTCCTTTTGATCCTGAAGGCCTGCTAAGGTTTTAACGTTACTCGTGCTCTATTTTCCGAAGCGTCCATTGGTGACCGATTTTGGAGTTGTTTTGATTAATATTATGTACCCTTTTTCCTTATATTATGTAGTTCGGTAATGGCTATCGGTACCTGTTTGGTCGGTCTGCAGTATGGCCACATCCTAATCCATTTCGAGGTAACAGCCGGTTTGATGCATCTAATTTCCTTTTTTGTGGTTTCTTTGCATTAAAACCATGAGTGCTGAATGTAGGATCACAAGAAAAGAATCATTTACTGGATGATCTCATCCTCTGCTCTGGTACTCTCCGGTCTCGTGTTGGACTTTTCAGGTGAGTCAGTTCGATTCCACTTGTCTTTTTCAGGTGGAATGTTGTAACACAGCTCGAATCCTCCTTTGCAGGTATGCATATAAACAAGGCTCTTTATTCGTTCAGTTACATGAGCGTCACTGCCGGAGCAGCCGGGATTCTCTTTGCCGGAATCTACTTGATGGTACGATAGACTATTCTTCGAAATGAACCCTGACTTGTTTAGTTTGTTCATAATGCACGGAATGGTGTGATTAAACCCATGATCAAAAAGTCGAACCTTCTTAACTTGTCGTCAAAATCCAGTCTGATTAGTGATGAGATCTCCCGATGCAGGTCGATGTGTGCAGATGGAGACGTCCTACGAAGGTGTTGGAGTGGGTGGGGATGCATGCGCTGATGATATATATTCTGGCGACCTGCAACATCGTGCCGGTTGTGCTCCAAGGATTTTACTGGAAGCAACCGCAAAATAATATCGTAATTCATTAAATTCTTTAATTATGCAGTTTACGCAAGACGGAGAGCTAAATCTGACCGAAAAACTTTGTCTCCGTGCAGCTTCGGATGATCGGAATTACCAAGTGAGGATTGGACTGACACTCTTGTTCAAAGTGCTCCGGACCTTCATGGATCCATTGATTTTGGCTGCTTAGATTGAGTTGAATCATGAGGATTTTGATTTTAGATTAATGTTTTTGTGTATATAGTTAGGTTGAAAAATATCTCTTTTACACTCACACAATTCCACGTCGCCGTAGCGAAGAACAAGCTTTCGTTTTAGGCCAGATGTTTCTTGATTAACAAACTCGATTCATATTTTATCAAAGAGAAGTTGAATTCAACGCCAAGGATTTTTGTAGAATCGGACGAATTTAGCGTCGAGGCCTTTGAAATCGTAAATGCATGTCATAGTTGATCTTGGAAGTTATACGCAAAATTGAACATTTTTTTAACCCAAAATATGACATTTGATTTCGCACGCAACAACAACGTGAAAGTTTCCATCACACGATGCCGAGACATGACGGAGTCTTAGTCACAATGTGCATTTGATCATTCTCTGATGTTTGGCTCGTATTACCGGTCAGTTTAGTGAGATCACTGTATTTTTCTTGAGTCTACCTAAATCAAGGGTTGATTTGTTTTAATTTATTGGGAAAAAACCAATTATAGACATGTACTACGAGTTATTTTCAATTATAAACACAAACTATCAATTTTTACAATTCAAAACATGTACTTTGAATAATGTTCCAATTATAGACATGCCGGACGGACGGACTCACTCTCCGTCCGTCCGGACCTCATTTTCGCCAGACAGCGGACGGACGGTCTATATTACCGTCCGTCCGCTTAAATGAACGAATCATCTGCTGCCACGTCTTCTGGACGGACGGAAACTTTCAGCGTCCGTCCGGTGAAGCAGGTTGATCAAATTAACGAAAAACCTATAAGAACTACCGCGGTAGTTTTCGTAAAGTACCAATTCTAACCGCGGTAAGTTCGGTTTTCTCGATCTTCTTTGCAGTCGACGATTTGGTAAGAGATTTGAAGAACGTTGATGGAAAAATCGAGTATTTCGAACGGTTTTTCGTCCGACCTAAAACTCGTCGATCTGTTATAATCGACGGAAACGGACGGACGGACTAAAGTGCGTCCGTCCGTAGAGTACATATGAATTCATACGGACGGACGCACTAATGTACGTCCGTCCGTAGGTTGAGAATTACAATACTTTTACCGGACGGAACAACCGGACGGACGGGGAAATGTTCCGTCCGTTCGTGCACGTGGCATCGTTTAATTGGCTTGACACGAACGGACGGACGGAAATATAGACCGTCCGTCCGCTGTCTGGCGAAAATGAGGTCCGGACGGACGGAGAGTGAGTCCGTCCGTCCGGCATGTCTATAATTGGTACATTATTCAAAGTACATGTTTTGAATTGAAAAAATTGATAGTTTGTGTTTATAATTGAAAATAACTCGTAGTACATGTCTATAATTGGTTTTTTTCCTAATTTATTTAAAATAATGATTAAATAGTAGTGTGACCTTGTGAATAATAAGGTTGTCTCTTGGAATGACCTTTGGGGAGGTCAAAGGCCATGCCAGCTGATCCACAAGTGTCACGTGCATCAAACCTATCATATAATCTCTTTCATTTTCATCAACTTTTCCTGATACTTGGCTGTCGGCCTATCATTTTCCCACTCGTCTTCTACATCACTTCCTCGTTGGCCCCCCTCTCTTTGTCATTACCCATTTTTTGACACATCATCTTTCTTTTTCCATTGCATGCATGCATACTAATTTCTTACTAAAGTTTCAATCTTTGGTTGTCCAAAGTGTCATTGAAATTGTTGAAAATTTACATGTACAATGATAGCAATGAGATGTACAATCCCAAAACGCTTAAAGCTAACTACAATAATAAATTTTTACGATCTTTAACGTAAAACAGAAAATATTATATTGGAAGTACTGATGAATGTTACACTTACGTTTTTTCACCTGTAATAGTTTTCTTGACTTATTTTGATCAAGTTGACTCATTCGAAATCGAGTGCGGATTTGAACGCGTCCATTATAGCAAATAACTCCAGGTAACTCAATTGGATTAAAAACATTCGGTACAAATTGAAAAATACGAGATATTTGATGAATTTTATGAAGTTTTGGAGATGCTTTGCTAACTACTTAAAATATAAATGAATAAATAATAAAATATCAAATTAAATTAGTTGATAATTCAATTCTACAGAAACATCCAATAATTATAAGATCCAGTCGACCGCTCCCTTCCACTCCGGATTCCATCTCACATCTCTCTCTCTCTCTCTCTCTCTCTCTCTCTCAAAGGTCGAGTCACCTCGTAGATTCCCGTGCTCTCTTCTACCCCTGTCATCTCCTTCACTTCTCCAATCTATATTTGATTTGGCCACGGTAAGATCAACTTTTAATTTTCCTGCTGTGTTTCGTCGTATTTTTTGTTTCTCTGTTTTCCGGCCATTATTCTCGGCCGGATGTCATTTTTTCCTCGTACCCTTTTCTCTCTCCCGCTCACTCGCTGCGCGCGCGCATGGTTCTGCCCTTTTAATTTGATGTAGATTTTATTTTTGTTGCTCTATGAGGAGGGTTTTCATTTTTGTTTTGTGTAGTTTCGAAGTAACGACGAAGAGTAAATCTTATCAACTGATCTTTTGGACATCAATATTTGGTTGATGTTATTGATGTGGATTTCATTTGACTCCAAAAGTTTATCTTTGAGCTGTAAGTTTACATTTTTGCTGACAATATCATCGTTCACCCCAAGTGTTCTTATTATGGTCAATGAACTGATCAATATATATATATATTTTGTGTTTATATAGAAGAGCACGCATTCCTTTGCTTTGTAGCCGTTGACTTCTCCTAATTGTAGCTCTTATGTTGCTGTAAACTTAATTTTCTACAAAACATTTGGATTATCCCATCTTTTTTTTTTTTTTTTGTGATGTAGCAATCTCATATTCTCTGAAAGTCATTGCAATAACAAGTTATGCTTATGCTAATGAGTTCCACGATCTCCAATCCATGCTCTGTAAGCAAATAATGGAGGTAAATCCTTGGTTTTATACGTTTAATATACATATTAGCTCCCTTATTACTTTGTTGCCGAAATTTTTTAATTTATTCTTGGTTTTTACTTTTATCACTGATAGGCAGAATATCCTTTTAACTGGCAGCAATCATGGTCCCAACTGTTGAGAGAACCACAGGTTTGTGAAGCTTAATCTTTTCTTCTTCTTGTGGAATCTATGGATTTGGTCTCTTCGATATACCCATCAGCTACTTTCTTAATAAGGTTTATACACATGATAAGTTTAGAGAATAGAACGTCTCTTGATTTTTCTCATATTGTGAGTTTCTGCAACATCTCTGAGATCAAATGGATTCTTGAAGAAACCTTATGAAACTCAATCTGATTTCTGCAGGCACAAGTTTTGCTCTTCTCTAAATGCTATTTGAAGTTGTGCCTCTAGTAACAATATTCTAGTTATAAAAGGTTATCGAAGGAGAAAATAACAATATGCTAGTCATAAAAGGTTGTGAGAATTTATCCATGGCTGCAAGAGAACTTAGTGTCAGTTTTGGCTACCAATTCCCTGCTACTAGCCCCAAAGATTCAACTTTTGAACTAAGTGAATTTGATGCAAATGGCGATGAACCTCAAAATTCAAAATTGAACACTGGGAATAGCTCTTTTTCTTGTCTATCTGGTGCTGCTCTTAGCGCTATGCCACTCTGGCTAACACAAGAATCTGTAATGGTCTTATTGGAGATGAAATTTTACCTATCCTTGATTCTCCTACTTCATTTAGAAGAATTCCATCTTCGCCTAGTCTTAACCGACTGGATCTTTTATCGGCTCCACCCTTAAATGTCAAGCCTCCTACTGACCAATTGCATCAACTGAAGGCTTGTTAACTGATAGTGAATGAGTTTGTGGAAACCCACTATGTTCTACTAAGGTTTATACACATGATAAGTTTAGAGAATAGAACGTCTCTTGATTTTTCTCATATTGTGAGTTTCTGCAACATCTCTGAGATCAAATGGATTCTTGAAGAAACCTTATGAAACTCAATCTGATTTCTGCAGGCACAAGTTTTGCTCTTCTCTAAATGCTATTTGAAGTTGTGCCTCTAGTAACAATATTCTAGTTATAAAAGGTTATCGAAGGAGAAAATAACAATATGCTAGTCATAAAAGGTTGTGAGAATTTATCCATGGCTGCAAGAGAACTTAGTGTCAGTTTTGGCTACCAATTCCCTGCTACTAGCCCCAAAGATTCAACTTTTGAACTAAGTGAATTTGATGCAAATGGCGATGAACCTCAAAATTCAAAATTGAACACTGGGAATAGCTCTTTTTCTTGTCTATCTGGTGCTGCTCTTAGCGCTAATGCCACTCTGGCTAACACAAGAATCTGTAATGGTCTTATTGGAGATGAAATTTTACCTATCCTTGATTCTCCTACTTCATTTAGAAGAATTCCATCTTCGCCTAGTCTTAACCGACTGGATCTTTTATCGGCTCCACCCTTAAATGTCAAGCCTCCTACTGACCAAATTGCATCAACTGAAGGCTTGTTAACTGATAGTGAAATGAGTTTGTGGAAACCCACTAATGTTCTAACTAGAGAAGAATCCTCAAGCTTTCTAAATGCCATGGATGTTCAAATGGCCGGAGGGGCTGCAGGAGAAGATAGAGTTCAAGCTGTATGTTCCGAAGAAAATGGGTGGCTCTTCTGTGGAATATATGATGGTTTTAATGGGCGGGATGCGGCTGACTTTCTTGCGGGAACTCTATATGAAAAGATTGATTTCTTTCTTTGTAAATTAGAAGAGAATAAAGTTAAGATGTCTCATCTGGTAGAAAGAATCGATTCAGATATCATTCTATCTCATGATTGTGACAGTGGCAAAACCAACTCTTCTCATTCAAATGATGAAGAAACGATTTACAAACACTTCCGCTCAGGCGTAATTGATTGCTTAAATCATGCTCTTGATCAAGCGGAGCGAGATTTCATGTACATGGTGGAACAGGAAATGGAACTTCGCCCTGAACTCGTGTCCGTCGGGTCTTGTGTTTTGGTACTGCTTCTTTATGGAAATGATTTCTACATTCTAAATTTAGGTGATAGCAGAGCAGTATTGGCTACTAATGACCCTGAAAAGTATGGTTTAGTGAATGCCATCCAACTGACAGAAGGTCATACTGTTGACAATCATCTGGAGTGTTGTAAACTTTTGACCGATCACCCGGATGAGCCGTCTCCTATTGTTAATGGAAGAGTTAAAGGGAAGCTAAGGTTGACCCGAGCGTTCGGAGTTGGCTACCTGAAAAAGGTGAAGTTAAATTTTTCTTTATTTTTTGGGTAAAGTGCATATTTACCATAAATTTAAGGGTGAAGAACAAGTAAGTCATTGTTCTTTTTTTTAGTCAAATAATCCCTTGAACTTAAGAGTGTTAGCAATTAAGTCTTTGTCGTTTGCCAAAGAAATCACATTTATGTTACGTGATCTTCTATACTAAATCATTTCTAAAGATAAACAACTTACAATAGAATAATTTTGACAATTTTTCAGAGAGAAAAGAACGGGAAAACTCAATGCATGAAGTGATTTTGGTGACGATATCAAGTGTCAGGAGTTATTTCTTGAACAATTTGTTGTTTCTCTTTGGAAATCACCCAACATAGAATGACACGTGACAAAAATTTGATTTATTTGACGGCAACCTCAAGGAGAGAAACTTGGTAACGTTTTTAAGCTCTAGAGATTATTTGTTTAAAAAAAAAGTAAAAGTATTTACTTGTTCTTCAACCTCAAGTTTAAGGGTTGAAATGCATTTTACCCTTATTTTTTCTGTCATCTCTCTTAATCTCGTATCCTATCAAAAAGTCTCAGTTTAGGAGATTATTTGTTAAAAAAAAAAATACAAGGATCTACTTATTTTTCACTCTTAAGTTTAAAAGTTGATGTGCATTTTACCCTTATTTTTTTTTTCATCTCTTAATTTCATATCTTTTCAAATTGTCTCTCAATATGTGCAGACTGAAATGAATGACATGCTGATGGGCATTTTACAAGTTCAAAATTTATGCAATCCTCCGTATGTTTACACACATCCCTTCACAATGATTCATAGAGCGTCGGATAGAGATCAATTCGTCGTCTTAGGAAGTGATGGGTTGTTCGATTTCCTCAGCAATGACGAGGTAGTACAGCTCGTCCACACATTCATCCATCAGAATCCTTTAGGAGATCCTGCGAAGTATCTCGTCGAACAGCTCATCGAGAGAGCAGCCAATAATGCAGGTCAGCCTGCTTCTCTATTTTTGAGTGGACATTTATTTCTTAGGCTGATAATGGTGGGATGTCCATTATTGTTCTGTAGGTTTTAGCACTGAAGAATTGATGAGGATTCCGGCAGGAAGGAGAAGGAAGTACCACGACGATGTTACTGTAATTGTCATCGTCCTCGGAAATAAAAACCGGGCTTCCACTGCGTCGACATCTCTATAAGAAATCAGTATATATAAACTTACTGAGTGTTGTTTGCGTACCAAATGCTGCTTGTTAATATCGTTGACATAGCAGCCATTTATGGGTGTTGAAGAATCAATGAAGTTATGTTAGATTATACTTGAAATTCTTCATTTTTATCATAGAGATTTGATTCTAAATGCTTCAGTATCAGACTTAATCTCAACTCTCTTTTATAAATACATGGTTATGGTTTCTGGGTAAGTTGTTTTTCATTTTTAGCCTTCCATCGGCTCAGAAAATACGACAGTTTTTCACTTTTATTTTAGGGTAAAATCCAAAAAATGGCTTGGGCTTTGGTCAATGACGAGAAAAATGCTCCAACTATTTTTTTTTGAGCAAAGAAAAGCTCAAAACTATCCAAAAGCTATAACGGGCTTATGGTCTACCGCTAAACCTGCCCTCCCCCCCCGGGATGCCATTTTAAATGTGACACGGTCGACCACATCACCCAGTGCGGTCGATCGTATCATGATTTCAAAATTTTGGGTGGAGGACCCCGGGAAATATGTGCCCCGCACGTACGCGGGGGGTCCTCCACCCTCCCCACAAAGCCCCCGGATATACGGTCGACTGTTCTCTGGATGCCGTCGACTGTGTCTAACCGTTTTAGAAAACAAAACCAGAGGCAATGACGATCGATCGCCACAATTAAGTGATCAATCGGCTAAGGCGTTAAAAAAATCCGTGCGTGGAGCGTTCTTCACACGATCGGCCGCATTCTTCATGCGGTCGACCATATTATGAATGCGGTTCACCCTCCGACGGTCGAGCGCATCGCGTCGGAATATATTCAGACATCCCTCATTTAGACGCATTTTCTTCAGAAATCTGACTTTTCTCTCTGCCAAATTCACAAATCCGTTTGTTATGCCACTAAAATCGTTAGATTCGAACGTTTTTTGGGAGAAATCTACAAAAACTGAGGGTTTTTTTTTCGAGAAAATTTCAAATCCGACCCAAAACCCAAAACCCGAGTTGAAAATCGTCTTTCCAACACGAGATTTTGGTTTTTTTGCACTGAAAATCCTCAAATATGTGTTGTTTGCTCGTCGAGAATCTCAAAAAACCAGAAAATCCGAAAACCCGACAAATATCGAAAATGGCCCCCATAATTCATGTGGGTCGAAAGGCTCCCCAGATGACACAACAAGGTGGCCCATTAAGCCGGGCGCCAGATGAGGTGCCGCAACTACCTCATGGTTTTTTTTATGGAATTTCGCACCCGGACGTGTCAGACGCAGCTCGAGCAAGATATATCAAAGCACTCGATTATTTATGGGAAGACTCCCAACTTCAGAGGTTGAGAGTCGTTAGACATCAAGGAGATGTTTGACGACTTCTATTTTCACGGGTTGTACAAAGGGTGATACCTGCGACAGAATTGTTTGCTTATTTTACGCGAACTTGGCCAGTACCACGAGGTCAGAGTACTTGAAGTCGTACGTATTCAGTACAAAGATTGTCTTATCTACAGCTGTCGTCAAAGAAATACTCAGATTTGCTCTAGAAGACGCCGAGCAATACTATCACTCTTCTTGAGAGTGTGATTTTACTAGAACACCAGAGGGTCTAGCGTTTATAAGGCAAATCCACCTCAACTCGGACCTTGTTGGCTTCGTGAAGTCGAAATCGAATGAATTAAAAGTCAGAACTCGGGTTCTACACAACTTTCTCACCCACAGCCTATTGCCGAGGATCGGACATAGAGATCTCGTCAGCTGGATGGATTTGCATATCATGAATAAGCTATACAGCTGTACTATGTTTGACCCAAGATATATGATTGTGAAACACATGAATGAGATCGGGCAAGTCAAAACCTAGAGTCTGCCGTACGAGTCTTTAATTTGAAAGATCGTCCAGCAATCTCCAGTTCAGGTGCCCAATGGAGAGCATATTAGGGCACACAAATCTACCGATGGATTTGATAGGACTCATCTGACTCGGATGAGCCTAGTCGAATTCGATGGGTCTTGGATGCCCAAGAGACGCGGCGGAACCTCCACATCTTGGGATGTTCCTATGGAGGACGCCCTCGCCCCTGAGTACGCCACCGTGCCCCCATTGTACCCTCAAGTGGCTAGTATGTGGGAGCAGATGTTTGATAGGCTGGGCCAGAGCATTGCCGGTATGCAGCAGGACATATGCATGCGGCAGAGTTTTGAGTATAGGTATGACAGGATGAAGGAGAGGTGGATTCAGAGGTGGGAAGGATTTGAGGATAGGTGGGGCATGCTGGAGAGGACGCTGTGTAATGGTTTAAATTTTTAGAGCTCAAATGTAATAGTGAATTTAGACTATTTTAATGTGAATTTGTTTTGATAAAATTTTACAAAGTTTTAAAGAAATTGATTAATTATACAATTTTTATTGTTAAATAATTTATTGGAAATTCTTTGATTGATAATTGTAAATGCATAATTTTGTTATCCTTGTGCATTGGTTGTATCATTGTGCATTAGTTTTGGTATTATAGTACATTAGTTTATTGGTTATAATCGATTTCAAATTATTGATTTATGACATGAAATTATATAGAAATAATATGAGTTTAAAAAGGGTAAATGTGTTACTTGGTTTAAATTGAAAAATTTTAATTCTTTATGATAGAGATGGATGGAGGATGTTGGGTCCTAGATTATGGGATAGAGCCTAGATTAATTATTCTAGGTATTTGTTTTACTTGCTGAGCGTAAAGCTCATTCATTTGTGGATTATCTATATTTATTAGATATTGGATACGTTCACCGAGAAGGACATACCAAGGTCAAAGGTAAAGATGTACAACGAAGCATATGATCGATCAGATTTATGATTTTATTGTCAGAGTTGAAAAGTCACATGTCGTGACTCGTTTTTATTTTATTGTTTCCGCTGTATTCCGATGTTTGATATAAAAATTGTTAGACGAGTATAAATGTCAATAGTTCATTGGCTTGTTTATTTAATACTTCCTATTTTAGGATGCCACGTAGGAATCGTTAGAAGAAAGTCGTATTGAATGGTCGTCAGTCTTGCGTTGACTAATTCCCACCTCGGGAATCCCATCCGTCGGGATCCGGTCGGGGGCCAGGTCGGGTCCTGACACGCTGGATGACCTGAGATTGGGCCAGAGAACAGAGGACCGTGATGACGATAATGTGCCACCCTCATCGTAGTTTAGTTTATGTTATAGATTTCTTATAATGTACTTTTAATTTTAGTTTGCAATTTTATTTCATGTATGTTTGTCATTTTTAGTTTAATTTATTTTTGTTCTATAGTAGCATTTAGTTTATATTTATACTAGATTTGGTTGTTAGCTATATATATGTGATTTGAATATGCAGAAACTGTTTGAAGATAGTTATGGAGGAATTTTAAAACAAATAAAATTTTGGGCATTTTTTCAATTTTTTTAAAAATAAACTAAAAAATTAAATAAAATGGTAAAATCCAAATATGCTCCAAATATGTTTCAATTACAACCGTCACTATTTTATGTATTAAAATTCATAAACATGTCTTACCAACCGGCGCTTGAAGTGGATTCCCGGTGAAGATAACTTCGACTATTATGCCCCTGCTGCCGACATATAGTACACGTCATCTTTGAGTTCTGCCTAATATTTGTCGAACTTGAGGGCTCATTGGCATCTCGCACTCTTGTCTTCTTCGGTCTACCAGGTTGGCGATGTTTTCTCGGCAGCATGAGTTCCCTCATACCTGGAATATACGACCACATTTGTTGGCCGCTAACGGGTAGAATAAATTAGGAGTAAATCTGGAGGTAAGTTACCCGGTGATAGCACCGATTCACGTAATTTTCTGGTGCCACTCTTATGGAACGCATTCACACCCTCAACATGCTACATATAACCAACTCTAGGCACGCTCTATGCTTTATGTACCAAAACATACCCACATGTCAAAAATCGTCCAACAACACAAGCTTGCATCACTGAAGCTCCACGTCAACCGTCAGTCTGCTCTGTCTATGGATCATAGTTTTCACCTACTAGATCTTCATCTACACCACAAAGTTTATCTATGAGTCTATTACCATCTTTGACCTTTCAAGGCGACATCTTATTGATTCTTCAAACTTTGACTGTTTTCAATCTTATCATTTTCTCATCTCTTTTTCACTTTCTTTTTCTTCATCTTTGCCTTTCATACTACTTCCACGCTGAAAAAGAGCGTGATAAGGTTGTGAATGATATGATAAGTGTTTTATGGATAGTTTGGATTATGGTACTTTATTTTGTTGTTTTATCAACTCTGAAGCAACACCAGCTGTATGCCAAGTTTTCAAAGTGCGAATTCTGGCTCAACAGAGGTAATTTTCTCAGCCACTTGACTACGAAAGCTGAAGAAATAAATGAGTGCGTAGCACCCGAATCAACCAATACATATGCAACAACGTCTTCTATAGGTATGGTACTTGCGATCACCGTTGGCTGCTCATCATCACCAACTCGATCAGAGCGAAGACTCTGGTTACCACCTTTGGCTTTTGTTGATCTTTGTTCCATTTCGGGCCGTTCTTGACAACTTCAACCTATATATTCACCAATTAACTTTGGTCAAATTTTGACTTTAGTAAAAAAAAAGTTTGATTTGTTAAACTTTTATCAAAATTTCTTCCCTTATTGCTATTCAGACGACCAATTTACCTTGGAGAAATGCATTGAATGGCGTTGACAAACGAGATTTCAGTAAGATCCCACCTGGTGCAGTTGCACTCATTTGTATTCATGTCGACAGTGTACTCTTCGTAGCCGTTGCTGACCTCAAATCGTTCATCTCCCACCAACTGAGCACTCCAATTTCAAGCTGCAACGTCTAGATTATCAAGATTTTTCTTTATCTTGGGACACATGAGGCTTGTTGATTGTGCTACTTTCTCAAATTTCTTCACAATGCGAGTCATCATGATCTTTCGAATCATCTTGAATGGTCACGATCGGTTCGTCCCTAACTGGCAATAGAAGTGCATTAAAAGACTCACACAAATTATTCAATCCCATGTTGCACTTGGGATTTGAAGAAAAGACATGACTAGCCCAATATTTAGACTCTTCTGCGAGAAGCCATACGTGGGCATCCCGGTTAATCTGTTGCAGCTTCCAGATTTCTATATCGAAATGATAACATGTGGGTGCGCTGACTGCATTCCACATCGCATCTCTGTATGTTTTGTCTCGAAATAATCTTTTGAAATTAGCGTACATGTGCCAGAGGCAATAGCGTTGTTCGGCTTCTTTAAGCTCCTTATCCACAGCCTCCAGCAAACCTTAATATTTGACAGAAAAAATAGTACAATTAGAAATGTATTATACCTTTTGTCGATCCGAAATAATTGTCCATCAGGCTCCTGCTCCAAGGTTTAGGTCTCGCTTCAGATGTTACAAAAACCACTTCCATGAGGCCTTATACTCTTTTTCTACGTTGGTAACAACAACGAGATATATTTTTATCGTTTTGCTTCTAAGAAGCATGCAGTCGCCATTCACACGCTTCGCACTTAGCCATCAGTTGCCGCTTGTCACTTTGAGAGAATTTTATCACATAACCATTTTCCACATAATATTTGCGTATTTCATCTTTAATATTGTTTATAGAACTATATTCTTTTGTCAAAAAAAATCTGCTAGAGATTTGTTCTCTTACCAGCATGCTTTCTACCTTGTCATCGTCCGAGCTGACTGGTGTTCGAAACTCCTCGTCTAAAGATCTGGAGGATGAATGCGCCTCAAATTCATCATTTACATCTATGTGGTCGAATGCACGAAGATCACCATATGCAGACATGGCGTACGAATACCAATCTAGCTCCACATCAAAATCTGTTGGCTCATCTAAATCAACTGCTCTAATTGAATCAGAATCCATCATCGTCACTAATACAATGAAAATTTGGGTAGAAGAAAGATAATAACAGAGAGGTTTGAGAGGTTTTCGAGAGTCGGTAGTGGTGAGAATGAGGGCGGCCCTTTATATAGAGCGGGTGAACGGTCGGCTGTTATGCTGCTGCAGCCAGTGATCAGAACATTATTGATCACGGGCTACAAATGATACGGTCGACCGTTACTTTTAGAGCGGTCGATCGTATATCCGGGGGCTTTGTGGGAGGTGGAGGACACCCCGCGTACGTGCGGAATACGTGTGTGCGGATGGTCCTCTACCCAGAATTTTGAAATCGTGACATGATCGACTGGACTAGGTGATGGAGTCGACCATGTCACGTTTAGAACGACATGTGAAGGATTAGCGGTAGACCACATGTCTATTTTTTGATAGGTTGAGTTTTTCTGTGCTAAAAAAAAAAAAAGAGATGGTACCAAGTCCAAGGCGTTTTTTGAATTTTACCTTTTATTTTATCTAGGCGAATATAACTGCGATTCTCTTCTTTTCAATTAGTAGAACACAATTAGCTGTGAAACGTAGTCATAAATTCTGGTTGTAAATCTAGGTTCACTGCGTTTATGTCTGTGTCCACCGTCGAATCTGATGCTTGGGGACGCGTGGCTGAGTTAGTTTAGCGTAACATGGTTTAGAGAAGTAGACTAATAAGTTATTATTAATATTGCAGAAACCACATGCCCACATGCTTCGAACAACAGCATCCATGGCTTCTCGAGCGGAACAAAATCAAATATTCAATGACAGAACGTTGATTATTGTCACAACTAGAAGACTCCGACCCAGACCCACGAACAGGAGTGGAAAACGGCGATTATGGAATAAACAAATGCTCAAATCATGTGTCAAACCGTCGGCCAAATCAGATGTCTCGGTCTCTCTTGCATTCCGGCGGGAGTGATGGGTATCTCACTCTGTCGCTGCAGTAGTTGTAGATGGTGTATTTCTGTCGGACCCAACTGAGCCGCCGGTACTGGAGTCCGTCCAGGTCTCGGAATTCGGTCTGGTCCCACCAACGCTTGCCCTGGGTGGCGCAGAACTTAGCCTGCACGGAGGACTCGCAGCCGTCGACGTGGAAGCCTTTGTAGTGGGCGATGAACGGAGCCTTGTTCCAGTCTGTCTTCTCCAGGCCTCCCCTGGTCGCCCAGTCGTCCGCATTCCATAGGCTCGAGTAGATCTTCATCGGCTGGTCGAACGGAAACTTCACCCCCACTGTCCTTGCAGTTCTTGAATACTCTGATCGGAACATCGTCAACGAAGAATCTGTCCAAACCAATTCAGTTCATCAGTCTGATTTTGAACTTCAGCACCGCCGGCGCCGATGAAGTTCATCCAAAATCATTACCCAAACAAATACGAGGCTAATACTTGTAGAAAAGTTACGAATGATTGCGACAGTAAAATCCTAAAAAGCAAACAGGAAAATATTCTGAAGATCTTCGGTGGAGTAAAATGATTTGGTGTTGGCGAAAAAGACGTCAAAGGTTGGATTTTTATTTCAACGCATGATGACAGACGAAGAAATATTGAGGAAAACAGGTAAAAAGCAGACGAACTAACACTATCTGATAGAGATTCCAGAGAACAGAGTAAGAGTGGTAGGCCTTGGTCGGGTCGAACCAGAGATAGATCCTTTGTTCTCTGTCTCCCTTCCCTCCGGTGAACACATTTGTCTGCAGAATGTAAGGTTGCCCTGATCTGTTCCCCAAGAACTCAAAATCTATCTCATCGTGCTCTGAGTTTTGAGAAGATAACTGCAATTTCATCTTCAGTATTATATATAGAAATAAAAAATGAAGGAAAGAAAGGAAGGAAGAGAGAAGATTTGAGAAAGGTCACTAACGTAGAAAGCTGTAACGGTGCCGGCAGAGTCATCGGGAACCAGCTTTATTTGCATACTGAAATGGCCGAACAAGTAGGAGCCTTTGGACTGAAAACCAGTACCTTTTTCAAGGGCAAATTGATATATGATCAGAAGAGGATAGTTGACCCAAATTTTTAGCTCAAAAGTATGAAGCTTTTTAGTGTACCTGTGTATTTATCCAGATGGAGTTGAATCTCAGAGCCGCCGTTGAAGTACTTAATGTGATCAAAAGCCCAAGTGGGTGCATAGTTTCTGCCAAACGGAACATCCACCGGCGTCCTCGGCGGACTTCCAAGAGCCACAGATATGAAAAGCAGGAAGCAGACGACAATTACAGACCCATAAAACCCCATTTCTAACCAGGAAAAAAAAACAGAGGAGATGGAACTTTTCACTCTGGAAGTGAAATGAGAGCGAGAACTGGAGAGAAAAAGAGAGGATGTGATGAGGAAACAAGGAGGGCGGAAGCTCCTTATGTAGGCAGTAGGCTTTTTGAGTTAAAGTAAATAATTGAAGGGTGCAGTGATAATCGTAGAATTTGTCTACAAGAATACAGTTGCGTTAATGGCGGTGGTGGGTGGTGGGAGGATTTCAATGATTTTCATCCAGCGAGGACACGTTGGAGTGGTTAAAAAAATGGTGTTGAAAAGGGTGATAAAATGTAGAGATCGGGGGACGGTGGGTTTACTGCCCATCTACTCTTGATCCACGACCGGAGCTCCGATCACTCGAAGTCGAATGGTTTTATGAACAAAACTGTAAAAGATGCAATGAAAAGGTCGAAAAAAAGGAGAGAGAGAGAGTGTGTGATTATTTCTATTTCAATTTCACTGAGCTTAAAGTTCTAGCAAACAACTGTTGAAATTAATGACTGTTTTGGCTCTGCTTTTCTGGAGCTTCTTGTCTTGTTCTTCTTATTCTATTAATCTTTTGAAAAATTGGATAAAGTTGTGTAAATCTGTAAATGGGAGCCACGCCCTTGGATTGGGGATTTGAATTCAACAGAAAAGGGTAGAATATATTTAATTGAATATCCTCTGCCTCTGCCTCTCTCTGACCCTCTGATCCTCGCGCAGTGAACGAAAATAGCCGAACCGATGAAAGGGATAAGAGGAAAGGAGGAAGAAAGGCAGAAGCTCTGTTTATTCTTTATTTAAATTTTGGAGTAATCTCTGATTTTGCTGGATTATTGAAGGAACCCAGAAGAAGAGAGGCTCCATTACTCAAACTCAACGTGGGTGGTCGGCTCCCAACACTGCATACCTGACGGCCGACCACATGACCATCTCTTCGGTCTTCATCGTGTATTTCGTTATTTTGACTGTTGTTTTATTACATGTACGATCGAAGAAACTACTGAAATTAAGTTCAAATCGAATTTAAAAAAAAAAAAAGAAAAAAAACAGGAAAACTGTGGATCTCTGCTTCTGCTGCGAATTTACTTAATAAATCCCGATCTACCCAGTAGTATTCCTCCGGGAAAGATTCAATTTCTAAAAATGAGGTTAATCGGGTGACGTTTTAATGCTCTGTTTTCTGCACTTCCCAAGACAAATTATCCAATCAGCTACGGTATTGTCGCAGATGATGAACTCCGATGTCGATTCAGAGACTCTGGTGGGTTGGTCCGGCGGGTCGGCTTGGACAGGTCCACTCTTTACAAGCTGAGTGGATTTAGGCAGCCCTAGTTGCTAAATTCCAGCCCAACTCCGGCTCTGGCCTGATCCTTTTTTTTTTTTTTTTTTGCCTAGGTCTGGTATGGTCCAAATCATTGATTCAAGGTCTGATTTACCAATCTAACTACAACACATCACGAGAAGCTGCATGCACTACCCGGTCATGCGTTAAAATGTATGGACACGAACGTTATTGATTTCATACCTGTTCGATCTATTTTACCCATCGATCACATGTCTGTATGGCAATGAGTCGACATCTAATCGAGTAATCGTATTACCAACAACTTCTAAAGCGAGATCATGCTCCGTTAGTTATCCTAATGTCGCATCCAATTCAATAATCGCATTGGGTTATACATCGAATAATTTCGTTAGCTAGTAATCACATCTTAATGTTGTCAGTAACGACACATTAAATAATTTAATTTGAGACTCACTAATAATTACAAAAACCCTTACATTTGTTAAGAAATTATATTGTTTTCAGCTAACCCTAATTGCACCATCGCAACCCGAGGTTTCAACGCATAGAAGACTTGGAAATATGAAGTGCAGAAAAAGAGGAAGCAGGCAGAAATCAGGACAGGGAGGAAGAAGACGACAACCATGTCCGATGAGGTCTGTCGATGACCCCTTTTGACTTGTTTAATTCTAATTAAGGATTACTTACTAATTATCTCAAGAAATATTATTAAATTATAGGTGGAAATTCATATGAAATTGGAAAAATTTCACCAACTTTCTCGTGTGCTGTCTTACCTTACCTCCAATCAAACCCACTACCCAGTGTCCAGTGATCGTTTTGATTATTATATATCCAAGCTTTCTCTCTCCTCAATTGTTCACATGGCGGCAGCATCACTGCGTCCATCTTCCCGGTGTCTTCTCTCTCTTATTTCTTAATTGTTTTACTTTATCTGCGTCCTCCTGCAGCTCGTTCAGTCTGTTTTCTCTTCGTTTTGGGGAAGAAGATGATCCGTTTGTGTCCTGTGTGATGTCTGGTTTCATCCACCATTGAATCACACGCCGCCATTTGAGTTGTTCATTCTGCAAAAGCCCATCTTTTTCGTATGTTATCGAGTGCGAACTTAGCGAGTAAGAAGGTTTTGTTTTGAGGAGATCTGAGTTTTTGATCTCTGGTTCGGGAAGAATCTGAGAAATGAGAAACGACGACGGGAATGTATCGAGCTTGTCCGACCGCCCGGAGATGGAAATGAGCGGGAGAAGCGATGTAAATGGTTTTAGCGGGCCTGTGATCTCTTCCGCCGCCTCCGTTCTCAATAACCAAAGGTCTTTCGTTAAGAAAAACGCCAAATTCAACCTCTCTCCTTCTGTCAAGTGCACTGACGACGAATCATTTGTTGAGGTGACGATCGACATCCGGGCTGATTCCTTATTGTAATGTTTTTTGAATTGATATGCATGTTTGTTCAGGTGATTGCCGTACGAATAGCGGCTGGGATTGGCCTGCGTGCGGGTGTGTTAAAATTATAAACTCGAATTTTAGGAGAAGCTCGGAGAAACCTATAGAAGCTCGTAGAAGCTTGGAAAAGCCTATATAAGCTTGAAGAAGCTATTAGAAGTTCATAGAACCTTATAGAACTTTGTAGAAGTTTATAGAAGTGTGTAGAAGCTTATATGACACGGGGTCCCTTAGAAAAGGGGCCCGTGTACAACCCACAAAATGTTAGGTTTGTGCTCGGTTGTGTGCTAGTGTGCAATATATGATTAATGAAAGAAAATACTAAACTAAGTACAATAAATAAACAAGGAAGCTACTAATATTAATGTGGCCGAATTATCAAGAGATGGAGAGAATGAAAATATGCAAGAAAATAAAGAGAAAGAGATGAATTTAGAAGTTAGAACTAAAGAGGAAATGTAAAGCACAAGAAATAAGGAAATGACAAAAAAAAAAAAAATAAATAAAGGTGAAAGTGGGTGCTATGGTGGAGCCGAAATGTAAAGGGTGATTTGTGTGCAAAGTGAAGACAATAAAAGTAAAGAAATACCCTTGGTGGATCCGAGGAGCGAGCTTACGGTTTAAGCTCCCGGATACACGTTTTCCGTGAGGAAAACGACCACCGTAGGCCGGGATTTTCTTCCTCGTCTCAACTCCCAATGGAGAAGATGAGAGAAAGGATAAGAGCTAACCTAGCAACCCTAGCTAGGCTAGCAATGGAGGCTAACTCCTCTTGGTTCAAAAAACAAAGAAAAATACCAAAGGAAAACCAAAGATATTTAGGGGAAATAGTAGTATATTGATTGACAAAAATTTTTTTTACACATACCAATGCTATACTTAAATAGAGAAACCTAGAGTGGATGATTAGGGTTTGGCAATGGAAGAAAGGATTGGAGCCGTTGATGAAGATCAAGATGAAGGGACAAGATTGCAATCCATGTGCTTCATCCAAGGGTTGAGGTGCTTTCCTTGTTTTGCTTGATCAATGGTGCTAAATTGCCATGTCATCCATACTTGTGGCCACTTCCAATTGTACTTGCAAAATTCATACCTTAAAGTTGGGTTCTTCTTTGGGCCATGGCTTCCTTTGGCTCCATTGGGTGTAGGTCTTTTCCTTGAGTAATTTTGTTGAATTTCTTCAACCCATAATCCACCAACATACATCTAACCCTAACCACACAATCTAATGCATGATGCAATTATAATAATCCATACAAAAAGGCGAATGTATGCCAAATAAGTTTAAAAAAATAAAAATTACAAATTAAAGCCCGGGAAGACAAATTCCCATAGGGCAGTCAGCAAGCTCCGTAGGAATGCTCCAATGAATGACGTGACACGGTTTCTCCTCATATTCAGACGTTGGCTCCCACGTGAAGTCCATGATGGAATCAAAACCTGCAAAAAGAGACCATTCATTAAAACATTGGGTGATTAAATTATGTGCCCGATTTTGTGACCTTGTGACGGGCCTCCGAGGCATATCATCCCCTCCGGGTGGCTGAGGATTTGACCTCAAATCCATTAGCTCAGCCTCCTCTTCATGTCCCAATTCTCCAATATAAGGGGACAAATCTTGTACATTAAAGGTGGATGACACCCCATAATTGCCGGGTAACTCAAACTTGTAAGCATTATTATTTATGCGCTCTAAAATTTTAAAGGAGCCTTCAGCTCTAGGCAACAGTTTGGAGCGTCTTTTGGCGGAAAATCGTTCCTTCCTAAGATGTAATCACACCAAATCTCCAACATTAAAAATTACCTCATTTCGTCCCTTATTTGCATGCTTAGCATAATTGGCGTTATTTTTCTCAATTTTTTGGCAAACTTTCTCGTATAACTTTTTCATTTGCTCTGCTTTATTTGCTCCCGAAGGGATTAGGTCCTGGGTTGGAATAGGAATAAGTGTCAGGGCTGTGTTTGGATTAAATCCATAGACTACCTCAAAGGGCGTTTGCTGAGTGGTGGAGTGAAGGCTTCGGTTGTAACCGAATTCAACTTGGGGTAGTACTATGTCCCAATTAGTGAGATTTTTACCTATGACACTTCAGAGAAGGGTTCCCAAGATCCTATTGACCACTTCCGTTTGGCCGTCCATTTGGGGATGGAAAGATGTACTGAAGCATAGCGTAGTCCCCAATTTCTTCTATAAGGTTTTCCAAAAAGTGCTCAAGAACTTGGTATCTAGATCTGACACGATAGATTGAGGCACTCCATGGAGTCTAACTATCTCCTTGAAGAATAGGTCGGCTATAGCAGCAGAGTCGTCGGTTTTGTTGCAGGCGATAAAATGCGCCATTTTGGAGAATCTGTCCACAACCACTAGAATAGAATCATTGTCACGTCCTGTCCGTGGTAACCCTAAAACAAAATCCATACTAATTTCTGTAACACCCGACTTTACGGGATTTAATTTTTATTCCAATATAAACGGCATTTTCGTAAATAGGCCAAATGTGGTCCGTTTTGCAAACGGAGAGTTTTAGCAAAGCCGTGTTAATAAATTGGAATTTATGGTAAAATATGGAGTTTTGGAGAAAAGGAATCGTTAGTCGAATAACGAATTAAGTAACGAAAATAAATAGAAAACAAAGCGAAGGGCAATTTAGTCATTTTGCAAACCAATTTTATAAAAATCATAAAGTCTCCACCTTTTCCCCTCACTCACGCCAACTCCATTCTCTCTCTCTCACCGTGCGATTTTCTTCCTCCCTCCGTGCGACTCCTTCTCCTCTTCACGACGACGAGAGCTCCGACGACTCGATTCTCTTCACGTTTCCTCCTCCTTCCTCGACCCTAGGTACGAATCTACGGTTTTGGAGAGGTAGATATCGATTTCTAGGGTTTAAAACAATTAGGGTTTGTTAGGATTTTCGTCGGAAATATGAATCGATGTTTGTGATTGATAGGTTGAGCTTATTTATGCCTCTAATAGACGTATTGATAATTATCGGAGCTTAGTTCATCGATTTGTTGAGGTGTATTGAAGCATTGGTTAACTTGGAGCTTAAAAACCTCTATTAATGGGGTTTTTGAAATGCCGAGCGCGAATTGCTCGACGAAATGCCTCAACGAACTAAAATAGAGTTTAGGAGAATTTTCTATAGTTAGGAGTTAGCAACTTTTGGAGTTTGGTGATTTGGACTCGATTTAATTCGTATATTGTGAAATGTATAGGTGAACGAACACTCGTGGACGAAGCTCGTGAACGACGGACGCGAGGTAATTCTCTGTGACTTGTTTGGCCATTTAGGCCTACACCGTACGAATAGAGTCGATCGAGGATATTGGAGATGTATTTGAGTAGATTAGAACGGGTAGCTAGTTTACATTCGGTTAGGTTATTAATTGTAGTGTTCATTGATTGTTAATGCTTTATTTTTCATTGTATCGTTATCGTTATTGCATCGAGCATGTTCATGCATTGTTTTCTAGCATGCATGCAAAATGAATTTCAAAGTGTTTTACATAGAAAAAGGTAAACAAAGTACGTAATTGAACAACAGAGATAATCACGCCGGGTGCGGTGGTTCAGGCATGGCTGTCGAAGGAAGCACGCTTTCCCCCCATGTTAGATCCGAGGGGCTATCCAATCGCGGGATGTGCCGCTCCTATCTAACGAAAGTGAAGCTCCGGGTGACACATAGACACAGAAACAAAGAAACAAAGAAATGAAAAGAATGCAGAGTTTCAAAAGAACATAGCATAGCATAGCATACATTTGCATTCACTTAGATTTACTGAGCCTCTAGCTCACGTGTTTAATTCTATGGTGTAGGAGACATTGAGACAGGTGAGGAAGACATCCCTCCGTCTGAAGTATGAGCAGATTGAAGGAGGAGGCCCGTGGGAGTGCGCTGGCAGTCGGTGCGTGATTTTGACCCGTGGGGACGTACATAGGTATTTTGGGTTATTTTGGATAGAAATTGTTAGAATATTATAGGATGTTGGAATCTGGTTAATTAGTAGAAAGTATTTTGTGAAATTGGATGTATTTTGTAAATGTTTTACCGATTTCTAAAACATGAGGATATGTTACACTTTTAAACGGAACCACGCGGTTCGTTTTTACGAAATTAGTTATGATTTAAACGTATTTTGAGTCGGTAACCGGATGACGAGTGTAAAGGGTGTTAATGATAGTGTTATGGCGTAGAAATGTGTTTTAGAGGAATGTATGAAAGGTGTGAAAATGGAATGTGAAAGGTGAAGATTGGATGTTGTGTGTGTTGGGTGTAATTGGTGTATGCAGGGAATGAGGGCGTGAAGTAGTTAAAGAAAAACAGCCTCTGGAATTAAAAAAATCCAGAGGCAGTGGCGAGTATTCGCCTGAGGGAGGCGAGCAATCGCCCATCCCTCTGCTTGAAGCGCCAAGGGAGTTCACCCTTCTCTGGAGAAATCCAGAGAAGGTGGCGAGTAATCGCCTGGGTGCAACGATCGCCACGTAAAAAGTGGCGATTGCTGGTTGGCCGAAGAAATGCCAGGCGATCAACCAGGCGACTACTCGCCTGGTTGTGATTGCTCAAGGGCGATTGCTCGCCACAATTGTGGCGAGCAATCACCACATGTTCTGCCATTTTTGGCAGAACATATACTAAATAAAAAAAAAGGATTTTTATTTTAATTATTTCTTTTATTATTTAAAGTTTAATTAATATAGTTTTCAAAGAAAATTTTCAAACGCCGTTCGAACTTTCAATTTCGATTTTTGAAGTGTTATTTCCGCTAGAACGAGAGATTTACAGTTTGTACGTGTAAAAAAAAAAAAAAAATTGTTTACGGCAAAAACAAGGATAGGTTTAAGGGTCGTTACAATTTCTACCCAATGGTGTGTAGGGACCGGTAAGGGAAGGTAAAGCCCTTGGGGTAGAACTTTGCTTTTGGCCCTTTTACAAACAATGCACTTTTCCACATAGAGGTACACGTCCTTCATCATGTGAGGCCAATAGAACTTTTCTTTCAATAGTTCTAGGGTCTTCTTTTCTCCAAAATGTCCAGACAATCCTCCTCCATGAGCTTCTTTAACAAGGCATTGTCTGAGACTGCAATATGGAATACACAATTTCCCATTTCTTAATAAAAATCCATCTATAAGACTATATCCTCCTTCAGCCTTATTTTGATAAACTTGATAAGGCAATCCAAAATCTTTATCGGATGCATACAAATTTTTAATCCATTCAAATCCGAAAAATCTAACACTTAGTTCCGTTAAGAGGATACGTCTTCGAGAGAGAGCATCGGCAACAGCATTATCAGAACCTTTCAGATATTTTAAAATATAGGGGAATCTTTCCAAAAATTCCACCCATTTCGCGTGTCTCTTGTTGAGTTTGTGTTGACTCTTAATATGCTTAAGGGGTTGGTGGGCGGAGTGAATTACAAACTCTTTTGAAAGCAAGTAGTATTGCCAATATTCGATAGCTCTAATCACCGCATAGAATTCTTTATCATAGGTTGAATAGTTCAAAGCAGCTCCTTTCAACTTTTCGCTAAAATAAGCAAGAGGTTTGCCATCTTGCATCAATACAGCACCAATGCCAATATCGGAGGCATCACTCTTGATTTCAAAAACCTTATTGACATCGGGTAAAGCCAAAACTGGTGATTGACAAAGTTTCTCTATTATCAAATCGAAGCTACTTTGGCATGCCGGTGACCAGTTAAAGTCTACTCCTTTCTTAGTAAGATCCGTAATAGGAGCGACTAAAGAACTGAAGTCCTTAATGAACCTCCTATAAAAAGAGGCTAATCCGTGGAAACTACGGACTTCGGTAATGTTAATAGGAGTGGGCCACTCCTTGATGGCTTTGACTTTGTCTTCATCCGCTTCCAAGCCATTCTTAAAAATTATGAAGCCCAAAAAGTAAACCTTTTCTTGTCCAAAGGAGCATTTGGTCAAATTTCCAAACAATTTAGCTTGTCAAAGAGTTTGAAATAATAGCCCGAGATGGTTGACATGTTGTGGAAGGTCGCGACTATACACCAAAATGTCATCGAAATATACGACAACAAATTTTCCAAGAAACTCTTTAAGAACATGGTGCATTAACCGCAAGAAGATGCTCGGGGCATTTGTAAGACCGAATGGCATAACCATCCACTCAGACAATCCGTATTTTGTTTTGAAGGCGGTTTTCCATTCATCACCTTCTTTCATTCGTATCTGGTGATATCTGCTCTTCAAGTCTACTTTTGAAAATATTGATGCTCCGCTCAATTCGTCCAACATGTCTTCAAGCCGAGGAATAGGATACCTATACTTAATGGTTATTTGGTTGATAGCCCTACTATCCACACACATCCGCATCGAGCCATCCTTTTTAGGTACCAACAAAGTAGGTACAGTGCATGGGCTCATTGATTCTCTTATATATCCCTTTTCCAACAACTCTTGGACCTGACCTTGTAGTTCCTTTGCTTTTCAGGCCTCATCCTATAGGCCGGGCGATTTGGTAGCATAGCTCCAGGTTGGAGGTCAATTTGATGTTCGATTCCTCGAATCGGTGGTAATCCGGTTGGTAATTCTTCGGAAAAGACGTCTTGATAGGTCTTAAGTAGATTTTGGACCGCTAAGGGTATCTCGCCAAGCTCCATAATGCGGTCTCTAAATAATACTAAAATCACTGTCTTTCCTTTTGTTACCGCAGCTCTAAGTCCTTTTTTTGTCAAAAGTAAATTTTCCTTAATCTTTTCTTCCTTTCTAATTGATTCATCATGAGCAATTTATTCAGGTGTCATAGGAAGTAATTTGATAGTCCTACCGCCGAATTTCAAACTATAATTGTTGAGGAATCCGTCATGCTCCACCCTACGATCATAAAGCCATGGTCTCCCAAGTAGAAGATGACTCGCATTCATAGGCACGACATCGCAAAGAACCACGTCTTTATACTTGCCAACAATGAAATTGACGGTTACTTGCTTCGTCACCTTGATGTCATCCCTATCGCCAAACCATCTTAACTTATATGGCTTAGGGTGATTAGTTGTCTCCAATCCAAGCTTTTTCACCATATCTTTGAAAGCTACATTAACGCAACTTCCACCATCAATAATCATTGAACACACTTTATCCTTGACTGCACATCTACTTTGAAAAATATTTTTCCTTTGGCAGTCTTCTTTAACATTCTTAGAAACAAGGGTTCTTCGAATAACCATCAGAAGTGGTCCATCTTGAGCAACACATTCATCCGAGTCGTGCTCACTCTCGTCATCTACCTCTTCTTCTTCATCCTTATCGAGGTATTGACCTTCGTCATTCTCGCTCTCCCATTCTCCAGTAGATTCTTTGATAACCATCACTCGACGGTTAGAGCATTCATTGGCGTAATGTCCCTTGCCTAAACACTTGTAGCATTGGACATCACGGGCTCGTAGTCCTTTAGATGTAGTGGCTTGATTTTTTTCCGTCGGAGGGGGTTTGTTTTGATTGAAGGGAGTCTTAGGTTGCCAATTACGGTTAACCGGCCTTTTATCTTCGTTCTTCCATGGAGGTTTTGGTTTGTCTTGATCTAGATGCCTAGGTGGAAATTTAGTGGGAAAGTTCGATTTTCGTTTTCTTTTGAGTTGTCTTTCCACCGTAAGGGCAAGTTGAATCACTTTCTCCATAGCCTCCAATTGATGTACTTCAACCACATCACCAATTTCACAGTTCAATCCACGAATGAATCTCGCGATGAGTTGCTCCTCCGGCTCATCAATAGCACATCGCATATTGAGAGTCTCAAATTCTGATATATACTCATCGACCGAGAGCGAATTTTGTTTGAGGGTGTGAAGTTGGTGGAAGAGTTCGTGTTTGTAATGTCGGGGAACGAACCTCTTATACATTAAATCTTTCATGGCATTCCAAGTTACGACGGGATATCTTAATGTTCTCATCCTTTGGTTCTTAAAGTTAGACCACCATAAAGCAGCGTGGCCCGTTAATTCAAGAGAGGCGAGTTGAATTTTGAGTCGCTTGGAATAGTTGTGACACTCGAAAACTCTCTCTACTTTATCGACCCAATCTAGGTATGTATGACCGTCGCACGTTCCATTGAAAGATGGAATTGACATTTTCACATTACGGAGGTCGTCGTTGTCCCTACGACGATTTGGACGATACTCTTCATCATCATCCATTCAATTCTCATCCTCCGAGTTATAAGATCGTGGTCTCCTTCTACGGGGTTCAGCCCATATTTCTACCTCTATGGGTGGTTGCAAAGGTGGTTGACGTCTAGGACGTTTGTGTAGGACCGTAATTGTCTAAGAGGGGGGTGAATTAGACTTTTTAATTTTACTAAAATTAAACTTAATTTCTCTTCTTGATTAAAACTTAAATTTAACACAAGTGCTCAAATAATGTAAAGAGAGAGAGAGAGAAATTCGACACCAGTATTTTTACGTGGTTCGGCCAAACTGCCTACGTCCACGCTTCAAGGCTCACCCCTTGAAGATCCTTAACCTTCTCCTCACGAGAATGACTAGATCGGGATTCCGGGCTCCGATCAATTGCCTTTACAATTCTGGATTGAACTTGCCGGGCGTCAATCCACTGCCTTTACAAATAATTTGTGTTTGTGAAATTGATCACAGACTACACTCTCACAGCAGAAATCTCAAGTTCGAGTTTAGAGAGATGTACAGTGATTACAGAGTATGAAAACTTTTGCAGCTTAGGGCTATCAATTGAAAATTCGCAAAGGTTAGTCTACGAGCCTTTTCTTCTGCTTATATACTCTGTATATCCTTGCTTCATAGAATTGAATGCTTCTTACTCCAAATAAAAAATGTTACCGTTGGGAAGCATCCGTACTGAAGCAGCTATCCGTTGCATCTGAAAAATGTTGTTCGTCGTCGCCATTAAAGGTCTGGAGTTAATGCTTGAAAACGACATCACTGTAGCTTCGCGGCTAACTTTAAATTCTGGCGGAAGATCATAACCAGATGCAGCTTGTAAAATAATGCCACGTCATCGGTAAATGCAACTTGTAGAGCCATCGGCATATGAGGCTTCAAATGTAATCGGCAGCTGACTTAATATGTCATCAGCAGGAATACCATCGGCAAAAGAGTCTTCATATGTCATCGTTATAAGAATCTTTGGATGCCATCGGTATTTGGAGTGTAAGACCCCATCGGTATTTGCATCTTGTAGGGCCATCGGCAGATGAGTCTTTGAATGCCATCGGCATTTGAATCTTCGTAAGCTATTGGCAGATGAGTCCTTGGAGTTTTGTCGTCTAGTGATCGGCATGAGAAACCTTGAACGACATCGGCAGATGCAGCTACAAAGCAATCGGCATGAACATCTTTAAACGCCATCGGCACGAGTTTCTTTAAACGCCATCGGCACGAGTTTCTTTAAAATGCCATCGGCAGATGTAAACTTTGAACTCCATCGGCAGAGACAACCGTAAATACTATCGGCATGAGAATCCTTGAACAGTGTCGGCAAGAGTAGCTTCAAATGCTATCGGCAGATTGCATCTTGACACGTCATCGGCACAAGCACGCACTGAACGACTTCTTCTTCTGTCTTTTAGCAATCGGCAGAAGCCTTCATTTCTTTGTCGTCTTGTGATCGGCACAAGGAACAACTAATTTTAGCCCTGTTTAACTATTCAGCCCTGTATACTCAATACAATTTATTAGATAACTAAAATACCCTTTTCAAGGGTATTTCCAAATAACCTCATATTCATTATTCTCATTAAATACACATAATCAAATTACATTATTTATCCTTTAAATACATCATCAAAAACATATTATGACTTAAACACTCTATAAGTCAACAATCTCCCCCTTTTTGATGATGACAATATGAATTTGATTAATTTAAATACTCCCCCATAATTCTAGCTGCTCCCCCATAGTATATGCATTTTATTCAGTTAACCATACAGAGCAAATCCAAAAACACAGAGCAAGCATATATCCAAAAAAAAATATATATCCAGAATGCTAACTAATCAGACTCAAAGCAAATATATATATTCAGAATGCTAACTAATCAGACTCAAAGCAAATATATATATTCAGAATGCTAACCAAGTCATACTCAATCATCAAATACACTATTCTCCAATATATATATTCAGAATGCTAACCAAGTCATACTCAATCATCAAATACACTATTCTCCCCCATTGACATTATCAAAAACAGATTAGAGAAAGAGCAGAAGCAATGCATTAATGAAAGAAACAGAGAAATTGTATTTGAATACCAATTAATGTGTTTACAAGACAAAAAAAATAAAAACTTAGGAATAACTACTTGAAGAAACCTACAAATCGTGTCCAAAAGGCTTGATGAAGCCATGAAGGCACGGCACGATTTGAAGAAATATAAGCATCTACAAGCTCTGGAAGGGAGCGATTATTCAGAGGGATAGGTGGCTGATATACCACTATGGCCAGACAAGGAGGAGGCTCAACAATAGGGTCAGCAGGAAGAACAGCAGCAACATCAGCAACTTCAGCAACTGCAGTAACTTCAGCAACTGCAGTAACTTCAGTCTCCTGAAGATCCAAAGGCATTAGGCACACATCGTCAGCTACCTCATGCCTGGAAAATGGAAGAAATAGATCTTCAAAACAAGGAACAGAACTTGAGGGCAGGTCGGGTTCAGGTTCAGGTTCAGGTGTCAAGGCAGCAATGGAGGATTGGAGTTTCTCAATTTCCCTGACAATCATGCGCCGATCAGCATCCACTTTTTGAGTCAGCAAACCAAGACCAGAATCTAAGTCAGTGGACAAGTCTTTGTGATTCTTTACAAGTTTGGCATCCAGAGACTGTTCAATCCGACTTTCCATGGTACTGAGAGCAGACTCAATGCGGTCAATAGAGGCTTTCAGCTCAGAATATCGAGTCTCATTCAGTGAGAATCGCCTCTGATAGGTTAGAGGAATGGTTGGTATGGATGGCAGAGCAGGAAGGAGTGGAGGGGATGGAGGAGCTGGTTGGACAGGTGATGGAGGAGCTGGTGAGGGCAATCTGATTGGAGATTGAGGTGGAGGTGGAGGAGTAGAAGGAGGAGTACTGAGGGGAGTAGTCGGGATTGGAGATGAAGGTGGTGAAGGTATAGCCGGTGGAGAAAGAAGTTGGACTGGTGATGAAGGAGCCGTAGCCGATTTGGTGGGAGACTGGGGAACAGGTGAGGGCAGTCGCATTGGAGATGGTGGTGCTGATGGTATAGCTGGTGGGATCGAAGATGTAGAAGGTGAAGGTATAGCCAGTGGAACTGTAGATGTAGTTTGTGAGGAAGAGAGTTGGACTGGAGATGGAGGGACTGATGGTGCTGGTGGGGGGCCATGTTGGAAAATTGAAGTAATGGCTTGCATCAGTGGAGAGATGGAGGGAAAGGCAGGCTGAGAAGGCAAGATAAGAGAAGGGGGAGGTGATTGAGGTTGTTCTGGAATTGGAGGAGGCAAAAGAGAGGGAACAGAGGTTGCCTCTGAGAGAGATGCTGTAGAGGAGGAAGTAGTTTTGTGCCTACGCTTCAGAGGAGAAGGTTCTGGTTCTGAGCTAGACTCCCTAGAAAGGGAAGGGGAAATGGCACTGACAGGAAGACCTGAAGCACCTTCTTCTTCAGCAGATTCCTCTGGCAGGATAAGTTTCCTCTTACCACGCCTGACAGGAACTGCCATAGTAGCCTTTTGCTTCGGCTTTTTCATGATTGGCTTTTCCTTGCTGACAAAATTAATTCCCATCTTGCTTAGAGTGATTTGGGAATAATAATTTCCGTCCTTAAGAACCACAGGTGCAATCTCCTCAGGAAAAGCAATGTCCAGCTTGACAAATAACCGCATAAGAAGCAAATTATACGGTAAGGAAGAAACCTTGGAGGAAACGGCAAGAATCATCCTTCGAATAACTATGTATCCAATGTTGAAGGGTCTTTTAAAGTAGAGGGCAAACAGAACAAATAGTTCCAATGCGCTCACCTCGTTATAATGTCCACCCTTGGGAACAATATTGAAGTCAATCATATGACGGAATAGTTTGGCTCTAGGTAGCAGATGATTGCCTTTTAATTGATCATATGTTTGGTTGGGGTCCACTGCAATTTCTCTAAGAAATTGATCTCCATCAGACGTTCCAATGAAAGGTAGCTCATGCCCTGTCACATACTTGAAAGGGCAGTTGTCCAAATGAGAAGCACCCAGAAGGGCATTGATGGACTGAGGAGTGATCACAATGTGTTTATTATAAACATAACTCGAAATGGACGGGTGATCAGAGGCAAAGCTAAGGTTTGCATAAAACATTTTAATTGCTTCTGGGTAGTAGAAAGATTCGGTTTCAAATAAACCTATTAACCCCAGATCCGTCAAGGGTTCAATAATGTCCAAACCAGCTAGCTTTTCAAAGAAAAGACCTTTACTAAGAATCAACGATCGGTACTGATAATCATTGAGATATTTTACCTCAGTAGCTTGACAGACAAAGTAGAAAGATGGCCACTCTGTGCCACGAGGAATCTCTCGAGCATAAACATTGACCTTCTTCTTTGCTGGTTTGGGAACGGTGCGAGATGATTGACCTTGAGATTCCATTTCTTGTAGAGGATTCGACAGAGAAGGTTTGGTAGGGCAGGGGGTTTCAGAAAGAGCGCGAAAGATGAAGTGAGTCGGCAGTGAAAGACGAGTTTAAAAGACAAACAGAGTTGTCCGACTAAGAAGTCACACGTGTAACACCGATATCTTTCGATGGAGAACACGTGGCGGCAGATTAAGGAAAACATTTCATCTACCGATAGAAATGCATCTGCCGATCCTTAGAGACTAGAACGGCATCTACCGATGCCTTCACAGAAAAGAAAAACTCTAACACTTAAGATTTACCAACAGAGGAAGAGCCTTAGTTTTTCTCAAACCGAATGAGTCCTAACCTTATTCTTATATTATTGAAGGTTTTCTCATCTAGAGGCTTAGTAAAAATGTCTGCTAATTGATCTACAGAGTTAACGAATTCTAAAGAAATATCACCTCTTTGAACATGATCTCGGATGAAGTGATATCTGACATCTATGTGCTTTGTTCTAGAGTGTTGAATAGGATTTTTAGAAATGTTAATGGCACTGGTGTTATCACACCGAATAGGAATCCTATCATAAAACAGATTGTAATCTTCCAAAGTCTGTTTCATCCAAAGCATTTGTGCACAACAACTACCAGCAGCAATATATTCACTCTCAGCAGTTGACAATGCAACAGAATTCTGTTTCTTCGAATACCAAGACACTAGAGATTCTCCTAGGAACTGACAAGTGCCACTAGTGCTTTTTCTATCAATAAGACTACCAGCATAGTCAGAATCAGAATATCCTATTAGATCAAAAGAGGTACCTTTCGGATACCAGAGTCCTAAGTCAATTGTCCCACTTAGATATTTAAAAATCCGTTTAACAGCAGATAAGTGAGACTCCTTAGGGGCAGCTTGAAACCTAGCACAGAGACATACGCTAAACAGAATGTCTGGTCTACTGGCAGTTAGGTATAGCAAAGATCCGATCATACCACGATATTTCTTTATATCCACATTTATTCCATTTTCATCTTTATCCAATTTGGTTGTGGTACTCATGGGAGTTCTAGAAGGTTTGACAGATTCTAAACCAAATCGCTTAAGGAGTTCCTTAATATACTTTTCTTGACAGAAGAAAATTCCATCAAGAGACTGACTAATCTGGAATCCTAAGAAAAACTTTAACTCCCCCATCATACTCATTTCAAATTCACTTTGCATGAGGGAGGAAAACTCATTACACAAGTGGACATTGGTTGATCCAAAAATGATGTCATCGACATAAATTTGAACCAGCAAAATATCATTGTCCTTTTGCATGGTAAACAGGGTTGAATCAGAGTTACCCTTTTTGAAATTTCTTTCTTCAAGGAAATTCTTCAACCTGTCATACCAAGCTCTAGGAGCCTGTTTAAGACCATAAAGAGCTTTTCTAAGTTTGTAGACATGACTGGGTTTATCAAATGATTCAAAACCTAAAGGCTGCTCTACATAAACTTCTTCCATAATATATCCATTTAAAAAGGCACTCTTTACATCCATTTGAAAGAGTGTGAAGTTTTTGTAGCAGGCAAAAGCTAGAAGCATCCTAATTGACTCTAGTCTAGCTACAGGGGCAAAAGATTCCTCAAAATCAATACCCTCTTCCTGAGAGTATCCCTTAGCAACTAGTCTAGCCTTGTTTCTTATAACAATCCCATTTTCATCCAATTTATTCTTAAATACCCATTTGGTTCCTATAATGGGATGATCCTTAGGCCGTGGAACAAGTTCCCATACCTTGCTCCTTTCAAACTGATTTAACTCTTCTTGCATGGCCATAATCCAATTTTCATCACTCTCGGCCTCTTCAAACTTCTTAGGTTCTATTTGAGAGATAAATGCCACATTGGCACAGAGATTCCTAAGAGAGGATCTAGTCTTAACTCCTAAAGAAGGATCACCTAAAATTTCCTCTATTGGATGACTTCTAATATATTTCCAATCTCTAGGTAGATCTGCAGATTCATCTTTAACAGGAACAATTTTTAGAGAACTAGAGGATGGTTCTATAGGAGAGGGATCAGTAGATTTTTCCAAAGAAAGAGAGTCAAGTTGATTGTCCAAAACATCATCCTCATCCACATTGATTGTGGGTTGAGGGGTCTCATCAAAGTTGACATGAACAGATTCCTCAACAACAAGAGATCTCCTATTGAAGACTCTATATGCTTTACTTGACAGAGAATAACCAAGAAAAATTCCAATATCTGATTTAGAATCGAATTTTCCTAAGTTATCTTTGGTATTTAGGATGAAGCATTTACTGCCAAACGCTCTAAAGTACTTAACAGTAGGAGTTTTTCCACTCCAGAGCTCATAAGGAGTTTTCTCTAGAATAGGTCTTATGGAGACCCTGTTAAGAACATAGCAGGCTGTTGCAACTGCCTCAGCCCAGAAGTATTTTGGAAGGGAATTTTCAATAAGCATAGTCCGAGCAAGTTCTTGGAGAGACCTATTTTTCCTCTCAACAACACCATTTTGCTGAGGGGTTCTAGGAGAGGAGAAATTGTGCTCAATTCCATACTTGAGGCACAGAAGTTCAAATCTGTCATTTTCAAATTCTCCACCATGATCACTACGAATAGCAATTATGGTGAGCTCCTTTTCATTTTGAACTCTTTTCCTAAAACTAGAAAAGGTTTCAAAAGTCTCATCCTTAGACTTTAGAAAGAATACCCAAGAGAACCTAGAGAAATCATCTACAATGACAAAAGCATAGAATTTGCCTCCTAAGCTTGCTATATTAGAAGGACCGAAGAGGTCCATGTGAAGGAGTTGGAGAGGCTTAGAGGTAGATATCACACTCTTAGATTTAAAAGAAGATTTGATCTGCTTGCCCATTTGACAAGCCTCACAGACTTTATCCTTTTCAAAGGATATCTTAGGAATCCCTCTAACTAAATCATCCTTAGTAATCTTAGCTAAGGTATCCATTCCTACGTGTCCTAATCTTCTATGCCAAATCCAAGCATCATGAGAAGAATTAACAGCAAAGCATTTCTCATTAACATGCTCAACAACATCCATATCAATAACATAGATATTTTCTTTTCTATAACCAGATAACAGAGTTTTATCATTAGATGCATCTTTAATTATGCAGGAGTTAGATTTAAAAATCACTTCATATCCTTTATCACATAACTGGCTAATACTAAGCAGATTATGCTTTAACCCTTCAACTAAAAGCACATTTTCAATAGACGGATTAAAACTGTTACCTATATTGCCGATGCCAACAATTTTGCCCTTTTGGTTTCCACCAAAAGTAACACTTCCTTTCTTTTTGTTGACAGAGGCAAACATGGTTGAGTCTCCTGTCATATGCCTCGAGCATCCACTGTCGAGGTACCACTGGTTCTTTCCAGGAGAACACTCAACCTGCAAAACAGAAATCAGGTTGTCTTCTTAGGTACCCAAATCTTTTGGGTCCTAGAGTTAGGCCTGGTTCCCTTAGGAACCCATTGTAATTTGCTACCTGATTTCATACTGTTTATTTTTAAAGGACATACAAAAGACTTATGTCCTACTTCATTACACATATGGCAGACAGTTGACTTAACAAAGTAATTCTTATAAGATTTCTTTTTGCAAAACATGTCATACCCTAAGCCAGTTTTATCGACTTGCATTCTTTGATCACTTATCAACATGTTCAGTTTATTACTACTAAGAGTCAATTTCTTAACAAAATAGTCTAAAAATTCATTTTTCTTTTTCAGTTCATACACTTCCTTTTCAAGCTGATTGTTTTCATTTTCTTGCTTCTCAATTAAGCTTGCATTTTCCTTTTTCAATGCATTGTACTTAGTCTTTAACATGCTGAATTGTTTTACTAGATCATTAAAAGCATCTACTATATCTCCATCATCGTCATCAATTTCACTGTCACTTAAGGTACAAGGAGATATAGAACTAACCTTATCTTCGTGAGCCATAAAACAGAGGTTAGCAACTTCCTCATCTTCTGAAGAGGAAGTGTCACTTTCACATTCATCCCAGGTTGCCTTCATGGCCTTCTTCTTGAACTTTTTGGGATATTTCTTCGCCTGAGGACAATCTGCCTTCATATGGCCAGGCTTGCCGCACCCAAAACAGGTGATTTCCTTCTCCTTTTGAGGTTTTTCACCCTTTTGGAATCTTCTTCCCTGCATTCTCTTCCTTTGGAGGAATTTGCTGAACCTCCTAGTGATGAGAGCTATATCCTCATCATCTTCATCAACTTCTTCCTCATCAGATTCTTCATGTTTACTGGATGAGGCAGAGGAGGCCTTCAGGGCGATGTCCTTTCTCTTAGAGATCTCTTTCTCTTTGAGGTCCTCCTTTTCATTTGCCCTCATTGTGATCTCATGCGTCATGAGAGATCCAATGAGCTCCTCAAGCTTCAAAGTTTTGAGATCCTTAGCTTCCTGAATGGCAGTCACCTTAGGTTGCCATGCTCTCGGTAGGCATCTCAGAAGTTTCCTTACCTGTTCTTCACCTGAGTAAATCTTACCAAGAGCTTTAAGACCATTAGTAATGTTAGTAAATCGAGTAAACATGGAACTTATAGTTTCTCCTTTTTCCATGGAGAACAGTTCATATTCATGAACTAACATGCTCAGTTTACTCTCTTTAACCTGATTTGTGCCCTCGTGTGTGACCTCAAGTAGATGCCAGATCTCTTGTGCACTCTCACACCCTTGTACTCTATTAAACTCATCTCTGTTCAGAGCACAGTACAGGGTGTTTATTGCCTTGGCATTCAGGCTCAGGTTCTTCTTATCAGTATCATTTAATTCGTGTGAAGCTTTGGGTATTCTAATACCATTTTCTGTTTTAAAAGCTATGTATGGACCATTTACTATATTATTCCATAAATCATAGTCCATAGCCTGAACGTAGATTCTCATCATAGATTTCCAGTACACATAATCACTACCATCGAAGAATGGAGGTCTGGTGGTAGACTGACCTTCTATTTGTGAAGAGTGTGTGTTGAATGCCATTACGAATATCACAGTATTTTCAAGATAAACTACTTAGACAATATATAACCTTGCTCTGATACCAATTGTAGGACCGTAATTGTCTAAGAGGGGGGTGAATTAGACTTTTTAATTTTACTAAAATTAAACTTAATTTCTCTTCTTGATTAAAACTTAAATTTAACACAAGTGCTCAAATAATGTAAAGAGAGAGAGAGAGAAATTCGACACCAGTATTTTTACGTGGTTCGGCCAAACTGCCTACGTCCACGCTTCAAGGCTCACCCCTTGAAGATCCTTAACCTTCTCCTCACGAGAATGACTAGATCGGGATTCCGGGCTCCGATCAATTGCCTTTACAATTCTGGATTGAACTTGCCGGGCGTCAATCCACTGCCTTTACAAATAATTTGTGTTTGTGAAATTGATCACAGACTACACTCTCACAGCAGAAATCTCAAGTTCGAGTTTAGAGAGATGTACAGTGATTACAGAGTATGAAAACTTTTGCAGCTTAGGGCTATCAATTGAAAATTCGCAAAGGTTAGTCTACGAGCCTTTTCTTCTGCTTATATACTCTGTATATCCTTGCTTCATAGAATTGAATGCTTCTTACTCCAAATAAAAAATGTTACCGTTGGGAAGCATCCGTACTGAAGCAGCTATCCGTTGCATCTGAAAAATGTTGTTCGTCGTCGCCATTAAAGGTCTGGAGTTAATGCTTGAAAACGACATCACTGTAGCTTCGCGGCTAACTTTAAATTCTGGCGGAAGATCATAACCAGATGCAGCTTGTAAAATAATGCCACGTCATCGGTAAATGCAACTTGTAGAGCCATCGGCATATGAGGCTTCAAATGTAATCGGCAGCTGACTTAATATGTCATCAGCAGGAATACCATCGGCAAAAGAGTCTTCATATGTCATCGTTATAAGAATCTTTGGATGCCATCGGTATTTGGAGTGTAAGACCCCATCGGTATTTGCATCTTGTAGGGCCATCGGCAGATGAGTCTTTGAATGCCATCGGCATTTGAATCTTCGTAAGCTATTGGCAGATGAGTCCTTGGAGTTTTGTCGTCTAGTGATCGGCATGAGAAACCTTGAACGACATCGGCAGATGCAGCTACAAAGCAATCGGCATGAACATCTTTAAACGCCATCGGCACGAGTTTCTTTAAACGCCATCGGCACGAGTTTCTTTAAAATGCCATCGGCAGATGTAAACTTTGAACTCCATCGGCAGAGACAACCGTAAATACTATCGGCATGAGAATCCTTGAACAGTGTCGGCAAGAGTAGCTTCAAATGCTATCGGCAGATTGCATCTTGACACGTCATCGGCACAAGCACGCACTGAACGACTTCTTCTTCTGTCTTTTAGCAATCGGCAGAAGCCTTCATTTCTTTGTCGTCTTGTGATCGGCACAAGGAACAACTAATTTTAGCCCTGTTTAACTATTCAGCCCTGTATACTCAATACAATTTATTAGATAACTAAAATACCCTTTTCAAGGGTATTTCCAAATAACCTCATATTCATTATTCTCATTAAATACACATAATCAAATTACATTATTTATCCTTTAAATACATCATCAAAAACATATTATGACTTAAACACTCTATAAGTCAACAGTTCGGGGATCACCCTAGAGGATGTCTCATGGGAAGGGACTCGTTCTTGGTATTCACGATGGGGAGGATTGTTCATCATTGTTTGGACTTGTTGAGCAAGGTTATGAACCATGCTTGTTAGAGCTTCAATTTGTCCTTGAACGTCCCCTTGGGCGCTCGTTTCACCATCCCGACGAGCGTGTTCGGGAGGGGGAGTATCCCTAACCCGAATTGGTTCTTGGTGTGGTGGCTCTCTATTGAATCCACTTCGATTAGTCATAATTAAGTGTTTTAATTAAATTAATTTTCTTGTTTTGGTTAATTTTTCCTAAATTAGTAAGATGCTTATCTTTTTAGTGTCTTAGGCAATTTTAGGATCTAAGGACCAAGCTTAGCTAAGACAACAATAAAAATAGGGATCATGCTAATTAGGATGATAACTATACAATTTAATAAACACTTAATATCTCAACCAAGAAGTGAATATTTTCATTAATTCATTTTCACCACAAATTTTCAAGAAACTCAAACAAGTTATCAACTTTTACTAAGGACAAACTAGAGCAATAATAATGACAACTAATTAACTCTAAAAACAGCAAATAATAAAATTTAGAGCATCATTTAAGTCAAAATAACATGCTAGAATTTAATTTAAATATAGCAGAATTTTTAATCTAATGTCTAGCTCCAATTTGCTATTGTAATTCATGCTTTTGCCAAATTCTTGTTAACCAATTTCATGCATTCACTTAACAGCATAGATTAGGCAAATTTATGAACTAAAACATGAGCAATGTCCATCAAAAATAATAGACAAATTCGAGCTTAACAAAAGAAGCAAAACCGATGCGATAATTTCAACAATAATCCTATTTTCGATAGTAATAGTTCTAAGTCGATTTGAGGCACCAAAAATTTCCAGAATATTAATATAGTGAATGGACAATAATTGAGTGCTAAAACAAGGTCCAACTGATAACAAGAAATGTCACAAAAATCGAAACTAGAGAAGCACTAATCCGAGGCAAATATAGTGATAAATCGTGAAGATTATGCAACAAATATATATCCAGTTTTGCAATTTCTTTAGGTTGATTTTTATGTTTGCTTTACTACCAAAATTTCAGCAGAGTTTTGGCTTAGATTTAGAGGAAAATAAGGATTCAAATAAAGCAAAGAAGAAAGGAAAAATTGTGGCACAACAATGAGAAGAAACCGAGAAAATAAAGGGATGAAACTAAGAGATTTGGGGCTTTACCTTGTGCGTTCTATTATAGGATTGTCCACCATATTTTTCCAAATTATAATAAGCATTAATATAGCAAAAATAATGGTAGCAAGAATAAAAGTTAGATTAGCACAAGTTAGTTCAAGATTAGCACAAATATATAGGAAATTAATGCGGAAAATAAAAGAGCCGCTACCCTGATTTTGTGTCAACTTTTGGCTATTGCCAAAGACAACTAAAACACATTGGGGAGCCATGTGGCTCTGATACCACTTGACACGGGGTCCCTTAGAAAAAGGGCCCGTGTACAACCCACAAAATGTTAGGTTTGTGCTCGGTTGTGTGCTAGTGTGCAATATATGATTAATGAAAGAAAATACTAAACTAAGTACAATAAATAAACAAGGAAGCTACTAATATTAATGTGGCCGAATTATCAAGAGATGGAGAGAATGAAAAAATGCAAGAAAATAAAGAGAAAGAGATGAAGTTAGAAGTTAGAACTAAAGAGGAAATGTAAAGCACAAGAAATAAGGAAATGACAAAAAAAATAAATAAATAAATAAAGGTGAAAGTGGGTGCTGTGGTGGAGCCGAAATGTAAAGGGTGATTTGTGTGCAAAGTGAAGACAATAAAAGTAAAGAAATACCCTTGGTGGATCCGAGGAGCGAGCTTACGGTTTAAGCTCCCGGATACACGTTTTCCGTGAAGAAAACGACCACCGTAGGCCGGGATTTTCTTCCTCGTCTCAACTCCCAATGGAGAAGATGAGGGAAATGATAAGAGCTAACCTAGCAACCCTAGCTAGGCTAGCAATGGAGGCTAACTCCTCTTGGTTCAAAGAACCAAGGAAAATACCAAAGGAAAACCAAAGATATTTAGGGGAAATAGTAGTATATTGATTGGCAAAATTTTTTTTTACACATACCAATGCTATGCTTAAATAGAGAAACCTAGAGTGGATGATTAGGGTTTGGCAATGGAAGAAAGGATTGGAGCCGTTGATGAAGATCAAGATGAAGGGACAAGATTGCAATCCATGTGCTTCATCCAAGGGTTGAGGTGTTTTCCTTGTTTTGCTTGATCAATGGTGCTAAATTGCCATGTCATCCATACTTGTGGCCACTACCAATTGTACTTGCAAAATTCATACCTTAAAGTTGGGCTCTTCTTTGGGCCATGGCTTCCTTTGGCTCCATTGGGTGTAGGTCTTTTTCTTGAGTAATTTTGTTGAATTTCTTCAACCCATAATCCACCAACATACATCTAACCCTAACCACACAATCTAATGCATGATGCAATTATAATAATCCATACAAAAAGGCGAATGTATGCCAAATAAGTTTAAAAAAATAAAAATTACAAATTAAGGCCCGGGAAGACAAATTCCCATAGGGCAGTCAACAAGCTCCGTAGGAATGCTCCAATGAATGACGTGACACGGTTTCTCCTCATCTTCAGACGTTGGCTCCCACGTGAAGTCCATGATGGAATCAAAACCTGCAAAAAGAGACCATTCATTAGAACATTGGGTGATTAAATTATGTGCCCGATTTTGTGACCTTGTGACGGGCCTCTGAGGCATGTCATTATAGTAAGGTCTAACGTAACATGTTCTAAAGAAATCTTCTATAGATCTTTAGATTAGAGTTGAGGTGGCTTAATCCTAGCCATTAGTTGAGGAGGTACCACTGGTATAAATAGGGGTAATGTCTTTGAGTTTGTGTGTAGCAAAAGAAAAAACAAAAAAGTGAGAAATAAAAGAAGTAGCATTTCCTTCTAAACTCTCTAGCCTCTCTCCTTTCAAAATATTTTCCAACAAAAAGGTATCAGAGCTTGAAGATCCTTCGTAGAAAGATGGCAAATGGGGGTATGGTTCCCTTCAAAAGTCTCAATACTCAACAAGAGCAATTACAACAATTGGAGCATCAAGATGAAGGTTTTCCTTGGTGCACAAGACGTGTGGAAAATAGTAAATAAAGGTCACACCGAGCTGGAGAATGATGTAAATCTATCTTAAACTCAAAAGGATAGGTTGAGAGACTCAAGAAAAAGAGACAAGAAGACTCTCTATCTCATCTATCAAGGGTTAGATAAAGATGATTTTGAAAAGATTTCAGAAGCAAAGACGGCAAAGGAAGCATGGGAAAAGCTTCAAACTTCTTACAAGGGAGCAGATACAGTAAAAAAAGGTACGCCTTCAAACTTTAAGAGCTAAGTTTGAAACCTTACATATGAAAGAAGGAGAAGGCATCTTTGACTACTTCTCAAGAGTCTTAACGGTGACTAATCAACTAAAAAGAAATGGTAAAAAATTTGATGATGTAAAAATAATGGAGAAGATCCTTAGATCAGTAGATTCAAAGTTTGAGCATATTGTCACCGTTATCAAAGAAACGAAAGATTTGGAGACAATGACGATGGAGCAATCTTTGGGATCATTGCAAGCCTACGAAGAAAAGAAAAAGAAGAAGAGGGAGATCATGGAGCAACTACTCAAGACTCAAGTTGTTCCAACCAAAGAAGAAAGCGGTTACAAGAACCAGAAAAAACGAGTTCATGGTCAAGAACGAGGACGAGGTCATGGACATGGACAAGGTCGGAGACCCAACGATGATAACAACAGTTCTCAAAGAAAAGAAAACTCAACAAGAGGTCGTGGAAAAGGAAATTCTAAATCAAGGTATGACAAGTCACACATTAAGTGTTACAATTGTGAAAAGTTTGGTCATTACACTTTCGAATGTAAAGCTCCTAAAAGCAACAAGATTGAGGAAAATGTCAACTACGTTGAAGAAAGTAGACGAGAAGATGGCACCATGCTATTGGCTTACAAGGATAATAAAAAGGAAGAAGATAATAGATGGTACTTGGACACTGGTGCAAGCAATCATATGTGCGGGAAAAGAAGCATGTTCGTGAAGCTTAACGAATCTGTAGGTGGTAATGTGACTTTTGGAGATGAATCCAAGGTGGTAGACAAAGGTAAAGGTAAAATTCTCAACCGCTTAAAGAATGGAGAACGCCCATTCATATCAAATGTCTATTATGTGCCGAATATGAACAGCAATATCTTGAGCTTGGGTCAACTCTTAGAGAAAGGTTATGATATTCACTAGAGAGATAATAACCTTTCTATAAGAGATAAAGCTAACAACTTGATCGCAAAGGTGCCGATGTCAAAGAATCGAATGTTTGTGCTAGATAGTCAATTATCACATTGGTACCTTTTTTATCAAGTTGTTAGCTTTATCTCTTATAGAAAGGTTATTTATCTCTCAAGTGAATATCATAACCTTTCTCTAAGAGTTGACCCAAGCTCAAGATACTGCTCTTCATGTTCGGCACATAATAGACATTTGATATGAATGTGCGTTCTCCATTCTTTAAGCGGATGAGAATTTTACCTTTACCTCTTTCTACCACCTTGGATTCATCTCCAAATGTCACATTACCACCTACAAATTCGTCAAGCTCCACAAACATGCTTACATGCTTCTTTTTCCGCATATATGATTGCTTGCACTAGTGTCCAAGTACCATCTATTATCTTCTTTCTTTTTATTATCCTTGTAAGCCAATAGCACGGTGCCATCTTCTCGTCTACTTTCTTCAACGTAGTTAACATTTTCCTCAATCTTGTTGCTTTTAAGAGCTCTACATTCGAAAGCGTAATGACCAAACTTCTCACAATCGTAACACTTAATGTGTGACTTGTCATACCTTGATTTAGAATTTCCTTTCCCATGACCTCTTGTTGAGTTTTCTTTTCTTTAGGAACTGTTGTTATCATCGTTGGGTCTCCGACCTTGTCCATGTCCATGACCTCGTCCTCGTTCTTGACCATGAATTTGTCTTCGCTGGTTCTTGTAACCGCTTTCTTCTTTGGTTGGAACAACTTGAGGCTTGAGTAATTGCTCCATGATCTCCCCCTTCTTCTTTTTCTTTTCTTCGTAGGCTTGCAATGATCCCAAAGATTGCTCCATCGTCATTGTCTCCAAATCTTTCGTTTCTTCGATAACGGTGACGATATGCTCAAACTTTGAATCTACTGATCTAAGGATCTTCTCCATTATTTTTACATCATCTAACTTTTTACCATTTCTTTTTAGTTGATTGGTCACTGTTAAGACTCTTGAGAAGTAGTCAGAGATGCCTTCTCCTTCTTTCATATGTAAGATTTCAAACTCAGCTCTTAAAGTTTGAAGGCGTACCTTTTTTTACTGGATCTGCTCCATTGTAAAAAGTTTGAAGCTTTTCCCATGCTTCCTCTGCCGTCTTTGCTTCTGAAATCTTTTCAAAAGCATCTTTATCTAACCCTTTGATAGATGAGATAGAGAGCCTTCTTGTCTCTTTTTCTTGAGTCTCTCAAACTATCCTTTTGAGTTTAAGATAGATTTACATCATTTTCCAAATCGGTGTGACCTTTCTTTACTATTTTCCACACGTCTTGCGCACCAAGGAAAACTTTCATCTTGATGCTTCAATTGTCGTAATTGCTCTTGTTGAGTGTTGGGACTTGGAAGAGAACCATACCACCATTTGCCATTTTTCTACGAAGGATCTTCAAGCTTTCATACCGCTTTGTTGGAAAATATTTTGAAAAGAGAGAGGCTAGAGAGTTTAGAAGGAAATGCTACTTCTTTTATTTCTCACTTTCTTATTTTTTCTTTTGCTACACACAAACTCAAAGACATTATCCCTATTTATACTAGTGGCACCTCCTCAACAATTGACTAGGATTAAGCCACATCAACTCTAATCTAGGTGTCATAATTGACTCTCTAGAAAGATCTAGAGAAGACTTCTTTAGAACATGTTACACTAGACCTTTCTATAAGCTTCCATAAGCTTCTACACGCTTCTATAAACTTCTATAAGGTTTTACAAGGTTCTATGAGCTTCTATCGGCTTCTACAACTTTATATTGGCATCTCCAAGTTTCTACAAACTTCTATCGGCTTCTACAAGCTTCTCCAATAAGTCAAGTTTATAATTTCAACTCACTTAACATGTGATTTCTCGAGACTTCTTTGCGCGAGTGAAAAGAAATACGAGTCGATGATACAATATTTTGGCGAACAAGCGACCAGTTATTGGTGGTTCGTAAAGGGAGTAGAAGTAACCTGCGTTGTTATGGTGGTGCTGATGGCTATAGCTTTTACACTAGCCACGCCTTGGTTTAGGAGGAACAAGCTCAGCCTCCCCAAGCCTCTCCAAAAGCTTACCGGGTTCAAAAAACGATGTATTTGGCTTTTTTAACTCTCATTTCTCTGCTCTGTATTAACAGACATGGATGTATTTGGCTGTTCCTGTTCTTATATATGAAAATCTCCTTTCCTCTGCCATTAATGGATAATTGCATCGAAAGTAAACCAAGTAATGGTATAGACAGGCACCCTTTTTCGATAACATCAGCGCCAGATGATGACTACCTTAGCGTTCACATTCGGACGTTTGGTGACTGGACAGGGCAGCTCAAAGCTGTCTTCTCCGAGGTTCGATTTGGTTCAGTACTACCAATATTCTTACTCTTTTTTTTTTGGGTCAGGTATGTCAGCCTTCAGAAGGGCAGTCTACTCAGATCTGAATTTGGCCGAGGACGAAATTCCGGTTCTGAGTAAGTGGAATTCTCTTTATATAACCAAGTTTTTGTTCGATCAAATTCAAAAATGACTATCATTGATCTAGGAAGACATCATATTGATGGAAGCATATGCAGATCTGGTAAGACATCACCCAGATTCCAAAATCGGTACGTCGATGCATCACTTGTTCGTCAATCTTAAATCATGTCTGATTGGCTTTTTTCTCGGAAACAGGAGTGTTCTACTACTGTGGAGGGCCTGGGCTGATGAAGGAGCTCCGGCGATTAGCCTCCGACTTCTCCCACAAGACTTCCACCAAGTTCGAGTTTCGCAAGGAGAACCTCTAAAGCACCCAACCAACGATTGCCACCATCCTCATTTACTACGAACTATCATTGGCTAATCCTTCGATAATCTGGAAATGCATGAAATTGACGGTAATCAGCACCCCTTGCGGTGTAAATCATTGTATCTGACCACCCACTGAGCGGTAGATGCACGTTCAAAGCACACGGACGGCGTCGGAGATTCGGTACCTTCTTCCCGGTTTCTTCTGAATCTTCAATCTCGTCGAGATCCTACGTTTTCGATACGCCTGTTTTTGGGGTTGAATCAATCTAAATGCGCAATCAATCTTTCACTACGCCTTCTCTTTCGTCTCCATAGCCTCCTTCGCCTCCTGTTCTAACCAACAACAGCAACAGAAGACCGTGCTAATCGAAAAGGCTGCCTCCTGCCAACAGCCATTTCACATCCACTAATCTTCCTCTCGATGTCTTATTGTACTCGTCTCAGACGAGTTCATTTCTCAGTTATCGGAAGAAGGGAACCCGCCTGCGCAAGCAGAGGAGAAAATGGCAGTAGACTATGAACAACACCGCATTTACTGACGGAGTACCCACAGCTCCTGAGATCTCGGCAATGGAAGCCTAAGCCCATAAGAGAGAAGGATAGAAGGAAGCATTCCTCATTTCGAAATCTCAGTCCAGAATAGCTGAAATCTAGGGGTAGTACAGTTGCGATGCATTCAAACATAAATGGAAAGAAGGATCTCGCTTTTGATAGTTGGAAATGGGATAACTGGCCAGCATGTCTTTGTCGTTTACTACCAGCATTGACGAAATCGACAATCGAAGGAACACAATCACATGTATTGCATCAAACATTTGTTTTTAGATCTACACGTGAACAACCCAATTTTCAAAACTGTTTTTTGGATAAGAAGTTGTTTTGCCGATTAGAAACAGATATCCGAGAAGTAACTCCAGGCAACCATTTTTTACAGGCGGCAGTATCAGCTGAAATCGAGGAATACAAGATGAACAATTGAAACGGTAATCTGATTAATAATGGCGGACGAATGGCAAGTTGCCGTGGATACCCACGGAGATTTCGACGCTCTGGAAATAAGGTTTTCTCTACATTTTTGAAGATGGGTTGATCTAATATGCTCCGAGAACGTCAATGGAAATCCTTTCGTACACACCCTTTCAGCGTCTTGTCACAATCCAAAAGCCCATCTACAAATATGGGCGCTTCCATCATTCGTGCAACTCCCGTCTCTCAGTCGCAGTCAATGAATTATCCAATGCCCACCAGCTGCTCGACGAAATGCCTATATTGGACACTTTTGCTTGGAATACTTTAATTCAAACCCACTTAACTGATGGCAGTACAAGCCATGTTATGTCCATCTACCAACAAATGCTGCTTCGAGGAGTTCGTCCCGATGAGCACACGCTTCCTCGGATATTAGCCGCCTCTCTCCTTTCCGGCGATCTCGATGCTGGAAAACAAGTTCATGCTCATTCATTTAAGCTCGGATTCTCCTCTAACTTATACATTACTACCGCTTTGATCAACCTGTATGGCCTCCTAGATAGCGTGGAGGCTGCAAAATGGCTCTTCGATTCTTCGCCCTTGAAGAATTCAACTTCTTGGACTGTGTTAGCCAGGCTATACATAAGGGAAGGTAAACCTGAAAAAGCTGTTGATTTGTTTTATGAAATGGTGGAACTGAGGGTCGACATTGATTCGGTGGCTTTGGCGACCATTATTAACACCTGCCGCTCATTCAAATTGCTGCGAGATGGGAGAAATATCCACTGTATTGCTCGGGAGTTTGGGTTGGAGTTTGATGTGTTGGTTAGCAATTCTTTACTGAAAATGTATATGGATTGTGGCAGTCTGAAAGACGCCCGGGTAATCTTTGATCGGATGCCGTCTAAAGACGTTATTTCTTGGACCGAAATTATCAGCGCCTATGTAAAGCGGGGAGGGATCAATGAAAGTCTTAAATTGTTTAGGAAGATGAATATGGAGGGACTAAAACCCGACCCTCTTACAATCTCTAGCATTCTCCCAGCTTGCGGGAGAATAGCTTTACACAAGCATGGCAAAGAAATTCACGGCTACATGCTTAGAAATCACGTCGAACTGAATCTCATCGTGCAGAATGCTATCATGGATATGTATGTTAAATCAGGATGCATCGAATCTGCTTCGAAGATTTTTTCTACAATGAAAAACAAAGATGTTATTTCGTGGACGGTGATGATTCTAGGATGCAGCTTGCACGGACAAGGACGGACAGGAGTTGAGTTGTTTCGTGAAATGAAGAAAAACTCAGAGACGAAAATCGATCAAATCTTATATACAGCGGTTCTCCATGCTTGTAGTAATGCATGCATGGTTGAGGATGGAAAGTATTTCTTCAACTTCATCACCTCCCCAACTGTGACACACTTGTCCTTGAGAGTTGCTCTTCTAGCTCGGTCGGGACTTATGGAGGAGGCGAGAGTTTTTGTCGAGGAAGAAAATCTTAATAATCACCCGGAGGTTATAAGAACACTGCTCGATGGATGCAGAATTCACGGGCATCGGACGGTTGGTAGAAGTTTCATCGAGAGGCTATGCGAATTGGAACCTCTAAATGCGGAGAACTACCTTATGCTTTCGAACTGGTACGCAGGTGATGGAAAATGGGAAAAGGTTCAAAAATGGAAAGAGACGATCAAGGATATGGGATTAACACCGCAAAGAGCATATAGCTGGATTGAGTTTCGGAACAAAGTCCACGTGTTTGGGACCGGAGATGTATCGCATCCAAGATCGGAAGAAATATATTGGAGATTAGAAAGTTTGAAGAAGAGCATGGAAGGAAAGGGCCATTTGCTAGACTCGGATTTCAGTTTTCATGACGTGGATGAAGAGCGGGAGTGCGTAGGAATTGGGCATAGCGAATTATTGGCCATTTCGTTCGGTCTGATTAGCAAGGTCGATGGATCTCCTATCCGGGTTACTAAAACTCATAGTGTGTGTCGAAATTGCCATCGTTTTGTAGAGCTAGCATCCGACATTGTGGGCCGAGAAATCATCTTGAAGGATCCCAATTGTTTCCACCATTTCAAGTTTGGACGTTGCTATTGCAGCAATTTTTGCTAAATAAATCCACTCTATCTTCTTTGAGCTTTGTCAATCACTGATTCTCCAATCATTGCGTAGTTCAAAAAACCGAACCATAGGTAGCTCCGATGCCCCACAAGTCATCGGAGTTCCACAATGTAAAAATTGCGAAACAAAAAAGGCACCTAGAGTGTATGGGCGTAATCAGACAGGTAACTGTAATCACTAGTTCTTAACATTAATCATCACAAAATAGGACACAAAAGGTCAGAGACCCATTGTTCATGGTTTCTAATCTCAAAGTAAGGTTTCTCCAGAAGGGAAAAAGAAGCACCGAATAGATCCACAGCCAATAACCTTCTCAAAAATTTTAAGGAAAAAACTAAAAACCTGCTTTTTCAGATAGAGTTCAAGTTTCTCTTCTAGAAGACCTCCTCCTAGCGGGAGCCGGTCCGTCTTTGTCATTCTCATCTTCTTTCTCCTCACTGCTTGGTCGATCATTGGAAGTCTCCTCGCTGCTTGGTTGATCATTGGAAGTCTCGGGTGTATTTGTTGCAGGGGTAGTTACCTGCAAAATGACACAATTAAGAACACATAAAAGGTGAAAATGAAGATCTATCAATACCCTCAGAAAAAATTAGGATTATGACCACGTACCACTGTTTTTTTGCCACCTAAAAGGATTCTAAAGAAAATTGAGAGAACTATGATCAAAACTGAGACGACAACACCAATTGTTACATTGGGTTGTGTTTCTCCCTTTTGAATGAGGTCCTGGAACAACACACGATCAAAAATATCATTCTCCACAACTAGCGTACGGAACTAAATAAAGTCTTTAGATTCCTTTGACATTTGTTATGCGCAACCGTCTACAGATATAATGTGTATGACTAGTCTATTAATATTAAGTATAAAAGTATTGACAGGTATTAGGACTTACAATGATCTTGGGTTTGTAAGCAGCCAAGAAAGGGACATCTCCTATCCTGTAGAGTAAGTCAAACACCTTTTTCTGCATCATCAAGGACGAGATACCATGAGAATCAATATTCATCGCAATTATTTAGTAAGGAAAATAACACAGAAGAAACAGGTGACTACCTGCAACACGGAAAGGCCATCAAAAGAAACAGCAGCAGCATCCTCTGCCTTCTGTTTCTCCTTCTCTATTTCAAATTTTGGCTTCCATGTTGTCTTCCGGTAAGATTCTGCAACTTTCTCATCTCCAGCTATCAAAATGTTGTCAAACAGAATTCCATCCTGCATGGTCCAAATTTCAATGCCAATGCAGCTATAGGCTCCACATTAGGTTTCTCCACCTCAAAGAAATCAGGATTTGGGATCTCCTGAGGTTTCCAAATACCCTTGTAATTTGGGTTGTCAATTAGAGGAGCGTGCCATTTGCCTTTATAAGCAGGATTTCTCTTCATTGGCCTCTTCCATTCACCGCAACCTGGAGCAGCCTCACACTTAGGGTTATCAATTTTTGGCGCCTCCCACTCACCGTCCTCCTCATCATCCCAATCTTCGGGCTTTGTGGCCTCCGGGTCATCAATGTCTTCTGGCTCATCATCCAGCCATCCTTCTGGCTTCACAGCTTCCACATCTTCATCTCTATGGGTGCATCCTCGTCCCAGTCATCTGGCTTTTTAGCATTACTATCAGGAATCTTTTCCTACCTCATCCCAATCTTCTGGCTTCTTGTCATCTGGATCGGGAATGGTTTTTGATGGTATCAGAGAAGGCTCGAAGTCTTCAGCTGAGAGGAAATTTGCTTTCTTTTTCTCCTCACCATCTATCAAAATTTTGAGTTCATTGTTGGAATTAAGTATTGCTGTATAGACATGTGAGAGTTTGTCAGAAGGTACAGATGGAGGGAACTTGAGATGATGCTCTACGTATTCTCCATTCTTTGGGTTCTTGTGCTTGAGGATGAAGTGAACTTTGTTTGTAGAACCACACTTGTCAGGTCCAAACATAATAGTGTAGGGTGAGTCATTATCAAACTCCTTGGCCTTCCATCCATCTTGCTGAGGTCGAAGGATATTTTAAGTATGCACCCCCACATTCCAACCCATTCTGCAGCCTAACTTCATATTGGAGCACGACTGTTCCATCAGTGAAACTCAAACTCTCATCCAATTCTTTCACTATTGCATACTTCTTAGCCTTCTCGCTGACCAAGAGTCCAGTAGTCATCATGTCCTTCACTTTTAGAATGCTTCCAGACGCCTACATTGATAAGGTTTGTAAACTTGAGATAAAATTTCTTTTGGAGGAAAAATTAAGTATAAACAGTTTAATAGTACGCAAATTTTCTTCCACAGGCAACCATAAAAAAAAATAATCATGAGCTCAGCAATTTTTATCTAATAGGACAAAAGAAGAGCCTGTCAACCAACATTTGCAGCCAACTTTAGTCACATGGAAATTGAAGCATTAGTATGAAATCAATGTGGTAGGGCAGGGAAGAAATTTCCATTTTCGTAACCTTCTTCTCGACACATTAATCTGTCGAGCTTAAAAATTCATCATGAAAAATATATTCAAGTCAATAAATTCGCAATAATTTGCTAAAATTAATCATGAAAAATGAATTTAATGGAGCAATAAATTCGCAGGAAAATATTTGATCATTCAAGGCAATTTCACTAAAATTAAAGTAAGACCGATGTGATCTACCACGGGCATATAATTTGCTATATCGTTGCTTGGATCAGTAGAAAATATATCAACAGAAAAGAAATGTATACAAGTGAGAGCAAAAAAACACAATTTTCTACGTCTTATAAATACTTATTCATATATAAGCACCAATAGAAAAAAAAAAAACATAAATCTTTTGCATGAGGAACCAGAACAACAGAAATTTAAATATTATTAAAGGTCATTATGCCGTTTAAATGAGTAGCAGGATGAATTTATAAATACGGAGGCTTCGACACGATTGACTTCAAGCAGCAAACATGCGCCAGAAATATAAATAACCACTAAAAACAAAAGGAAGACCATTCCATTGGATCACCAAAACAATCAAAGAGCAAGCATTAAAGACACAGAAGAAAAAGGGTGGATGAAGACGTGAGGCGTACCTTGATAGTCATCCTTCTCAGAAACTACCCATCCGACCTCAAATGAATCATCAAAAGGTTCGTAAAAGATCTAATCGAAAAGATCCCAAACTTACGAGTAAGATGAACATAAAACAGCAGATAAAAATACAATGATCTAAAATCAGAAAGTGTGGATTGAATCTCACATACCAATCGGCATCAGAAGCGCGGATCTGAAAAGCGAGGCATCCGATGAGCATGAGTAGCAGGATGAATTTATAAATACGGAGGCTTCGACACGATTGACTTCAAGCAGCAAACATGCGCCAGAAATATAAATAACCACTAAAAACAAAAGGAAGACCATTCCATTGGATCACCAAAACAACCAAAGAGCAAGCATGAAAGACACAGAAGAAAAAGGGTGGATGAAGACGTGAGTCGTACCTTGATAGTCATCCTTCTCAGAAACTACCCATCCGACCTCAAATGAATCATCAAAAGGTTCGTAGAAGATCTAATTGAAAAGATCCCAAACTTACGAGTAAGATGAACATACAAAAAAGCAGATAAAAATGACAATGAGCTAAAATCAGAAAGTGTGGATTTGAAATCTCAACATACCAAATCGGCATCAGAAGCGCGGATCTGAAAAGCGAGGCATCCGATGAGCAGCAGCGCCGCCACCTCCAGAAGCACAGTAATCGATAGCCTCCTTTCCATAGCTGAAATAATAATGCACCAAAAATCGAAACGAAGAACAAAATGATGGCTCCATGATAGAAAAATCGAAAGCAATAAAAGACAAAAAAGAAACGATTGAAATGAAAGGTCCTAGCACCTGCAGAGGAACAGAAGCAGAAGAAGAAGAAACAAATCAGGCCGTCGCCCCCTAGAGAGAGTTCTCCCGTTGGGTTTTTCGTCAAACCCTGGTCGTCCCTCGAGTTTTATTATACAGAACTAGGAAATACCCGTCACAACATTCAATTCTCTGCAACTTGGAACGACGAATAAGACTATAATGCCCCTATTAGTTCCAAAAACCACAACTTTATTTTTTTTTTATTATTTTATTTTCCTCTGTTTATAATTATTTAACTTACCAAATCGGCATCAGAAGCGCGGATCTGAAAAGCGAGGCATCCAACGAGCAGCAGCGCCGCCACCTCCACAAGCACAGTAATCGATAGCCTCCTTTCCATAGCTGAAATAATAATGCACCAAAAATCGAAACGAAGAACAACCTTAATGTATTGATAATGGGAATATGCCCCTACCGTCATAATTTCCGTCAAAAAAATAACATTTTTTCACTTGTTCATTTTTTTTTTCCCGAAATACCCCTCACTGGACCGAACCCGAACCTGACCGGTTCGGCTAATTGCACTTTGGTTTTTATTTTTATTTTTTAATTCTATTCATCTGTCTTCTCTTTTTCGAGAAATAGGATTTAAAAAAAATAATAGTGGAATTAGCTGAACCGGTCTGGTCCGGTTCGGTCCATGATAGGTATTTCGAAAAAAAAAAAAAAAAAAAAAAAAAAAAAAAAAAAAAAAAAAAAAAAAAAAAAAAAAAAAAAAAAAAAAAAAAAAAAAAAAAAAAGTTCCAAAAACACAACTTTATTTTTTTTCATTATTTATTTCCTCTATTTATAATTTATTTTACCTTAATTATTCAACGCATCATCAAATATATTTACATAATATTATTTATAATTAATTATAAAAATAATAATTTTTTAATTTTTATAATTCACTGTAAGTTAATCCATGCAATATAAATTTTGGAGTTTTAATTTTTTTTTTTAAAATGACACGACTTGAAGTAAACTAAGTCTTATTTTAATTAATCGAGAAATATTTAAATTAGTTAAGACTCAAGTTAAACATGAAAGAAAATAAATTAAATACGTATTTAAAAACAAAATTAAAACTTGAAATAGAAAAATAAGGTTGAACTAGTGTAGAATCTAACGCCTTGGCCACGGAGGGAGGCGGCTCCGGGAGTGTTAAGTTCTCACAGCAGTGAAACACGTTCACTTATCTTCCTCCTCCTCAAGATCTGAGTTGAAAGAAAAATTACGATATTCTTTCAAGAGAAGCCAAAATCATGATTCCAATACTTCAATTACTCTACCCAGTTTAATAATAACTGTAGATCCCAAAAAACTTCAATTTAAATAACTGACAACAACAAAACTAGTTCTATGCTTTGATCTTACGTCGCAAAGTTCAGATCCTCACCAGTAAAAAGTCAAAAAAAAAATACTAGGAAGTTGCAGATGGAAGGAATTTGCTTCAAGATTCCCTTCTGGAAGTCCTCTTCCTTGCGGGAGCAACAGTTTCCGGGTTTTCCTTTTCGCCTTCCTTCTCCTCGCTGCTTCCTTGATCATCCGACGCCTCTGTCGCATCAGCTCTGTTTGTTGCAGGGGCGGCCGCCTGCAAAATCAAAATGAAGAATGCGTCATGAGGGCAAATGACAAAAATTATTTCCTTGTCCTCGTTCTGGGGAGGTTTCAAATATAACTACGTACCACTGGTTTTTTGCCACCAAAAAGGATTCTAAAGAAAATGGAGAGAATTATGACCAAAACTGAAACAATAATCCCGATCGTTACATTGGGTTGCTTTTCTCCCTTTTCAATGAGGTCCTGTAAAATATAGGGCCAAAACAATATACGATTATGGTCCGAGTAGCACAAAGAAGTAAGAACTAACTTCAATCTCTAGACTTCTTTTAACTTATGGTGAATGAACAAGTCTTTTTTGCATGTACGACAAGTCAAAGGACTCACAATGATCTTAGGTTTGTATTCGGCCAAGAAAGGAACATCCCCTAGCTTGTAGAGTACGTCAAAAACCTTTTTCTGCACCATCAGACCCAAGAAGAATCAGTTTTCAAAGTGATCATTTTAGAGGAAAAAACACAATAGAAACGAAGATTACCTGTATCCCAGAAAGACCATCTGATGAAATAGCAGCAGCATCCTCCGCCTTCTGTTTCTCCTTCTCTATTTCAAATTTTGGCTTCCATGTTGTCTTCCGGTAAGATTCTGCAACTTTCTCATCTCCAGCTATCAAAATGTTGTCAAACAGAATTCCATCCTGCATGGTCCAAATTTCAATGCCAATGGCAGCTATAGGCTCCACATTAGGTTTCTCCACCTCAAAGAAATCAGGATTTGGGATCTCCTGAGGTTTCCAAATACCCTTGTAATTTGGGTTGTCAATTAGAGGAGCGTGCCATTTGCCTTTATAAGCAGGATTTCTCTTCATTGGCCTCTTCCATTCACCGCAACCTGGAGCAGCCTCACACTTTGGGTTATCAATTTTTGGCGCCTCCCACTCACCGTCCTCCTCATCATCCCAATCTTCGGGCTTTGTGGCCTCCGGGTCATCAATATCTTCTGGCTCATCATCCAGCCATCCTTCCGGCTTCACAGCTTCTACATCTTCAATCTCCATGGGTGCATCCTTGTCCCAGTCATCTGGCTTTTCAGCATTACTATCAGGAATCCTTTCCACCTCATCCCAATCTTCTGGCTTCTTGTCATCTGGATCGGGAATGGTTTTTGATGGTATCAGAGAAGGCTCGAAGTCTTCAGCTGAGAGGAAATTTGCTTTCTTTTTCTCCTCACCATCTATCAAAATTTTGAGTTCATTGTTGGAATTAAGTATTGCTGTATAGACATGTGAGAGTTTGTCAGAAGGTACAGATGGAGGGAACTTGAGATGATGCTCTACGTATTCTCCATTCTTTGGGTTCTTGTGCTTGAGGATGAAGTGAACTTTGTTTGTAGAACCACACTTGTCAGGTCCAAACATAATAGTGTAGGGTGAGTCATTATCAAACTCCTTGGCCTTCCATCCATCTTGCTGAGGTCGAAGGTATTTTAAGTATGCACCCCCACATTCCAACCCATTCTGAAACCTAACTTCATATTGGAGCACGACTGTTCCATCAGTGAAACTCAAACTCTCATCCAATTCTTTCACAATTGCATACTTCTTAGCCGTTCTCACTGACCAAAAGTCCATAGTCATCATGTCCCTCACTCTTAGAATGCTTCCACACACCTACATTTCAAATGGTTTTCAAACAACAATATAATTTGCAAGAAAACACTAGCTATGTTATCACACATGGCATTTAAGTCAAAAATTGACACATGTTGCAGTCGTGGGGAAGAAAATATATTGATTGATCAACTTATGCTGGTTGATTATAAAACAAACTATTAGAATAAAGATACATCTATCTGGACTCTGAATTTAAAAAAAAAAAAAATATTCTTACAATATGTTAGGTTTTTATACAAAAAGAAGGCCAAAAAAATATCCCTACAAATAAAGTTAAATATTTGATGAAATGAGTTTTCTCTAGATATTTTGGTTTTTTCTATTTTCTTAGAAACAACGTGCTTCTTCCTTAAAATTTCAGAACTTGAACACATCGAAGGTTGCCAATTCGGGAAAACTAAACAAAAAATAAGGCATAGAAGCGTTGAGTAAAATATTTCAACATATAACTGAGAGTTTTGGTTTAAGTTTTGCCCGATAAAAGCAAGCCTACGATACCAAACAACTTGGAAAGTAGTTCCTTAGACTTCGCCTGCAACAAAACACTCTTGCAAATAATAACTAAAATTACAATATCATAGCAAGTGTACAATGAACTTAAGAATTATAGATGCTTTAGCATTGGATTTGCATCTTCATACAGCATGTAAAACATATCCAAAGTCCAAACACTAAGAGCGAAAGAAAAGGATTGAAAATAGCAAATGGCTACCTTTGTAGTCATCCCTCTCAGAAACTATCCAACGATCTTCAAATGAATCATCAAATGGCTCGTAAAAGATCTGATAAAAAAGATCGGGGGCTTTCAAATCAAATATAATTCAGAAAAAAAAAAAAAAAAAATCCACGAAACTGGTGGTTGAAATAGTAGGTTACCAAATCGGCATCAGAAGCGCGGATCTGAGAGGTGACGCAACCGATAAAGAGAAGCGCTACAACCTCGAGAAGCAGATAAAAATTTCGCCTCCTTTCCATCCCTGAACACAATTAAACCCCAAAGAGAGTAAAAATCAAAAAGAAAAATGAAAATATTCACAGAACCTGTAAAATTCCTCAACGGAATACAAAAGCAACGAAAAACGAAATCGCCGATCCAACCAAAAATGAACGGACAGTATATAATTTTGCAAGAAGAACAAAGAGAAGGCAATCGTCGTCACTCACCGGATCAGAACGGAAGAGACAGTAGAGCGATCGCAGTCAACCGAGTCCACTCGCCAATCTTCATTTATCAACCTCATTAGTAAGATAGGGGCATTTTGGTCATTTACCGCGCCATTCAATTTCTACCGTTTGATTTGATTACCAATTTGGGTAACAGTCGGGATTAACAGAATCAACGAACCTAATTAATCTTCATACTCGCCAATCACATTTTCACAATTAATCTTTTAGTTTTAGCTGAATTTTGTCGTGTTATGGGTCGGGATATGGTTTGTTCAAGATATGTCATCCATGGTCGACGACTCTCGACACCGTGACTCGTCTCCACCGAACGCAGATGTAATGTTGTCGCAGTGGATATAACTCAAAATCGGTATTTAGGAATGGAGGCTCGATTATACGAGTTGGCCTTCTACCTAAGTTTTCTTTTCACCATACCATCCGCGAAAGACATAATTTTCATAAGAGAACGAGTATCACGTGACCATTTCGACGATCCTCGAAAGTAAGACCGACCCACAAGAGACATAGTTTTGGTTTGGGTTTAATCATTTGACATAGCCCATCAAGAGCTAATCTCGACTCCAAATCAACCGAAATCAGGCACGTAATAGAACTCTAAGTTGCACCAAATCGGACAAAAGGCACACCCGACACCAAGATGACTTCAGTACATGTTTTTCGATATTTTATGCAAACGATGATTTTAGACCTCTTTTTTCCTACAATATGTGCGTAGAAAAAGATAGTAAATTGGCCGAAGAACACAGAACATGCTGAATCAGTGACAAGATAGTTCACTTGGCCACCCAACCAACTGTAACTCATTGAAAATATTAAGGTCGAGCCATGGCTCTAGTCTTTTGCCCCGTCAATCCAGACCCTTAATCGATTATATGAACCTTCGTACAATCGTCCAAGATAAACAAACTTCAAAAATAGAAACCATGTTTAGGTGAACAAAGAATCAAAAGAATTCATCCATTTGAAATATTATCAGAAATATTGAATTAGCCAACAACAAAGCTCCTATCATGCAGTCAAATTGCAAGTCATTAGCTTTTCTTAATCAAATTCCAATTGGTCAAAGAAAACTTGTTGCAGCTATTGTTCCCAAATTCCCAATGGAGTGCATAAAGTAGCAGAGAATTATACCAGACGATGCAGAGCGACAAAGCACAAATATTGAACCGATGTAGTGAAGAAGAGCATCAGCGACGTTTCGTCTTCAGCTGCTTCGTGTTCTGGATCGCTGCACAAATCTTGTTCCAACACCTTACGGCAATAAGGGTTGGAATTAGAACCCAGAAGGAATTTGCTACGACATAGTATGCATAGTAGTAAAACGGCGAGGAAGCAAAGTTATCCCCTTCCAAAATAGAAGTGACGAAGTATACAGCCGTCCCGTAAAGTTGGCCCAGAGAAATGGCGAATTGGAGAATATAGCTGTACGACTTTTCTCCAGCGATGGCATAGCTGAAATGAGTCAACCAGACATAAAACAATCAAGTTAGGGAATGAGAAAACACAGTAGGTGATCAGAAGTTAACAATATAGTGGTATAGAAAAATAAAACTAGAACAAAAACTTCTAATTGTGCTTTTTAAACTCAAATCTTACAGAGCCAAAATGGAAGCTGGACCCTCTAATGCTGCAGTGATTCCTTCTATGGTGACAATTCCAGATTCACGGGCTGCGTATCTCGAATCACCTTTGCTGTATTCTTTCCCTATAAGATTTTCCATAAACCAGTTATTTAACTAAACGGAAAATTAGAAGGCAGATGGTCAAGCTAAAAGCAGCAGTTGCCAGCAAATATGCAAGAAAAGAACCCAAACGAGACTTACACACTTCTGCTAGGTAAAAAGTAGTATTATCCTTGTAAAATTCAGGAGAAAATGCAAAATAACCCTCAAGTATCATATGCGTGAGACCAGTGAATATCCACCAGCACATGAGCAGTCTGTCCACCTTTGATATTTTCTTCAATCGTCCTGACATGAGAAAAGGGGATCGACGAAGAAACTTTTCAGTACTCCTATAAATGCCTCAAATGAAGAGTTTAATCTCGTAAAGCAGTGGTGAGAAAATACGAGAATACTTTCACTGTTAATTAAAATAAAGGATCAGGACTTAAAAAATGACATAGATGCCGATGAATCACGTTCTTAAATGAGAAATAAAAATATTGAACTACAATTCGAAGGTGGAACCAGGAAGAAGACATTATCTTCTTAAAATGTCTATAAATGCATTGTTTTTACAAACGGATCGCCACATAGTTACATGTATGCCGAATCAACTTGATTGATCCAAGTGGATCTACTAACAAGGATCTTAAAGAAGTAACCTTTCATTCTTTGGCATGCCAACTTTAACCAAGTATTTCTACACTTACACAGTCAATCACAAGGAAAACTTTTTTTTTCAATCTATTAGAATCAAAAGATAACTGCCACAGAGAATCTAAACACATTTTGATTAGGTTGGCACCCACAAGCAGCATCATCCCTTGTCAAATCTCCCGCTCAGTAACACAAAGAAGAAGTGCAAGATCCAACTAAGACTAATATAAAGACATTAGCATTAATGCCACAAATTGTAATGACACTTGCGAAAATAACCATGGATTTTCATAAGATTAATAGCAATAGAAAAGTACAAGCAAAATTGTAGAACAGAGTGCTGGAAGATGAAGAGGCAGATGGGCACACACCGGAAAAAACCCAGACAAGGGAGACAATGAAGATGGAGGAAATGAAGTAGACGCCGAGAATGGTAGACAGAGAGAGAGAGACGGGAACATAGCCAGGCAACTGGAGATCTGAGGGTACATAGGGATGAGCAGGGAGTTGACCGTGAGCCGCCTCCGCCATTTTCTGTCTCAGTTTGCTCTCGTCCGCTCCAGTCGTGTCTTTGGACAACTGGGTCGATACGGTTTTAAAACAATCCATGGACCCGACCCGATCTAATGCTAGCAATGGGCCGGTTTGATTCGGATATTATTATTAATCCCGATCCATGCAATTTGTTGTATTATATGAAGGTATGAATATAGAATATTCTCTCTCTCCCCATCTTCTGAGATCTTCCAGTCGGTTGCAAATAGGCGTGGAATCGGTCAGGTTCGATTCAATTCAACTCTCAATTGAAATTGAATCGATCGGCTTTTGCCTGATTGATTTTGTTTTGTTTTGCTTGATTTGGTTTCAGTCGATTTTGACCGTTTTGTTCGATAAAATTTTAATAATATATGTAAATATTATAAATTCGATTCTGTTTGATTTTGATCAGATAGAAGGAATAGAGAACCGAATCGAAAAATTCAATTCTTTTCAGTTCGGTTCCAAAATCGATTTTTTCAAACTTGAAACATAACCAACAAAATTCCACCCTAGTTTTAGAGCAAAAAAAATGTTGGGAAAATAATAAAGAAATCTGACGGGAACCCCGCTTAAATAAGCGATAAGAGAAACGATAGCAGATGCGATCTGAAAAATAACAAAATATTTTTTCACTGCCGTAAAATTACAACGGCCAAGAAGTAAGAGAAAAATGAACACCGAGAATTTTACGTGAAAACCCAAATCGGGAAAAAACAACGGAGACCGAGTCCAGAAAGATCTCACTATGAAAAATAGGATTTATAATATTTTTCTAGATATCGAATATTCTAGAAAATATTCACTAAGAGAAATCACCACTCTTAGAATTCTCACTGTGCACAAAAGCACCACACCTATTTTTCTCTCAGACACGGTGGCCCTTAAAAAATGGGTCGTGTAACCCACGAAAATGACAATGGTGCTCGGTGTGTGAAAGGGGTGGAAATCCGAGAATAGGGGAAAGTAAAAATGAGAAGGTGTGTGATTTGTGGCCGAGGTTAGTGTGCATGGTGATGGCATTAAATGTAGAAGAAAAATAAAAGAAAAGATGAAGATATGAAATGAGTGCAAACCATGGAGAGAGTGCTAAGGAGATTAAGGAAAATGCAAGAAAAGTAAAGTGAGGTGAATGGCCGAAGTGAAGGAAATGGAAATGCAAGAAAATAAGGTGGAGTGTGGAGAAGATGAAATATCATTGGCGGACCCGAGGAGCTATCTTACGTTGAGCTCTTGGGTGCACGGTTTTTCGGAGGAAAACAACCACCGTAGGCCTAGGTTTTCTTCCTCGAAATTCTTACTCTCAAGAGAGCAAGGTGAGGGAAAATAAGAGTTAGCCTAGTAACCTTAAGCTAGGATAACAATGGATGACCTCCCCACTCGATTCAAGAATTGAGGAACACTCAAAGGGCTTCTAACACTTGGTTAGGAGAAATAGAAATTTCATAAAAATGAGCAAAAATTTGGATACAAACACCAATGTCATGCTTAAATAGAAAATCCTAAGATGGATGATTAGGGTTTGACAATTGGAATGATGAAATGTGGAGCTTTGGATGAAGAAGCAATCAATGGCCGAGGAGAGAGCAATCCGTGCGCGCGCGTCAAGGGTGGAGATGCAATCTGGCGCTACGCTGATCAACGATGCTGGAGCGGCATTCGAGTGCGCCAATCTGACGCTCATCGTTGCTACTCGCGCGCCTCATCAACGGCGCTGGAGGCCCATCCCATGCGCGCCATCCAACAGCCACGCTGGCGATCCAGTGCGCGCATCCAACGGCGCCAGATGCTGCTGCCCGCGCGCCTACTCGCGCGTCTACCCGCTACTGCTGGTTGCTGCTGCGCGCCTGCCCAAAGCTAGCCATCTGCCTGCGCGCACCCTTTCAGCCAAGCACAATTAATTTGAGCCATTTCTTAGCCAATAAATGAGATTTTGCCAAGTCTTTGATCCATGTTGCCACCCACATTGTGACGACCCCGGACCCGATCGGGATCAAAGGGCCTCACTCCGGACATTTTTAAAACGTGACATATTTTTTTTTTAACTTTTAAAATGGCCAGACATAAAATCAAAGACATAAAAATGGACAACAGAAGTGCAGTGGCTGTGGAGAACAGAAGTGCAGTGGCTGTGGACAACAGGGCTGTGGACGACAAAAGTGCAATGACTGTAGACGACAGGAGTGCAGTGGCTGTGGACGACAGGAGTGCAGTGGCTGTGGACGACAAGAGTGCAGTGGCTGTGGACGACAGAAATGCAGTGGCTGTGGACAACAGAACTGCAGTGGCTGTGGACAACAGGAGTGCATAGGCTGTGGACGACTGTTTTACAGGCAAAATGGACAACTGTTTTTCAAAGGGCAGAAGTGACTGTGGACGACTGTTTTACAGGCAAAATGGACAACTGTTTTCAAAAGGGCAGAAGTGGCTGTGGACGACTGTTTTACAGGCAAAATGGACAACTGTTTTCAAAAGGGCAGAAGTGGCTGTGGACGACTGTTTTACAGGCAAAATGGACAACTGTTTTCAAAAGGGCAGAAGTGGCTGTGGACGACTAACACTTAGCCAAATACTGGAAAACTTGAAAGACAGAAACTGAAGGCATAAAAACTTCAAACTTCATAAATCGATTCAAACATGATTTTGGACATATTAGAAAACATGACAGAAGTTTAAGAAAACCAGACTACATGGATAGCTCTAAAATCAGAGAAAATCCATGCACAACCTAAAAGAGGAAATCTCAGCAATTTCAGAATACACCAACACAGAGTTTATGTATTGTTTTAAAATCTCAGAAACTAAACAGAACTTGACATACATTTCCAGAATTCACAAAAACAGAAGTTTTGAAAACATGAACACACAGTTTTTCACATCAGTTTTAAAATTTCAAAAGCTATACAGGACTTGACATAACTTTCAAAAATGCAATTCTCACAGGGATAACATTTGTCTGACTGCAGCAACCAATCACAATGAGCTCGATCCGCCAACATCCACTACTCATCAGCTTGAGGCACAAAGTCCTCATCTGGAAGATCCATACCTACAACAGGGAGTTCAACTATGAGCCTAGAGCTCAGTAAGAACATGAAATACATTGATGTACGTGCTATGTATGAACATTTTCAAATACATGAATATTACATTACATTTCATTGGACAGGGAGGTATAAGTGGGGCTTATAGAGGAACTGGCGCACATACATACTTGACATAACAGGACATGACATTGGTTAGTAATTTTGCCTGGTCCCAAGGAAGGACAAGGTACAGGGTATCCTTGGCAGAGATAATTTTTACATGAGTCCCAGAGAAGGACAAGAACAGGATGCCAGTCCCCGTCCACACTTAACCATACATTACATTCACATTTTAACTTTCTTAACTTCAAATCGTGTGCAGAAAACATTTACATGACTTTCAGGAAAAATGTTTATGCATGAACATTCATAGACAGACGACAGAATAATAAGCAGGATATAAAACATAACACACTTAACCTAAAACATAACATATGGTCTAACTACCCAACAAAAATCCCGACAACATAAAACCTAGTACCTCCGTATTGTAGGGCCTTAAGTGACGAACCTATACGCATGAACTTACCTGTTGTCCGTGAGTTGTAAGCTTTGTTCGTCTCGGTGAGTCTCAAACCTATAACATGCACGATCGGACATTAACCCTAAAACTTCAAGAAAACTAACGTTTAACTTGTCCAACTCGTTAACTAACTTAAAAGGGTTACCTTTAATGAAGAAATAGAAGAAAATAGGAGAAGACAGATTTTTGGAAATGGTTGCACTTCGTCTGGAAGAGAGGAAACATTGAAGTGAAGTGTGAAAGTGGAAAGCTTAACGTGGAAGAGAAGAGAAAAGTGAGATTTGACTTCTTCCGCAAGATTTGGACAAGTGGCAAGCTCACATTGGCTCACTCCCACAAACCTTAATCTACTTCCTAAATTGCCCCTCTTTGGTTTCCAACTAAATTGTCATTTAGTTCTTTGTTTCGGTTACTCCTTGGTTTGGTCTCCCCCACTAAATATTCCACAATTCCAATAAAATATTCATTATAATAATAGCGAAATAAACCCGACCAATAATTCAAGGGATAATTCCATGGCAAAAAATGCCGGGTGTTACACACATTGTACCTGCAAATTTCATACATTAAGTGTGAGCTCTTCTTTGGGCTAAAGCTTGATTTGAAGTCCATTTTGTTGAAGTGCTTTCTCCTTTGTTGAATAAGTCTTCAATTCATCATCCACCAACATACATCTAACCCTAACCACACAATCTAATGCATGATGCAAATAATAATTCATACAAAAATGCTAGAGTATGCCAAGTGAGTTCAAGAACAAAAAGTACATTAAATCATGACCCGGGAAGACAAATTCTCATGGGCCAAATGGTGCTCCCTTCCAAGTGCTCCAAGTGAGGTCTCCAATGAGATCAACTTCTTGTAAGAAAAGAAATTACATCCATTACTAAAAATATTAAATAATTTATGGGCCTCGGACATTGATCTATCTTTGGGCCTCCTTGGCACATCACTCTCCCACCAAAAATAATATTATCCAATTTTCTCTCCTTCTTCACTCCATTAAAGAAGTTCTATTTTGAATGATATGAAGATTTTGCATGAAGTCTCTCAAAGGAACACCTTCCTTAAAAGAAGGTGTGCCCCTGCATGGTGGGAGCTGAAGGAAATAAATTTTTCTTTCCTTCATTTTCCTTTAGCATTAATGATTTCCTTGAGCATTAATGAGATGGGTCCTCTCATCATAAGGAGGGATCCCACCAAAAAAAAAAAAAAAAAAAAAAAGGCAAAAGGGTTGTCATCTGTCCTTTAAAGGTTTAAAAAATGTCAGTCAGCTAAATGTCAGTCAGCTAGAATGTTTTATATGATACAATTACGATGTGTAATTCATTCATAGGATTAGGAATACATGTAATGTTATGCTGATTATATCACTCGACACTTAGTAAAAACCCAAACCGAACCAAGCCAAACCACAATTCATCCCAATATTTATTGTTGTTCAAAGGTATTGCCACTACGTATTTGATCTCGAATTTCAGATCTCGTACGTCATTCCGACTCGAAGAAGCCGTTCGTGTGGAATCGCGATGGTTTTCTCAGCCTGTCGGAAGTTCTTCCTCAAGAAGCTGTAGGCATAATTGACCACAATCTTCTTGAACAACGATGAGTTTGGCTCTGCAACCACTTCTGCTTCTGCTATGAGATAAACCAGTCCCTTGTCATGTGCTTTCTGCACAAACTGCATTTCCTCATCTGCATCCATATGCGCTGGCACCTCCGCTAGTCCGTTTCTCGAGCCTGCCGACTTGGATGCATTGAACGACTCGATCGACCCCGTCGAAATCCTAGTCGGAAGTGGTTTCTCCGACTGATTTTCGTCGTCCGTTTGCTCCTCCTTCTGCGGAGCCGGAATTCCTTGTCGCATAATGTGTTCTTCCCGGATGAACTCTTTCAACCTCTCCACCAAGTTCCGCTCAAACTCCTTCGGCTCTTGAATCACGTCCTTATAACCATACCTCACGACACATCGAAATATTTGTTGTTCTCTCGGCTCGAGTTTTCGAAACAAAAACCGCTCATTGTCCAGCACTTTGCTCGTCGGAAGAAACTTGATCGAGACTGTTGAAAAACTGAGATCGAAACGGAAATAGGAAAAACGAAAATAGAGTGGACACCAAAGATTTACGTGGAAACCCTAAAGGGAAAAAACCACGGGGAGAGGAGAAATCACTAAAATCAAAGGTACAATGAGTTTTGCGACTCAAGCATCAATATATAGAGAAAACATAAAACCCTAATATTGATATACGGGCCCGACCCGGCCCAACTAGAATTCGGGTCACACCAAATTCTAACAATCTCCACCTTGACACGAATTCCATATAAGAGATCCAACGGGCTACTCGGCCTAAACCCAAATCGAATCCAGAATACTGAACTCTGACAATCTCCACCTTCGAAATTCCGGTGCAAGGAAATAAATATGCAAAACTCTATTAAAAAACCTCCTCTACCACAAAGGCCCCAGATGAGCCAACTCAGTATCCGATACCGTTCAAGTTTAAGCCCTGCTTAAACTTGAGAGACTTACTTGAGAAGAAATCGTATCTCCTCCTCCATGGTATCACTGAAATATCAGGATTGTCGCAACGAACTGCATCTGAACATGCTGAAGACTCTACACAGGAATCGTTACCTTCGAACACATTCAATGCATAACCTATAGTTTCATCATATCGTCCCGGAGTATTAACCTTCCACATGGTTTTACTTTTGACGATGCTATTCTGACGTGAAACTGAAACTGATGACTGAACATCTGTGATAGGCTGACTCACCGGCTCTGATGTTCCCTCAGAACCCAAACTGAACTTCACCCGAGAACCTGACTTCTTCAGAGTCTTCTCAACTTTTCTCTTAAAAGGTGAATTCACAAACTTTGTAGCCTTATTAATATCAGAATCAGACATAGATGAACTAGCGACAGCGACATCACCTGTAACTGTATAGCCCTGCAGAACATATAAACTGGCAGTTTTTCTAAGCCCTTTCATCACGACAAGAGAACCTCTGCTGACCTTCACAACTCCACCTTCACCAGTGTACTTGTACCCTTTAGAATCAAGAGTACTCAAAGAGATCAAATTTCTCTTCATGTCAGGGACGTGCCTCACATTGCCAAGTGTCCGAATGGCTCCATCGAACATCTTAATCTTGACCGTACCAATGCCAGCAATTCTACAAGATGCGTTATTTCCCATCAACACAGCACCTCTAGAAACCGCTTCATATGTTGAAAACAAATCCCGATTAGGACACATATGAAACGTGCAGCCAGAATCAAGAATCCACTCCTCGCTCTGATTCGAAACCACGTCATACGCAACGAGGAGTTCACCATCAATGTGATTTTCAGCAACATCAGCTTCGCCAGACTTCTCTGGCTGTTTTCCATTCTGATTATCACCAGCTTTCTTGTTTTTATTCTGCAGTTTATAACAATCAGCAATAATATGACCCTTCTTCTTGCAGTACTTACAATACTTATCCTTGTTATTCTTGGATTTCGATCTGCTTCGATTATCCCCACTAGTATTCCTCTCATGCGGTCTTCCCCGCACAACAAGGCCTTCACCCTTAGCATCTGAGCCACCAACAAGTTTATCCATCTTCTCCTTAGAGAATAAAGCATCATAAACCTCATCCAAAGTTAAAGAATCACGACTGTATAAAATAGTATCTCTAAAAGTAGCATACGAAGTAGGCAGCGAACACAGTAAAATCAAACCTAAATCCTCTTCGTCGTACTTAACTTCCATGGATTCCAAATCAGATACAATTTCCTTAAAAACAGTTAAGTGATCATCTAGAGACGTACCGTCTGCCATACGATGAGAATATAGACGCTGTTTCAGGTGTAATTTGCTAGTCAAGGATTTAGTCATACACAACTGCTCCAATTTCAACCAAAGTGCCGCAGCGGATTTTTCCTTCAAACAATCTTGAAGAATCTGATTTGACAGATGCAGATGAATCTGAGATAGAGCTTTTCTATCCTTACGCTGTTTCTCCTCAGCAGTCCATGATGACGGCATTTTTGCAATGCCCAACAATGCATCGTCTAAATCCATTTGTGCCAGAATTGCCCGCATCTTAACTTGCCACAATGAAAATCTGGTATTTCGATCCAGCAGCGGAATCTCGTATTTTAACGATGCCATCTCTAAAAATTCAGAATATTTTCCCAGATAATTACTCCGAAAAATAGCAGCAAATAATATCTCAACCCAGATAATTATTCTCCACCAAAAATAATCAATATCCCTAAAAATCAGAATATTTTCTCAGACAATATCTCCACCAATAATTTCTCCGAAAATAACAGTAAATAATATCTCAGCCGATAATAATTCTCCACCTTCACTGTTCGCCCAACAGTTCAAAAACACAGTTTCAGAAGACTTTCTGAACACCAACGGTAATCACAAAATTCCAAACGAATAATTAGAAAATTTGCTGCGCCCAATAATCAATACGATGAATTGTTTTGCAACCTGTGAAAATACCAATAAATACCAAAAAAAAACTGAACAAGGTGGCTCGGAAGGTTGCTGAACGGAGAAGGCAACACTGCTTGGTTGCTTACAGACGACGGCGCGGCGGCGTTGTGTGGCTGAGGGCTCGGAGATGGCGTCGGAGCAGATCGGCGCCGAGGAGAACGGAGCGCGACGTTCGCGGCGAGCAGAACGGAGCAAACGGAGAGCGTCGGAGCTGCGGGCTCAGGCAGAACAGAAAATGCGCGCGCAGCTTTGATCGGCGGCGGATTCTGTGCGCGAGACGACGGAGTTCAGTCGTCGACGTTGGAGCGGCGTCGGCGGTGAGGCGTGCGAGTCGGCGGCGTTCTGTGGTTGGCGTCGGTGCTGCGGGATCGGGCCAAACAATAGAACTCTGTTCTTCGCAATCGAAGAAGAACAGAACAGAGGAAAAAAAAAACTCCTTTCTCTGTTGCTTTCACGCAGAGAAAATAAAAAAAAAGAAAACTATTTTCTTTTTCCTCAAAATTTCAATTTCAATGATCGAAATTGAAAACTTGAAAAACGTTCGATACCTTCGAAAAATCAAAAACTTGATTTCCGAAAAACTTTCAACTTGCTCTGATACCAATTGTTGAAAAACTGAGATCGAAACGGAAATAGGAAAAACGAAAATAGAGTGGACACCAAAGATTTACGTGGAAACCCTAAAGGGAAAAAACCACGGGGAGAGGAGAAATCACTAAAATCAAAGGTACAATGAGTTTTGCGACTCAAGCATCAATATATAGAGAAAACATAAAACCCTAATATTGATATACGGGCCCGACCCGGCCCAACTAGAATTCGGGTCACACCAAATTCTAACAGAGACGAACACCAAAACGGAGTGGATGGTCTGAATGTTCGAAACGTAGTGCGAAAATATCGAAGGGACTCCCTGCACTAGCTCGGAGTAGAAAAGACCAACTCCCGGAATTCGTTTTATGTTCGGATCGTTAACCAACTCTTTGAGATACTCGGGCGAAACCTTGTTTTTGAGCTCAAATTTGTATCTTTGATTGTAGACATAATGCCAGACCATCATAATTGCCATCAAGAACAAAGAAAAGACCAGCGGAAGAAACCCGCCTTGGACGAACTTGTAGAGAACGGAAGACAAATACGTAACCTCCATCGAACCGAAAACAACGAAGAACAGAACGATCCACAGCATGTTAGTCTTCCATATGACAGCCATTATCAGTGTAATCACGAATGTCGTGATTACCATCACAGAAACAACAGCGATTCCTGCGACACAACAAAACAAGAATTGAAAAAGAGCTAAGAGAGAGAGAGAGAGAGAGAGAGAGAGAGAGAGAGAGAGAGAGAGAGAGAGAGAGAGAGAAACCTACCATAAGCGTTGCCGATTTTGTCAGTGGTTCGGAAGGCTAGACAGACAATAACACAGCAAATCATGAGGGCATAGTTGATTTCTGGGATGTAGACTTGGCCCTCGTACTTGGCTGAGGTATGGACAACCTTAACTCTTGGAAAACAGCCTAAACTGAGTGACTGAGCTACGATTGAAAAAGCGCCGGATATCATAGCCTGACTGGCGATAATTGCGGCCGATACGGCCACCACAAACGTCGGCCAGTACAAAGGGTCTGCGATTTGGTCAAACGCTCAGCATTTAGTGTCTTTAAACAAGAAGATCATCGGAATTTGTGATCGATGATTACCTGGAATAGAGTCGTAGAAAGTGTGATCCACGTGATCTGGGAATTTCATGAGGTATGCAGCTTGGCCACTGTAGGCAATCACCAACGCAGGAAAAACGATGGAAGAGAAACTGATCTGCAGTTGGTACACGTAAAAAGTCATTTTTGGAACAATTAAACTAGCTCACCTAATGTCTTAAATTCAAGAAACGATTTTGATAGGATGTTAGAGTTAGTATCTACTGACTTGGATTGCTTTGACACTGAAGTGGCCAAGATCTGCAAACATGGCTTCAGTTCCTGCATGATTCAGCACACGTACAATGTCAATCAAATCCCACATGAACATAACAAAAAAGAAACAACAACGTTTGAATTGGATTACCTGTAATACACAGAAAAACCCCACCAAGTGAAATCCATCCTTTCTTGCCATTTCTTTTGAAATATTCTCCAATGTACTGAGGGTTAAAAGCTCGTAAGACCTTAATGTCGTGTTTGAACAAGTTGTAAAATCCGATCCCGGAGATGAACGTAAACCATAGCATAATGATCGGAGCGAAGGTGAATCCCACTTTATCGGTCCCGAAACGTTGAACGACGAATAAGATTACCAGGATCGCGATTGAAATCCACACTACAGCATCTGAAATCGGGATTTAACACAGCCAAAAAGTTGTCAACAGGTTGATATTAATATTAACACAAAATATAATCTAGTATGGGTTGCGTTAGAACGGTACCTTCGCCTAGGTTTTCGATGCCGCTCACGGCCGATAAGACTGCCGGAATAACGAGTTATTCAAGGTGTCATGAGAGTAAAAAGTTGAAATATAAACAAAGAAGGGTACCAGAGATGCATGGAGTTAGAATTCCGTCTCCGATGACCATGGCAGTTCCGGCGATGGTGATGATGAAGAGGGCGAGCTTTGTAGGTCGACTGTTTTCCATCTTTTCCTTGAGCACTTGAGATCTTTTGGAGGGTCTGGATGATAAATCCAGTCTCAAGTTGGATAGCTCTCTGTCCTCCGGCTGTTGATTAGGAACTAAGCTCACTTTCACATTCTTGCAAATCAAGGAATAAAGCGCAAAAGTTCCTCCTGCAACAAGACCCAGTTCATCAGAGAAAGAGAGAGAAAGATAGATAGATAGATAGAGAGAGAGAGAGAGAGAGAGAGAGATACCGTCGCCATTGTCGTTGGCGAAGAGGACGATGAAGACGTACTTGATCAACGGGATGAGAGCGATGGTGTAGATGATGAGAGACAGCGCCCCAATTACGTCCTCCGTGCTGTCGATCTCATTGGGGAAGATGCTGGAGAAAACGTAGAGCGGCGACGTTCCGATATCTCCATACACAATCCCTATGCACTGAAACGCCAAGCTCATAGTCGTCGCCCAACTCACCTGATCAGAAACCAAGTTTTCAAACAAACTCAGGCGATCCATCCGGCCCAACTGCAAAATATTTCAGTCAACAGAAATTATCCACACCTGAGATCCATGATAGTCCGATTTGGGAACCCTCCCGGCCTCCAGTTGTAGAGAGTCTACACGTTTGAGCTTCCCCCATGAAATCTTCCTGCCTTTCAGCTTCCTTTCGCCTTCAACTTTTATCTCATCATCTCCGACTCCTGCAACTCCCTCTTGCCCTTCAGCTACCACTCTGGTATCAACCATTCGCGTCTTTCTGCAGAAATCAACGGCGCTCTCCCATCTCTTCCTTCGGTTTCTCCATTTATAGGCAAGATTCCCGGCTAAATCAGCTGACAGAATAAATCCGAATATTTTATCGAGATTATTTCAATCATTTCCATAAAATAATAATAAAGCTACTATCCAAACCATTTCATATTTCTTATGTCACAGAAGAATTGGTGGCAGTTTAGAACTTCATTGTCCTATCTGATCCGGTTTTGTCTGTTTCTACCACCGCATGCTGCTGCAATCTAGCGGCTGCCTGGGAGGAAACAAAAATGACGACGTGGTTTAGGCTGGCTTCGATTTGTTCTATTACTTATGACTTTTCTGAGTTGACTTACGCCAATAATTGAAGGATTTATCATTAGTTTAGTCGCAATTATTGGAGTTTTTTTTAATCAAAATCTGTCCTTTGACTTAGGCTTCCAATAATTCATATAAACAATCTTAGTTTAGATTCCAACGCCCATTTCTTCTCTTTATTTACTTTGGCCATCTGTTTTAAGCATTGACCCTTGATTTTTCTTTCATAAAATCAACTCCAAACTCTTCAACTTTACCAATTAATACATCTCAACAAACTTTTGTTTTGTTTTTATGTGAATTCCGAGTACTTTCAATTGATTTTTAGATCATGTTAGATTCGATGATCTAACTATTAGTTCAATAATCACGAGCTGTTTTATTTGACTAATTGGTTGAACTAGTTCACTTAAAGATAATGTTTGGAGTTAAGTTTGATGATGTAAATATCAGTTTGTCATGGTTTGATAAATACACAACACGAAAAAAAATGATCAAACAAAATTATAAATTTTTATCAAAGTTTCAATGCGTTGGCAAATGGGTTGGACGGACACGTCTGAGAATCGCACGAGAATCTCTCTTTAGAATTTTTTGTTAGAATTATAAGGATTTATAATTCTATTTAGATCTAAATTGTTAAACTATAAATTATATATTATGTTATCATCAGGTTTAAGTCCATATTAAAGTGATTTAATATAGTTTCAACGGACTTTGGAGTATATTAAATATAATATGGTTATATTATAATGTGTAGAGACAACAGGGGTAATTTACCAATTTGTGTTGGGCAAACTGGTAAATTACCAAATTAGGTTTAATATAGGGTTATGATCCCCAATTCACAATTGAACCCTTTGCCTCTTAGAACCTCCATCATTCTAGAGAGACATTAGAGAGGGCGATTGTTGAATCGGAAGATCAACGTACCCGATCTATGATATTTTGTATTCAATCAATGGCTCCGGGTATGTCCTTCTTGCTTTAACGATTTGCTTGTAGAATTTATAACGTATTGATTCAGGAACTGGGCTCTCGCTCTTTTTCAGATTTGGAATTCATTTTAGATTCAATTAATTCGATTGTTTTTATTGAATCCAACAATTGGTATCAGAGCCGATTACGTTAGACTACAAGTAATCGATTTTTTTGTCTTGAAATCAGAAAAAACATCAATTTTTTTATTAATTTTCAGAATTATTTTTAGGGCTATATTTTTGCATCTAATTTCGCTAGAATGCATGTTTTGATGCCTTAAAATTCGTTTTTTGTTGATGCCGTTAAAGATTATTGCCTGATCTATCATTATTTTGATAAATTTGACAATTTTGGGTGAAAATCTGCCGGAATCGATGAGATTCCGGCGATTTTCATTGCTGGTTCACAGCCCCTCTCCTGTGGTTTGGGACGGTCCGGTTTGATTGGGTTGACTGGACCAAACAAACTCAGTTCGGTTACAGTTTGAACCGGTTTTTTTAGTTGGTTCGACCCAAATCGATTCAGTTTGGGTTGAACCGATTCTGTTCGGTCTGGTTCGGTCCGGTTCGACAAAAAAAATAATAAAAAAAAAAAATTGGCCAATCCATTGGTTAATGGGCCCCGGTTCACTTTGGTTCAGCTATTTTGGGTCTTTTTAATGACTATTTCTTAACAATTCAAGGCACGGTTTCGCCCCGATTCACCCTTATCATCAGGTTTAAGTCCATATTAAAGTGATTTAATATAGTTTCAACGGACTTTGGAGTATATTAAATATAATATGGTTATATTATAATGTGTAGAGACAACAGGGGTAATTACCAATTTGTGTTGGGCAAACTGGTAAATTACCAAATTAGGTTTAATATAGGGTTATGATCCCCAATTCACAATTGAACCCTTTGCCTCTTAGAACCTCCATCATTCTAGAGAGACATTAGAGAGGGCGATTGTTGAATCGGAAGATCAACGTACCCGATCTATGATATTTTGTATTCAATCAATGGCTCCGGGTATGTCCTTCTTGCTTTAACGATTTGCTTGTAGAATTTATAACGTATTGATTCAGGAACTGGGCTCTCGCTCTTTTTCAGATTTGGAATTCATTTTAGATTCAATTAATTCGATTGTTTTTATTGAATCCAACAATTGGTATCAGAGCCGATTACGTTAGACTACAAGTAATCGATTTTTTTGTCTTGAAATCAGAAAAAACATCAATTTTTTTATTAATTTTCAGAATTATTTTTTAGGGCTATATTTTTGCATCTAATTTCGCTAGAATGCATGTTTTGATGCCTTAAAATTCGTTTTTTTGTTGATGCACGTTAAAGATTATTGCCTGATCTATCATTATTTTGATAAATTTGACAATTTTGGGTGAAAATCTGCCGGAATCGATGAGATTCCGGCGATTTTCATTGCTGGTTCACAGCCCCTCTCCTGTGGTTTGGGACGGTCCGGTTTGATTGGGTTGGACTGGACCAAACAAACTCAGTTCGGTTACAGTTTGAACCGGTTTTTTTAGTTGGTTCGACCCAAATCGATTCAGTTTGGGTTGAACCGATTCTGTTCGGTCTGGTTCGGTCCGGTTCGACAAAAAAAATAATAAAAAAAAAAATTGGCCAATCCATTTGGTTAATGGGCCCCGGTTCACTTTGGTTCAGCTATTTTGGGTCTTTTTTAATGACTATTTCTTAACAATTCAAGGCACGGTTCGCCCCGATTCACCCTGTTTTTGCCTAGTTTTGGTCGATTTGAACCTTTTTATTATAGGTTGGTTGATCATTTAAATTGTTAAACTATAAATTATATATTATGTTATCATCAGGTTTAAATTCATATTAAAGTAATTTAATATAGTTTCAACGGACTTTGGAGTATATTAAATATAATATGATTATATTATAATGTGTAGAGACACCAGGGGTAAGTTACCAATTTGTGATAGGCAAACTTGTAAATTATTCAATTAGGTTTAATATAGGGTTATGGTCCCCAATTCACAATTGAACCTTTTGCCTCTTAGAACCTCCATCATTCTAGAGAGACATTAGAGAGGGCGATTGTCGAATCGGAAAATCAATGTACCCAATCTACGGTATTTTGCATTCAATCAATGGATTCAGGTATGTTCTTCTTATTTTAACGATTTGCTTGTAGAATTTATAAAGTATTAATTCAGGAACTGGGCTCTCACTCTTTTTCAGATTTGAAATTCATTTTAAATTCAATTAATTCTGTTGTTTTTATTGAATTTAACATTTTTCACCTACACCCATGATTTTTCGCGCATTTAGTATTTTTTTTCACGTAAATAGTTGTTTGGTCAGTTTACGATGTCGACTCGTTTTAATTATGTAAATTGGCTCATATGAATGATACGCTTTCTCTATAATTTTAGTTATCAATTATTGCGATGTTTTAATTATTTATTGATATAATTAATGTGATAAATAAAAAATAATTAAAATAAATTATTAAACGAGTCTTTTTTTTTTTTTTTAAAACGATAAAAGTATACGACGAGTAAGAACAAGTTCTAATTGGGCTTTTTTTATTGTAAAAGTGTAATAAGGATTAGGGAGGCCACTCAAGCCCAGAGGCCATATACACAGGGCGAGTCCATCGTCGACCATGTTCCGCCCATTTCCCCATTTTCTGCGGCTGCTGTCTTGCCCCAAGCGATTTCTTTCCCCTACTGAGCGAAGTCTCCATCTCTTGCCCTGCTTCTCGTTCGTTTCCATGATCCGCTCATCGGATGAGTTGGAAGTCTCCAAGGTCTCGCCCGCCGTTGGCAATTCCAAGCCCGTGTTCTTAACCAAGGCGGAGCGGGAGCAATTGGCCCTTCAACGCCGCCAGGAAGACGTCGCTCTTCAGAAACGCCAACTCCTCGGTTCTGATAATCTCAAATCCGCTTCCGATTTCAGCGACCTCCACAGGTCCTCCGATTTCGACCGTCGCGAACGGGAACGCGACCGCGACCGAATCGCGAGCGGGAGCGTGAGGAAGAGGCGAAATCTCGAGAGCGTGCGCGCTTAGAGAAGCTTGCGGAGCGGGAGCGAGAGAAAGAGCTCGATGCCATAAAGGAGCAGTATCTAGGATCCAAAAAACCTAAGAAAAGAGTGATTAAACCGAGCGAGAAGTTTCGCTTCTCTTTTGATTGGGAGAACACAGAAGACACTTCTCGGGATATGAATGCGCTCTACCAAAACCCTCACGAGGCCCAGCTTCTGTTTGGGAGAGGGTTCCGCGCGGGAATGGATAGGAGAGAGCAGAAAAAGCTGGCTGCGAAGAACGAGAAAGAATTGAGAGACGAGATTAGGAAAAAGGATGGTGTGAAGAGAAACCGCGACCGCGACCGCGACCGCGACCGCGACCGCGACCGCGACCGCGACCGCGACCGCGACCGCGACCGCGACCGCGACCGCGACCGCGACCGCGACCGCGACCGCGACCGCGACCGCGACCGCGACCGCGACCGCGACCGCGACCGCGACCGCGACCGCGACCGCGACCGCGACCGCGACCGCGACCGCGACCGCGACCGCGACCGCGACCGCGACCGCGACCGCGACCGCGACCGCGACCGCGACCGCGACCGCGACCGCGACCGCGACCGCGACCGCGACCGCGACCGCGACCGCGACCGCGACCGCGACCGCGACCGCGACCGCGACCGCGACCGCGACCGCGACCGCGACCGCGACCGCGACCGCGACCGCGACCGCGACCGCGACCGCGACCGCGACCGCGACCGCGACCGCGACCGCGACCGCGACCGCGACCGCGACCGCGACCGCGACCGCGACCGCGAATACGACCGCGACCGTGACAGGGATCGTGAACGGGATAGGGATCGCGAAAGGGAACGCGAGAGGGCTCGTGACCGCGATTCTGAGAGGCGGAATCGCGAGCGGGAGCGTGAGGAAGAGGCGAAATCTCGAGAGCGTGCGCGCTTAGAGAAGCTTGCGGAGCGGGAGCGAGAGAAAGAGCTCGATGCCATAAAGGAGCAGTATCTAGGATCCAAAAAACCTAAGAAAAGAGTGATTAAACCGAGCGAGAAGTTTCGCTTCTCTTTTGATTGGGAGAACACAGAAGACACTTCTCGGGATATGAATGCGCTCTACCAAAACCCTCACGAGGCCCAGCTTCTGTTTGGGAGAGGGTTCCGCGCGGGAATGGATAGGAGAGAGCAGAAAAAGCTGGCTGCGAAGAACGAGAAAGAATTGAGAGACGAGATTAGGAAAAAGGATGGTGTGGAAGAGAAACCGGAGGAGGCTGCGGCTCAGAAACAAAGGGAAAAAGCTGCTGAACTGTACGACACCTTTGACATGAGGGTTGATCGCCATTGGAGCGAGAAGAAGCTGGAGGAGATGACGGAGAGGGACTGGAGAATTTTCAGGGAGGATTTCAATATATCTTACAAAGGATCAAAAATTCCTCGCCCAATGAGGAGTTGGAGTGAGAGTAAACTGAGTTCTGAGCTGCTCAAAGCAGTGGAGAGAGCCGGTTATAAGACCCCCTCTCCAATCCAAATGGCCGCCATCCCATTAGGGTTAAAACAGCGTGATGTCATAGGCGTTGCAGAAACTGGTTCAGGTAAGACTGCAGCTTTTGTTCTTCCTATGCTTACTTACATTACGAGGTTACCTCCAATTAGCGAGGAGAATGAGGCGGAAGGGCCTTATGCAGTGGTTATGGCCCCCACTCGTGAACTTGCACAGCAGATTGAGGATGAGACTGTGAAATTTGCTCACTATATGGGTATAAAAGTGGTTTCAATTGTTGGTGGGCAGTCAATTGAGGAGCAAGGCTTTAAGATTAGGCAGGGATGTGAGGTTGTAATTGCTACGCCAGGTCGGTTGCTTGATTGTTTGGAAAGACGTTATGCTGTTCTTAATCAGTGCAATTACGTTGTTCTCGACGAGGCTGATCGAATGATTGATATGGGCTTTGAGCCTCAGGTTATGGGTGTTTTGGACGCAATGCCTTCTAGCAATCTGAAGCCTGAAAACGAAGATGAAGAGCTTGATTCGAAGAAAATATACAGAACCACTTATATGTTCAGTGCCACCATGCCACCAGCTGTAGAGCGATTAGCACGAAAATACCTGAGGAATCCCGTCGTAGTCACTATCGGCACTGCTGGAAAGGCTACTGATCTGATAAGCCAACATGTAATTATGATGAAGGAATCTGAGAAATTCTTCAGATTACAGAGGCTGCTTGATGAGCTTGGAGACAAGACAGCCATTGTGTTTGTTAACACCAAGAAGAATGCCGATAATGTTGCCAAGAATCTGGACAAGGCAGGTTACCGAGTGACCACTTTGCACGGTGGGAAGTCACAAGAACAGAGGGAAATTAGTCTCGAAGGTTTTCGAACAAAGCGATACAATGTTCTTGTTGCCACAGATGTTGCTGGGCGTGGAATAGATATCCCTGATGTGGCCCACGTCATAAACTATGATATGCCAAACATTATCGAAATGTACACTCATCGTATTGGACGTACTGGCCGTGCTGGTAAAACTGGTGTGGCTACAACATTTTTGACCCTGCATGACACAGAAGTCTTCTATGAACTCAAGCAGATGCTTATTCAGAGCAATAGTCCCGTCCCACCCGAACTAGCAAGACACGAAGCTTCAAAGTTCAAACCAGGAACTATTCCTGACCGACCGCCCCGAAGAAACGAGACTCTTTTTGCTCATTAAGAATTTCTGAATTCTGATGTCTTCGTCCCTGTTGCTCTGGTGGTAAGACTTTTTAATATAACTGAAACACCCATGCGTCCATCGGATGGAAAATCTGTAGATCCTTGAGAATGGATGAATCTGCCTCTGTTTATGGTACGAATGTTGTTTTCTTATGTGAGCTTTCAAATACTTAGTTTTCCAAACTTTCTAGCAGTTTCAATCAGGACGTTTCTGAGTTATTAATTATGCAATGACATAGTTCAAATTTTTACCTGTTTTGGTTACTTTCTATCAATGCTGGGATGCACTTCTAAATTGAAAGTTATGGGCTATGAGAATCATTTGTGCATATGATTAAGAATTGAGAAGAAGAGAAATTCACTGTTCTTCCTCGCAGATGTCATTATTTCTCTGTTATTTGTGGTACAATTGCAACTCCGAACCTGGTTTTGCCATAAGATTGATGTTTATTAGAGAGAGAAAGTGAACACGATTATGTTTTTTTCAGGTGAGTGGAAGAACCCTGGGGAAACACTATGGTCAAAATGTAGTCTTATTCTAATGAAAAGAGTAACTAGTGGCTCATATTTTCATAGTAGTATGTACATAGTTGAACTGAAAACCTCCTAAACACCAAACAGGAAACAGGGGGAGATGGGCTTCTGTTCAGCGGCCGCTCCGATCAAATCATAATCACAGACGACGGGGGTCAACTCCGACACTCTTGAGTGTTTCAGCCGTCCTAGGCCTGCAATGGACTTATAAACATTGGGTTAAAGAGCAGAAGAGAAATGGGTGAATCCGGGTGGTGAAATATGATCAGAAGGTTACCGAGTGAACGGGTCGGGATGAACCGGATCATGGAGGGTAGAATGAGGCTCTTGAATGTGAGCCACCTTCCGGAGAAACGACTTGTTTATCAACTTATCGGCGGCGCTGATGATCATATCCGGATCCTCCACCTCCGGGACCGATTCCCTCCTCTTCTTGCTGAGGTACACTCCTGGAGAATGCACCAGGTGCTGCTTGGCCGTGTGGGTTCCCATTGTCAGCGCCACCACCACCATCCCCAACATCACGTAAACCGGCGCAAACTCTCCCTTCATCTCTATTCCTGATTTCACTCTGTTCGTCATTACTACGATTTCAGCCTTCTTTTCTTGATTACAGTTTCACAAAACCACAGAGACAACAGGCCTACCTTCCGTCGGCAGCATGGGCGGCTCCGGTCGCGAAGGATCGCTTCCCTTTGAATGATCTCCAGCAGTTCTGTCAACACAAATCGGAAAAAAATTAGCTCGATTCATCAATATAGAATCTGGGTTCAGCAAAACACGCACTGTTGCTATTTCTCGGAAAGCCATTCTCTTTTCTTCAAATCACAGACGACGGCGACGATGTACTATCAGTGAACGTCTCTGCCGCCGGTGGAAGCCTACGGTTTGAATTTATAAGCAAATGGGGTCAGATATGTGGCGAACGGAGAGGGCTTAAACGTGTCTGGCAGAAAAACCAAACCTCCATAGCCGCAGGACTATTAAGGGAAGAACACGTTGCAGTCATGCAGAGATTGTCGGAGGGAAGAAGGAGATTATTTTCTCTGGATTCACGTGAAATCAGTAGCATCCGTGGCGTTCGATCCATTTTTGATTTCTATTAAGTGATTGTAGATGCAGAAATGTCGATCGAACGCTCAAATTCTGCCATGAAAACCTCCATTTCAGTTAAATTTATCGTCTTCCACCTTCTAAAACAAGAAACACAGTCATAGATCTTTCGACTCCATCTCTGTAACATGTTCGACGATAATCCACGACAGTAAACAGGCGAAAACGATCCATTCAATTACACTTTGATTTCCATCACTAGATTTTGTACGTTTGGTTGTTTCTTTGATTGGTCCTCCCCAATCCACATAATATAAAATAAAAAGAAAAAAGAAAAAACAAAGCAAGCTCTGCACACACTCCAAAGTACAAACAGGATGAAGAGATGAAAAAAAAAAACCGGGTTTAGTAGAAATAGGCAGCTGATGAACCGAAACTGAAGCCGTCGTTACTACTGATCGTGTCAGGAAAAGGTGGAAGAATCTCGTTCGAATCCAACCCGAAATATGACACGTTTGCTGAATCCTCCAGCCCGGACAGTCCGAAGAAGCTGCTTTCGCTCCAAATATCTGAATCAATGAAAGCAGGACCAGGCCCGTATGTCGAAGAAGAAGCATCGGGTGGCAATGGTGGTAGCTCAGCTTCATTGCAGTAAGTCCCTGAGTTTCCACCGTTCATGAAAGCAGTTTCGGGTTGGTACTGATAAGACATACCCGAATCAGTACCCTGGAGCCAACCATTTCCAGGAAAAGGACCGGCGCAAAATGGGTCGTGGGCGGCGGTGAAGCAGAGGTGGTCGGAGTGGATTTGATGGTCGTGAGGAAGAGGAGGGAAGAGAACGGAAATGTCGGAAGATGATTCGTCCGGTGAGATGATGGAAGTGACGGAAGAGCCTAATGGCATATCAGAGTAGACGAAGTTGGTCCGCGCTTTTGAGCCTCGCATAGACCGGGCGGCTCTGTCGTAAGCCAACGCCGCTTCCTCCGCCGTGTCGAATGTGCCCAACCAATGCCTTTCCTTGGTCGACGGGTCCCTTATTTCTGCTGCATATCTTCCCCACGGCCTCCTTCTCACTCCCAAAAACCTCACCTCTTGCTTCTCCTGCTGCTGCTGCTCTTGCTGCTTTCTCTTGCTCTTTGTCACCACCGTTGAGTTCCCCTTCGAGTTGCTAAAATCCATTAGAGAGAGAGAGAGAGATTGACTGAGCACAGAGAGAGAGAGAGAGAGAGTGATTGTAGGACTGGTTTTACGGGCGTTGCATGTTGGCTCCTTAAATAAGGAAGTTTCTGCAATTCTATATTTCTATATAAATAAAACATTACAAAATACACAAGAATCTAATCTATTACTTCGTGACCTATAAAGTCTTACGTGAAAAATATATTTTATGGAAAAAATTTACGAACATACGCGACAATTTACTGTAATAAAATCAATGAACAATGAATTTTGCGACTCAAATATCAATATACAGATAAAATATAAAACTTTAATATAAATATACGAGTCTGATCTGACCCAACTAGAATTTGAGTCACGCCAAACTCTAAAAATATGATACTTCAATTTATACTAACTCCTTAACATTACACATTTGTTCTTCAAGTTTTAATCTTTATTTTCGAATTAAATCCCCATTTAATCTACCAGCAAGAACAAAAGCAGGTGGAGGGCGTTTCATTAGGACATTTATGATAACGTATCAATCAGTTTCTGAGGAATTTACTCCACTTTTCAACTCCTTTTCTCAATCAAATTAAAATATAATCAATGATTAACAAACTCCATATCACAAACCCTAATACAAAATCTTGTTCAAACAGTCCCATGTGTAGGCAACTATTTATAATATTATCCCTTTTAGTTGTATATTAACCTTATTCAACTTCCCAATTATATGATTCTGAGAGAAATCTAAGACCTTTTGCTTTAAACTTTCTTAAATCTTTATGGGAAAACCAGGTTCAAAGATCATGCCTGTTTGATTGTCTAAGCTAAAGTAATAGACCCATTAGTTAAATATTTGTTATTTAAAAAAAACGATAAATATCGTAATGAACCCTAAAGTGTGAAGGTGTTTTAAAATGAACTGATAACTTGAACTTTTAATTTAATCAATTGATATCTCAGATTTTGAGGTGATAACAATGAACATCTAGCTGTTATTGTTTTCATTAACTCGATTAATAAACCTTAAAAAATGATTGCTTTTGAAAAAAAAATTATTTAGTAAGATTAATATTTCTCAGATAAATACCACTAGCTACGACATAATTAATAAAATCAATAACAGACAAAACACTTATTAATAAATTATTTTTTAAAAATATAATCAAGAAAAATAAATTGAGGGATAAAACATTCATTTTTTAAAGTTTATTAACAGAGTTAACAAAAACAATAACGACAAGACGTTCATTGTTAACAACTCAAAGTCCGAGATGTCAATTTATGAAATTAAAAATTTAAGATATCAATTGAAAATACCCTAATACTTTAGAGTTCATTTTGCCCCAACCCAAATCATGTGCTCAACAATGGGCCATGATATGCAGGGGACTTTATTCCATGATTGGCAAAGCATGTGTTCTGCCATCAAGGAATTGATTTGTTTAAGTAGTTCATAATTTCTCTTCAACTTCAATCATCAAATCTGATATGTTTTCTGTAATTAGCAGTTATTCCAATCATTATATCCAACATCTTTAGCTCAGTTTTTTTCCCATGATGTGGCCTTAGTTCAATGTAGTCAGTCCTAATCATGGACTACTAAGGCAATCTCTCTCTTCTCTCTCTCTCTAGAATATATTAAAACATCAGATTACGCATGCCTTTGAAGAGCTTTATTCAAACCAGAAAAAGGGTTTGAATGTATGATATCACCTGCACCAAATGATTGCTTGAATCCCAAGATCAAAATATACGGAGTACTCAATTATTTTAGTATAATATTATCCATTTTGAACCGAAATTCACGTAATTTTGTTCTTGGGATTTGTCCAAAACCTGCTGCATTAGACAGAGAGAAAAACTCTACTTATAAATCATTCAATTTCTACTCTTTCAAACAATGTGAATTGTGCACTCTCACTGGTATTGGTTAAACATTCACGATCAACAGAATCTTGAGTCGTCTTTACATTTACATGGCGAACTGTCACAAAAATCATAACAACATTTCCTCTATCATTCAAATAACCCTAAAAAAACCCCTATCTTTATGCTTTTGTGGAGTACAATAATCACATTATCAATAATCAATCTAACCCTAAAAAAAAATAGATTCATGGCTTGCTGCGATTTTTGGATCGATCGGACCAAACTGAACACACAAACCAGTGACTGTGTTTCGATTGGGAAGGTTGGTCATGTTACCCTTTTGAACAATGCATATGGAGAGAAGGGATAAGGCTAAAAAAGAAGAACATAGTTTAATCTTTCACAAGCCATGTGCTTCCATTTTCATCTAAAATACAATGATACACTCCACAATCCTTCCCATTTTTTTAAAGCCCCCACAACTTGAATTTTGATTTGATACCATCAGATTGCCTTTATTTCCTCTCCAATTTTTATTATTTTGGAAGAACTTTGAATCATCCATTTCTGAGTGTTAGGCTTGTTGGGTTGCATGTGAGGGTGACATGCAAGAATGCTCTTTTTTTGGGGGGAAAAAACAGTCACCTACTCTCACTTAATCCATGTATACATGATCTAATTGATCACTAAAGTATAGTTTATTGTGCGATGTCAGATGATAGCGACAAAAATACTATGAGGAACTGCAAATACATGATTTACTCAATCAAGCATATGGTTCATTTTGGCTATGATATCACTAATTCTATCACAACCCGCAAAAGAACATAGTCGAAAATATTTTGAGTTGAACGGTCAGACTCTTTTCGAGAGTCGAATTGTTACTTTTAGTGTCTTTGTCTCGGTTCCCTATCAGGCCGTGACAATTTATATGTAGTTATTCTTAGAGTTTGAATTATTTGTACGTGATGGAATCAAATTAAATTGAAGGATAATTAAACATATCCCATATTCTAATCGCATACAACTTGAACAATAATGATGAATTACTAATCCAGTAATATCTGGTCATTAATTAAAGGGAGGTTTCAACTCCTCAATTAAACGTTTTCTCCTAATTTTCTGCAGAAATAGTGAATGATGTTTGCTGTTAGAGAAGTTGGACGATCGGTTTTTGAGTAATTTTTATTGTTTAATGTATTTAATTTAGACTGGTAAAAGATACGACTCTTAGGGTTCATCTTCCTAGAAAAACAAGTCATGTCTTTTGTGGAGTCTAGCTAGACAGAGACTATTTGGTCAACATTTGCAACGACTGATCCAACATTTAGCCTAGTTTGTCATAGCTTTTACTGACAAATTCAATAATCAATGATCATGTACAAATAGCTTTTATTGTCTGGATAATATTTTCATACTATCTATGATCCCAGATCGATCATGTACAAATAGGATCATTTTAGCATTCACATGACGGACCGACACATGGCTTGTAGCAGTTCGATGTACGCCCTAAAAATGTTTGAATAATGCATGAAATAGGTAGAAACTATTCATGCAGATGGATATCCACCATCGCAGCATCATCTTTTATAGTATGCATCAATGGCTGCTTAAGTTTGATTTTGATTTTTAGTGGAAAAGAGCGCAAAGACGGGTTTCAAACGAAGACACAGGCAAGAACCCTAGAGAACCAAAGAAACCCACATTGGAGACAAGACATATTTTGATGATCCCATGAAAAACTCCAATTCCAACGTACGAACACAAGCACATCAAGTGAAAAAATGGAAGTGATGGTCCAAAAAAGAAACCCTTTTTTCTGCTTTATGTGCAACAAAGGTGGAGTTAAGCAAAAGCTAACTTTTAGCTTCAAAAATGGATGCGTTTGGACGAAGTTTTAGTGCTTGAAGACTATGTGAAGATTAATTACCCATCAGTCGAATTGGTCAATTAGGGTTTATAGATCCTACTATACACAATGATAGTTTTTGAGTAATCTCCCAATTCGACAGTTTACTCTTCATCGGGAAACCGATCGGGGAAAGAGAGAAATCATGTTTACTCTCAAGATTATTGTGATCAACGTCGCTTGATCATAGATAAATTATACCTATATTTGTTGTTCTATGTGAAAAAATATTTTCTCCGATGGTCTTGACATTAATGTATAAGATTTATTAAGTATCTATTAATTTCCAAACAAAATCTAAAACTATGTCATTTGTTTACCCCGTGTCGTAGAACATTCATGTACAATGCATATGCACGACTTTCTTCAGTAGTTTAGATAGAGAGAGATCAATAATGAGGCATTAAGCATGGATGATTTAACGGAAAAACTAACAGTAATGAGTAAGTTGCTCACAATCGACACGTTAAAGTCTAATTTATTCACCAACGCAGTTCAAAGTGTGCGATGTACGTTGCCTCATACGATAGGGTCAACATTAACATTTTACCCTTAACTTTTATATATTATTCACATAATCTAAGCAATTTGAGAAAGATGGATTGGCATTATATGTAATTATAATAATATATATGAATTTGTCTTTCTATAAGTTTTCAACGTTCAAAGAGAGGAGTAGTGGGTTTGAAAACATGTTCTATCGTTTGCAAACTTTGGGTTTATTGCTTCCAAAGTTGGAATAAATGTTGAACTAATGTCTTCACTAAATGACATGTTTCTAAGTCCTGAATACCTGATATGCAGACAAAGTTAAGATTTTGAGTATTTATTATTATTAACACGGTTCTAAATCGTAGACATTTTACATTTAACGGATAAATTTATCGACGTGAATTCTATTTTGTGAATTTCCGACAAGCCATAAGTCAAACCTTTACGCCTTCAGTAGCCGATTTAACTGCCTCACCCAACCATTTACAACATGGTGGGGGGGATCAAAATTGAGCTACAAGTGAACATAATTCAACTTTGGAGATGGGTATGTTTCAAATTGGTAAAAATGAAGAGCTGGACAGTAGATGTGGTGTAGAAAAACCAGTGAATGAGCAAATACCCTTTTAACACATTTTTAGGAGGCTTTTAATCCAATTAGATGGCCCATTTCAAGGGGTTAAGAGACTCGAAAAACTTGCAGTGTGATGTAAGTGATGAATTACATTAGAGATTTAGTCACCTTCACGAAGCTCAACACAGAGGGATTTCGTCGATAGAATGTAGAGTCGAACGAAATTGTGATTCTTCCTTCCTCAAAGAATTACGCGGTGGTCGAAGTGGTTGAATAGTGATACTGGCAAAGTAAGAGTTTCTCTTAATTCTTCTATGTTTTCAGAAATCGAGAGAAGAGATAACTTTTTTTTAAGAACATATACGAATCTGACCCTCTTCTTCATCAGATTCGAAGATGAATTAGAAAATGAGTCAATTTGTGTTAATTTTCTTACGTTAGAGATTTGAAATCTTTCCAATTGGGTCTCTATAAATTAAAACGCTGCAGAAAGAATTCTCCCTTTTAATTTAGGGTTGAGAATTGGAATTAATTTGTGCTAAAATTAGAGATTTTCTTTAATCACTGCTATTAGAGTTTGATGGATAAATTGCATAAATTTAAGAATAAATTTTGATACGTTACATAGAGAGAGAAGTCCATTATTATTCCAAGCACTAAGAGCCAAAGGCAAAACAGGACAAAATCAGAAACCAGCAACATTTATCGGAAATCGGCCATCTGAAAGTAAAAGCTGAGGCTGAGGAAGAGCACCAGAAGAGATGGGGGAAGCTGGTTCAGAAGAAGAAGCATTCTTGTCAAAGCAGTAAACAGGGGCTTGCCATTTGTGCTCTTGAAGCACAGCTCCCTCCTCAAATGTCATCACATGAGCTTCTCTACCTGCACCGTCATTAACTCAGACGAAACCACAATTCACAAGAATCAAACCCAGAAAAGGAAGAGAGTCAATTACCAGTGTAAAACACCCAATGAATAGGCCTCTTCGTGAGGACGTCTTCATAGTACCAAATGAACTCCACTTTCTCCCAAACATTGCAGAGAAAGCCGTCGACATACCTCTGACCCAGATAGTCAGCTCCGTCAAGCCAGTTAGGGCGAAGAATACCCACTTCCAGCTGAGCCGTGGAGCATTCTCCGGCGGAGTCTAAAGTGTAGACGAAGGAAGTGCCATTGTCCCACTCCAGATCGTACAGAAGCTTTCCCTGCTGACTCTGAATGATGTTGAAGTTTCGGCCGTTGGGCCAATCGTACCAGAGGTCGATCAGCTCCAGAGAGCCGCTGTAATTCATGAAAAGTATGGAGTGGAATTGGAGCGGCCATGGAGTCGGGACTGGATCTGAGCACCAACAGACGGAAACTTTGGAGACGAAGACGAGGGAGAAGACGAAGATGGTAAGTCGGGATATGGACGCCATTTTGCGACTGCAGTTGAAGGAAGGAAAGACGCGTGGTTGTTTGACAATCTGAAAGTGATATTTCATGGGTCTAACGAAACGACCCGTCGTTTTTGTTTAATTTGCGACAATTGTGTAATCATCACATCATTTCAATGTAACTCGAGCTTGAGAACTCATCGAACAATTAACTCAAAAAACACATACTAAGCACCAAGACCCCCTCCCAACTCACTAGTGCCCGCACACTACGACGTAGTAGCTCGTTTAGGGTCGAGGCCCCAAGGTGGTAGAGAGCTGACATCATGCCTCCACCGAGCAATCTAAAACACATTCATTGTGGAAGAAGTATCCCATGGTGACGATGAGTCACTTTCCTTATCTGGTATCGTATTGTACAACAATGTCCCGCACACGAATTGCATCACTTGATATCACTGTGACCACCCTACACCCTCTTATCGTCGTGGTCAACATTAGATATAGTCCAACCGTGACACCATGCGATCAGTTGCAAATTATAAATTGTTGAGTAACATCGTAATCATGGGTATGGGTGTTTGCTTATGATGCCGAAACACAAACACAAACACAAACACAAACACAAACACAAACACAAACACAAACACAAACACAAACACAAACACAAACACAAACACAAACACAAACACAAACACAAACACAAACACAAACACAAACACAAACACAAACACAAACACAAACACAAACACAAACACAAACACAAACACAAACACAAACACAAACACAAACACAAACACAAACACAAACACAAACACAAACACAAACACAAACACAAACACAAACACAAACACAAACACAAACACAAACACAAACACAAACACAAACACAAACACAAACACAAACACAAACACAAACACAAACACAAACACAAACACAAACACAAACACAAACACAAACACAAACACAAACACAAACACAAACACAAACACAAACACAAACACAAACACAAACACAAACACAAACACAAACACAAACACAAACACAAACACAAACACAAACACAAACACAAACACAAACACAAACACAAACACAAACACAAACACAAACACAAACACAAACACAAACATGGGTGTGTATGAATGTTTGCATATAATGAAATGACAAGTAGAGTTATACCCAGAAGATAAAAGTGACAGATGGAACAAGCCATAACGATAGTTGTCAAAATTTGTCAAAGGTAAAGTCACAATTGTCATGCCAACAATGCAAACATATAACGTAGGTTGGAATGGTATCTCGTCTTTCAATAGGAAGGAAAATGAAATTAAACAACCATTCCTTTAGCCTTTTACGGTTCTCATACCAGTCCTCACAGCCGAATCACTTTGGAGTGGCGACGAAGGTAGAATGCAGGACCCGTTGAGTCGTGTTCTTCCGGACCATTCTACTTGTTGTCCTCCTATGATGTTCAACAGCATGTTACTTGACTTCACCAGGTGAAGCTCAATTAATTCGAAGCATTTCTGCAGCATTAAACAAAACAATAATTGATGAATATCCACATTTTGATGTACTTGCCAGCCTCAAATGATGTAGCAACAATAAACCAAGGGTCGAGAAAACAAACCTCAAAGTTTCATCTCACTTGAAAACAGCCCACTACATAATGTACAGCTTGTGTTTGTCTAAATATACCTCAACCCACATAAGTATTGTTGTCTAGAAATAAGATACTGAGCTAGGGAATAAATAACTCCTAAGATACCCAGTATCTTCACTTTAAGAACGTCAGCCATTATAATGGATGGCAGATTAAGTGGCATCGTCAGTAGAGTTGTTGAGTCCGTCTGCTTTGTGTAACTCCACACATATCTGTTGAACAAGATGTGGCTTGGGAAAGTAAGAATGAGGAGGGCCAGGTTTTTAACAGCAAATATCCAATCTGGTCCTCCAATTTCAAGCCCCCACCCGGCATTTCCATACCAAGTATCTTCTCCTATGTTGTACAGGGCCATCAAGATCAAGTAAGCTGAGACGACAACCGTAACAGGAAAATATCTTTGCTTGTCTCCAAAGCCAGCCACAAAATCAGAGTCTTGATTGAGCAGCAGTAAAATGGGTGCTAGGAAAAAAATTGCACGGTTGGAACCACCAGTGATATTTAGATTCAAGATTAGGCATATAGCAAAGCACATTACAGTAGCAACATTTCCAACTGCAGGCATCCATGCTCCCTCAGCAGCCATTCTCTTGATTATGAATGATGATGCAGTAGAAGCTCGTCGCTGTTGCATAAATCTCATTCTGGAAGGAAACGTAACAGAGCTACTTTCACCAGATGAACTATGTCTAATTCCACCCCTTTCAAGAGTCTTTTCACTAATGAGTGAGGCAAGCTCAAACTTTATCTCCAAGGCAACTAGCATAAAGATAGCGGCATAGAGACCAAGGAGTGATGTTCTAGCTCCCTCAACAGCGAGTAGAGTAGTGATCATCTGCTCTTCCTCTCCCATATTCCTTAAACTATCATCTCCAATGATGTTTTTTAATCTGACTTGGCCCTCCAAAAGATAAGTCACAGGGAAGAGAGCAACAAGTAATGCAAATACCCATGGCAAAAGCTTTGTACTTGAAGCCGATGGAAAATGGGTGAAGACCACGAACAAAGAGGCGCAGACCATGGTGACAACTATAAGGATTTGAAGAATAGCAGACTGAAGGAAATATTCTGCAGATATAAAGATGCCAAGCGCAACACCCATGGCAATGGAGTAAAATGTTCTCAATTCAACAATGTATTTTATTGGGATAATGGACATAACGGCAGCAAGAGTGAGTAGGATAGCCATAATAAGAAGCCAAGATGGCCATGTGGGCTTTGAAGACACAAAGCCATATATGGAAATGTCATCCGAAGTCTGACGAGAGGCTTTAATTAGATCAGAACGGTAAGCCCATGACAAGGGAATTGGTGGCTGCATCAAGATAAATAGCAAACCCGTGGCCACCACTAGGACTATGCATCTCTTAGCAGACTGCAAAACACTTTCTTATCAGCAAAGAGCAATATTACTTAGAAGGGAAAAAAATAATCTCCAGAAAAATCATGCATAAAAAGAACCAAAAAGAGACAGAAATTACACTAAACACACAGAATATTCATGGAATGCTACTAGAAATTGTACCACTAAAGAGTTTCTAAGTTTAATAGTGTTAACCAATGAAATCAAAAATAGCAGCAGAGGGAGATGTGCACACTTGCTGCGTTGCAACACTACCGATTCAATTTGAACTCTACGCAAACTGTAAATTTAGTCCAAACAATAGAGAAACAGTAGAAACTGACCAATAAATCATTTTCATGTTAGATCATATAAAATTATGCCATAGATAGAGAGTGCTTTCTCCCACACAGCATGCATTAATTTAAACAGATCCACTGCCACAACATTTGGACACATTCGTCAAGTTTTGGATCAGAAATCAATCTCCTATACACACATGACGAACGTGATGATTTAACAAGCCAAAACATGTTCCAACATACAAGGAAGTCATCTCCACTGACCCAATGATTCCCACTGACTAAAAGTTTTTTAATCACTTACCAAGCTTGCAGAATAATGATTTATAGATGAAGAAATCAATGGGGAAAAACCAATGGATCAGAAATCAATCTCCTATACACACATGACGAACGTGATGATTTAACAAGCCAAAACATGTTCCAACATACAAGGAAGTCATCTCCACTGACCCAATGATTCCCACTGACTAAAGTTTTTTAATCACTTACCAAGCTTGAAGAATAATGATTAATAGATGAAGAAATCAATGGGGAAAAACGAATAGAATAAAAGTACCATGACATGTGAAAAATGGAGTGCAACTATGGGCACACAAGCCAACCCAGTTAGGAGAATACAGCAACCCAAAAGCAAACCATCTGATGGAGGCCTCCCATACCCCCATTGAAGGGCTTCAAAAATAGTTTCTCGACAGAACCACACAGATAAAGCAACCACACCAGCATGTGTATAACCTTGCCAAGGTTTCATTTTTGCGGCTGATCTTGATTTATCCCTGCAAAGTCCAAAGGAAAAGTGGAAATGTCATCCGAGTAATAAAGATTAAGAGCTTAAAAGCTAAGACAAATCAGCAAACCAAGGAAAAAAAAGGATATATACTTGTAAAGAAGGACCGGAGGAGTAACAGCCAAAAGGAGAGCTGCTGACACCCATATAACAGATTTTGAAGAAATGAAAAGCATTGCCAGCTTTGAGGTATACAGGCAAGTCAGAATCCAAATGGCCTTTTGTCCAATTCGTTGATCAACTGATAATCGTCTCACCAGTGCCAAGCCCACAAGTGTAGTAACAATAACCATGTAGCTTGGATACATTACATCATCCTCAAAACCATAATAATAAATGTTGGAGTAGCTAAAGAATCGATTCTCAATGTAGCACAGCAGCAATGTATGGACCACTAAACCAATCGAAGTCAAGTGAAATTTTGAAGGTAGAATTGCCAGACCAGGAACAACCATAGCAAGGACAACATCAGCAACAATTAATTTGCAGAAGGATTTCAAGGACATCCCAGCCAACCAAATATTTAGATCCCAAAAATTATGCATCACAAACCACATTACCATCAAACTCCCAAGAACAACAAAGGCAAAGTATGATGGTATACTCCTTTTTGTAAAAAATCTAGCCAGGTAAAAGCCAGCAACAGATGGCAGTGGAATGAACTGCAAAGTAAACCAGAAGAGAAAGGAATGTTAGTAAAATATTCAACCAGGAGGGGAAGAATACCAACAACTTTTACTTTTGAAAAATTCTAATGTAGCACGGAATGTGGAAAGATAGCGCAGCAACCCATCTCAGATAGATAAAAAAAACTTCAAAACCATAAATGTTTGTACGGTTAGCAACTTTATGTGAAATTGACACATGGGCTTCAACTCAACAAACTAGAGTATAATCTTTATGCACCATCAAGTTGCTATGCATTGATGCCATTTAACATGAACTAGAATTTAGCTAATCCACTTCTATATAGTTGACCTTATTACAAGTAGAATTCTAAGGACGCAACAAGGTTAGAAATCGGAATTGATAAATCACATTATTAAATTTACGGAGCCTCTTTCAAGAAAAAGAAAACCTTTGCAAGCAATCGTTGAGAAGTTAAGGACTCCCCAACCATTTTCTCACACCCTCATAGCTCATTTGGTCAATAGAAAATCAGGTTCTAATTTCTCAAAAGCATAAACTCTAAGGAAAAGAAAAAAAAAATACATAATGAAATGTATTTATGCCTATTCTTTTGGAGGTTAATTGCTTACCGCAATGGGAAAGCCCACAACGATTGCTCCAGCAGCACTGACAATTACAGCCAAAGCAGTGAAAGCCAGAGAGCTAAAAGCATCGGAAATCATACCCATGGCATAAGCACCAGCTCCTGCTGCCCCTCCAAGCATTGTTGTGGTAACAAGAATATAATTCAAAGGGGGTGGCACCTGAATGTACCGCCCAAAAGAGTGAAAAATCACTCTGACCTCCAAGCAGAATACTACAACCACCAAAGCAACAGCGCCATTCACCACACGAATACCTTGAAGTTGATTCTCATTTTTAGTCACCCACCAAAGAGCTCCCCTCGTTGACGCATAAAGTTGGAACAAAAATGGAATGAAGAATAGAAGAAACAAATCACAAACTGAAGCAGCGGAAGAAAATACCACCGAGTGGTGAGACGCAATGTGGAAAAGCAGAGGAAAGAACAAAAGATTCAAGGTATGAAAACAACTTTCCAATGGACCAAGAATTAAGTTATCATCAGGAACTTCTCCACCATGGTACTTAGCTTCCTGTTTGGTCTTAAACGAGGATACTCGAGGAATAGCATACAGCCAATAAAAAACGCAATTGAAAGCCATGAGATAGTAGGAGGCATTATGCATACCAACAGCCGAAATAGTGGCCCAAGTGAAGAGAGCGGAAGCTGCGAAAGGCACGCAAGCGAATAGAAGGCGCTCGAGGGCAAGAACGATCGAAGGGTTTTCAATCTGAATCCACTTGAACTGAAGCGATGCCCAGACACCTATCAAGAAGTTGGTCTCGGCGCAGAGGAAAGCAGCGAGTAGCATGAGAGGGATGGAATTGAAGGTAAGATTGAGAGGGGAGCTGAAGAAGAAGGCGATCTGGGCAAAGACGAGGGATAGCCAAACACCAAAGAAGGCGCCAGGTTTGAAGTTGAGGGAATCGAGGATATAAGCGATCATGAGGCCTAGGGTTAACGTCGCAATTACAGGCGTCCCTCCGAGGTCAAGAAGAAAAGCCGCAGAGGGAACCAAAGCAATGGAAACTCGAGCGTTGTGAACGAACGAAGAAGGTGAGAATCGTGAATTCTTGAGAGATCTAGAGGAAGAACCACCGTCCCCATTGAGGCTACTCGGAGAGCCGTAGCCGCCGGAGAAGGACGGCGCGCTCACAGAGGAGGAGACGTAAGGGCGAAAAGAACGAGATTGAAGCTCCGGCGGCATCATTTTACGCCGCGAGATGGAAACAGTGAATTAAACGCCGGCGCTGAAGTGAAGCTCGAAAATGAACTGAAAGCAGGCAAGATTTGTCAATGGCTTCGCAAGGTTTGAAGATCGGACAACGGTGACGTGTTCGGACGTATTACAACCGTCGGATCTCTCTCTCCTCCCACCTACAAACTTTCCCTTATAATGGGCTTTTACAGGCCCAACGTTCTGGAAATGACTGTTGGATCCCTGTGGAAATTCATGAATCTTTCCCACAAAATGGGCTTTTACAGGCCCAACATGGAAATTCATGACAACCCATACCTCTATTTTTTCGATTCAACGCTAAATTTATTTATTTTTAAATCTAAGAACTAATTTTAATTATTTATTGCTCGTTAATTGATTCAACTAATATCTTATTCTAACGATAATTTAGGGTAGTATGTAAAATAAACCTTGTCGTTTACGATCAGGTAAAACTTATTTTTTTCGACGAAACAAACATCAGCGTTTGAATCGTGACCAATTTCACCCCTCAAGTTAATTTTTCCATAAAGTTTTGCATGTGCACAATGCATGTCTTTGTCTCCTCAAATTTAATCCAACTTTGCCCGAAATCAAACTCCTCCGCACTTCGCTGTATGTTCTCCTCTCCCCTCCCCCTTGTGAAGTGCCAGAAGTTCGATTTCTAGTGAAGTTGGATGGAATTCGGGAAGACACGAAGACATGTGTTGTGCACATGCAAACGATGCATTGGATGAGCGTCAAGTGGTGGATATTATCCCTCCAGGACCAGAACTTCTTATTTCAGAGGGCGAATCTATCAAACTTGATCAACCATTAACTAGCAATCCTAATGTCGGTGGATTTGGTCAGAGGGAGGCGGAAATAGTACTTCAAGATCCATTACGTGTCCAAGGCCTTTTGTTCTTTTTTGCATCTATTATTTTAGCACGAATCTTTTTGGTTCTTAAAAAGAAACAATTTGAAAATGTTCAATTGTCCGAAATGAATTTTTAGATCGGTGGATTTATCAACATCATGTTCGTAAAAAGAACCAAATAGGAGGGATAAACTTAGTAACGGTTCTAACATTCAAGAGTGAAAGATTATATTATAAAATTAACATTATTTTTTTTCTAATAACACCGTCATATAAGCACTGCGTCCTTGGTAAAATTAGACAGTAGAATTATACCGAAACCTAACGCTATCTTTCTGTCTTCTCAGGGTCATTAATGAAGGTGTTGATCCCAGAACTGACTCTCCTCCATGCCAGGACATGTCCCTTCAATTATGGGAAAGTGTCTGAAAGCAAATGGAAAAATTCCAGAGAAGCCGAACCACCCCCGCCCTCATTCAATCGTTTTTGTCAATTCTGCAGGTGCGGAGAGCGAGAGCCGTTTGTGGTTTCTTGAAGCGGAGGAGGCAGCCATGGCCCATCCTGCACAGTCCTTTCGCTTTCCCTTGCGCCAACACAGTCAAAGGCCTTATCCGAAAGCAACGCTGCGAAAGTGAAATCAACGTGAGAGATAGCAAGCTGGTATCTCAGTTCTGAAATCCGGTCGTGTGCAGAGATTCTGAATCAGAGACAGCTAAAACCCTTTGTCTTCTTCTCCAGCTAACACGTGCGCCTTTGTTCTTTCCCTTCTCCACCCACCATTATTCGTTCCAAATCCTCTTCTTCTTCTTCCCGTTCAACTGTCATATAACCTTTTCAATATGTGCAAACTTCCCCGACTATGGCAATCTTTAGACGTAAAGGCGATGACCGGAGGTGGCGAGAAGGGTAACAGCAACTGAGAATTATCAACTCTCTCTCTCTCTCTCCCCTCATTACACTAGTTGTCGACTGTTGCCTTTCTATTCTTTGGATCCCCCCTCCAATGTCGTGGCTGCACCATAGCCTTTTGCTTTTCCCTCTCTTTTCTTCCAAAACATTTTCGCCATTTTTTGTCCTTCGACTTTGTCAAGATGTAGACGTCATACTGTTTGATCCCCCCCACCATTGTTTCTCTGCATCCTAACTCTATCCCCGACCGGGATCAGAGACTCACGCTACTTCCAGATTACTGTGTCCATTTTCACTGCTGTTGTTTTCTACTTTGCATGTTCTACATTAACTACTGCTTCGACTTTTGCCAGTCGCGGCTTTCTCTCCAAAAAAAAGAATATGAAACCCAAGTACATGAAAGCGACATTGAAATGACAGATCCATGACACATCCTTTTCTTCCTCTGCTGGGCATCAAAATTCAATGAACAAGACCATCTTTTCTCCTCCTTTTCAGTTTGATTACGTGCGAAACTTTTTTAGTTATTGACTTCTGACTGACCCATTTGTGGGTAAGTGTCTTATCGTTCATACAAATATTATAGCCGAATATAAGAAACTGGGTGTTCTTTATGAATGATTTACAGAAACACGTCTGATTACACTTGCAGAATACACAGTTGATGGGAGGAATTAAACGCCAAAGTAATGAAACAAGAGCTTCCACAATTAAAAATGGAAAAATAAAACAGAAATCGAACTTCCATCCATTTCATCTCATTCTGCGTTGTTGTTCATCTTGAATGGCTCCCAGAAGGGTATTTTTCTACTGAAGAATCTGCCGATCACCATTGAATCCAGAATTCGAATGGCTTCTTCCGTATTAATACATCTAGGCGTCTTGTATTGATTCACAGAAGAACCTTGAGAGACGCAGAAATCCATGAGCATGTCAAAAGCTCCATGTTTGACTACCCTTATCTCCAACGCTCCGATGGAATTATCCTTTCTCCTGCATCTCCTGTACACAGAATCCAAACATTCTTCAACCTTTGAGCAGCATTCTTCCATTACAGAACAGTCGATCTTCGGAACATCGTCGTTTTCCTTCATTTTCACCTCCCAAAAGAGTACGTAATGACCGGGGATGGAGGAGGTGTCTGGATAGCTAGTATACTCAGTTAAGAGAAGACCGAGGGACTCAATGAGTGGCGTCGCTTTGGTCACTGCGTTTAAAAGATCATCTTCGTTCGTCTTGTCTGTGTCGATGCTTAATACGACGTTTCTCCGGTGGATAAACCGGAACTGAGGAGCATTGTTGAAGAATCCGGTCGCCATCAGAATGTCGCCCACTCTGTACCTGTATAAACCTGAGAGAAGAAGTACATTAATTACCAAAGCTAATCATTAATTAAACAAGAGATCTAAAAGAAGGCAAATTTATATCTTCACCGGTGAAAGTTGTGACGACAAGCTCATAATAATGGCCAACTTTGACATCGGCGAGCTCAACCGGCTCCGGCGTTTCCTTGTGGTCCACTCCATTGCATAGTTCTTGATCACCATACTTGACCACGGGCAAGAACTCGAAGAAGGCCATGTTCGGGAGGAGAGTGTAAGAGACGTCAGATGGGTTACAAAGTGGGTTGAAATTGATACCAAAATAGCACTCCGACGAAGCGTACATGGTGGAAACCAAAGGGAGCCTGCCGCTGTAGAATTCAAGCGTGGGAATATATTGAGCCATTGACCCAGTAACAATAACCTCAATATACTTCGTTCTAGGCCAAATCCTTCTGATAATTCCCTCCCACGATTTCCCACAGAATTCAGACTGCACCAGATCGGCCAAATCTTCGTCGGGTTTATTCAGGATTAAAGACACAGCTTTTCTACAGCTAGGGTCGGTGATCCAATCACTGATATGACCAGTTCTGATATTGCTACACAATTCTTGCCAGTAATCTTGCAAAAATTTGATAGCTCGGAGGAAAGCAGAAGCGAAAACTGCGCCCAACCGTAAAACTTCGTCTCTTTGAACTAACCCGCAGAGCAGTTGGCAGTACATACTCTGCTTGCTGTCCGGGCAAAGAATGGCTTCGTCTGGGCTGGTGTAAATATTGTACTTGTTGAAAGGTCTGTTGGTGAAGTTTTTGCTCTTGTAATAACTTGTTAGAACTGGCCTGGCTTTCAGACCGCAAGGAGTGGTGATTTCTGGCTTGATAAACAAAAGATACATTCCTTTTCCTTGGTCCAACCCATCTACATACCTGAAAATTTAAGAAATAGTTAAATACGATGATGCTCTTTCAGACAAACCCATCTGTCTCGGGTGCTGTTCCATTCGAACATAAAATAAAAGATCTGAGAGAGAGAACTGATCTTGTCTTCTTACTTGTTCATCACTGGCCCGAGGAGGTTGTAGAAAAAGGTTTTCCTCTCTAAATCTTCTGCCGTTGACGGCATCATCTTCGGCTGCCCTCCTGACGTTCCCGAGCTGGGTGCATTAAGAGCAAACTGTTCTGAGTTCTGAGCGGAAAGATAATTTCTACCCTAAAAATTAGAGTGAGGGTTCAGACCTTGTCAGAAGCTCGGTGATGGGTTGAGCCGAGATGATGTCCGATGGCTCTCCGTTTGCGATCCGCTCGATGTAATGCTTGATATCTTCGTAGTCAACGATGGGGATCTTCTTCTTAAACTCTTCCTTTGTAGCAGGCTGGCCATTAAGCAAGCTTTTCAAGTATTCAGTGTTGGCGTTTTTAGAAAGTATCTTCTCTATCACCTCCTCCTGTATTTCACGAGCGTTTTCCGTCAGATTTTGCAGAAGCTTCAGACCAGCTTCATTGTCGTTCGGATCGTAGCTCGGCGGCAACATCTTCCGTCGAGAAAAGTTCTAACCCATGAGTCACGGTGATCGAAAAAAAAACAGAGAGAGCTATAAACATTAGAGAATGACATCTTCTACGTACCTTTTCAACGTTACAAGAATCAAATTTCAGAGTTGCTAAACTTCATCACACGTCCTTACTTCATCTTCTTCACCAAAACTGTAGACTGTGCCATTCTCTCACCTCTTTCTCTCTCTAGAATCTGTGGCTGTGAAGGTGGTTCTGTTTCTGGGTAAGCTGATACAGCGGGCAGAGAGTGAAACTGCTTTGGTTATATAAGATATTCTCGATGGGATTTCGGGAAATGATAAACGATAATAATAATTTTTTTTAAAAAAAGTAAGAAATGTAAGAGGTGTATAGGGTAGGAGGTCCTACACACGTGGCCTTGTCCGGTAAGGTCAAGAGTGTTGGTCAAATCCTGCAAACCCTCTTTTAAAAATGCACCATAATTAGTAGCCTCTTAGTTTATTAACCTTTGTCTACACCCTAAACTAGGGTCAAATATTGTACTCGATTTCAACTTTAATATCCATCAAGCTACGATTGAATTTTGTGACTCAATCTGTATTTATATAGTAACATAAAAACCCTAATTAATAGATTCGAGTTTAGTTCAATTTAAATGAAAACTGGGTTATCGAACTCTAACAATTCCTACTACAAGTTTATTTTCAAAATTATTGTTTTGAGTGATTTCTGTCAATGATCTGACTGACCGATATCATTTTGCACTGTATTAATTTCTCTTAGTTGATTGAATTATCGTGGTTAATTGTCACTCTTGCCAATCATATTATCGAGATTCTTGTTGATACACTTGAATATGAAATGAATAATAATATAAAAAAGACAAGAAACAAAGAAGAATAGTGAAGAGGAGGAGATTCCAACAAGAGACATCAAATTGGAAAAGGGGTCAAGCATATGATTTGAAATTGTACATCAATTGGAATGCACATGTAACACTTTCATATTTTTAAAAATTGTACATTTTTTTTTCCATTTCAAGTTCCTAGCACATTTAAAACAATGTCCTCTAAAGTTGTCTTTTGAAGGGGGGTAAGATCCTCTCACCATCAAGTATGTTTTGATTAATCAAAGCTATTATTAAGCCCATTTTGTCTTAATTGGCTCCAATCCCTACTATTGATTGAAGAATTTGGATTTCCAAGAAATGAAAACCATGGGACATATTAAGAACACAATCATTGTTTCAAATTACGAAAGAAAAAGTAAAAATAACTTTATTAAATTTTTTATTGTTAGATTCAGTTTGATCCGAATTCTAATTAGAATAGACTAACCCTGATAAAAATCTAGTTTTGACTAGAATTAGGATTCCGGTTTAATATGCAAATATATGCTTGAATCGCGAAATTCATTGTATCTTGATTTCTAATTACTGATTTCTCTTCTATGCTCGTGATTTTTTTCCAAAAGGGTTTCTTGATATCTCTATTTTTTCGCTTTTATATTTTTTTTTTCCGATTATTAGTATTTGATTCTTAATAGTTATCCTAAATTCTACTTTCAACTGGTCTGAAAAGGTCTCGATATTATAACAAAGTTATGAAAATTTTCATAAAAGTCTGTGATAGCAGCAGAAAGATCCGACTTATAGTGGTGCAGGGGCATAACGTTCACACTATAGACCTTATTTATTTATATTTTGACTAATTGTTAGTATTAGAATTTTCGTTATTCGATAAAATTTCTACATAGGCGAATTTTTCTTTTTGTCTTTTTAATTCTTGTCGACTTCAACAGTATGAAAACTAAGCAAAAGCAATATACATTATGGGCATCATAAAATCCATAGCCACATGTAAATTTTAGGGTGTTTTCATGCAAGTTGTAATGGGGAAATATCTGACCCACCCCTCTTGGATATATTGAAGAATTAGAGGACAAGAAAGGTTACTACTAATGAAGGAGACTATTCTACTTCATGCCCTACACTCATCTTTCTAGGCTCCACACATCACCCTTAATATGAACACTCCAAATATTTCATTTTACTATGGAAAAAGTCGATATGGACACACAAAGGGATATATCATTGAATTTTCATCTTTTTTTCATGTCGTTATAGTGTTAGGGTTTTGAACATTATTGTGCTATTAGATAAGGTATCGGCTCTACAAAAAGTGAAGACGATGAGTCTTGACAGATATCGTGTTGAATGGTCGTTTTGTTAGTATATGTAGCACTCACCATGTATTTGCTAGTATTATTCTTTTTATCATTGTACGGATGTACATGTAAAAAAATCAAAGGTTTCTCTCATAGCGGTGTATATCTACACCCTTTATCGATTTTCTACATTTTCTTTCTTGGTATTAGAGCACATGATCTTATTAAGCACCACAACCGTGTTCGCTTAATTGATATTAAACATAATTGTTTTGATAATTAATATAATTAATTGTTATATTATTGTAAGTTATTTATGATTATTGAATTAGATTGTAGTTTGTATATTTGTTTAAATGATTCACATGTTTCGGTTTTATTCACATTGAAAATACCCTTAAAAGTAAGTATTTGAATTTATTAACATGTTTATTGAATCTTTACAAAAAAAAAAAAAAAAGGATAAAGTTATGATGTAGTACTCAATAAAAATTATTCGAAGTATTGAAAATCATTTAGTAGGGGCCTTAAGATGAAGTAGATGTGATGCGAACCTCGGATCGAAAAAACCCGGGACCCGATAACAACGCGGAATAATTCTAGGAAAGCCTTTTTGATTCAAGAATAAAGTAAGGAACTAAGACCCCTAATCGAAGAATTCGATGGAACCCTAGTTATCAAAGCAGGAGCTTGACCCGAGCCACACCTGTTGGCTGAACCAAAGCTATCAAAACAGGAGCTTGACCCAGACCAAACTCGTTGGTAAGAACCAAAGCTATCAAGCGAGATTCTTCAAGCGTGACTTGAAGAAGATCGTTGTTCTTCGCAAAAAACTAAAGAGAAATCCTCTCTAAAAAAAACACTCAATTTTTTAATTCAAACTTGTTCCTCCATTAAATCAAATAGTTTGCCATTAAATAGGTTACTACATTAAAATTAAACTAAATAATAATAAAAAAAACGAAAATAAAATAAAATAACTAATAAAAATCGTGAGATAATGATCTTTTGCATGATAAGATATCATCTCACGTTTAAACTACGTTTGAATATGATTTGAGTAGATTCTGTCGGATAAAATCTCTTATACGTGATTTGTTTGGATTTGCATGTGCTTCTCATGTGACTTTTTAATTCTTGCACGTGCATGTGCATGACACATGTAAATCTTCATGCATCTTTGGCCTCCCCTGCTTCAAAAGATCTTCCAATAATTTTGGGCTTCTTGCTCTTGTCATTAGGCCCACCGTATCTTCAATTGGATCATTGTTCTTGGGCTTTGATTTGGTCTCAACTTGAATCACATCATAAACCAAGATATGTGGATCTTTATCTCTTTCCAACCCACGTGAATCTTTATCTCTTTGTAGTTTGTGTGGATCTTTACCCTTCTCTCTCCAATTCATTGGTATTTGTGGATCCCAACTTTGCGCCTTATTGGGCTTCTTTTTCCAATTTTGTAGAGCCCACTTCCATGCTACAAAACTCTTTATTTTTATAGTCTTGCGCTTTTGTTGTGATGACTCTTTTCCTCGGGCTTTCAAGACTAAATCATGTGAAACTTTGTTCGTTGGACCTCCTTTATCTTCTAATAGATCATGGTCCTTGACTTTGAGATTTATCGCTCCTCGGTTCACATCAAGATGCCCAGTCCCCTGCCATGTATAAATGAAAGACTCTCATACACTCAATCCCGAGAGTCATTTTGGTCGCACACACTTGTCCTAGATGCCCGTAGCGGACACTCAAGGGTTCTTGTGGAAGTCCGGCCATGGAGACAATAATTCAACTTGAAGCATCATGGAAACACTCGATCACTATGTATGAACGACCAAAGTAGAAGTTCAGTATTGCGGAAGCCCATCGCCTCATTAATGTCTCCAAGGGCTTTATCGCAAATACCCGGATGAATAATAGAGGGAGAATGCTGCTTCAGATTTTTAAAGGCTACTTTAAATAGAAGGTCATTCCATTCTACGAAAAAAAAAAAAAAAAACAAGAGCTAACTATACCGAAGTGTTATCTATTCACTTATTGATATTTAAGTTTTCATTCTTGAGCTATAAACCTAACTCTTCTCCTCATAAACTTGAGATTGTTCTTATTTAAGAGAGTTAGATATTTGTATTTAAAATTATCTGATTCTCATTTATTGCCGAAACAAAAGGGTTATGTCGTTAAAGAGTCGATAGAGATTTGATCGACACCTACAAGTTCAACAAAGAAAAAAATTCGATTGACACTCACAAGATCAATCAAGGAAAATGGTGACGCCCTGAAATAGTTATGAAGATTTGATTGACACCCAAAAATTCATCATCTCATCTAAATCAACTTGATTCGTAAACTCGAATGAACAACCAACATTCATTTCTGGGTTAGCTCATACAACGGGCATTTTTAATCATCCCGTGTTCAGGGTGCTAAATACTTTAGTTTGTGTGATATTTGGCATTGAAGATGAAGGAGAATAAGTGCAAATAATAATGAGTAGATGGGCAAGAACATACAAATGGGGATGTGCTCCTAGATTTGGGTGGGTCATGTTAGAAGTCATAGAAACATTAAAATAAAAGGGAGGGAGAGAAGGAGTGTGAAGGAGGAGACAGAAAGCCCTAGAAAGGGGAGGAAGAGGATAGCAATAACTAGGGGATGGAATGAATGCTGTGATGTCTCCTTTTGCTTGTTTCCATTTTACTTTCTTTTTTTTTTTTTTAATTAAGGAACATATGCTCCTCTTGACATCAATAATTGTGATGGGAGAGGAGGTTACTACTACTTTTTGCTGTTCCTGCCATGTTGTCTTGGAACAAAAAGAAGACTATAAATGGATAGGGATCAAAGGTGGGACGAACCAGACCGAATTGATGGTACCAAATCCAAATGTACGGTTCGGTTCAATTCTTTTACTTGCGTAAACTGAAATCGGTTTGTATTGAATGAGAATCGTCATTTTAACTCAAGTTCTCAATTTTTAAATTCAAAAAATGAAATAAAATTGTAAAGCCCTAATATGGTATAACCTTGACCGCTTAAATCTGGTCAAACTTCGTTGGAACTTGATAACTCGTCATTTAACACAAATCCAACTCAAAATCACAAAACTCAATTCCACGCATGAGTAAATTTACACTAGTCATTAGAAAATATGTTACATTCAGTGCATAACCCGCCTATAATTCTCTGATTTTATTAACAATTCACTAGTCACGTGTTAATTTCGACAAATCATTTAAAGTCAATTTACTCGTGGTCCTTCACAGTTTCAAATGTTTAGAAAAAAATTACATATTTAGTTATAAATTACTCCAAATTTCGGACTTTAAATCCACTTTACCATTTAGACAACAAATTAAATATATCAAACAATGTAGGTCTCATGAAATAAAAATTAATTTTACAATTTTTTAGACAATCAAGTGTAATGTCAACCTAAAGATCACTACATAAGACAAACTTATAATGAGATGAGCGAGATATGTACATGTTAAAATGTTCTTGGAAGTTTGTGTAGCAAGAGAAATTCCTAAACTAAGCTAGGTTGTTACTAACATAGGCAACATTGCAAGCTTACTTTATGATGAATCTAAACATGTTTGTCTGCTGTTAATTTTAGTTGCATTAAAGAATCTTAATTGCATCAATTTTAGAACAAGATATTATTGATTAATCCATAGTTTAGTCACCCACAACCTCCCATGTCACATGGATCACACATTCGAGCACTAAAAAAAATGTTCTTTGAGGAATCTCTTCTTTAATCTTACTTGATTACGTGATATATACATGTTGGGATTTGAATAGTGTAATAAAATCTTAATTGAAATATTAATAATGTGTTATAAATATGTTATAATACTTCAAAAGTATAAGATTGTCGCATTTTTTCACTTAATTTGGACTATACTAAGCTAGAAGTTGGCCAAAATTGCTAGATTCAAGACCCATTTTGGGATTTTCAAATACAATGTCACAACTTTATATGTAACAATAAATGATTAGGGTGCTATTATCCATACAATATTGAAAAGACTAAGCTTTTTTTATAAAGAAATGAAGCACATGAAGTTTGTTGGAGGGCGCCATTTGTTTAAATTGATAAATTAGATTTGTCTTATTTGGTGGGTATATTTTTTTATTTTCAATTTTTTTTTTATAAATTTCGAAAAAAATTGAACTGACTTTACACTCAATTTGTATATTTGAATTCTTAACTTTTGACGTAACACTCGTTAATTGACCAATTAATGTAAAAAATTACACATAATTAAAATGAGTTCATTAATTGTATCGATGAATGAGTGTCACTTTATAAAATAAAAATTATAAGGTAAATATAGCATTACCTGACACTAAAATTATATAGTTCCAAAGCATTTCTTTCTTCACGTGCATGTCCAATGTTTTATTTTATTGTCCCACACCGACAGAGAGAATACGAAAGATCCTGTATATAATAGGAGGAGATTCCCTCAATTATTGAGCTAGCTTTTGGAATGAGTTATACTTCTCTTATTCTGCCTTTAATCCTTGAGCTAACTTTTGGAACAAGTTATACCCCTCTTATTCTGCCATTGTATCAGAGCTAAAAAATATGTACGATGTGAGGATCGAATAAACACGCTAGACGTGAAAGAAAGAAAACCTATCACGCTAGACATGTGGGCGGGTGTTGTCTCACATTGACAGAGAGAAGACGAAAGATCCTGTATCTAATAGAGGAAGATTCCCTCAATCATTGAGTTAGCTTTTGGAATGAGTTCTGCCTGTTTCATTCTGTCATATTTTTTTTTATTTTTTATTAAAGGCCTCATTTGATGTTGAGAAAGTAATAATTTTGACAAAGTTGTGATTAAACGGAAAGTTGGAGCTACAATGATATGCAAAATAGCTAAAAATTGTGGGTTATCTCGTTAGAAAAGTAAACGTTAGGATGTAAATGAAAATACAAATTTCTTCAAGGGGTTAGAAGAAAAATAAAGGAGAAGAAGGACCAAAAGAGAAACAATGGAAGGCCAATAAGCCCTTCTAGGAAAGGCCCAATCTCTTCACAAAAAGACCAAATTTTGCGCAGAGGGCAAAGGTCCATTGCAGTTGCAGAGTCTAAGCCTATGAACAATGTCTTCAGGCTCCACTCTCGTCTGATCAAAACCGGCCGCCACCATGACCCTCCATCCCTCCGCCGTCTTCTTCTGTCCTGCGTTGTTGCAGCTCCGGAAAGCCTACCCTACGCGCGCTCCATCTTCCTCCGATTTCCTTCTCCGGATACCTTTGTTTACAACACCATTATCAGAGCCCATGCTCGCTTCTCTCCTTCTCTTGCTTTATCTTTCTTTGCGTCTATGCGCCGGAGTGGCGTCTCGCTTGATCATTTTACTTTTCCGTTTGTTCTCACCGCCGCTTCTCGCCTTCTGATGAGTTTTCATCTTCACTCTCTTATACATAAACTTGGGTTCGGGTCTGATATATTTATTCAGAATGCTCTGATTAATACCTACGGGTGTTGTGGTTCAGTTGAGCCTGCGCTGAAGGTGTTCGAAGAAATGCGTGAGAGGGACTTAGTGTCGTGGTCTTCCGTGATTGCTTCTTTAGTAAACAATGGTTTTGCGTACGAGGCTTTGGCTGTGTTTAGACAAATGCAGCTCGAGCAGGATTTGAATCCCGATGCGATTACAATGCTTAGTTCCATTTCTGCAGTTTCAATTCTAGGAGCATTAGAATTAGGCCGATGGATTGAAATGTTCATTCGCAAGCGTGGGTTGGAAATTACTGTTTCATTGGGGACAGCCCTCATTGATATGTTTTCGAGATGCGGAGCAATTGCTGAATCGATCAGGGTGTTTGATGAAATGCCTCACAGAAACGTATTAACATGGACAGCTCTGATCAACGGCCTGGCCGTGCATGGCCTTGGCAGAGAGGCTGTAATGGCGTTTTACAAAATGAGGAACTGTGGTCTTCATCCTGATTATATAACATTTTCGGCAATCTTGGTAGCTTGTAGCCATGGAGGTCTCATAGAAGACGGCCGACAGATTTTTGAAAGCATGAAGAGCGTGTATCAAATGGAACCACTTCTCGAACATTATGGTTGCATGGTTGATCTTTTCGGTCGAGCTGGGTTGCTTCAAGAGGCATATGAGTTTGTCGAAAGAATGCCATTGCAGCCAAACTCTGTAATATGGAGGACTCTTCTCGGAGCTTGTGTAAATCATAAGAATATCAAAGTGGCCGAGATAGTGAAGGCTAAGATCGATGAGCTCGACCCATACAACGAGGGAGACTATGTTCTCCTTTCAAATGCATACGGTGGAGTCGGTAAATGGGCTGAGAAGGCAATGGTCAGGAGGTCAATGAAGGAGAAAAAAATTAGCAAGAAAGCTGGATGTAGTTTCGTTAATATCGACCAAGAAATTCATGAGTTCATTTCGGGGGATAATTCGCACCCACAATTCGAGGAGATAGCAAAATTCTTGGGCTCGATAATTAGAGATTTGAGAAATGGAGGTTATGCCACTCAGACATCCAATGTATTACATGATATTGAAGAGGAGGAGAAGGAGCATAGTCTTGGTTTTCACAGCGAGAAGTTGGCAGTGGCTTTTGCTCTGCTTAGTGTCAATCATAAATGGTGTATAAGAATCATGAAGAATCTTCGCATTTGCGACGACTGTCATTCTTTCTTGAAACACGTTTCAAACAAGTTTGGGAGAGAAATCATCGTTCGGGATCGAGTCCGGTTCCATCATTTCAAAAACGGGTCCTGTTCTTGTAAAGATTATTGGTGACAAATGCAATGTTGCACTATAGTTCTAATGTTCATCGAAAAAATAGGAACTTTCTGATACACCCATGGATGCAACTATCAACAATGAGAAATGAGTTCGATGTATTTCGAGCAAAAAACTAGTGATCGTTACTCGCACAAAGAATGAACCGCTTTGACGATAGGGGGTGGTTTATCACTTTCTTGTTCATAAAAGTTCTCTCCCTATTTTTTCATGTTCATGCAGTAACAATTTCATCGATAACATGTTATGATTCGTAAAGATTAGATTTTTTTCCCCATTGTTTGTAGATAACATGAGGAAATGACAACTATGTACCCAAAGCCACTGTTGCCCTAGGCTCAAGTACAAGAAGAAACGGAAGGTCGAGATTCATTTCATTCAAGATCCAATGGCTGTCCTATTTTCAGCAAACTCGTTTATAACTATTGTAAGGACGAATCTTCGATCCTTTGCTGATTCTTATCGTTTTCAATTAGCTTTGCTTCAGGTGTTCTTTCTGATCGAGATGGTAAGCATGTTTGTATATATATTTTCTTCATTTGGTAAGTGTATTTACCACCCTTTGATTTCAATGGCGTTGCAGGTTCTCCAAAACGACATCGACTTACTCAACCCGCCGGCCGATCTTGAGAAGAGGAAACACAAGCTCAAGCGTCTTGTTCAGTCTCCTAACTCCTTCTTCATGGTAGTTTTAACCTAAGTATTCAATTTTTGTTTCTGGGTTTCGTTATGGACCATCTTCAGCTGATTTGGGAACCTTTCGATTTTGTAGGATGTAAAATGCCAGGGTTGCTTCAACATGTAAGTTCGAACTTTAAAAATTCTTGCTTTTTTTACTAAATTCAAGTTTTTCTTGATATGGGATTTCTTAAAAACTGAACTTGAAGAAGAAAAAATACCCATTTGAAGTGGAATTTGACGAGGAAATACTCTTGTGTATTGTACAGAACCACTGTGTTCAGTCACTCGCAAACAGTTGTGGTATGTGGGAATTGCCAGACGGTATTGTGCCAGCCCACTGGAGGTCGGGCTAGGCTTACTGAGGGAAGCTCTTTCAGAAGGAAGAATGACTGAATGCTTGCTGGTGTGCTTTATAATTTCCTACCCACTGTGTTATTCTTAACTAGAAGATGAACTCTGCCACACAACGATTTCGATCCCGATCCCGATCCCGATCCCGATCCCGATCCCGATTTAGGATTAAGTTTATTATACGTGACTTAGATTAATCAGTGCCCCCTTGTGAACCTATATAGTTTATATGCTACTTGTTTGTTGTCAAAATTTGGCATAAACGGCCATTGATGGTGTCTTGAGCTTTACCTTGTGGCTTCTGAAGTTCTTCAGCTGTACTGCTTCTTGTTCACTTCGTCTTCCATTCTGAGAGAATTGATTACATTTGCTTGAATACTGACTGGAAATTTCTTCTTCAATGTGGTGTTGAATTGGCAGAGAAATCGGCATTGCCTTGAGAGGGTAGGTTGAGAAATACAAGAAAGTTAAGGGACCTTTAACGAAATAGATTAAGTTTAATTTTATTGACACACTGGTTAATATTGGAAATAATTAAAATAAAAAAATTATCAATTATTAGTTATGGTGAATGTGTGGTTTAAGAAGCAAAAGACGAACGTAAAGGTTGGACTCCACCAACCATACCAAGCTCCGGCAATCAGTCATGGGTCCTGTCACCCGGTAAAGGGTCTTACAGGTCCACTCCATTTGACATTGTTATATACTACTTTAATGGAGTTGTTAATTGCCGTCTCTTAATTCAACTATTAAGAGATTGATGTTGATGAGTTCGGGTCTCCCAGAAGAAACGAAAGGACGAGAAAATTGGAGAGAGAAATTTGCTTCGATTTGGTGGTGACGAGGGGTAAGTCTGACAGAGAAATCCCGTTGTTCTTTTGTGGGTTTTTCCTCTTCTGCACAGACTCTGCTTCCGTCATGTTTTCTGTGATTATCTACTGCCCTTTTCGCCCATCACTCTTTGTCGACTTTTGATGGATCGGCAACTTGCTCGACGGTGATTGAGTGGGGCTTTGGTTGTGGGTCGATGATTCTTATTGCGAATATGATTTTATTTTGGGTTTTTGTTTTGTCCGCTCTAGAATCTGCTTAATCTGTTTAATCGTCTTATCAGCAAATTGATGGATTGCATTTCCTATTTCAAATAGTTCATACAAGTTTATGTTTTCGTTGGGAGTCTTACTGTAAAGAGTTTCCTCGGTAGAATTTGTCTCCATGTACCCATCTTATTGCTTCATTTCTTAAATCAGTTTACAGAATTTCTTCATTGGATACGATCGAATTCATTGTGTATCATCTTTGCCACTTATTGAAAACTTTCTTCAATGATGCTCACCGAGCAGCTGGAAAATTTCAGTGACTAGTTGTTTGTCTATTTAAGTTCTTGGCTTTGTTGTGATTTCCTCTTGGAATGTCTTTTGCGCTTGTTATTGCCGTCTCTCTAGTTGGCATTTGGGATTCAAATGCTTCTTATGAAAAAAGACAACACTCTAGAGCACTTTTTTTCACTTAGGTTAACAATCTAGAGCACTTGAAAACTTCATAATCTGTAATGACACGGATTTAAATTTCTGACCACGATTGATTGGTTCTTATCTGTGCAAGATCAGTCAGCTGCACTTGTTCAGAAAGCTCGAGAATGAGCATCTTTTGTTGCTGCTCACGTGGAGATGAATACGACGAGTATTCTCTTCCGAGTAACCTGATATATAGATACTGCGTCTGCTTTAGATTTTTCTTCCATCAGCTGTTCGGCGGGGTATGTCTGGAATATCTTAGTAGCTTAAAATCTTTCCTTTTCATGTCATAATGCTGTAGAGAATCATATATTCTTCCTTTGTTTTCATGGTTGACATCCTCATTATGTTGCGGGTGCTGCACATTACTGTATCAGAAATTGTTGTTAAAGATACTGGCCATACACAAGACAAGCAAGCATAAACATTACCATAGATGATATGTAACTAGAGTTTTCTTAGCTTCACCTGTTTTTTACCCTTTTGATCTGCATACAGTATAACACAGCGATGCCAAGGCTTGAAGGGCGGTCTGTGTCTTTGCCAATACAAGGCACTACTGCTTTGGCGGCCACTGGATTTGACCCAGAATTAGGAGACAATTCTCAGGATGACAATCACCTTTCAATGACCAGACAATTGCCTTTCCTTCCGAGCAAAGATACTCTCGTTTGCAGCGTTATGGGTTGGTTTCCCGACGAGATAAGTTGACGCCACATTTCCAAGATGATTCAATGCAACTCAGAATGAACGTTAGTAGTTCTGGTGCTGAATTATTGGATTCTGGGAAGAAATGGGATGAAATTTCTTCTGAAGTACATAGTAAATATAATCTCTCCGAGTCTTCAGACAAGGTTTTGGACCAAAGTATTGTACATGGAATACTTTATGTGCAGCCATCTTCAGAAGATGAAGACGTCTGCCCCACATGTCTTGATGGTAAGATTTTAAGTAATTGGGTTATTTTCTGTATGTAAATTAATGTAGGTTAAAGTACAATTTAGACTTTCATTATTTATACATTATACCTAAACTTTTTTTTCTTTTGACAACTCAAACCTCCACTGTTAGACTATCAGTAATTTGGATATTACGGTCAATGTATCCGTTAAATCCAGCACATATATATCATGTTTTTCATTTAATCAACTATTTTAACCCGGTTTTCTAACACCTCTGGTGATTTCTAACCAAATTTTAAATTTTGTCGATCTCTCAACCGAGTTCGAAATAATTGGAGATAAGATTAACATAGTTTGAAATTTGGTTAGCAATTTTCGGAGGAATTAGAAATCGGGTTGAAATACCTAATTAAATGAAAACGTGATATATACATATTGAATTTAACGAATAAATTGAAGAAAATATCCAAATTGTTATAGCAAAAGAATAGAAGTTCGATTTGAAAAAAAAAAATTTAAAATCTAATTTGTAAATGACTTCAAACGTTTGGCTTTAAATTGTATTCTATCTGTTTATGTATCACATTACATCATAAAGGCGTTTCTACCATTTTTGATATTCAACAATTGTTGTATTGCAGAATATACTCTAGAAAATCCAAAAATTATGACAAGATGCTCCCACCATTTTCACCTTGGTTGTATTTATGAGTGGCTGGAAAGAAGTGAAAGCTGCCCCATTTGTGGAAAGGTGAACTAGTTAACTGCTAATTTCAGAACTACCTTAAAAAAACACTCCCTTCATGAGTTCACGACAGCTGATTCTCTGTTTTCTTATGATGCCAGGAAATGGAGTTCTGCGAAAGCCCTTAGACTCTGTTGTCGAAAACAATGGCGGGAATCAATGAAAAACATGAAGAAATGTAAATAAAACTTCTTCTGATCTTGTTTACACAAGATTGTATAGAGGGAAAGGAATTGTTCTTTTCATTAATGTGTTTACCCTTCATAATATTACTATTTTTATGTTTGAATGATGCTTGACATTCATTTATGGTAGTGGATTTATCATTGATGGTTACTCTATCCATAGTTTTATGATGCAAGTATCTTGAATAATATGCTCCTCGTGCTCTTCGTTCTGAAATATGGCAGTTCTATAATTGTCAATTGGATTAGCTGTTGTTTTTCATTCTAGCACATCGTTGGACAGTCGATCTTTTGCACGATGATGAAACTAGTCACAGTATGCAGAGGAATGTTGTGTTGGAACAAGTTTAGTTAGCCTTGACACTGTTTAATTAGTTTTTAATCATTCAATTTAGTAGAAATGCAGAAGGATAACATTAGCTTGAAGAAGTGTAATCTTCAAGGAAAGGCTATACTTCTTCCGCCATTAATGGTTAGCTTGAAGAAGTGTAATCTTCAAGGAGAGGCTATACTTCCTCCGCCATTAATGGCAGGTTGAGGTTCTGGTTGCAAGTTGACACTGTTTAATTAGTTTTTAATCATTCAATTTAGTAGAAATGCAGAAGGATAACATTAGCTTGAAGAAGAAGTGTAATCTTCAAGGAAAGGCTATACTTCATCCGCCATTAATGGCAGGTTGAGGTTCTGGTTGCATGTTAGACCGCCATTAATGGCAGGTTGAGGTTCTGGTTGCAAGTTAGAGCAAACAAGTCGACAGCTGTGGAACTGGAAAGGTACTTCTCGTTTAATCTTCTTTAGCTTATCCAACCCAGATAGATTAATCTACAGAGACAAGTTTTCTGCATATAATTACTATTTTGAAGAACATACTTTGTTTTATAATTACATGCTCCTTATCCTCAATAAAATCTTCCTGAATTTTGTGTTTTGACACAGCCAAGATTGGTCCCTTTTGCTTGGATTTCCTGTAATGGATTTGATGATTCTATCCAAATGGTAGCTCCAAAGAAACCCGATCGACTGGCCGAAGCAGCATAGGCGGAGCCGATACTTTCCAGCCAAACTATGCAAAACACTTCAGGTATGCCGATCAAGCTCACTTAGATTTGGCATTTGAGTTAAGAAACTGACTTCGCACTTAGATTCTTCTTGATTTGGTACAAAACTTTTGTTGGACCCTCCTAAAAAGGAAAATCGAAGTCAGACTTTCGATCTTTCACCATAACTTTTGCACGTTTTGAACAAATTCATGACTAAAAAGTTAGAATTTTATTTTCCGCTAAAAACTACATGTTAGAGTTCGGAGTCCTGAATTCTTTTGAACTATACTGTTGAGCCCGGATTACGCATTTTCATTAAGGTTTTGATTTACTCTATAATTACATGTTGTAAAATTTACGGTTGTAATTTGGTCGTTACAGTTAAATTTCTTTTATGTCTATGGATTTTTCCAACGTGAGTTTTTTCCATCAAATTTGTGTTCAATTTCATATTTTCTCCGTTCGAGTTTACGCCACCAAACAGAGAAGGTGACTGTGATACCCCAAGAAAATTGTAATAACATACTTTATAAATTAAAACAAGGAAAATAATGTTGCATAGAATTTTACTTCATCAAACTATCACTTTATTAAAAAATTACATTATTATTATTATTTTTATTATTTATTTTCTAATACCCATCAGTAATTTGATCAAATAATTAGGATTATGAGATTATAGTTTATCCCATGACATACTATTAATGCATTTAACTCTAAATTGTAGTACTAATCTTTTATTTTTGTAAAAAATTTGGTCGTTTATTCATTTATTGATAAAATAATTACTACAATTTAATTTTGCTATATATAGTTCAAGTTCAACCTGACATGTTGGTTTAGCCCAAAATTAGACGGGGCTTTATTAATTTAATAATATATTCAAATCTAATCTCTTCGGATCTTGAATTAAATTTAATTAAAATTTTTTAATGAAGAGTCAACTTGTGAGATTTAGCCAAGAAATTTATTAATTATACTATTGGTGTTGCAGCTCGATTAGCCGGGTGCTACGATGCCAATGATATTGTCATAATTTGTTAACGAAATTAAATTGGATTTGCGACACAAATGTTCGACTCGTGATGTGACTGCAATTTGGTTTGAATAAGTTCCGAGCGACTCGTTTGTTCTAGCGACGAGACCGAGTAAGAGTATGAGATCATATTGTAAAACTCAAATACTATATATATGAAATTTGAGCATATGGCTGTGTTATATGGGCTTGGTGTGACAATTGCTCATCAAAATAGAATCTAAAAATGCACGTGGTGGAGAATTATTTGATAACTTTAAACCAATAAAAATGATACACGTGTGCGACAAAGAAAACCGATGAGCCAGACCCACTGTTTCCAGCGTTTCAATTCCAACAGTTCACCAGACCACACACACCTATTCTCGAATAAAAACCTCACCTTGTCACTCCTACTGATAACCCCTTTATAGCCCTCGCTTCCCTCTCCTATCTCTCACTACCCTCTGTAAATCATTTGACCTCCTCCTGATCTGAGTTCGACCCTGGTACCGTTTTTTCTTTTTTATGATCTTTGTTTTTATGCTTCTGTGATTGTAGTTTCTCTGTTCTAATCCGTAACCCTTCATTTCGTTTCGATCTTTATTGAACTCGTGAGCATTTTGGGTGCAGTCATGGAGATAGACAACAAGTTTATCAATGTGGGTCTGCTCGTCTTCGCCACCATTCTTGTAGCGAAACTCATTTCTGCTCTATTGACACCCAGATCTGGAAAGCGAACCCCTCCCGTCCTAAAATCATGGCCTGTGGTTGGAGGGCTACTCCGATTTCTTAAAGGCCCGATCGTGATGCTTCGGGAGGAGTATCCGAAGCTTGGGAGTGTGTTCACAGTTAATGTAGTGAACAAGCCGATTACTTTCTTGATCGGCCCTGAGGTTTCTGGCCATTTCTTCAAAGCTTTAGAGTCCGATCTTAGTCAGCAGGAGGTTTACCGATTCAATGTGCCTACTTTTGGTCCGGGTGTTGTGTTTGATGTCGATTATTCGATCCGGCAAGAGCAGTTCAGATTCTTTACAGAGGCTTTGAGAGTGACTAAGTTGAAGGGATATGTTGATCAGATGGTTATAGAAGCAGAAGTTAGTATTCATGTTTTCATGCATTTCCCGATCCCCAATTTAATGCTCTCAAAATCCATGCATTCCTATTATAACTTGGTTTGATAGTATGGTAATAATATTAGCTAGTTGAATTGATGAGAAAAAGGTTGGACTAGTTTGAATAGTAGATCTAGTTGACCTTCAAATCTTATATATACATACTATTTCTGTTGTTTTGTTCTAGAGATTAAGGCCATTATTGCTCGGTATTCTTATGAACTTTGAAAGACAATCACCTTTTTTCTGAAATCATAAGCAATTTTTCCGTCTCGGAAATCAAAATGTTTAGTTAGTCTGCTCTGTTTGCTGCCATCTGCTGTTGTCTTACTTTGAGTAGAGTTAATTTCATTGTCTATAAATGACAAATCCATCTGTTAGATTCTGTTCATTCTCTGTTTGAGCATTGATTTAACTGCTTGACTTGAAACCGCGTTCTTAATGTTGGAAATCCTTGGCATGTTGAGCAGGATTACTTTTCGAAATGGGGAGAGAGCGGGGAGGTGGACCTCAAGTACGAGCTGGAGCATCTCATCATCTTGACAGCCAGTAGATGCCTTCTCGGTCGAGAAGTTCGAGATCAGCTATTCGATGATGTCTCCGCGTTATTCCACGACCTTGACAATGGAATGCTCCCAATCAGTGTTATCTTCCCATACTTGCCCATTCCAGCCCACTTTCGTCGTGACCGGGCCCGGAAGAAACTCGCAGAAATCTTCACAACCATCATAACTGCTAGAAAAAGCACCGGAAAATCAGAGAATGATATGTTGCAGAGCTTCATCGAGTCCAAGTACAAAGACGGTCGCCCAACAACGGAGATGGAGGTGACTGGCCTGCTCATTGCTGCTCTTTTTGCTGGACAACACACAAGTTCTATAACCTCTACTTGGACGGGTGCGTATCTTCTCCGACACAAAGAGTACCTTGCGGCTGTATCGGACGAGCAGAAGAAACTGATCGAAAAACATGGTAGTAAAGTTGACCATGATGTCTTGTCTGAAATGGATGTCCTCTACAGATGCATCAAAGAAGCTTTGAGACTCCACCCTCCACTTATTATGTTGATGCGATATTCGCATAGCGATTTTAGCGTGACAACTCAGGACGGGAAGGAATATGACATTCCGAAGGGTCATATTGTGGCAACCTCGCCTGCTTTTGCAAATCGACTTCCTCACATCTTTCAAGAACCCAACAAGTACGATCCCGACAGATTTTCTCCGGGTAGGGAGGAAGATAAGACGGCTGGTCCATTCTCGTATATCTCGTTTGGAGGCGGCAGACATGGCTGCCTTGGCGAGCCCTTTGCTTACCTACAAATAAAGGCGATATGGACCCACTTGCTGAGAAACTTCGAATTGGAGCTTGTGTCGCCATTTCCTGAAAACGATTGGAACGCCATGGTTGTGGGTGTTAAAGGAAAAGTAATGGTTCGATACAAGCGCCGGGAGCTCTCTGTCAACTCGTGAAGACAGGAATCTATAATTCTCCATTAGCTTTTCGTCGAATCAGTTTTATCGTGTTGTTTTGTTTGTTGCATTTGTTTAGTTGGAAAACTTACTGTTTACTATTTATCTTTGTTGGAACTGCCTAAAGTTAGGGGCTGTTTGGATTTGTTGAATTCATTTCCATTTTGTGCCATGAAACTCAGATATCTCAGTGTAAAGATAAGGAGGAAGTGCAGGAAAATGCCCATTCATTTTCAATATATAAACCAATCTTTCAGAGTAAATATTTATACAACAATTTAGTAAAATCCTTCACCTGAATCAGCTAAAGCTTTGATAGAGGAAGACTCTGGCTTCTAACCAATGGTCTTTCGTAGCCCTGTAAAAACAAGCATATGATAAGCAGAGGGGAGAGAAGATCTAAAAGTGACAAAACACAATGCAACTGAACCTCCATAGGTTAAACTGCAGGCTTCTTTTTCAGCCTTTCGGCCCTGAAATCGATCAGTTTTGTATGATTTTAAGCAGTTCGATATCGAACAAGAGTGTTTTGTCTATCAACCCTTGGTTCCGTAGCACGAAATCAAGAGCTCGTTGACCCTATAATTGAATTTGTAAACAAGGTTCAGATTTCACATCTATGAACACAATCCCGACGAGAAAAACTATAAATTACCGAAAATGTCGTTGGTTTCGGAGCACTTTTGTTATAATCGTTCCCCGGATAACCAATTTCTGGCGGCACTATGATCCTGCATCACTGCAAGGTAGTTTGTTAACTCGGCATACTTCTTTCTTCTTCAAATTTCACTCCAAATTGTCATTTACTTTCATATCTAACCAAAGAAACAGATTGGTACGACGGATTGACGAGTGAACTGATAGTAGAATTGATTTAGTTCCAGATGAAGGATGAAGTTATGCAACTGTGTATGTTCTTGTCTCTTTATGTCTACTTCCCGTAACAAAATCTATCCTTGAAGGCTATTACTGATGAGAACCATGGGTATATCAAACCCGTAGCCATGCCAAAAATCTTTGATTGAAACTTTAATTTTTGATTTTCTTTGATCCGTATCAAGTATCTATTTGTAAAAACACATGCAGAGAAAAGAAAAGGCAGCACCTTCGAACGCCACCCAAGGCCATGCCCGAAACTGCTTCTTCAAAGGCCGGTATTACCTGATTATTACAGAGCTTAACTCATTATTACACCATGATGAACTCCAGCTTAAGTAGCATCACATTTATAGAAACCAAGTTACAGTTCATACCTGCTGAAAACCAAGTCTAAATTTGAAAAACTCCTTGTCATCTCCCTGTTCAATAAGCACTCATGAATGTACAAGTATAAAAATGATTAGAGATAAGAATATGTCAAACCATTTCATACCACAAATGAACCACCCTTCGTCTTATTCCGGGCTTCAAATATGCGGCCGTAATATCCGATTGTGTAACCATCCCAATCAACCTAATAGCCAGCCACAGATAATCCTTAAAACACTTCAATCATCTAAACCCGAATCATCTAAACCCGAATCATCGGTTTAGAGCACGAGGTTGAAAAAACCTTTCCCTCAAAGTTATGGAAAGGTTTAACATGCCTGAATGTCATACCATTTTAACAATGGCAACTTACCACAACAGTATCTCCTACTTTCGGCACAAGGCCATCTCCTTTTCGCAAGTCCTGCAAAAACAAAAATTTATCGAGCATTTTTTGGAAGGAAGCGGGGACGTGTATGAGTTTCTTTATCAGGTTACCTTGTACTGAAGACCTGATTCTGTCTCTATATAGTCTGGATACTTCATTTTTGTCTTGCCATAATCCTTCCCTCTGAGTGCTGGCACTGTTTGCATGTGTTTGAAAGTAAATACTCAAGGGTGTTCATCTTGCTCTACAATAGTCATTTCTAAATCTAGATTTCTGATGGTGTATGAGGAACACCACTAAGACACTAGAAAAGTGGTGATTTTGGATCATTTGGAAGCAGAAGATCAAGGAATTATTAGTTTCGCATCATCGGTTCATTCTTTCGGTTTTCTTCGCCTTAAATTAACACAAAACAACATGATATGATAACCTAATGAGGTTGAATCTCACATCGACTTGATCAGAGGCATGATCAAACACATGGGTAAGTTATCAAATTGATGAAGTTTTTTTTACATAGTGAAAAAGTGAGGTCTAATACAACTAGGGAAAAAGTAAGAGCATTAATGGAAGCTATAAGGAAAAGGAAACAGGAAATTACTGTCTGTAAATTCAGAGGCCATAGATGCTCCCTCAGTTGAAGAACTGAACAAGACTCCAGCTAGTAACCCAATGGATGAAATCAGCCCTCCTCTTCGCTCAAATACCAGCTCGTGACCTGCGAGGACACTTCCATATGTAAGAGAAACTGAAAACAAACTATGGTTCTGACTTCGATGACGAGACCCATAAAGCAAACCAATTCTCGACCAAAACAGCCATTGAAATTCAGCAAAATACTGTACAGAAATCCGTCTTTCAGGAAACATTCATAAAACGCTTTGTTTGATGCTTACTGTGAAAAATTGAAGAGCTGGACTTCTGGGGCTGTTCCTGAAGAGATTGAGGGCCTCGCCGTCTCTAAAAAACAGCAAAATTCTTCGTCTAGAAGTAGTATTTTAAGGTATTAAAGAGGAACCCATATGCTAAAAATAATTGGAAACTGAAGCAACGGTGTACCGTGTTCGACGATTTCCCAGATGATAAAATTGCGAACTTGGATAGAGAAGTGATTGCAGAAATTGACGCCATTTCGACTTTCTCCGTCGCTCCTATTTCACAGAGCGTAATCCAAATAGAAAGGCGTTTAACTTGTAGAAGATAAATCTCCGCCATTCGATCTATCTTATTATCATGTGGCTTCTTCAAATTCTTCCACTTTGGTTGGTCCTACCATTTTCGAAGCTCTTCCTTTTATCATATAAATCATTTACTCATCTCGATTGAAACCCAATATTCTTGCTTAAAAACAAATTCTGGGAATTTCCAATTCATCATTGTTCAATCGAACTGTCTGAAAAAGAACATACTACATTGATTATCAATTTTGATGTCTGTCTTCGATTCAAAACACAAGACATAATGGAACAAAACAATGAAATCCTCTATCATAAAAGCCATTGCTCACTAAAAAAAGCAGATTTTAATCCACAAACCTTACAAATTACAAGATAAGAGCCATTACGTTTACAGCAGGGATCAAGAACCCACCACCATTATTCACTCTCACAAATATCGGTAATCCATGGGACTGGAGCTTACAGACTAACCAATTTAAGAGCGTTGGCCTTCTCTTGCAGGGTGTCAATCAGGCTGTCAAAACTCTTCTTGAAAGAATCCACTCCTTCCAATTCAAGCTGAGACCCTACTTCATTCCAACTGATCCCGAGCTTCTCAATTGCATTGTAAACACCTTCGGCTTCCGACACATTGGAATCGATCGTCCTTGAAACAGCACCATGGTCAACAAATGCTTCGAGAGCTTGATCGGGCATGGTAGAAACCTGTTCAAGAAATAATTACAGATACCTCTTTAAATTAAATAAAGATCACAATCTTATAATCTAGGAAGCACAATACTCCATTCGGGTACCAATAAAAACGTCTTGTTTTTTGTTAAAAATGTCGTTTTGTATCTCATACGATGTAGAGTGCAATAGAACCTACCGTGTCGGGTCCAATGAGAGGAGCTATGTATAGAGTGTCTGAGTATGCAGGATTCTTAACACTGGTCGAGGCCCACAGCAGCCTCTGCTTCTTGGCGCCCTTCTTCACCAGAGCCTCCCATCTTGGACCAGAAAACTTCTTCTGATATAGCTGGTATGCAAGTGCAGCTTGAGCTACTGCCGCCTACAACATTCATATTTCCGTGAATTGAAAACAGCTTAAAATATCATATCAATACTTTATCCCAAAGAATAGTCAGACTTTAGCTCAGAAATAGCTACCTTCCCTCGAAGATCAAGTGCCTCTGGCGTCCCAACCTTCTCAAGCAGCTTGTCAACGAGGGTGTCTACACGGCTGACAAAGAATGAAGCAACACTTGTAACTCGAGAAAGGTCACTAAGCCCGGAAGCTTCAAGACCATCCAAGTAAGCATCAATTACTGCTTCATATCTGGGAAGGGAAAATATGAGCTGTCCAAAGAAAATCAAGAAGATTAGCCATTTTCCTTCAGAAACACCAATTGCATTTGTAGTTTAAGAGTAACAAATCCCACTCTAATACTTTTCTTTTGTTTTTGATAAGAATCGAAGCATATTGAAACAAGAAAGAATGACAGAAGAGAAGGGACAAATTCCACTGTAATAACTAACACCAAAACCATGACCAGTGAAGAGCAATCATTCATCAACTTTACGGGTTTTTTTTCCGAATAAGCTAAAACGAGGAGAAAGGATAGCTTACGGTCACATTGACACTTATGCCAAGTGAAATGGTTTCCATAATGGAAGGAACGCAAGGGGCAGTAGCAGGGATCTTTATGTAAACATTTGGGCGATTAACCACTTTATGGAGCCACTTTGCAGCTTCAACAGTTCCTTTAGTATCATCTGCCAACTTGGGAGAAACTTCAACAGAAACATAGCCATCAGCAGCATCTGTTTGATCATAAATCGGCTCAAAAAGTTTGCATGCATCTTGAATGTCCTTCACCACAAGATCCCAGTATGCACTTTCAATATCTTTCCCAGATTGTATAAGTTCCCTGCAAATTCCAGCAATCCAATTTTAGGAATGAGCTCTCAATTTTGTTTGATCGAAAACAGAAAACACGAACTAAGAACAGCTTTAAAGACTTTTAACACTAAACCTGAATTGATCATTGTAAGCATTTGAAGAAGATATGGCTTTCTGGAAAATCTGCATATGCATGCACTCAAAGAGTGAGACTCGACAATATCGATAATATAATTAAAACTAAAAAATTTAATGGCATTTCAATCTTATTTTCTCCGAAACTCTAGAAGTAAACATATTCCCCTTAAATTATCAGCAAAAAAGGAGTGATCAAGGATTGAAACATACTGCTGGATTGCTGGTTACACCTCTAACACCCTTAGCAATTAGAGGAAGAAGATCTGTAACAGGTCGGCAAAGGTTATCATACCAAGGACTCTGTCCTTCCTTCTCATACAAATCATGAAGAACAGTTCTCTTCGCCGGCACTTCCATTTCCACCATTCTGTGAACAATTTATACTGCAATCGGACAAATGATTAACTACATATGATTCATGCATTAATCCATCTTAAAAACTAATTAAAAAAAAAAATACCACTCAAACACAATCTTAATGACAAATCCTTCCGAAGAAAAATTAAAAAATGCGAGTAGCACTACATTATTCTCTGGTATTCGATTTGTTTCAGAAAACTAACAGGTAAAACTCTAGACTACCAAAAGTAGCGAAAGCGATCGCCTTTTCCATTAGAACCACGAATCAAACTGAAGAAAAAAAAAAACAAGAATAAAATATAGTCGTGAAAAAGATGCTAGCTGTAGCACGTGCAGACAAAATCTAACGATCACCCATATAAAATCATGATAGATCAAAAAAAAAAAGCAAGAAACTAGATGAACATAGTGAAAAATAATCAAACTAAGATCTGAGAGAAAGGAGCATCAAAGAATATTAAACATTGACTCCAGCAAATAAGTACAAATCACAAAAACACGAAAAAGCTAAGAGAACAATCAAACTGCTTCAGCAAAGAGGGAAAACCAAAACTTACACTAGAGAAACTTTCAAAGGAGAGGCAGTCGGTAGGGACAGTAGGGAAGAGGAACGTTTAGCGTTGAAATCACTTCTGGAAGGTAAACGGAGGAAGCAGCTGATCCGGGAAGATTTGGAATCGAAAGAAGATGGAAAAGAAGACGGCAAGGTGGGAGCTGAAAGCTTGGAAATGGAAGCCATGGCCAGGATCAAAGGCAGAGAGAGATGGGAAACGGAGAGAGAGGGTGAAGGTTTGGTGAGGAAGATGAACGACAAGGGAGGTTTTAATTAAAAACAATTAATTCATATTATTTAATTAAATTAATAGAAATAAATATATTTATTAAATTAATTTATTGGTTAAAAAAGATTGAGAAGAAAGGCAGCAGCCCACCAAACGAGAAAGAGAGAAAGAAGGAAAGTTGGTGGGAGAAAGTTGTTTCAATAATTAAATAATTCCTTTTTTTTTTATTATTTATTTATTTGTTGGTTTTTGTAAATATCTAATTAAGGCACGTGAGTATGTTAACCCATAAATAAGACTGGCCCCAACCTTAGTTATGGCTCAAGGGACATATATAAACAAGACTTCAAAGATTACTCTGCTCGAGTTGTAACTAAAAATATTGTCTGCTTTGTTTTGAAGAAGTATAAAGCTCTCGTTGAAGATCGTTTGAAGAATCGAGTCCACGGCCGAAGGTTACAGAGGAACCGGTTCATTTTTCCATGTTGATTAAGATCTTTCGAGTTAAAATCCAAGAATAAAAATATGTAAGTATAAGCTTAAAGCGGACAATATTGTATTATTTGGTCAACAATCGGTATTTATAATAGGGTAAAATACAATTTGGCCTTACAACTAAATGAAAAGAACAATTTGCACCAGTAAACTCGAATAATGAACTAAAACAATCTTAATGTATTGATAAGGGGTAATTTATCCCCTACTGTGCTATTTTCTGTTAAAATGACACGTTTTGGTCACGTGTCTTATTTTTCTACCTGAAATGCCCCTGCCTTTCCTTTTCTTCCTCGCTCCTATTCAGTTAACTGAGTTTAATTCTTCAGGATGATTGCTTTTCAACAGAGAAAGTAGACTCAGAGGAAGGGTTTGGTTTAAATTGTCATTCTTTATTTTAATCAAGTTCAAATTTCTATCAGAAACGATGAACTGGAAGGAGAGATTTAAGAATTTCTGGAATTTTGGTGATGAATTTTTTTGGAGTTGTTGTTTGTTTCGATTATATTGAAAAATTTCCTCTTTTATTTTCAAGGATTTGTTTTCGACCTTTAGTGGAACTGGTTACAGTTCAATGGCAGCAACTGGATGTTTGTAGCCGACGAAGACAACCTCAAACGAAGTTTTCCAAGGAGAAGGCACAGAGTCCAAAATCGGTAACTTTGAGATTTCCATCTTTGTTAAGAAGGAGATTTTCGGGCTTCAAATCCTCGTGGAAAACACCGCGACTATAGCAAAAATCGATCACCGAAATCAGCTGCTGAAAATAAACTCTAGCGACTCCATAGTAAAGCTAAAAGGGAAAGAGCGAGGAAAAAAGGAGAAGAGAGGGCATTTCGAGTAGAAAAATAAGTCACGTGACGAAAACGTACCATTTTAACGAAAAATGACACGGTATGGAGTAAATTGTTCATTGTCAATACATTAAGGTTGTTTTTGCCCATTATCCGAGTTTACAATGCAAATTACTCTTTTCATTTAATTGTAGGGGCTAAATTACACTTTACCCTTTATAATACGTGGAAAACTCAAAAGATGAAGACTTGTACTGAATCACTAATACAACTAACTAGCAGCTATGCCAACCATTTTACCACAAAACCAAAGACTCAGCTCATATAGCCACACTGCATTACCAAGGTTTCATGTCACCAACTGGCCCTGCATTCCAATTCAAAACCTTCCCACTTGGCTTCACATAAATACTCTTCTCGTGCGGCAATTTACGGGCCAGGCCATTGAGAATCTGATGAAACGCGTCTCCCGCTTGGGCCGGCTGAGGAAACATCATTGCCCTTTTCATCGTCGGATTCGCCAGCAACCTCTGCTTCCTCAATATGACATTAGGCGGTATAGATGTGAGGATTGTATCTAACTTGGGGACATCTTCTTCTTCCACAAAAACTCCAATTTCTTCCCACGGGATTGCATCGGCAAATGGCAACACTATGTCGTCTGCTATAATGACCGGAATGCAGCCAAACACCACCGCCTCCACCAGCCTCGGACTCCACGGGGCCCACCCGAGGGGGCACAGACAGAATATTGATCTTTGCATGTCTTCGTAATACGTAGCAGGATGCTCGGTTGAGATGTCGAAGAGCGGATTGTTCTTGAAATTCTCCCATACTCCTGCTCTGGCTCCTCTGTTATTAAATCAAACAATGCTCATTCCATATGATTATTTTGCCTAATACTTAAATCAACAGCCATACATTTTTTGTACTAATAATCAAAACTTGCCATCATGCTTAACAAACAACAAAAAATAAGAAATGGAGTGTGGCATATGGTCTAGGAAGAGCTTCATCAATGTTACATATATGCATACCTTGCGTAATAACCACCTTCTGGATCATTATTAACATCGTAAAACAGACCGCGGAAGTAGACAAAGATTGACCGAGGAGTGTCCGATGGAATCAGGTGAGCCTCCATTTTTTGGGGAGGACAATACGGAGGAATAGTGATTGAACCCTCTTTCAAGCACACATGATTTCTTTGCCCAAATGTCTGAACCAAGGTTGCTCGCCGGAGTAGTGGAAGAATTCCACGTTCAATGGCTTTTTCCTCCTGCAAATACACACAATACAATCAAAGAAACTAACCGAATCAAGACCAAAACCAAAAGATAAGCCTCGTTTCCGGAAACAGAATCATTTTCCCACTGCTTCTATTGGAGAAGGAAAAGATCTTACCTGATAATGAAAGCAGGCTCCAAAGTCATGGGGAACAACAAAAAAATGATCGGCCCCCTCTGTTCTATTCCAATACGGCCAATTCGAAGAGATGAGTTGTATAGCACTCCGCATCATTCGAGGGGATTTGAAGGGCAATGGCAAGCCATTAGGAGTGAGGTCACAAGTGACGTATATTGGGGTATAAAACCAGTCTGCCTCATCGGGATTGAGTGTACGGACTGGACTTGACAAGAGGAATCTATGCATGTAGATCTCAGCAGCAAACATATGAGTGAGACATCTAAGGTCTTTCTGAAGTGTCTTTTTGTTATATTTGCTTGGAAGGTCATATATGTAGACTTTCAACCTTCCAACCGGATCATCATCCAACACATCCCCAGCGCTTCCTACACATTTCAACCCATAATTCTTTAATCAATTTCTTAAATATGATGTTTTAGCATGTTATGTTTTTTCCATTCGATCCGGTATGCCCCATGTTTTTGCAAAGAGAGAAAAATAGGGAATAATACTGAAGAAAAAGAATCATGTAATAAACTGAATTTATCAGTAAAACTTGGATATTAATCGTCTGCATAATTCTTTTCTATTCTGCAGGAATTCTATCACTGTGAAACTACTGCGTAGGCATAATCCATTCTTTCCATTATTCTCATCTTGCATACTTGGAAACTGGAATGTAGACTGGCATAGAGATCCGCAAATATGGGTCGTGCATGATGTCAAATTAGAAGAAATCATACCAAGTACACAATTTGAAGCATTTTTTCCTTCGAGCACACAATTTTGAAGTTAATTATTGGCAGTAGGTAACAGAAAATTCATCGCCGCAGAATAGACAGACTTAACACAAAGTATGTTTTTAGCTACCATAATTGCTCAATTATTTTGGCATCAGCAGAAGTTGATAATAGCAAATTGGATTGAATGAAAACAAACACTAAACTAGCCGAAGGCATATACAAATTGTGTAGAAAAAAATATGACTATGAACTCGAATGAAAATTTAATGAAAGCTAAATAGCAGCTTGAGAGTTAGAAGCACACCTGAAATTCGCTCGGTAAGGACACCATTCTGATCAGCGGCGATTCTCCAAGCGAAAAGATAGACATAGAAAATACTTGCAACCCACATTCCCACCTTCATTTTTCCACTGGAAAAACCAAATTCTATGAATAAAATAGAGAAAAATCGAAAAGGGTAGATGGAAAATATAACCCATATGGTTGAAAGGTCGAACAGGATGGTGGTTAGGGAAGCTTTCTTAGAATGCGAGTTTCTGAAGGCCGATGAATAAAGAAAAACGATTTATGGAGGTTTTTCAGGTAGGAATCGACAAAGAAAACAAAGACACAGGCATTGCTTCAAGAAACAGAGACGACCCATTATCGTTTTCACATATTTGAAAACGAAAGTTGAAAATAAAGCAAAGAAACCGACGGTCCATTTCAATGGCTGCTGAGAAACCAACTTCTGGAAATGGACGTCCAACCTTTTCTGCTCTTCTTCCTTCCCTCCCGCGAAAGCAACCATCGTAGAATGGGCTAGATTTCCACATCCAGTTAAGGATTTTTGTCACTTCACTTTAGATATTTAGCAATTTTACCGAGGAAAAGTCCAAAACACCCTTCCATATACTAAACTTGATGCCTCGAGAGATTGTGTAACGTCCTACATTTATGTTACACTAGAAAGTCTTCTTAGTTGTTCATAATTGTCATTATTACGTTACATATTATGTGTTATACGATGAGAATCGAACGACATCATTAAGATAAAATGTCTAAAACAACACACAAAACAGAATAAAGACATCATAAATCTACCAAAACACTGGCCCGAAAAATACCACGAGCAGCAAGTTTGAAAAGTAAGATTACTCAGGAGATCATTTGACTTCACTCGTTCAAACCCTCTATTTATAGTAAACAAACGTGATTATAATACTTAAATTACTCTTTTTAATTAATTTTCAACCAACAATGTTATGTTTTACTTATGACTATGACAAACAATTGATATCATATCTATATAGAATCATTAATGATCACTATCGTTTCAAAAACCCATAAAAGAAACTAAGTTAATACCGAACCAAATTGAATCAAACGCTAGGTAACGAAACTAAATCCTCGTTTTTATGATTGTGTTATTTTCTGTCTCTTGTTCGTTTCGAGTTTAGTTAAACTTGACTCGAGGCTGAACTAGAACATTTTGATCAAGTTCTAAAATTCTTTTGAGGGTTGGTTTGGTGTATTTTAGTGTGAAGCTATGTTTAAATTGTAAATTCATTAAAAGCCTTTTAATTAAATCATAAAAAAGAAAGAGTATATTTAAATAAAGCCCGTTTTAAATAATATAAAAGTAGTCTACAATATATATTAATTGCTATAATAATAATAGTGGTGGCCTAGTCCGTCAATGGCGTTGTTCATATCATTCCTTTGATAAATAATTAAGGGTAAAGTATAATTTGTCTCTACAACTAGGTGAAATGACCAATTTACACCGTAAACTCGGATAATAGGCAAGAGCAACCTTAATGTATTGATAATGGGCAATATGGCCCATACCGTCTCATTTTCCGTTAAAATAGTACGTTTTCGTCACCTACCTTATTTTACTTTCAAAAATACCCTTCTCTTTTTCTCTCTCCTACCCTCGCTCTATTTTGGCTTCCAACAGATATTTTCTTGATCTTCAGCTCTCTACCACTTCATCAAATCCAACCGATATTTCTTCTATTTCTCCGAATAAAGACGAAAAGCAATCGACTCATTTGCAGCTCTCGATTGCTTCATCTGATTTCATCAAGAAACTCGAATCGAACTCAGTGAAGGACGAGAAATGTTGGTTTGTTTCAGTTTTGAGGATTATCAAAGAAGAAGAACAGCTGAGAATAGCCATGGCAGAAAAAACTTGCGCCGAAGAAGCGAGAAAACAAGCGAAGAGACAGATTGAATTAGCAGAAGAAGAATTTGCAAATGTGAAGAAAGTTAGACAACAGGCCCAGAATGAGCTAGAAAAAGCTCAAGCTTTTAAAGAACATGCAATCAAAAAGATGAACTCCACAGTTTTGCAAATCACGTGCCAAGCTTGTCAAAGAAGAATTCAGGCAAGAAAAACAGTTTTACCCTCTTCAAAAAATGAGAATTCACTGGTTTTGAGTTTTATTTCTTCGGTAATCAGATCAGAAGGCGATCAAGTAGAAAAACATCATCAAATTAATCCATGAATGGAAACCAGTCGACACCTCAACCGCGTCTGGTCGACCCCCACAGGCATGGTCGACACCTATTTCATCTCGGGTCGCACCTCTTTGCAACTTCGGTCGACACCTAAGGCAACCGGTCGACAATTCGTCTGTCTGCAAGTAGAGGTTGCGAAGCGATTGAAGGTTGGCAAAATTGGAGATCAACTTCCATTTTTGGCACTCTGTAACGAAAATTGTCGGACTTTTAGAGAGAGAAACAATTAGAATGATGGGCATTTTCTCTTTAGCTTCTGGTAACCCTTTTTTTTTTCAACTTTCTGTAGACCCTATTTCCGTTTTGTTGAAAAATCCAAATCTCGTGGTGTTTGTAGAAAAATGGCGTTATTCAAGTTAATCTCTCTCTGCTATCTCTTTCTCCATCTTCTGCTTCAAACTCGTATTATTAATAATCAACATATTGGTCTGAGAAATTCAGGATTTCAAACATCACATATATTCACAATCGATCATGAAAGACTGTTTCTGCTATCTAATAAATTAGTTTTTGCATTTGGATTCTATAAAAATGAGAACAATACTCTATTTTCTCTGGTAGTCATGCATTTGAATAGCTTCACTGTAGTCTGGACTGCTAATGGACAAAAATTAGTGAAAATTTTGGCTTTACTTCTCTTAAAAAATGTGAAGCTTTTTATCTGTAAAACAATGACGGAAATGGAAGAGAGCGAGGGTAGGTGAAAGAAAGAGATAAGGGTATTTTTGGAAGTAAAATAAGTCACGTGACGAAAACATGCTATTTTAATGAAAAATGAGACGGTATGGGTCATATTGCCCATTATCAATACATTAAGGTTGTTCTTGCTTATTATCCGAGTTTACGGTGTAAATTGCTCATTTCACCTAGTTGTAGGGGCCAAATTGCACTTTACCCAATAATTAAATATTAAAATATATTTTTTCAAAAAAAAAATCTTCTCTTTTACTATTTTTAATAAATAAAATAAAACATTATAAATTTATTAATATTTTCATATTAAAAAAAGAAAATCATTTTTTTTAAATTATGAAAATGAAAACACAATTAATAAATAATTTTTCATAGAGATTTCAAAAAATAATAATAATAACAACAAAAATGTAACTTAAAATTGTAACACACTGAAAGTTTAAGATCAGTTCAGTGATGTCACACGAGGATCCTTGTGTGACACCGATTTTAAAGTAACGATGAACGATATAAAAAGTGCGGAAATAAATGACACAAGAGGTTGGTAACGCAGTTCGGCAACCAGCCTACGTCTGCGGGGCCACGCCCAGATATAAAAACTTTTCCTTGAGTTAACAAAGTTACAAGAAAAACTCGGACTTATACAAATAAAGACTCCCTCTTATCTTTGTCGCCGCCTCTAGCTAACTTCCTCAACGAAACAGTTTTTGCGAGATCCCCTCGACTTTAGAACGACCTCTCCCGAGATCTAGATAACAACAAGATCCCCTCGTTGTTGGTTCCTCCCGAAACCCGTGTTATGGCAAGATCCCCTCGCCCACGATCACGAACGACAAGCTCCCCTTGTCTAAGAAACAGAACTCCTCACGAGTTCGGATGCTGTCTCCTCCCGAGACAGAGCTTTAATGAAGAACAAAGAATATTGCCTCCTGGGACACCTCCTGGAACACCAGATCGAAGTCTTCGGATGCAACACACAGCACACTCAATAAAACAATGAAATCCACAGATTAGGTCGAGTGTGCAAAACAATCACCAACCCATACGCAGAAACATAGGGCGTGAAAGAAAACCGACGGCTTGGAAAAACGAAGAAAACCTTCTCACGTGTAAAACAAAACTCCGTCGTCTGCTGAAGAACAATCACCGACGACTCACAGTAGGCGTGAATGAAAGGATCAACTATTGCAGAATACACGCAAACGTCGGTATAGAATAAAATCGCCCGGAAGAATAAAAAACTTTTCGCTCTCAATAATAATGACTTCAGCAACCTTCTTCAGAAAAACGAAGGCTTTAAATAATATTGGTAACTTCCATATCTTTAATTCATTCAGTTACCAAATCGGATTTACCGCCGCATGGAATAAGGAAACACAATCTTAACAAATTCGGTTATGTGACACCTCATGTGACACTTTAGAAAAGTTTCCATAACAGCACAGATTTTCGCCCAAAAATTCAGGAAAGCATCCCATTAATCATGGGAAGTCAGAGCCCAGCAAATCGTGTCAAATCTACAACAAATCGGCTTTCCAAATAAAACTTTTCCAAAAAACAAGTGCATATACCTTATTCAATCTTTCCAAATAATGTTATTTCCTTATTTTTCTCTTCCATAGAATCATCATTATTACTTCTATAATATCTTCCCATAATCGGATTGGGCGGTTTCTTGATTGTCAAGTCATAAATCACCACTTGAATAAAAATGAATAAAATATTATTTTTATAATAAATTGCCAAAAAATCAAATACCAACATTTATGCAAATCTTTGCATTTACACACACAAAGTCACAAAAATGGTTAAGACATTGAAGAAAAATGTAACCTAAAATATATGTTATGTCTCTAACTTGTCCTCCGTTCTTTAATGAGTTAAGAGGGAGAGATCCCTCAATAAAATTTGTTTGTTGAGCCAACGTTCAAATAAAGTTTATTGCGACAATTATATGGTTTGTGTGGATTATGTTTCATTTTTTGTTAAGTCTTTCACTAAAAATTAAGCTTTGAGTTGAACGATCGGGTATTCTTTGAAAATCAAGTCATTCGACTCGTCATTTTTGTATAGGCCTATATCTGGGTTGCAGGCCTTTCTTCGAATGATGACAAATTCAATATCTCTAATCTAACACGTAACTAATTATATCTATAAAAAAAAATAATTTTAGCGTCAATTACAAAAATTATTTTCGGATATAAAAATTATATGAGATCTCATTGCATCAGTTGAAGTAAATGAAAGTAAAATGAACGTAACATGAATATTTTTTTTTTTTTTTTGTGATATTTTTCTCAAAATTTCACTTATGAATGCGTGAGATCTAAGTTTATGTAAGAAAAAAGCCAAAAACTAGTTGATGACTAAGTTGTCTTTCATAAAAGTTCACATTCAAGACAATGATGTATGTGAATGATATTTTGCAAATCAATTATTTGTGAAATAATGAAAATATTATGATTTTTTTTTAATTCAAAGTTTTTGCTTAATAATGATCACTATGGTTTCAAAAACCCTTAAAAGAAACTAAGTTAATACCGAACCAAATTGAATCAAACGCTAGGCAACGAAACTAAATCCTCGTTTTTATGATCATGTTCTTTCTGTCTCTTGTTCGTTTCGAGTTTAGTTAAACTTAACTCGAGGCTGAACTAGAACATTTTGATCGAGTTTCAAAATTATTTTTAGGGTTGGTTTTGTCCATTTTAACGTGAAGCTATGTCAATTGTCAAACTTGTAAATTCATTAAAAGCCTTTTAAATAATATAAAAGTAGTCTACGGAGTATATTAATTGCTATAATAATAATAGTGGTGCCCTAGTCAGTGGATGGCGTTGTTCATATCATTCCTTTGATAAATAATTAAATATTAAAATATATTTTTCAAAAAAAAATATTCTCTTTTACTATTTTTAGTAAATAAAATAAAACATTATATATTTATTAATATTTTCATATTAAATTTTTTTTTTTATAAATTATGAAAATGAAAACATAATTAATAAATAATTTTTCGTAGAGATTTCAAAAAATAATAATAATAATAACAACAAGAAAACATGCCTAATATTCTAAAGTGACACAAAAGTCACAAAAGTTGTTAAGACATTGAAGAAAAATGTAACTCAAAATATATGTAATGTCTCTAACTTGTCCTCCTTTCTTTAACGAGTTAAGAGGGAGATATCCTTCGATAAAATTTGTTGGTTGATCCAACGTTCAAATAAAGTTTATTTGCGACAATTATAGATTCTTTAATATCGATCTTATGAGGAAAAACATGTCATCCGATATAATCACAACTCTCGTCTACTTAATAGTTAATAGTAATGCACATAAGTTCAGTTGAATCCATAAATTATGTGCTTCGTGTGAATTACGTTTCATTTTTTGTTAAGTCTCACTAAAAAGCAAGTCTTGAGTTGAACATCGGGTATGCTTTGAAAATCAAGTAATTGGACTTGTCATTTTTGTATAGGCCTACATTTGAATCGCGGGTCTTCCTTTGAATGATGACAAAATCGATATCTTTAACCTAACACGTAACTAATTATATCTACCAAAAAAATGATGGTAAAAAATGATTTTACCATCCATTACAAATACTATTTTCGAATTTAAAAATTATACGAGATCTCATTGCATCAGTTGAAGTAAATGAAAGTAAAATGAACATAACATGAATTTTTTTTGGTGATATTTTTCTCAAAATTTCATCGATTAAGTCGAGAATGCGTGAGATCTAAGTTTATGTATGAAAAAAGCCAAAAAACTAGTTGATGACTAAGTTGTCTTTCACAAAAGTTCACATTCAAGACAATGACGTACGTGAATGATATTTTGCAAATCAATTATTTGTGAAATGATGAAAATATTATGATTTTTTTTTTTAATTCAAAGTTTTTGGTAAAATGAAAGGCCACAAATTGTAACAATTTGCCAAGATATTTTCTTCTAAAATTGTCTGCTTTTTATTTATTTAATGCGAACACAATAATGTAATTAATATATTAAATTAATTTTTTAATTTATTATATTAATTATATTTTAATTACCTCTATCATTAAGAATAATAAATTAAAGGGAAAAGTTCAATATAACCCCCAACGTATGAGGTTAGTGGTCATTTGGACCCTAACGTTTATTTTTGACCCAATCAGACCCTATAGTATACACAGTTTGCAATTCAAACTCTCCCGTTAAATTTTCCATTAAATTTGATACGTACTCTGCACGTGCACTGCTAAAATCTCAAAATATCATTCTTTCCTCCCGAACATTCCTAAAGTAAAAGTTAAATTCACCTTAAAAACATACACAAAACTATCTTTCATTATTCTAATTTGAATTTACGGTAGAGATTTCAAACAAATTTAACTTTTACTTTAGGGATTTCTGGAGAAAATGAGAGTCTTTTAGGGTGTTAGCAGCGCACATACATAGTACGTGTCAAATTTAACGAAAAATTTGACATGAGGGTTTGAATTGCAAACGATATATACGATAGAATTTGATTGGGTCAAAAATAAATGTTATGTTATAAATGACCACTGACCCCGGCTAAATTAACTTTTCACTAAATTAAATTCAATGTGAGGGTACTTAAAGCATTGTCAAATCTCATTAATAGGCTACCCGAACTACCTGTATTTTCCGTTTCAAGTTGACGGTTTGTTTAACGGCAGCGTCTATCTCTGTTACACTCCGTCTCTTCCCGCGTTTTAATCTCTCTCTCTCTCTCTATCTCTCTCAGTCACTCTCTCTCTCTCTCTCTCTCTCTGTCTTACATTCCATTGGCGATTCAGAGAGGAGGAAATCTGGTGTGATAGTTTGGAGAGCTGCGTGAGATTGAGAGGAGAGTGCGATTGATAGTTATGGAAGATTGCAAAGTGAACGGGCTGAATGTGAAGAAAAAGGAGGAGGAGGAGGAGTTTGAGAAGTTGGAAGAGGAGGAGGAGTTTGAGGAGTTCGACGAGGTGGAGGAGGATTTCGAGGACTGTGAGGAAGAAAATGGATTCCTGGGAGAGGATAATCTGGAGAGCAATGAGGTCGAGAAAGGAAGAATAGCCGTAATGAGATCCTTTGTTGAAATGAAGGATCCGTCTGCTAAGGTCAATCAAAGTCAACCAACTCTGATACCTTCCTCCTGCATCTTTCCTTTTTAATTGACAGATGATGATTATTATTTTAATTTCACTCTTTTTTTTCATGATTTTATTGAGCTTGAGCTTTGGATTCACATGAGATTTGATCTTCAACCGCTCTACCCTGAGAAATTTGTAGAAACATCTTTTAGCAGCATTAGTAATTTGTAGAAACATCTCACATGTATTCCAACCGTTTTCACTTCGTTACTGATGATCTAATATCTTCGTGGTGCTAACATGAAAAATACTTTTGAGCAGTAAAATGGAATAAAGGAAGAACTGCGATACGATATTAGAAACTACTTTGCATCTCTTTTTTTTTTAGAAGGGTTCTTCCCTTGCTTAAATTATCTGTAATGGTTCTTCCTTAATGGGTAATCCTTGTGACTAGCAGGAAGTAGATGACTTCATGATTCGGAGATTTCTTCGGGCTCGCGACCTCCACATTGATAAGGCTTCTACGATGTTTCTGAACTACCTAAGCTGGAAGCGCAAATTTCTTCCTAAGGGTTTTATATCTGTGTCAGAGATTTCAGAGGAAATTTCCCATAACAAGATGTTCATGCAAGGCCTGGATAAGAAGGAACATCCCATTGCAGTGATCTTTGGTGATAGGCACAAACAAGGAAGTTTAGAAGAGTTCAAGAGTAAGTTACGACTCTAAAACTTCTGTGTTCAACTGCTTTTTCATTTGATTATAGCCAAAAATTGAAGGAAAAAAAAACAGATCCAAAGGTGTGTTTCATGATTTGCAGGATTTTCTATCTATAGTCTTGAGAAAATATGTGCCAGGTAATACACAATCTCCTCTTTGACGATAATCAGACTGTAAATACTTAGCAAGGGCAGGATTTCATAGATGGTAATCGTAAAATTTTCTATTTGATTGACTTAAATTTTCAGAATGCCCAGAGGGCAGGAAAAGTTCGTGTGCATAGCTGATCTTCAAGGATGGGGATATTCCAATTGTGACATTCGCGGATACAGAGCATCTCTGTCAATCTTGCAGGTTCAATGTTAGATTAAAACGGTTATATATTACCAAACTTTGATGGGTGCCTTCTTTAAAATAATAATTCAAAAGGGATATATTACCTCAATATATGTTCCCGGAGTGATATTCAAGGACACGCATAAACCTAACCACTGGAGGATGTTAACATCAGTAGCTAATTTCAAACAGTTTGTCAACGAGGATGGAGTTGCTCTAAAAGTAGTAGTCATTTGCTTTGATGGCAGGATTGCTACCCAGAGAGGCTAGCCAAGTTGTATATCATCCACGTTCCTTCCATATTCATGAAGGCATGGAAGATCATTTACCGATTCATTGACAAGAAAACAAAAAACAAGGTAAAACGTTTTCTCTACTCTTTGTTAATGCTGTGGTGCTTCTAGAGAATAAGACAAAAAAATTAGAGACATTCCCACAACTGAACACCGAATTGCCTAAACTTCGCGTCAAGAAGATTAAACCTTAACCTCAAGCCTTTAAAGGACTAAATTATGTATTTGATATAGTTTAGGTTTGAATTTATTTACTCAATTGAAAGAACAGAGATGACGTTTGAATCTTTATGACCTTAAATGTCCTTGTTTAGTAGATGTTAAGCTAGTGAATAATTCCTAGCATTTTTTTCAATCATCTGTACAAATGTAAAGAACATTGAGGATCATAGTTTTGTCGACCATATCCTCCCTAAATGGGTAACCAATGCTTATGTTTTTTTTTTTTCAGATAAGTTTTGTTGACGACAAAAAGCTCAGATCCACCTTGCTCAATGACATTGATGAGAATCAGCTACCTCGTATTTATGGAGGCAAAATGGAGTTGGTTCCCATTCAAAGCTGCTGAAGTCATTGATTCAATTTTCAAGGCATGAAATTTTCCTACTCTACTTTTATACGAAGCTACAAAACATGTAATTGGGTTGCTCACTCATTACTACTTAAAGAGGTGCAATTGCAATGTACTTCATTACCATCGCTGTTGACCATCAGCTGGTATAGATATTGCACCTTGTTAGAATCGTATTAATCAGTTTCGGTTATGGAAAAATCTAACTTTATGGGAAGCATTTATTCGATTTGGTTCGTCATACAGGGCCAAGCAAATTCGATAAAATCGAGACTAAGAGAATGTAACAATTTTAATGATGTCAATGAAATAGATGACTCTACACATTATACAACATTCCTGAAACTTGAAAGAGCATGCGATAACTTCAACAGATAATATTTCTAACAGGTGAATAGTTGTCTCGAGTTTTCTGAAGAAAAAAAACAAGTTAAAAGACATTTTTCAAGTGCTCGATCATACTCAGTAGCTATGCAACATGCTTATCATGCGAGCATTCAGAATAGTTGAAGCAAATCCAAGTCATTTGAGCCCTGCTTCTATACAAGTGAGGGTGGATGTTTTTCATTTTCCAAGAAAAAAATGCAGATTGAAGAACAAAAAAACTAAACACGAATACATTAAAAAAATGGAATTCGGTAGACAAACTCGTATTATTGATTCCGGATCAAAATTCAAAACCGGCAGCAGAGGAAAAATTGAAACATAAAAAAGTACAACCAGACATTCGAGATTATGGATGAATCAAAAGTCCAGAGTCTTAAACGATGACCCTGGTGTAAAGGTGAAGCGAACTATATAATAAGAAAATGAATGTCTAGTGGCTTCTCAGCCAACAAGCAACTTATTTTCACTCAAGAAGCTGTAAGTGGGTACCTCAAGATTGTATGGTGCGGGGCCCTTGCGAATCCTGCCAGAAATGTCATAGTGGGAACCATGGCATGGACAAAACCAACCACCAAAATCGCCAGCATTTGGCAAGGGTATGCACCCTAAGTGCGTGCACACCCCAACAACAATTAGCCATTCAGGATTCTTCACCCGCACGGAATCCTCTTGTGGATCCCGAAGAGTCCCAACATCAACACTGTTGGCCAACTTAATGTCATCTTCGGTTCTACGCCGAATGAAGACTGGCTTTCCTCTCCACTTGACAGTAACAGTTGTACCAGGCTCAATGCTGGACAGGTCAACCTCGATGGATGCAAGGGCAAGAACATCTTTGCTAGCTGACATGCTCAGAACAAACTTAAGAATCAGCAGGCGGATCACAGATGCATACACAAATCTGCCTCCAGTCAAAACAAAATATGCAAAAGCACGCTTGCTGGGGTCACCAGGAGGAAAACGCTCATGATTGTATTCATCGTAAAAAATTTTTGAGGTAGGGTTCTTTACAGCTACCACTGTGGCAGGGAGCTCTGAAATCAGACCCAAATCGTGTCCAGGAGTGAGGGACTCCGACGAAAACCCTGAGAAATAAGTCTACTCACTAAGTAACCAGTCTCATGAATCTCAGACAAAATGCTATCAGTAAAACCCATTTTTAATAATGGCAACCATCCGTGAGAGAAAGGAGTCTCTTAGGAAGTGCTTGCCTTCATCGTTAGTTAGTTGAACTGAAAATAACATAGCTTTGATAGTTTGAAACCATTTTCAAATTACTTTATTTTCCTCAAAGGAATACAAGCAGCTGGCAACAACCACAAAAAAACTTCAAGCAAAATACTAGTTCAATAAGAGAGAGTGAGTGAAAGCACATTCAAGCTGTTTTTTTATAGTGCATTACAACATATGCAGATCAACACATAAAAGCAAGGGGGAAATTTCCAAGTATCAAACCTATTTTCATGATAAAGCAGTAGAATTAATCAAAATATACGACCAAATAGGTCAGATAAGTCCGTTAATAAGCTGGCTCGTACTAAAATTGATGAATCAGAAGAATAGAAGTTTCAGTCGTCCAAAACTAGGAGAAGGGTCTCAATTTAAAAAATAATAATAATAATTCAATTTTTCACATCCTTTGAACCGGTAAAATTATTTCAACTTCAGTATTTCAACTACACCAACTATATCCTTTAATCAAAAACTTCAGTCATGCTTGAAATTTTGTCTCGCGTCAGTTTTATTAACAGCTCATTTCCAGTTTTTAGGGACTTTACATTATTTATATTATGATCCCCTTTGTCTCCACAACTGCACGTATCATCTTTTTATGTAAATTTATATTTCTCCAAGCAAGCCAATGCCTACACTTTGGTAGGATTTGTTGAGATCAAAAGTCCCCTAAATGCGATATTCTTTTCTTGGCTAACATGTAGGGAGGCGCCCTAACGTTGGAAAACATCAAGAGAGAGATTTTTGCTCTCCCAGAACATGTGTTTTGAGTGGCATGGCAGAAGAGGATGTCAACCATCTCTTTTTGCATTGCAAAGTGGCCTTCCCTCTTAAGGTCGTGGTAGTTGGAGCGGCTTGGTGTTTGGTACGTAATGCCTACATCTATTGTGAGTTTCTTGCAAGAATGGAGAGGTTTGGGGGAGGGGATTTTAAGACAAGTGGCTAAATTTGTGTTGCATTGTACATTTTGGTGCATTTGGCTTAAGAAAAATGATTGATTATTTTTAGGAGGCACCATAGAAAGTTTAAATTTTCATTGATGGGTACTGATTGTTTGTGGAGAGTTAAGCTTTTTTATAGCACTCCCCCAATCTTAGTGCATGCCCATCAATGTAGTAAACGTCACCATAAAACAGTATCTATATTTATTCGAATATGATTACCAAAATTGACAGGAAAAGCTAAACCTTCTCATAACGTATCTCTTTCATCTTATTTCATGGCTTCCCAAACTTCAACACACCTCTGTCTGGTTCATGTCCGAATCTTTCAGAAAAAAAGATAAAATTGAAACCTATCTTCTTTCATGAGCATAACTTGATTATTGTAATCTACCCACTATATATCAACCACACCTAAATTGGTAATTCTGAGTAAAATATTGTCTATTGTTTTTGATAAATCAAAAACAAAAATCGGTGTATAGCAAAAAATCGAATCAGAACGAGAAATTTAAGAGCATTTCTAACTCAAATCGAAACCATTTACAATCCATATGAACCTCTTCATTTCTAATACATAGAACAATAAAAAAAAAAAATCGATTGAAATTATTGATTTAATTTGCCTAACAATACAAAACACAAAATATGAAAAATAAACTATGACCAAATAAATCAGCTCAAGCGTACAGCGTTGTAATTAATCACAGTCAACATCAAGGAATGTCACTAATTTCCATTAAAACAAAAAAACAGAAAATTGGAGAATACGAACCTCTGGTGAGACTGTTAAGGTAAGAATTGAAGAGAAAAACATCAAGGCAATGATGGATCTAGACGAATTATCGGAACATGAAGACTCGCAATTTGGGGGATTACGACGAGGAAGAAGAGCTGAAGTTACCCGATGCGATCCCCATAGAGTGCACGACAACCTCCTTCCTGCAATTCTCAGCATGTCTCTCAACGCTGCTGGTTTCGCTAGGGTTTCCCAATCGCCAATCTAACCCAGAGTGAGAGAGAGAGAGAGAGAGAGAGAGAGAGAGATGATTAATGAAATAACACAGCTTTTGCATAAACCGTAACTAAAAGCTAGAAACTAGGACAAAAGAGTCCCTAAAAATTGAAAACGACGTCGTGGAGCGTTAAGTAAAATTACCAAGTTTTGATAGGGGTGGACATAGTCCGGTTTAGTCCGGTCCTGAGCTCGGACCGAAGATTCAGGATTTTTTTCCGAATCCCATAACGCGCCGAGAGTGAGAGGGAGAGCACGGTCTGGGGCAGGAGCATCGCATCGAGACAGAGATTGAAGGAAAATCCGACCGAAGAGCAAGACTAAAGCCTGAAGGAAAATTGCCTTCAATATTGAGCCCGTCCGAGCCTTGGAACTTCGGTTTTTTATTTATTTATTTTTTAAGAGTTCGGTTTGGTCTCCCTTTTTCAGGATTTTGAGCTCCAAGACCGGACCGAAACTAGTGGAAATCTCAACCTGAGGACCAAAACTGTACATAGAACCGAAACCGATGGTCTGGTTTGGTTCTCGGTCCTCGGGTCGGTTCTGTCAAGGCCTAAATTTTGATACTGATTATAAATAGAAAAATTCAATCATTATTTAACCCATCAACCAATTTTTTAAGATATAAAATAAAAAATAAACATAAAATTACTCGTATAAATATAGCATTTTCCACATTACTTAATATTATCGCATGATTATAGATATACCATTTCCTGAGACTTCTATAGTTAATGCTGCTAATACATCCTATCATAATTTCGTCAAATGGCTTTTTTATAAAACTTGAAACTCATAGCCATGGCTATTTCAAAGATCCAAACTGGCAGGGTAGTTGACAAGTAACGACGTATTCGTAGCTTATTGTAAATTTAACATCGATGTTTAAATTGCTCGCAGTAAGAAGTTTAATGTCTGTTATGTGAAGGCAAAAATTATGATTTTGGTATGTTTCTGCAGCTAATTGGAGTGAAGGATCACAATCCATCATCAGATGTTTCTGCTCAATTAAAGAGTTCGGCTTTCGATACCTCATCTTCGAATTCAATCTTCCGCAGAGGCGGAGGTGTGATGCGGGAAATTGGACCACACGTCGTCCCATGTCCTATGTCCGTCCGTAACTTCCTTCATGACAGATGCTGCATCTCCCACGTTAACTCGAATTTGATCTTTGCTATCCCTTTCCCGGATGGTAACCGAAGTTGTCGAATCTACTGTGATGGCAAATGGTACACCAAGCTCATCGGTTCTTGCATATCGCTTGCCAATTGAGGTGCCTGTTGAAACTTCATTAGGAGCATAATAGTAACGACTATGCAACAACAACCTATCATACCCTTTTGAAAAACTCAATAAGATGAAATCTACCATCATTGAAACAAGATAGAACGATAAGCCAACTGCCCAACAATCCAGTAAACATATGAAAAAGATGATCCAGAGTTTATTGAGAAATTAAAATACCTGTGATGTCAATCTTATGTGAGATACCAGCTAGAGTCAGTGACTTGGATATAACTTTAGCGACATCCTCGTACTGTTGATTCTGGACTAGAGGGAAAACTGTGCATTTAATTGGTGCAACTAAGAGGCGGAAAACGGAACACATTCAACTGTTCATCGCCGGCTTTACTGGGCCTCATGTAGTAGGAATGTTCAAAGAGGCAGTAGATTATCCTTCCAATACCAAAGGAAGGTTCGATCACGGAAGGAGTGAATACTCTTTGATGTTCCTTTTTTTTCTCCTTTGAAATCGCAACCATGTTCTTTTTTATACAAACATTTTTCCCAAGTGTACACACGTAAAACTCCACCTCCCCGTCTGATTCAAGAGTTGCCTTCATTTTGAAGGCTTCTTCTTCATCCATAGCCTAAAATAAAAGTGATACAATTTCAGAAACGACCTCAAAAGCAACTTTTATTTTTAGAACCTCAAGTCATTTGAAAATCATTTTCGCATACATTTACACATTACCTCCAAAGCTTCAACGACATTCTTTTGGTTACCCTTAAAAGCAAGGCCTAGTTCTTTCTTGACTGGAGCTATGATCAATTTCTGTGATTAAACACACCAATAACACATCAACAACTGGAGTTTAGACAATAGTCACGCATCTCTGAGGTAAAAATAAAAAGAATGAGAAACACTAATAGAACATGGAATTACAATTACCTCCACTTCTCTAGGTTCTGAAAATTTTTCTTGCGCCACAAGGAGGACACCACTTTTCTCCTAACAAAAATTGAAGGTTGTTGTATTTAGCTAAGAAAGTACCCACTTCTAAAGAAACAACTTGTAAAGCCAAATAACTACTAGGATAAGTTACTTATACGGACTAGAAATTCTAGCCATCGTCAAATAATTAAAATCTAAAGTGACAACCACCAAGAACATCAACTGTGTGGAATATTGACGATACCGAATGAGCACGCAAGTCATAGGCCGATCTATCTGCGATACCAACACACTCAATCCAGCCATAGGAACACTCGATTTCAGCATCCCAACAGTCAGCTGCATAATGAGCCATTTCATTTGCAAGGTGCTGCCGAACCGTAAACGATCTTTGTCTATGCCAAGGTGAGTTAGGAATAAATATACTCTCCCAATGAAATAGCCTAGAGTTTCATTGTTCACAATTCCCTATATCACAATTCAAAACACAAATATTAGCTGATTTGAGGGCAAGTGTGGATGCAAGACAGAGAGAAAACAAAAAATATAAACATATATATTTCGAACATAGGGAGCGATCGAACCTTTCCAACTGCTTCACCCAGAGGGATTTTCTTTGCTGAGTTACCAGACATTTGTTCTTCTCTTGGAAACATCAAAAACTCCAAATTTGCAACATCAGAGAATTTTGGGTGAGACTTGTCTTCTGGATCAACAAAATGCTCAATCTCTGCCAGTGTGAACTCGCGGACTCTAAGAAGACCTTGACGGGGAGATATCTAATTTAAATATATAAAGGAGTATTAGTTATAGCTTAACTGGTAAATTAGGAAATAAATTGTAACTAAAACAAATTTATAATAATCAAAATGATAAAGAGAGAATAAAATGTGGTTATAGGTTTGGCAACATTACAACATTTTTTAGCACATAATCGCTTCATGCAAGTGTTTGAATTCAATGCAAAAATGATGCAGAACCTCATTCCTAAAAGCTTGACCAATTTGTGCTGCTGCAAAGGGAAGCTTGTTCCCATTGTAATAGTACAGATCTTTAAAATTGACAAATATGCCTTGTGCAGTTTCAGGGCGCATGTATCTGCAGCAAAGATCATGAGGTGAATTGTGCATATATATTTCAAATTGCTTCAAATTAATAAAAGATTCATGGCTATTGAGGCGAAGTATTGAGGGAGTACATAAATTTTTTTGCTAATAAACAGCGGTGACAAAGGTATAACTCAATATCCAAGGAGTTTTAGAATTTGTCTCACGCGTAAACTGGGTCCAAAAAAAAAATAAACCCACACAGACACTCACCCAGGGCTCAAACCAGATGGGCCAATTGATGTCTGAAACATTAAGTTGAATGGATAAGGAGCAGACAGTGGATTTTTTGTGTCTGGAGCAGTAATTCCATACTCCTCAATTTTTGCACCTAAATCTTCAGCTGAGAGGTCATCCAAGATGGCAAGCGTATGCTTCAGCTCTGCTGCTTTCTCGGAAGTGATCGGTGAGATCTTTCTGAAGTTTCTCGTTACAAAAATCCTTAATCAAGTGGTCAGCACGGAAGCAGGTCCCTGTTTTCTCATCTTTAACCATGAGGTCCGTGAATTTATCAACATGACCAGAAGCCTTCAGAACAACCTCGGGTGTGACACAGGGGCAGTCAACTTCCAACATATTTTCCTCGAGAACAAAATGCTACAAAAAAAAAAAACCATGTTTGAGAAATCCCACATTGTCCATAGCAAAAACCTCCACTTCTTCATAACCCTCAAACACCTAAAGATATCAATTGTCTTTATACATGCAAAATCCGAAACATAAAAGTTTACTCACACTACACTACAACCCAATTCACCACCTGGTCGGGGAAACTAGAAATCGGAAAACTAAAGTGATCATTTCCGTTTCGAAATTAAGCTAGAAAGAAAGAATTGCGCAAACCTGACGCCAGAATGCAAGGACATTGGACTTAACGGCGCAACCTGGAGGTCCATAATCGTATAATCCAGCAACCCCGCGATAAATCTTGAACGCTGGAATGTAAAACAAACGCCGCTCTAGAGTATTAGCCACCGTTTGACGAAACGTTTCCCTGCTAATAGAGCCATCACCCCCCGCGCCAGCAATGATCGCTTGCAGTTGCCTCTCAACCGAAGTTTTTTCAAGCTTCAACGCATTCAAGGCATCAATCGCAGCATCAATTTCGGGCTTAGTAGCACCGGCGGCTTTCAGAGCTCTCACAGCGTTGCCTTGAGCATCGACAGCTGATTGCTTTTCAGCTAAAGTATTGCGAAGCAATTCCTCAGTTGCCGCCATGGGAACGAAGCTTGGGCAGAAGGCGGGAGAGAAAGACGACAACCTTCGGGAAAGATTGTGTGGAAGTGGGTAGCGGATCCTCAGCTGAGAAAATAAATGGTTGCCAGAAGAAATGGAGTAGGGATATCCCAGCAGATTACACAATCTTCGCATGCGAAGCTGCAGATATTTCTGGACTTCAAGACATTCAAACTAGGGTTTAGATCCCGAATATGTTATGGGGACGTGTTTGGATGTGGATTTGCCTCCATCCTTCAGCCTGTATAAGTTTATCCCGCCCCGGAACACACTCAGCCAAATGCAAAATTAGAGTCAATGATGTAATAATAGGTCTCGTAAAAAGCAATGCTACCAATGTACAACACCAAATATAAGAACATACTAACATTTGGTCCGAAAAATACTAAAAATACCGACCAATTTGTTTTTCTTGATGTTCTAGCTTCAAGTTACAAGCAATCTTGCTGACTTAAGTGTCGATCGTGCTAAGCTTACCGCAAAATTTTCACACAAATCATAGCGTCTAAGATTTTTTCTAAGTAATACTACATTTACACTTAAATTTTACATCTTGACGTGCATGTTTGTGAGTCATTATGATGCAAGCAGCGGAATTAGAATAAAAAATATAGCCGAAGAGGGGAAAGAAGAGAAGAAGAAAGGAACGAAGAACTCTAGCCGAGAAGAAGAAAAAGAGAGGGGAAATTAGAAAGAAAATTAGGGTTGAGAAATAGACATTATGTCATTCATTCAATAATTATTATAAACTCTCTTTCGAAATTACAATACTAGTACTTAAATAGAAAAAAAATTATGGTTAACCCTAACAGATGAGAAATAACCCTAAAAGATGAGGAATATAGTTTAAAATGAATAAATAAATAAAACATATAAATAATAGAACTAAAATGACGAAGATGTCCTCATCAACTCTCCCGGGGTAGAAGAATCACTCAGTCAAATTGACGAAACAACAAAGCAGCAAGCTGATCAGTCACCCAACCATTAGCTAAGCGGCTGAGCAACCTTCTTCCGACGTCCATAGACTTGTGTAACTGGAGACCTGAACCGAGAATCTTTTCGAGCTGAGCTGGAATCTGGCAAAGAAAGATCCTGATGACACCGAAAGAACTTCAAGAGGTCTGGATCCAAGTGCTAAAGTGTTTCTCTGGAAATCCACGTACATTCACTATCTCGTCGATCCACCCAACAAACCAGGAAGCGCTGAACCTCACATTCCTTAGTAAGTACAATCTGTTCATCTAAAATAGCATCAATTTTATCTTTATGTGTTGTGACATGAGGTGTTTGGGAAGTAGTGTTAACAGGCGTGGGCTCAAAATCAATAGATGAAGGTATAAATGGATCAATAGACGGATTAAAATTGTCTTTATAAGAAATCAAGTCTTCAACATTACAAGTAGGATGATAACCAAAATTAGGTGGAAGATCAACGACATATGCATTTGAGCCAATTTGCTTTAAAATTTTAAAAGGACCAACATTACGTGCTTGCAATTTAGAACCAGATCCAGATGAACGCCGCTCGGGGCGAACTCGAACCATAACATAATCTCCAATATTAAATTCAACGTGTCGTTTGTGTGAATCAACTTGTAATTTATATGATGCATTACTAGCCTCTATTCGTTTATTGATCTCAATATGCAAATCATGAAGATGTTGTGCAAAATTTTCAGCCGACATAGACACACTAACATGCAGTGACATAGGGAGGAGGTCTAAAGGCTTCCTAGGTTTAAAACATGAACAACTTCAAAAGGACTCGTACCAATGGATCGGTTCACAGAGCTATTATATGCAATATGAGTGGTGGTGTAGTGCCCTCGAACCTATCCCGGCTCGGTGCGCTACTTTGCACAACCTTACCACGTTTAAAACGAAGTTTAAAATAATTTTTGATAAAATATTGACTCTATTTTTGGGTTTTTCCAACCCTCGAAAATGGTTGGAAAACGTGCGTAAAATACGTGCAAAACGTGTCAAAAAAGGACGGGTTAAAACATATTCGAAAGGGGTGAAATTAAAAAAAATTCAAAGTTGGCACATGGGCGCCGCGCGCGCGCATCGTGGCGTGCACCACGCGCGCAACCCCGCGTGCATGAGGTGCCGATCGATCAGCAAAAGTGTCGATCGATCGGCAACCTCTCAGGTTGGCGATTGAATAAACAGCAACATTTGCCGATCGATCGGCGCTGTGCGCAGATCGATTGGCATTGGGCGCTGTGCGCGCTTGCTGTGCACGCCCAACCTAGTGCCAGCGCGCCCTCCTGCGCACCACCTCCGGCCACAGCGCACCACTTCGATTCACTTCCACTTTTCTTCCAATTACACACAACCAAATCAACTAAAATTACCCAAAATTTTCCCCGACATTTCCTACTCCTTGACACGTAAAAATCCCGTAAAACCTTATTCACAAATTGTAGCAAAAACGTGAAAATAATTGAAAACAAACGTTGTTATTCTATAAAAAAATGAGCAATATAACGACTAAAGTTTCTAAAACCAAAATTCTGAAAATCAAATATTTTATAAAACATATTCAAAATACACCAAAATACTTAAAATTCCGTACTTATCTACAATCCAAATTCACAATCCAAACACAATAAACACCACATCCCAGAAACTCCATGGACAAGTCACCCCGACAATTACCCTCACCGGCATGCCTCGTGCGTGCCGACTGCTCCTTAGTACTAGCCTCACTCATCAAGCTCACTTGTAACCACGTCGTCACCTACACCACAGAACACAAAACATAAGTCTAATGCTTAGCAAGTAGGGAATAATGAATGCAAAACAAAACACAATGCACACACTCAACCCCTAACACATGCAGTTTCTACTCGCTCTGTTGTTCTCGTTTCGTTTTCGTTTAATTAATCTTTCACTTTACATGTGGATTAAGTAGGCACACATCCCAGCTCCGCTCATTGGACGGCCACACCCTGTCCCAGCAAAGCAAGATCAGACAGCTCTCATCTAGGCCCCGCTCACTTCCGGGCCCCACCCATTGGATGACCATACACGATCTCCTCCCTCATCGATCATAGAATCCCTCTAGTGCTTCCACTTGCACGTTAACGACAAGGCATTCATACTCATAACACTTACGTATTTTCAACAACACGTCTCTTGTAGAGGCCCACAAAAGTGATACCCTAGCACCCTACACAACCTGGCGACTCCACTCGAGACTACATTTCTGTTCTTCTTCTCTTTTTACATTTCATACTCACCTTTCAAACGATGCATAACACTCAGTTTTCGTGTTTCAAAAACCATGATGCATGTCAAACAATACTCAAGCACAAACCAAACAACAAACCCTACCGTTCCATGATTTAGGCCCGAAGGCAAATGTACACACACTCTACTACTTACCTGGATTCCTGCAACCTACTCACCCTCTTCGGTTATGCTGAATGCACGACTCGTTAACCTAGCATATTAAAGGAAAAATCACTTCATAAGCATCAAAGACAAATCTAAGGAATAACTATTCTACTCCTAGCAATAACCTAAGCCAACATTCAACCTTAACCCAAAAATCATCGAATTTCACCCAATTACATTGACCAAACTTCAATTGGCCATAACTCACTCGTTTTTCATCGGATTTCAACGATCAAACCCATTCTGTAAACCTCTACACTTCTATTATCCATTGCATCAATCCATTTTATAAAATCAACCAACAAACTTAGTTGAATTCTGCATAACAGAACCGACCTCATTTTTCTCAAAACCAATTTTTCCATAAAAATCAACCAACCTCTAATCTATCTATACTATCAAATATGTAAACCATCAAAACTAACAAGAAAATACAGCAAGGAACCCAAAAATTCAGAGCCCTCCCATTAGGGTTTCCAAACTCTTCCAAAAATTCACTAAAACCCATTCTAAACACCAAAAACCACTACCAATATGCATAAAACTAAAAACCCAACTAAAACCTTAAACTTTGAAGAAATTGAAAAACACAAGGAGGAGAAGCTCTCTCCAATGGCTGCCTCGCTCTCGTGGGAGAAGAGAAGAAGAAAGACCAATTTTTGGTCTTTAACCCTTAACCTTACAATATTTAAAAACTCTCACTTTCCTTTATCCAATTCCTCCCACTCAAAATATGAAAATTATCATTTAACCCCTCCCTTTCCATCACCCTTTGTCCACATGGAAAACCTCAAACTTTCACTCCTCTTTTATCAAATATTTTTTCCATTTTTGATTTAATCTCAACCATTCAAACCCTAACCACTCCAACTCTAATGTTTCCTCACTAACCTTCACTTTCTAATCCCATTACTTGGGAAAATTTTATGATCAACTTTAGACTCTAACAACTTCAGTTAATTTAAGGCAAATTCACTTTGAGGAAATTTCTTAGTATTCAGGTGGGGAGAATCAAATCTCAATTCCTAAGATTTTCTTTGGCCAAACATCGTAATAAGTTTTCAAGACTTCGATTAACAATTTCAGTTTGACCATCAGTTTGGGGATGGTAAGCAGTCAAAATTTTACTATTGTGCCTACCATATGCCATAGAGTTCTCCAAAAATGATCAGTAAACCGCACATCTCTATCTGAAATAATAGTCTTAGGGAGACCATAGAGTTTGACAATCTCATTAAAATACAATCGAGCTATCTTAGATGTATCAGACGTTTTATTGTAAGCAATAAAGTGGGCCATTTTTTAGAAACAATCCACCACGACCAAAATAAAATCATATTTTTTAAGAGTGCACGGAAGTCCAAGTACGAAATCCATACTAATATCCTCTCAAGGACGATTGAGGACAGGTAAAGGTGTGTAAAGCCCAGTATCTTGTCGTCTTTGTTTAGCTATTTGACAAGTTCTGCAAGTGCTGACTATTTTGCCCACGTCTTTCTTTAAGCCAGGCCAATAGAATTGACGCTCAACTTCTTCCATCGTCTTATCACGTCCAAAATGACCAACTAATCATCCTGCATGAATTTCTCAAATAATGAACTCTCTAACTGAAGTTTGAGGAATGTATAATTTGTTAGTTTTAAAAAGATAGTCGTCCTTAATATGAAAATCATTGTTGTCGACGACTTGCCCATTTTTCAAGGCGAGGACAATATCTTTAAAATTAGGGCAAGACTCATTATCCGCTTTGTGTCTTTCGAAACCGATGATTTTAGCACTCATGACATTTAGAATAGATATGCGACGACTTAATGCGTCAGCTGCTTGATTCTCTACCCCTTTTCTGTGTTTCAATACGAACGAATATGCTTGCAAATACTCAACCCAAGGACCATGTTGAAAGTTCAACCGTTTTTAAGAATTCAGATATCGTAAGGCTTCATGGTCCGAGTAAAGCACAAATTCATGAGATAACAAATAGTGATGCCAAAAAAGTAAAGCTTGCACAACTTCATACAATTCTCTGTCATATGTTGAATATCGTTGTTTGGCATTATTTAATTTTTCACTGAAATAAGCGATGGAGTGTCGCTCCTGGCTAAGGACGCCACTAATCCCTACTCCTGATTCGTCGCATTCAACCTCAAAAACTTTGGAGAAATCGGAAAGGCGCATTACTGGAGCTTCCGTCATTCGAATCTCAATAGTTTTGAAGGCTCTAGATGCTGCCAATGTCAACAAAATTTGCCCTTTTTCATACACTCGGTAATAGGAGCCATAATTGTACTAAAACCTTTGATGAATCGACGATAAAAGGTAGCTAGTCCGTGAAAGCTTTGAACTTCATTTAAGCTTTTAGGCTTAGGCCAATCAACAATTGCTTTAACCTTTATGGGGTCAGGGGACACTCGTGCCGTAGAGACTATAAAGCCCAATAAGGTAACACTCTCCGTAAAAAATGCACACTTTTTAACATTAGCATAGAGGCTTTAAAACCGAAGGTGGTGCAAACTTGTTGGAGATGACCTTGATATTGTTCTAAAGTTTGACTAAAAATAAGGATGTCATCGAAATAAACAACCAGAAACTTTCTCATAAAAGGTCTAAGAGTATGTGTGACACCCCGAGTTATCTGAACCCGGTTCGTCACATTCGCTGTTCATGTGTCTAACCGTACTCAAAAATCCATAAAAATTTAAAATTTTGCCCATCGTTTAAAACGATATCGTTAAAACATTAAATGTTTGCAGCGGAAAGAAAAGATTACTTTATAGAAGACTCATTATAAAAATCTTTGAACTAAATAAAATAAGAGAATGAAATCTTGCTTTACATTCACTATCGTTAAAAAAAACGACAATATAACGTTTAAAACTATAAAACCAAAACCTGCAATGTGAAACTAGATTTCTAATATAAATGATAAGTGTGTATTTTACACACTTATTTATACTTTTTAGACTTGAAATGAATAGTCTTTCTCAAGTGATTGGAAGAATTTAACCAAAAGTGTGTAAGTGTGCAGTAAATTATAAAAAGAATAGGAATTGAAGACAAAGAAGAAGAAGAAATCACCAGCAGCGATCGATCTCTAATGCAAGACAGAGATCGATCGCCGCATACATACGGAGAGCATAACACCAAAACAAGCAGCGATCGATCTCCATCATAAATTCAGAGACCGATCGCCGTTCAGATCACCGTACATGGAAGAGAGCAGTGCTTGGAGATTCTGCAAAATTTGAAGGCGGCGATTTGGATAGCGCTCGGATTCTGGCGAGCGAAGTCTGCGATTTGAGAGCGAGAGCCTTGGCGATTCTGACTTGGCGACTGGAGGAGGACGCAGCAGAACCAGCAGATTCAGGCAAGCTCCGATTGGGTGATTCTGGTTCGGCGACTTGGAGAGAACAGCGAAGAGCGATTTGTAGAGAGCGCTCAGATTCTGGACTCCACAGAGCAATAGCGAGTGAATGATTCCGGCGACGATCTGGCGATTTACAGAGCAGAGTATTCTGCGATTTTGAGAGAGCAGCGACGATGAATAGAAATACGGTCTGATAGGAACGAGGTCTGGGATGACGAGTACAGGCTGGATTTCGAGGAACAAAGTAGCTCTGCTACAGCCATGGCAGCAGATATGCACTGATATTTCGTAAAGAGAAAACCAAACAAACTAAATACTGACCGATGCAGAGAAGGGTAGAACCAGAGGAAGAAGAAGAGGGAAACCCACGACTTGAACTAGGGTTCCTAACCAGTTGCTCTTGCTACCTTTATCAAAGCCGTTCAGATCACCGTACATGGAAGAGAGCAGTGCTTGGAGATTCTGCAAATTTGAAGGCGGCGATTTGGATAGCGCTCGGATTCTGGCGAGCGAAGTCTGCGATTTGAGAGCGAGAGCCTTGGCGATTCTGACTTGGCGACTGGAGGAGGACGCAGCAGAACAGCAGATTCAGGCAAGCTCCGATTGGGTGATTCTGGTTCGGCGACTTGGAGAGAACAGCGAAGAGCGATTTGTAGAGAGCGCTCAGATTCTGGACTCCACAGAGCAATAGCGAGTGAATGATTCCGGCGACGATCTGGCGATTTACAGAGCAGAGTATTCTGCGATTTTGAGAGAGCAGCGACGATGAATAGAAATACGGTCTGATAGGAACGAGGTCTGGGATGACGAGTACAGGCGGATTTCGAGGAACAAAGTAGCTCTGCTACAGCCATGGCAGCAGATATGCACTGATATTTCGTAAAGAGAAAACCAAACAAACTAAATACTGAAGTATTGTCTTCCCAACAGAGTAGCTGTAGATTGACCAGCACTCTCCATAAGGAAAGCAGCGATCGATCTCTGCAATTGCTAGAGATCGATCGCCATACATAGAAGAGAATGAAGGCAACTGATCGCTTGCAATTTTAAGAGCCAACCACAGCCGCGATCAATCTCTAGGACATGAAGAGATCGATCGGTACACATATCGCTACACAAGACTTGCAAGGGATGCCGCGATCGATCTCTGTAACTTGGCAGAGATCGATCGCTGATAAAAATGTTAATATGGAAAAGATTATATTTTTTAATCTAAACCGTTCACTTGAAGGCAGCAGCTAATCTCAACCGTCAATCTTAGGAGAGAGACTTTTTGACCTAAAGAATAAGATAAAAAAGGGAGAGCAGCCCCAATTGAGAGGATTCTGAATTCAGCGAAGAGGAGTCGGCAGCGAGCAATCCGACGGCGATTTTCAGAGAGGAGGGCGATCAGGCTATTTTTATTATAGTTTTTCTTTTCTTTTTCTTTTCCTTTCCACTGTTTTATTATGCAACTATTTAATATTATTGTTGTTTACTTTTATTTTTGCATGAACTAAATTTCCTGTTCTAGGGTTTCGATGTAGCTTTACTATGATTGTTTATTTTTCTTAATTCAATTAGTTAATTTTCTGTTTCTGTTCTGTGTTGAGTAATCTATTCTGAACGTAATGCTTAGGTTTGATTGATCACCAAAACTAAGAACTTTAGGGTTGATTCGGGATGCGAGAGCGGAGAATTTAACCGTGCACTGAATAGTTTGCCATGAAAAGGATATTAGGCTAGAGATAGCTAATGCGTTCATGTGGTAGTATAATTTCTCATTCTTAATGTATTCAATTAATTCTCAGGATTAGAGACCGAGAGGTAATAATTCGTTAATTGAATAAGTTTATTTTTGCTCGAGAGAGATTGATAAATATTTTCGTGAAATTGCCATCAACACATAGAAATAGGATTTAACTATTTGAATTAGGTCTGATAAATAGGATTAGCTAAGTGAAATCGAAACCCTAGATTTTCTCATCATATAATCTTACTTCTTTATTTTTAAATCTTTTATTTAAATTGCTGCTTAATTTTATTTGAATTATTATTTTAGTTTTAAAATCTAAATCACAAAAATTATTATTTCATTTCAAATTAAACTAAAATTTAGATACTCAATATTTAACATAATTATTCCTCGTGGGATCGACACTCGTACTTTTATATACACTTTATTACTTTTGCGACACGTGCACTTGCGTATACGATTTTTCGCAACAAGTTTTTGGCGCCGTTGCCGGGGAATAAATTTTGTTATTTTTTTGAATTATTTGATTTTAGTTTATATTTGAATTTTCTTTTCCTGTTAGATCTAAATTGAATTATTTGCACATTGCAGGTGCATGCGAAAATTAGGTACTGCCAACCTAATCCCTATCGATCTTGAAATTGAACGAACTTGCCGTAAAAATCGAAGGGAAACAAGATAAGCAATTATGGCAGCTAATCAAAATGCAGATGATCAAAATGCTCACATACCACAGATGGTCGGGGTTGAGGCAGTCGAAAGAAGGACTTTGTTGGATTATGTTATGCCATCCATGGACGGGGTTCAATCAGCAATCCGAAAACCGGCTATCACGTGCAATAATTTTGAAATAAAGCCGGGTACAATACAAATGATTCAACAATATTAATTTTGTGGTCTACCTAACGAGGATCCCAAGGATCATATTGCTAGCTTTGTCGAGGTTTGTGATACATTCAAATACCATAATGTCTCTGAGGATGCTATCAAGCTCAGGTTATTCCCCTTCACGCTAAGAGATCGCGCAAAGAATTGGTTACACTCCTTACCGCCAGGCTCAATTACAACGTGGAACGAATTGGTTCAGAAATTTTTATCTAAGTTCTTTCCCTTTGAAAAGATGGCAAGACTCCGAAATGAGATCACCAATTTTACTCAATATGATAGCGAGACAGTTTATGAATCATGGGGCCGATTCAAGGAGCTTTTGAGAAAATGCCCCCAGCATGGTCTACCACAATGGATGCAAATACAGACATTCTTCATCGGCCTATCAAGTTCTACACGGACGCTTGTCAACTCAGCAGCTGGTGGATCACTATTATCTAAGACAGAAGTGGAGGCATTTAACCTGTTAGAAGAGTTATCCCTAACTAATGATCAGTGCCCGGTTGAACGTCAGATTTTGAGGAGGCAGTCAAATACCCCAGAAATGGAGGCGATAAAAGCATTGACTACACAAATTGCATCCCTCACTCAGCACATTCAAGGAAATCAAGTTTCAGTTAATGCAATTCATTCTCCGATCAATCAATGTCAGTGGTGCCAAAGACCACATGCTAGTGAAAACTGTCAGCAAGGGAACCAAATGGCTAATAGTTCATCTGAACAAGCTCAATTTGTGAGAAATTATACTAGACCAACATACCAGAATTCAGGGAACTATTTTAATGGGGGGCGCAACAATCACCCAAATTTTTCATGGCAAAATCAGAACAACACCGTGCAATTACCTCAAGTGCATCAGCCGGGACCTCAGTTTCCTGAAAGACAATCTAATCTGGAGGAATTAATTGCCAAAATGGGAGAACGCACCAACAATATAATTGCTGAAATGGGAGAGCACACAAATAAATTTATGGCTGAAACAAGAACCACCTTGCAGAATCAGTCGGCCCAAATTCGAAGCCTAGAAATGCAAATGGGCCAGATGGCAGCTGCACTAAATGGACGCCCACCAGGTACATTGCCCAGTTCTACTGAAATCAACCCCAGAGAACAATGCAATGCCATTACACTTAGGAGTGGAAAAGTGATTGTAAATTGTACTAAGGAAAATAAGAAAATGGTCGCACATGACGGAGTGCATTCGTCATCATCCGAGTCCACACCAAAGGATCAAGAGCTACTGGAAGCTTCACCTCAGATTCCAAAGGAGATCCTCTCAAAAGTTCCTTTTCCACAAAGACTGAAAAATGTGAAGCTTGATAATCAGTTTTCTAAGTTTCTTGATATCTTCAAAAAGCTCCACATCAATATTCCATTCGCAGAGGCACTCGAGCAAATGCCTAAATATGCAAAGTTTCTGAAAGACATCTTGTCTCATAAACGGAAAATTGACAAATATGGCACGATCGCTTTGACTGAGGAATGTAGTGCCATTGTTCAACGGAAGCTTCCACAAAAATTGAAAGATCCGGGAAGTTTCACCATACCATGTGCAATTGGGGAGTCCATTTTTGAGCGGGCATTATGTGATTTGGGTGCTAGTATAAATTTGATGCCGCTATCTATATTTCGTAAGCTGGGTATTGGTGAAGCAAAGCCCACCAGTGTAATCCTACAGATGGCCGATCGCTCTATAAAGCATCCGTATGGGGTGATTGAAGATGTCCTTGTCAAAGTCGACAAGTTTATTTTTCCCGCTGACTTCTTGATTCTCAATATGGACGAAGACCGAAGCATCCCGATAATATTAGGTCGACCATTTTTAGCAACAGGGGGAGCTGTTATTGATCTAAGAAAAGGAGAGCTCAAATTGCAAGTTTATGATGACGAGGTGACATTCAAAGCATATAAATCTATAAATTACCCAACAGCTAGCAATGAACCAATTGCCGATAATGTGCCAGACAAAGCGCTTCCTGAAATTGATAAATTAGTAAACGGAAAAAGAGCGAAGCCATATCTTAACGGGATGTTTAAAAATGATACAACCATTATTCTCCGTGCACCAGACTAGCAAGAGGCTTACAACGTCAAGCTGATGACGCTAAAACAAGCGCTTGGTGGGAGGCAACCCACCCAAGTATCCTTTTTAATTTTTATTTTTATTTTTATTTCATTTTATTAGTATTAAATTAAAAAAAAAAAAAAAAAACAACAAAATAAATAAAAATAAAAATAATCATCTCTTGTAACCCATTTGTTATTTATTTTATTTTTTGTTTTTATTTATTTCTTATCATTATTATTAGTATTTCTATTTTTATGTTTTAGTTTCTTATATCATTTTATTTTCTCTATTTTCTTTATTTCTTGTCTTTTATTTTTATTTTTCTTTAAATAGGTTCCGATTAAGTCATTTTATTTTCTTTTTATCATTTAATTTCTTCTTTCTTACTGTTATTTTTAATTTTCTTTAGTTTCTTATTTTATTGTCTTTTATTTATTTATTGTTTCTTTTATGTTATTTATTTTTCTGCTTATTAATAAGGTCTAATTTAGTTATCTTAAATTCTGTTATTCATTTTATCATTTTATTTAATTTTAATTTTAATTTTTTTTTGTTATGTTATTTATTATTTTCTTTTCTTTTTATCTTTCTTTTTCTTGTTCTAAGTAATTTTTATTTTAGATTAATTAGCCATTATTCCTGAATTTATTTTTCCTTATAATTTTTATTTTCTTTTATTTTCCTTTATTTTATTTATTGTATTCTGTTTCTATTTCTATTTTTTAATTCGTTCCTTTTATCTTTCTTTCTTTTTATTTTCTTCTTACTTAATTTTTTCTCTCGTATTTTCATTTCCCGTTTCAAGTATTTTCATTTTCGGTTTTTATTTCTTCATTTAGTTGTTTATAATAAAAAAAAAAAAAAAAAAAAAAAAAAAGTTCTTGATAGATTGCTCTCTTCGACTGAAGCTCCTCTACACTACTGCCGGGCCCCGCATGAGGTACACTATTCCCTTTCCTAATTTTTGTGTATGATTTATTCTTTACATTGAGGACAATGTTTATTTCAAGTTTGGGGGGGGTTTATTTGGATATTATTTTAACTTGATAAACATGTTTAGATTAGTAAGTCTGCTTAATATTTTGAATTTTATGGTATGATTATTTATTTCATTGTTTAAGTGTCGATGACTGCAACGTTGATTAATGCATGTTTCAACTTCTGAATAGATTCTGAGATAGTATGATTTGTGATAGTAGCATTGATTGGAACTTAGGAAGTTAGACTTGTTTGTGTGGAATTGTTCATTCTTGTTTAAATTTAGCTGATAATGATATAAATTGTTGTCTTGAGATCGAGAGCCTAAACACAGTAAGGGAGTGCTTGAGTGTAAACACTGAAAGGGAGTGAGCTCCATTTAAATTTAGTGAGTGATTAGTGAGTATTCAATTGTTCTTGGTTTTGCCCTGCATTCATGAATATAAATTGTGATTTTTGCAGAAATAAGAGAATGACTTAGGCCATTTTTGATTCGTTTGAGCCTTTATTGACATACCTCATTTGTGTCATTTAAATGGCACCCTTAGTCTCCTATTTGAGCCTTTATTTACCACTATTTTGTCAACCCTAACTTAACCTACCCTGAAATTATTTTGACTATCCTGTTTATTGAGCACAGGGTTGTGGGTACATTTTATGGGGAGAGTTGGAGAAAGTAGTGGTGAGAATCAGAGCTAACTCTTTTGTCAATTGTCTAAGTTGTCAGTATTTTGGGATTTTATTTATTCTTCTTTTATATTTTTCAGTGATTAAAGTTGTAAAAAAAAAAAAAAAAAAAAAAAAAGTTATTAAAAAAAAAAAAAAAAAAAAAAATTGTTCAGTAGTAGAACAATTTCTTATATGCTATTTCATTTATTGTTATTGCTAGGATTTGTAGTTTATGTTTGTTAATAAAGACATTGACAAAGGAGTTGGTTTTGAAAAATAGAGAGTAAGACAAGTTTGGGGGGATTATTGAGTTAATTGATTAGAAAAGAGTTCAAGTGAGTGTAAGGAGTGAGGGTGACATAAGGATGGATTGTGCTCTAGAGTTTCGCTTGAATCCAAAAATTTCCTACCTTATAAACCCGGCCTTACATTACAAGCTTAATTAAAGACCTATCGACTTTTATTCTGTTTACTCATATTTGTTATTAGTGAATAATGGGCAAGACTGATGAACAATAAGAGTGGATGGAGTGACTCTGAGTGGTATTTTTGATTTCCCTTCTCATAAGACACAAGTATAGATCTATCAGTTAAACGATAATGAATTTGAGCATGTACACACACAAGTATTTCTGATTAAATTTTTCTCAATGCGATATCATGAGTTGTATTATTGAAAGTGTTTATTTCGATGGTTGTTTGCATGCAAATATCAAGCTGAGAAAAAATACTGCGAACTGTGATTTAGATAATTTTACCATGGAAATTTTAAATATTCTGCAGACTTAAAATTTTAGAAAATTCTGGATAAACTTTGTTAGATTTCTATGCTTATTGTTGTTCGCTTGAGGACAAGCTTTCATTCAAGTTTGGGGGTGTGATAAGTGTGCATTTTACACACTTATTTATACTTTTTAGACTTGAAATGAATAGTCTTTCTCAAGTGATTGGAAGAATTTAACCAAAAGTGTGTAAGTGTGCAGTAAATTATAAAAAGAATAGGAATTGAAGACAAAGAAGAAGAAGAAATCACCAGCAGCGATCGATCTCTAATGCAAGACAGAGATCGATCGCCGCATACATACGGAGAGCATAACACCAAAACAAGCAGCGATCGATCTCCATCATAAATTCAGAGACCGATCGCCGTTCAGATCACCGTACATGGAAGAGAGCAGTGCTTGGAGATTCTGCAAAATTTGAAGGCGGCGATTTGGATAGCGCTCGGATTCTGGCGAGCGAAGTCTGCGATTTGAGAGCGAGAGCCTTGGCGATTCTGACTTGGCGACTGGAGGAGGACGCAGCAGAACCAGCAGATTCAGGCAAGCTCCGATTAGGTGATTCTGGTTCGGCGACTTGGAGAGAACAGCGAAGAGCGATTTGTAGAGAGCGCTCAGATTCTGGACTCCACAGAGCAATAGCGAGTGAATGATTCCGGCGACGATCTGGCGATTTACAGAGCAGAGTATTCTGCGATTTTGAGAGAGCAGCGACGATGAATAGAAATACGGTCTGATAGGAACGAGGTCTGGGATGACGAGTACAGGCTGGATTTCGAGGAACAAAGGGCTAGCTCTGCTACAGCCATGGCAGCAGATATGCACTGATATTTCGTAAAGAGAAAACCAAACAAACTAAATACTGAACCGATGCAGAGAAGGGTAGAACCAGAGGAAGAAGAAGAGGGAAACCCACGACTTGAACTAGGGTTCCTAACCAGTTGCTCTTGCTACCTTTATCAAAGTATTGTCTTCCCAACAGAGTAGCTGTAGATTGACCAGCACTCTCCATAAGGAAAGCAGCGATCGATCTCTGCAATTGCTAGAGATCGATCGCCATACATAGAAGAGAATGAAGGCAACTGATCGCTTGTAATTTTAAGAGCAAACCACAGCCGCGATCAATCTCTAGGACATGAAGAGATCGATCGGTACACATATCGCTACACAAGACTTGCAAGGGATGCCGCGATCGATCTCTGTAACTTGGCAGAGATCGATCGCTGATAAAAATGTTAATATGGAAAGATTATATTTTTTAATCTAAACCGTTCACTTGAAGGCAGCAGCTAATCTCAACCGTCAATCTTAGGAGAGAGACTTTTTGACCTAAAGAATAAGATAAAAAAGGGAGAGCAGCCCCAATTGAGAGGATTCTGAATTCAGCGAAGAGGAGTCGGCAGCGAGCAATCCGACGGCGATTTTCAGAGAGGAGGGCGATCAGGCTATTTTTATTATAGTTTTTCTTTTCTTTTTCTTTTCCTTTCCACTGTTTTATTATGCAACTATTTAATATTATTGTTGTTTACTTTTATTTTTGCATGAACTAAATTTCCTGTTCTAGGGTTTCGATGTAGCTTTACTATGATTGTTTATTTTTCTTAATTCAATCAGTTAATTTTCTGTTTCTGTTCTGTGTTGAGTAATCTATTCTGAACGTAATGCTTAGGTTTGATTGATCACCAAAACTAAGAACTTTAGGGTTGATTCGGGATGCGAGAGCGGAGAATTTAACCGTGCACTGAATAGTTTGCCATGAAAAGGATATTAGGCTAGAGATAGCTAATGCGTTCATGTGGTAGTATAATTTCTCATTCTTAATGTATTCAATTAATTCTCAGGATTAGAGACCGAGAGGTAATAATTCGTTAATTGAATAAGTTTATTTTTGCTCGAGAGAGATTGATAAATATTTTCGTGAAATTGCCATCAACACATAGAAATAGGATTTAACTATTTGAATTAGGTCTGATAAATAGGATTAGCTAAGTGAAATCGAAACCCTAGATTTTCTCATCATATAATCTTACTTCTTTATTTTTAAATCTTTTATTTAAATTGCTGCTTAATTTTATTTGAATTATTATTTTAGTTTTAAAATCTAAATCAAAAAAATTATTATTTCATTTCAAATTAAACTAAAATTTAGATACTCAATATTTAACATAATTATTCCTCGTGGGATCGACACTCGTACTTTTATATACACTTTATTACTTTTGCGACACGTGCACTTGCGTATACGATTTTTCGCAACAATAATACCAAAATATATTCATACATCAAAATAGACACTATCATTTAAAGACAACTAAACTTGTCATTTACATACAAATCTGCAACTTCAAAACCTTTTGTCCATACATTATCCCAAAATTACCTATGCATTTGCCCACAGGTCAAAATCGCCCTAGCGGCTACAAGCACACCCCATGGACGTCCTCCACCAACTGCTCCATCAACCTTCTTGAGGATCGAGGCCCTCACCTGTATCAAATTCACCTACACCACAAAATAAACTAATGAGCCTAATGCTCAGTAAGTGATGTAGAGTAAAATAAAATGCATGCTCATGATTATTCTATGCTGTTCATAAAAACATGTACTGAGTCTTCTTTATTTTTCTTGCATGACATGAGTTATTGGGTACTGCTTCTAGAGAAGAGATGGCCTAACTGATTGTCCACCTGGCAGGACGACCAACTCGCTCTAGGGGAAGTGGAATGACATATATGACAGTCCCTCTGACGGAACCGGTTCCTCTGTCCGAACTACCAAACTCAGTTCCCTACCCGCAACAACTATTACGTATTTTACTGTTCTATATTCTGTTACGCTTGTTTACATGAAACTATGTATAAAAACCATTTTCTATGCTTTAGGAAAACCATGATGCATGATTACATGTTGCACACACATCCTTCAATTCTATTACATAATATAAACTAATAAGCAAATCATTCATTAAACAAACAACTAGCATAATTAACTCACTCATAACCTAAGAGTTCTACCCAACCAACTCTCAAAACTACATTCACCAAATCCTCAATCTCATAATCTTTTGTGGTGTAGGCTAATCGGCCAAAACGCATGCATACATACACTTACCTCGTCTCTTGAGTTTGGTTTCGTTAATGTGCTCAAGTTCCTTCTTGACTTGTATGCCTAAAGTGTAATACCCGGTTTTACGAGATATTAATATTATATTATATGATGGTATTTTTGTAAATATGTCAAATCAGGTCTGTTTTGCGAACGGAGAGCTTTATTACAATCCTAACGATTAATAGGAATTTTAAGAAATTTGCGGGATTTTTCGGAGTAATAACGCTATATTTCGAGTAATTAAGTTTCTCGTAATATAAAGGACGTTTTAGTAAAAATAGTAAACGAGGTCCGATTTGTGAACAGACAGTTTTAATAAATCTCAAATAATAAGTTGGACCTATTGGTGAAATAAGAAAATTTGGAGAAACCGAACAGTTAGCCGATTCACGAAATGAAGAACGAAACGAATATAAAATATGTACTAAGGGCAAAATGGTAATTTTGCAAACCAAATTTTATTAAAAACATCAAATCCCTTTCTTCCTTCACGAAAAACGCCAGAACCAATTTTTTCTCCTTTTCTTCCTTCGCGCTTCCTCTCTGCCCGCGGCGAGTTCTCCTCCGTTCCGACCTCCGTTTTTCCTCCATTCGTCTTCCGTTCTTCGCGTTTTCTCTTCCAATCGACGCTCTAGGTATGAATCTATAGTTTTATAACGTTAGTTTTTGATTTTTAGAAAGTTATACGATTAGGGTTTCGTTTAGATTATCGTTGAAAATGCGGTTTAGGGTCCGAAATTAATAGCTTTATTGTGATTGATGATATAAAGGACGTATTGAACGTATTGGATAAAGTTAGAGTGATTTGTGAGAAACGTTAAAATTGGAGGATTTTTGGGTTTTTAGGAAAAACTCGTATTTGTGATTTTAAACTATCGAGTGTTAATCGTTGTTTAAATACTTCGATTAGTTAAGATAAAGCTTTAGGAAATTTCCTTAGTTAAGGTTTTGTTGAATTCGAACGATTAGAAGTTTAAACGCGTGGTATTGATAATCGTTGTGTTTTGCTTCAGACAAACAACGCTCGTGGACGGAGCTTGAGCTGCTTTGGACACGAGGTAAGTTCTCGTGACTTACTCTGGCCGATTGGCCTACACCGTACGGCGAAGTCATCTCGAGGAATCTTGAGGATTTGTTTGTTTAAATCGTTTTGGTTTGGGTAGTTAGAAGTAGTTGTTTTTATATGTTGTTTGTTTATCGTCTTGATGGTACACATGTGATTGTTTACTTTATGTTATATTGAACTGTTCACGCATCATGGTTTTAAAACGTCATGAAAATGAATTTACGCACGGATTTCATGAAAAGAACATGCATGTAAAGGCAAATAAAGTATCATAGTAAACAACCATGACATGGGGTTATCAAGGATGAGGTTCAGACCTGGCGTTCCGTGGTGAGCGAGTTTCCCTCCCTTCAGATGGTGTGGGTTGTCTAACCGCTGGACGTGCCCTATCTATCTGTCGAGCGTTTCCGATAACCATAGACTGACACGTACTGATATATGAACTGACATGGACTGTTTTCATAGCATCGAGCATACATGATCATGCATAGGCATTTACGTAGAGCTTACTGAGATTTTTATCTCATAGTGTGTCTGTATGGTGTAGGTGACCTCGATATAGGTGAGGACGAGATCCCTCCACCTGAGGAATGATGCAGTTGACGAAGGACGGCTCGCGTGGGTGTGTTGGCGCAGTCGATGCTTAACCGACCCGTGGGGACGTATGTACATGTTTTGAGGGTGTTGGGTTATTTTGAGGTATATGTATAAAGTTAGAACATTTTAGGGTGCTTAGTTCTGGATAGTTGATAGGTTTTAAATGTTTTTGGAAACCTATTTTATAAACTGCTTTTGTAAAGTTTTCGTTGGAACTGTATGGTAATTTAAAATAGGAGGGATTGTCAATTTTTAAACGTAACCACGCAGTTTGTTTTTACGAAAGTTTAACGTGCATTTAGGTCGTTTAATTGGGAGGGATAAAATGTGGAATGAATGAGATTATGTTAGGGTTTAAGGGGAAAATGTATAGAAGTGGATATGAGCAGGGAATGATAAATGAAGGAGAAAAGCTCTCTGAAATCGGATTCCAGAGAGCAATGAATAGTATGTTAAATTGTAGAGAAAGGAGGAGTGGAGGCAGGCGATCAAGCGCGGGTGTGAGGGGCGACTGATCGCCCCTCCCTGTTGCCAATGCAGCGATCGATCGCTGCTGAGGCTAGCAGCAATCGATCGCCGCTCTTCCTTCGTGGCAGAATGACAATTCTACCCTCCCTTTTTGTTTATTTATAAATTGTTTTAATTATAGTTTTATATAATAGTTTTAATTGTTTTAAATGTTTTATTCAACAAATTTTAAATTGTTTTCCGCATAAACGCCAAGTATAAAAGGGAAATGAAAAATATGTACGGAAAATTGGGTACAGTATTAGGGTCGTGACATAAAGCATGCCAATCAACAAGATTCATAAAAATTCACTTAACAACCTAATTTTCGGAATTTCCTTCAAATAAACAACAAATTTCAAAATCTCATAACTTTTGTTATACATAACCAAATTCGATAATTCTTGAGGCTATGGAATCCTTAAGGAGTCTACTTTAACATGGTAAGGTAAATTTATCAAGATAAACTAGCTGAATGCACCGAAATTATAGATTTCCAATCTGCCCTGTATTTCACTATTTTCAACTATTCATGCATTACTTGATGTTTTTCCTTCATTTCCAACCATAAGCAACCATGACAATTCATTCAAACCCTAAAACATCAAGAAATTAAAGAGAGAAAACCCAATTTTCGTGCAGCCATCCAGGGTTTATCAACTTCTCCATAAACTCAAAAAAACTCCAATTTTATCAACCTATGACTAATATTTTGCATGAACATAACCTAAATGCCAACTCACCTTGATTTCTTCTTGCAAGAGACCAAGCTTTGAGAGAAGGGAGAGCTCTGAAAATAGGGAAGAAATTTTGTGGCTCTTGGTCTTACTAAGAGTTACCTTACGTAGGATGAAGATGAGTAGGAGGTGAGGTGTCATTTTGAGGTTTAAAGGAGAAATTTATTTTATTTTTTTGACTTTTCTTCATGTTTATCCTCCTTTCCTCACTTCACTTCGTCCTTTAATTTCCAGCATGGTTTTCTTCTCCTTTTGTGTTCATACATATACTCTATTGGTTCTTCATTGTTGACGATTCAAACTTAACACTATTCTTCATTCCTATTGGTCCTTATTTTCCTTTGACTTTTGAAACTCTATTCAATTGGTTCATCATTCTTCTTTAGATTTTAAGATTAATTGCTATTGGTTTAATACTTGTTGACTTCTCAATATTCCATTGCTTCTCCTTATTTCTAAAATTAAGAAATTTTAAATCATAAAACACTATGCACGAGTAATATGGTGTACGATGAAATTTTTGGTTATTACAGTATGAGTCATTACTCTCATAAAGGTGCTTGGGGCGTTAGTGAGTCCAAATGGCATGACAAGCCGCTCTTAAAGACCATCATTTTTCTTGAATGCGGTCTTCCATTCGTCTCTAGGACGAATTCTTATTTGGTGATACCCACTTCTCAGGTCAATTTTTGAGAAAATCTTAGCATTAGCCATTAAGTCCAACAAGTCATCAAATCTAAGGATGGGAAAACGATACTTTACAGTAATATTGTTGATGGCCCGACTATCATTGCACATTCTCCAAGTGCTTCTTTCTTTGGGGTCAAAAGAGTTGGAACTACACAATGGCTTAAACTTTCATGAATAAATCCTTTATTTAAAAGTTCGTTTACTTGTCGCTGGAGTTCAACATGCTCAGTGGGGTTCATTCTATAGTGAGGTAAGTTTGGAAGGGATGCCCCAGGGATGAATTTAATTTCGTGTTGAATATCTCGTAATGGGGGTAAGTGGTCAGGGAGGTCTTTAGAAAAGGCGTCTTTAAATTCATCGATGATTGACTGGGCTTCTGCAGAGATTATGAGTGAAGCGTTTGACCCATTCTCTACTACCAACACGAAAAAAACAATTGAATCACTTTTAAGTGATTGCTCAAACTATGTAGGAGTAATAATATTTAATCTTTTATGTTCAACAATTTTCTTCGCCTGAGGAGTCTCCAGTGGTTTTGGGCTTGGGGCCAAGGGATTAAGATGAATTTTCTTTCCCTTGAATACAAAAGAACAAGAATTTGATCGACCATCATAGGAGTCTCCAGTGGTTTTGGGCTTTGGGCGAGAGGATTAAGATGAATTTTCTTTTCCTGGAATACAAAAGAACAAGAATTTGATCGACCGTAGATAGTGATGTCCAAATCAAACAACCAAGGACGACCGATGATGATATGACTAACATCCATGGGAATGACATCGCACCAAAGTTTTTCTTTGTATTCAAGGAACTGAATATGAACCAAACAATGCTCTTTCACAGATATGAAGGAAGTGCCAATCCATGAGACATTATAAGATCGAGGATGAGGAATAGGTTCCAACCCCAGGCAGGTTACGGTAGCTGCAGATACTGCATTAATACAACTACCACTATCCACAATGATTTTGCAGCCTTTGTTATTGACCTTGATATATGTGTGGAAAATAGAATGACGACACCAATCTTCAACGTCTTTAAGTTGGGTAAGCGTACATCTCACGACGCTCAGTCCAGGTGAATCAAAGGGAGTAGGCATAGAGATGGGTCGGATACATCCTAAAAAATTATCATTGTCCACATCTTCAAATTCCTCAAGGTTAGGTTCATAAATTTGCTCTCCACTCGTCTCTTCAACTGCATTTTCACATTCTTGTAAGACTAGGTTTTGGCTAGGAAAATTTGAGGAAATGTGGCCAAAACCTTTACAATTGAAACATTGTAGATGCGACGAACTTCGCGAATTGTCTACACTTTTTCCTTTGTTTTCTCTCGCCAAATGGGTATTTGATGGAGGAGGTCCTAGGAAAGACTTAGGAGTAACAGGAGTCGGGACTGAGGGAGGTCTATTGTCGCTTCGTTTACCATAAGACATTTTCATCACTAGCTCATAGTCTCGAACTAATGAATATGCCTGATCTAAGGAATTGACACCTTGTAGGATAAGCTCGCGTCTTAGGTCATCTCTTAAACCTTGTCAAAATCTGCTTAAAGTCATGGCCTCATCTTCCACAAATTGTCTTAAGGAGGACAAACCCCTCCTTTAAATATGAGTGGACAAAATGTGGTTTCGTCTTAGGAAAGTGACTTAAATTCTTTGTCTCTTGAATATTTGGACTGGATCATGTTTTCTCGTGCGTGTCTCTCATTCGAGACGTGCGCGCCATTCTTTTGCCAAGTGTGTCTTTCCTTCAAGTCACGAGTCTATGCTGTCAATTCATACTTTAAGATGACATTTTCTTGCAAGACCGACAAACTTGTTAGATAGAAAGTTGGTTAATTTACGTATCTTAGTTTGTGATCGTCTGATAGGAGCCCATAGCGTATCATTTTGTTCATTAACGTAGGCTAAGCTTGTATTACTTATGTCTTTCATGTGTGGAATCTTCAGTTCTCTTGGTCAAAAACCTTAAAACAAGCACATTCGTATGGGAAATATACTTTGCAGCCTTAATATCGACTTCCAGGTTACTTTTATTCGTCTTTCTGATCGGAAATTTACAGGTAAATACTCGGGCAGTGTTGTTACATGATAGAGAATGACTTGATTTACTGCTATCTACTTTAGTTACAACAAGCTTTGTTTGTTGTTTAACAGATATACCTGAGGAGCGGAATTGCAAGGCCCGAGGAAAATGAGAGTTAAAGGGGAGGACATTGAACTATGGATGGCTTTTCATTCTCTTCCAAGAAATCTAAAAACTCGAATCAAAAAATACAAAAATTCAAATGGCATAGCACAAAAGGTATCGACATCGAGAGTCTACTTGTCGATCTCCCAAGAGATCTTTGAAGAGATACCAAGCATGTAACACCCCAGACACTATACCCAATTTCCCCGTATACATTTTTCATTTTATACTTATTACTTTTCTTTACTTTAAATAAAACTTTGTGCGGAATAAAAACTGAGGTTGAAGTCAGAACTGAAATCGGAAATCAATTCGAACCTTAAAATCATTTAGAACAAGACATTTAATAATTAATTGAAAACTTAAAACATTAATTTAAAAACATTTACAAGAACACACAAAAGGGGAGGGCAGAATCGGGATTCTGCCCCCAAGAGTATCAGCGATCGGGCGCTGCAATTTGCAGCGCCCGAGCGCCACATTCGCTGCATGTTGCAGCGACTGGTCGCTGCAACCATGCAGCGCCCAGTCGCTGCAACCTTGCAGCGACCCACCCCTCTTTCTCGCTTCATTCTTTTCCTTACACTTGCTCTCTGGAATCACAATTTCCAGAGAGCAACACAATTTCCTCAAGCTCTCTGGAGTCCGATTCCAGAGAGCAGAATTTCACACCCTTCTTTACCCATTCTCTCAATTTACCTCATAACGCTTATAACTTAAATCCAACCGACTCGCAGCGGACTTTGCGAAATCCAACTGCGTGGATGTATCTAAACATCGAGCATAACCGTATCAACCTAAAACCAATCAAAACATTTCCATAACATTCATTAAACAGTTTAAACCAAACGTTTTACATACAATTATCAAAACGTTATCTAATCCCTATCCAGATCCAAACAACCTAAATATTCTATACAATTATCAATTCAAAACATCCCAAAATAACCCCAGAGTCCAGACATACATCCCCACGGGTCAGAAAGTGCCTCGACTACATAGCGCACTCCCACGGCCGTCATCCATCAACTGCATCAGACGGAGGAACGCCGTCCTCACCTGGTTCGATATCACCTAAGAGGTTACCTACACCATACAGACACATATGAGATATTGAAATCTCAGTGAGCTACGTAAATGCAGATGCATGCGTGCGTATGCCATTCAGAAATCATGCTCAGATTCAGATTACAGATACAGAATTACAGATTACAGATTCATTACGTCACAGACAGACAGAATTGTCACCGAGACCTCGACCCACTAACCCAAGGGGGCCCGTCCGGCGGTTGGACTACCCCGTGGGGTTAGAGAGGGGGGGTACACGCTTGCAACACGCACAGCCGTGCCTGAGCCCCATCTCGCGTGACCAGAAACAGACAGATTACGTTTATTCATTCAGATTTCGTTACAGATTTCATTTCAGATATACGTTCCTTTTCTTAAAAACACGTGCAGAAATTCCTTTTCATGACTTTCGAAAACCATGATGCATGAACAGTTCATATCAGCGGAAAGTAAACAAACAACATGCATACATTCATGGCAGTAAAGCAGAACCTATAAACAACTAACCTAACTACCCAACTAGAATAACATAAAACAAACAGTTCCTCGAGTATTCTCGAGACGACGACGGAGTATGGTGCAGACCTTTGGGTCAAAGTAAGTCACGAAAACTTACCTCGAGCGCGCTGGATCTCAAGTTTCGTCTACGAGAGTCGGGTGTCTGAGAAAAATACGACATTCACAGTTAAAACCAATTTAAACCATAAATGTCCAAATTTCAAAACTTAGCTAAAGAATTCTCCTAAATTCTTCACTTAGCTAATTAAAGCTTTTCGAACATTAATTATAGCTCGATTATCCAAAATAACGAGTTTTCCCCTAAAACCCGAAATTTTACCAATTTATAACTTTTTCGCAATTCGACTTTTCTTCGTCCAATAACGTTCAATACGTTCAATATATACGTAATTATAGCTAACCTATTAATTACGAAGCCTAAATCGCGTTTTTAACGGAAAACCTAATTTAAACCCTAACCCTAAATCGAACTAAAACTCGAAACAAACGCTCAGAGATTGAAGCTACATACCGAGAGTAGCGAGAGGAGGAGAAACTGTGAAGAAATCAGAACGAACGGAGGTCGGACGGAGGTCGGATCGTTGGAAGTCGTCGGCTGAGGGGTGAAGAAATCGCCTCTGGCGATTGTGATTTCCAGAGAGAAGAAGAGAAGTGAGGGAATAGGGAGGTGATTGTTATTTTTATAAAATTTAGTTTGCAAATTACTATTTTGCCCTTAGTACTTAATTCTATTAGTTTCGTCCTTCGTTTCGTTAATCGTCCAACTATTCGGATTCTCGAAAGTTTCATATTTTGCCAATAACTTCTATTCATTGCCAGGGATTTATTAAAACTGTCCGTTCGCAATTTGGACCTCGTTTGCTATTTTTACGAGAACGTCTTTTACATTACGAAAAGCGTATTTACTCGGAATATAGTGTTTGATCTCCGAAAATTTCCGTAAATTCCTTAAAATTCTAATTAATCGCTAGGATCGTAATGACGTTTTCTTTTCGTAAATCGGACCTGATTCGACATAATTACAAAAATGCCAATAACAATATAATAATAATATAATAAAAGGTCCGTACAAACCGGATATTACATTCTCCCCTCCTTATTCAGAATTTTGCCCACAAAATTAAATCATGCAAATAGATCAGGATATCCAGTCATCATATCCTGCTGTCGTTCCCACGTAGCTTCCTCCACCTCGTGGTTCCGCCACAGGACTTTGACTAGCGGAATCTCTTTGTTGCGCAAGACTTTGGTAGAGTACTCCAGAATACGTACCGGCTTCACCTCGTAAGTCAAGGTAGGCTGTACCTCGATCTCTGTAGTCTCTACGGCATGTGATAGATCACGTAGGCATCTCCGAAGCATAGATACGTGGAATACATCATGAATGCCCTCCATAGAAGCCGGAAGCTGCAATCTATATGCCAACTTCCCGATCCTCTTCAGAATAGGAAAGGGCCCCACGTACCGAGGGTTCAGCTTACCCCTCCTTCCAAATCTCGCGACGCCTTTGAATGGAGAAACCTTCAAATAAACTTCGTCGCCCTCCTCGAACTCTAGCTCCCGCCGTCTCGTGTCGGCATAACTCTTCTGCCGGCTCTGAGCTACCTCGATTCGCTGTCGGATAACGGCAATCTTATCTGCCGTTTGCTGTAAGATCTCAGGTCCAACGATGCTGGCCTCGCCAACCTCGTCCCAATATAATGGAGACCTACACTTCCGACCATATAAAGCCTCATACGGAGCCATGCCGATAGTAGCCTGGAAGCTGTTGTTATACGAGAACTCAACCAGGGGTAAATATCAGCTCCACGAGCCCTGAAACTCCAGCACACACGCTCTGAGCATATCCTCAAGAATCTGGTTCGTCCTCTCTGTCTGACCATCGGTCTGAGGATGAAACGCTGTGCTGAAATTTAGCTGAGTCCCCATAGCTCGATGTAAACTCTTCCAGAACTTTGACGTAAATCTAGGATCTCTGTCGGAGACAATAGAAACTGGAACTCCGTGCAATCTAACGATCTCCTGCACATATAGCTCGGCGAGCTGATCCATGGACGATGTCATCTTCACTGCTAAGAAGTGGGCCGACTTTGTCAATCGGTCCACAATAACCCATATGCCATCGTGGCCCTTCATCGTCCTCGGGAGCCCAACAATAAAGTCTATGGAGATCTGCTCCCACTTCCACTCCGGAATCGGCAGTGGCAATAATGTCCCGGACGGTCTCTGGTGCTCGGCCTTCACCTGCTGACAGACTAAACAAGTCTCAACATACTTGGCCACCTCCCTCTTCAAGTTTGGCCACCAGAAGTGTTGCCTCAAATCCCGGTACATCTTAGTACTTCCCGGGTGCACTGAATAAGCTGAAGAATGTGCCTCAGTCAAAATATCCTTCTTCAGACTCTCATCGTTAGGCACGTACCACCTGTGCCTGAATCTCAGAATACCATCTGCAGATAAGTGAAAATCCGACGAGTCATCTAATAACATGCTCGATCGAAGCTCAATACACTCTGCATCGCTCTGCTGAGCCTCGCGTATACGATCCAGAATGGTCGGCCTGAGAGAAATACTAGTGAGCATGCTGGACAACTCTGCCACTATCTCCACGTCAAATCTCTCGATCTCAGACCGCAGCGTAACTGACATCGCTGCTAATGAAGGCTGACTCGCAGAAGGCACTCTACTCAAGGCATCAGCTACCTTGTTTGCCTTCCCTGGGTGGTACTTGATATCAAAATCATAGTCCTTGACGAACTCGAGCCACCTGCGTTGCCGCATATTCAGCTCCTTCTGCGTAAATAAGTACTTCAAGCTCTTGTGGTCGGAGAATATCTCGCACTGCTGCCCATATAAGTAATGTCTCCATATCTTCAGTGCGAAGACCACAGCTGCTAACTCGAGGTCATGCGTAGGGTAGTTCTGCTCATACGGCTTCAGCTGCCGAGAAGCATAAGAAATGACTTTCCCCTCCTGCATCAACACACAACCGAGCCCGACTCCTGATGCATCGCAGTAAATACTGAACCTGACACCCTCAACAGGTAGCGCCAGAACTGGAGCGGTGGTCAATCTCTGCTTTAACTCTGCAAAACTGTCATCGCAAGCAGACGACCAAATAAACCTCTCACTCTTCCGAGTTAAGCGTGATAAGGGAAGTGCAATCTTCGAGAATCCCTGAATAAACTTCCGGTAATAACCGGCCAATCCGAGAAATCCACGCACCTCACGTACGTTCTTCGGCTGTGGCCAATCTCTGACCGCCTGGACTTTGCTCGGATCCACAGAAACTCCGTCCTGTGATATAATATGGCCCAGAAAACTCACTCTGTCAAGCCAGAATTCGCACTTAGAAAACTTCGGATATAGATGATGCTGACATAACGTGCTCAGAACTATCCTCAGATGGTCCTCGTGCTCTTCCTTCGTCTTAGAGTAAATCAAGATATCGTCGATAAACACCACCACGAACTTATCCAGGTACTCTCTGAAGACACGGTTCATCAGATCCATGAACGCTGCAGGAGCATTAGTGAGCCCAAAAGACATAACGAGGAACTCATAATGCCCATACCTCGTTCGGAACGCCGTCTTCGGTATGTCATCTCTCCGGACCTTCAGCTGATTGTAACCCGAGCGCAGATCAATCCTGGAAAATACTCGGGCACCCTGTAGCTGATCAAATAAGTCGTCAATCCGGGGCAGTGGATACTTATTCTTCACCGTGAGCTTATTCAGCTCCCTGTAATCAATGCACATCCTGAGGGTCCCGTCTTTCTTCTTGACAAACAGAACTGGCGCACCCCAAGGCGATACACTGGGTCGAATAAATCCCTTCTCAAGCAACTCGTCAAGCTGAGTCCTCAACTCTCTCAACTCAGCCGGTGCCAATCGATACGGGTTCTTGAACCTCGGCGCGGAGTTTGGATAGACGTCAATAGTGAACTCAATCTCCCGGTCTGGTGGTAAACCGGGAAGATCATCGAGGAATATGCCAGAGAACTCTCTAACAATAGGAATGTCGCTCGGCTGTACTCCGCTGAGCAACTGAACATCAAAAACTGAGGCCAAATAAATAGAGCACGCACCTTTGAATTGCTCGTTGACCTCCATAGCATAAGAAGTAGGCGATCCACTAAATCGGTTCATCGCCTGATAAGAAAACTCGGCACTATCCGGGGGTCGGAAGGTCACAATCCCGGAGCGACAATCGATGGTGGCGAAGTGCTGTGCTAGCCAGTCCATCCCCAAAATAAGGTCGTACCGCTCTATGCCCATAACGATCAGACGTGCGTAGAGGGTAACGCTCCCGACTGAAATAATATTCCCCTGAATAACACGACTGGACTGCATACGCTCTCCTGAGGGCAGCATCACACTATACTCGCACTCAGCCGACTCAGACTCTAACCCCAATCTAGCCATACATGCAGTCGATACAAAGGAGTGCGTGGCTCCGGTATCCATCAAAGTAAATACAATAGCGCCCATAAGCAAAATAGTACCTGCAATCACGGCAGGCTGAGCATCGTCATCAACATCCTCTGGCTCGATAAATGCGAAGACACGAGGCATAACTCTCCTCTGATCTCCGCCTAACTGATCACGGCCCTGCAGCGGACAATCTCTGACAAAGTGGCCAATATCTCCACATCTATAACACTTGTTCGTGCCAACTCGGCACTCGCCACCATGCTCCTTCTGGCACCTGGGGCACCATGGCATCAGAGGAGCCCCCTGAACTTGCTTTCCCTTGCCTCTATCGTTACCTCCCTCAAGAGGTCTCTTCACACCCCTAGGCTGTGGCTGAGGTGGCTGTGCTCTAGGCTGCCATCCCTGATTCCGAGACTGAGGACGGATCTCTCGGAAGAAGCCCTTAGCTGGCTCCCTCGGTCTAACACATGTGGCTCTGGCAGCCTCAATATCCAGAGCCCTAGCCGTGATGTCAGAAAAGGGTACGTCGATAATACCTGAGACCACAACATGCATCCGTATCTCCGGATTCAGTCCCTCCATAAACTGGTGCACCTTCTCCTCGTTATCGCTGACAAGACGAGGTGCAAACCTGGACAATGCCTCAAACCTCCGAATATAATCTGCAACTGAACCAGTCTGCTTCAGCTGCGTAAACTCGTTCCTCTTGGCCACTCTCACTGTGCGGCTGAAATACTTGTCGAAGAATAAGAACTTGAATCGATCCCAAGTCATAACTGATACATCTGTAGTCGACTTGATCGCGTCCCACCAGAAACGGGCATCCATCGCTAAGTGAAATGTGGCATAAGCGACCCTGCTCCCGTTAGCAACCTCGGCGTAATCTAACATGTCCTCCATAACCCTGATCCACTCTTCGGCACGTGTCGGATCCGATGACTGGCCGTCGAATACTGGGGGCCGCAGACCTTGGAACCTCTGCATACCCTGATTACTAGGGACTACCAGCTCCTGAGCCCTCTGATTCTCTCTCTGGTTCTCTCGATTTACTAAATCCGCAATCTGTTGCGCTTGCCGGTCCATATGTTGAGACTGGCGATCAATCAAATCCGTAAGACGATCCATCGCGTCATCTCTCGGATCTCTTCCTCGAGTCATAGTGTATAAAGCCTAAAAACAATAAGACAGATAACCCTAAGAAATATGAAATCAAATAAAGCAGAAGACAGACTTACAGTTGATGAAGGATGTCCGCGTAGTGGCTGTGCAGTCGAGCAGTCTACAGAATCGATTTTAAAACCCGGGGGCTTTGATACCATAAATGTAACACCCCAGACACTATACCCAATTTCCCCGTATACATTTTTCATTTTATACTTATTACTTTTCTTTACTTTAAATAAAACTTTGTGCGGAATAAAAACTGAGGTTGAAGTCAGAACTGAAATCGGAAATCAATTCGAACCTTAAAATCATTTAGAACAAGACATTTAATAATTAATTGAAAACTTAAAACATTAATTTAAAAACATTTACAAGAACACACAAAAGGGGAGGGCAGAATCGGGATTCTGCCCCCCAAGATTATCAGCGATCGGGCGCTGCAATTTGCAGCGCCCGAGCGCCACATTCGCTGCATGTTGCAGCGACTGGTCGCTGCAACCATGCAGCGCCCAGTCGCTGCAACGTTGCAGCGACCCACCCCTCTTTCTCGCTTCATTCTTTTCCTTACACTTGCTCTCTGGAATCACAATTTCCAGAGAGCAACACAATTTCCTCAAGCTCTCTGGAGTCCGATTCCAGAGAGCAGAATTTCACACCCTTCTTTACCCATTCTCTCAATTTACCTCATAACGCTTATAACTTAAATCCAACCGACTCGCAGCGGACTTTGCGAAATCCAACTGCGTGGATGTATCTAAACATCGAGCATAACCGTATCAACCTAAAACCAATCAAAACATTTCCATAACATTCATTAAACAGTTTAAACCAAAACGTTTTACATACAATTATCAAAACGTTATCTAATCCCTATCCAGATCCAAACAACCTAAATATTCTATACAATTATCAATTCAAAACATCCCAAAATAACCCCAGAGTCCAGACATACATCCCCACGGGTCAGAAAGTGCCTCGACTACATAGCGCACTCCCACGGCCGTCATCCATCAACTGCATCAGACGGAGGAACGCCGTCCTCACCTGGTTCGATATCACCTAAGAGGTTACCTACACCATACAGACACATATGAGATATTGAAATCTCAGTGAGCTACGTAAATGCAGATGCATGCGTGCGTATGCCATTCAGAAATCATGCTCAGATTCAGATTACAGATACAGAATTACAGATTACAGATTCATTACGTCACAGACAGACAGAATTGTCACCGAGACCTCGACCCACTAACCCAAGGGGGCCCGTTCGGCGGTTGGACTACCCCGTGGGGTTAGAGAGGGGGGGTACACGCTTGCAACACGCACAGCCGTGCCTGAGCCCCATCTCGCGTGACCAGAAACAGACAGATTACGTTTATTCATTCAGATTTCGTTACAGATTTCATTTCAGATATACGTTCCTTTTCTTAAAAACACGTGCAGAAATTCCTTTTCATGACTTTCGAAAACCATGATGCATGAACAGTTCATATCAGCGGAAAGTAAACAAACAACATGCATACATTCATGGCAGTAAAGCAGAACCTATAAACAACTAACCTAACTACCCAACCAGAATAACATAAAACAAACAGTTCCTCGAGTATTCTCGAGACGACGACGGAGTATGGTGCAGACCTTTGGGTCAAAGTAAGTCACGAAAACTTACCTCGAGCGCGCTGGATCTCAAGTTTCGTCTACGAGAGTCGGGTGTCTGAGAAAAATACGACATTCACAGTTAAAACCAATTTAAACCATAAATGTCCAAATTTCAAAACTTAGCTAAAGAATTCTCCTAAATTCTTCACTTAGCTAATTAAAGCTTTTCGAACATTAATTATAGCTCGATTATCCAAAATAACGAGTTTTCCCCTAAAACCCGAAATTTTACCAATTTATAACTTTTTCGCAATTCGACTTTCTTCGTCCAATAACGTTCAATACGTTCAATATATACGTAATTATAGCTAACCTATTAATTACGAAGCCTAAATCGCGTTTTTAACGGAAAACCTAATTTAAACCCTAACCCTAAATCGAACTAAAACTCGAAACAAACGCTCAGAGATTGAAGCTACATACCGAGAGTAGCGAGAGGAGGAGAAACTGTGAAGAAATCAGAACGAACGGAGGTCGGACGGAGGTCGGATCGTTGGAAGTCGTCGGCTGAGGGGTGAAGAAATCGCCTCTGGCGATTGTGATTTCCAGAGAGAAGAAGAGAAGTGAGGGAATAGGGAGGTGATTGTTATTTTTATAAAATTTAGTTTGCAAATTACTATTTTGCCCTTAGTACTTAATTCTATTAGTTTCGTCCTTCGTTTCGTTAATCGTCCAACTATTCGGATTCTCGAAAGTTTCATATTTTGCCAATAACTTCTATTCATTGCCAGGGATTTATTAAAACTGTCCGTTCGCAATTTGGACCTCGTTTGCTATTTTTACGAGAACGTCTTTTACATTACGAAAAGCGTATTTACTCGGAATATAGTGTTTGATCTCCGAAAATTTCCGTAAATTCCTTAAAATTCTAATTAATCGCTAGGATCGTAATGACGTTTTCTTTTCGTAAATCGGACCTGATTCGACATAATTACAAAAATGCCAATAACAATATAATAATAATATAATAAAAGGTCCGTACAAACCGGATATTACAAAGCAACATCTTTGCCAAATTCCGGTCACACGCGCAAGTGTACAACTCTTTTATTGAGTGCCATTTTTCTATAAAGGTTGCTAAATAATCTCCATCATAGGTGTCAATTCTCCCAAACATGGATCAAAATTTACTCGATGCAATTTACGATCCTCTCAAATTGACATTATATATTCAGCACACGTTCATTGTACGAGAAAGTGAGCCGTTGGACGAGATAATATTCATAATACGAGGCCAAATAGGAACTTACAGTGCCGGCATGGGAAATTCGACTATCGAGTACTTAAAAAAAGGCCATTTTATGGGGGCATATCTTCTAGATTGGGCACTATCTACTCCCTTTGCTGTTAGTAGTGTTCCCGCCTCATCCAGTTCGAGGCCCGCGGTTAAGATGTCTAGGCTCGTGGGTCAATTTATGAGGGGCCTAAGGCAGATTGGCTTGAAGAAAACTAACAAGGATTTTTTGGAGTCGAGCTAAGTTTGATAATTTTTCTATTTTTACGTGCGATAACATCAACATTTTGTCAAATTTGCGACTCAAGTTTGAGAAAATTAAAGAGTTGGCAAAACAAGGTGGAGGTTTGGCTTGTTAAGGAGGCACACATTTCTACATCTATTTGAGGCGGAAGAAATGTCTCCATGTGTAACACCCGGCGTTTTGCCATGTAATCATTTAAGTGGGATTAATTGTATATTAATACAATGAATATTCTCTTTCAAATTTGTTTGGACGTTTAATTGGAAAACCAAACTATGTGTAATCAAAACAAACCAATTTGGTTAAAAATCAATGGAAGGGCAAAGTAGGTAAACAATTAAGGTGGTTGGGAGAACCAATGGTTGAGTGACATCTGGCGTCTTGATGAAGAAGCTAAGTTCTTCCTCCTACGTGAAACCCTCACTTCTCATCTGTTTCTTCCCACTACTCCCTGTTCTTTCTTTATGGCGATTGTGACAAAATACCAACACCTTGTTTTCCCAGTTTTTCTTCTGTTTCTTCCAACAAAGGTAACCATCCACGAAAGTTATCAAGTTGAATAGGTTATAATGTGAGTTCTTGTTGGAGTTAAAGATTTCGATAATATGGAATAAACTTACTGTTTTGGATAAAAACACGATAGACTGTGTTCTGAAGGATTGAGTAGAGTCTGCTGCATATCTTACCGACTTATTAGTTAACATTTGCTGCTGTTTAATTCCTTTACATGCGTACTATAGATCCGAGCATTCCAGGGACATTCGAGCATCTTACGCCGCAGCAGACAGGTAAGTTCATACCCGTAGGTTGGCCCTTATGGCCCTACATCTCGGAGGTACTAGGTTATACTGCTGTCGGGTTGTCTTGGGTAGAAATGTTATAGTTTATATTCTGAGTTGTTTATGTTCTACTTCACAGTATGTTCTGTTATTTCTGTCGTCTGCCAGTTTAAGTTCAAGCACCGTTCATGCATACACGTTTTCACTGAAAGCTCATGCAAAACCGATTTCTGTACACCGTTTGAAATTAAACAAGATAAAATCTGACTGAAATGTACTGGTTAAGTGTGGGACGGGGACTGGCCCCCAGATCTGTTTTTGTTCTGTTCTGTATTACTGTTTGTGCCTGATAGTGCACCGTGCCTGATAGTGCACCTACTGTTCGCCAGTTCCCCTATAAGCCCCACTTACATCCCTCTGCCACTGAAACGTAATGTTCTGTTCTGTCACTGTATTTCTGAAAGTTCATGCATAGCATTTTGCATCACTGCATATCTATTATGTTCTTACTGAGTTTTAAACTCATAGGTGAACTCCCTGATGTAGGTACTGAACCCGAAACTGAGGACTTTGTGCCTCAATCTGATGAATAGGTGGCTGGTGGCTCGAGCTCTCGGGGGTGGTTGCTGCAGTCAGACACAATTTTCTGTCCCGAGGTTTAAGTCTTAGTCTTTTAAGTAATGTTCATATCTGTAAACTCTTCTGAAATTCTGGTGTGTTTGTTTTAAAACTCTGTTGAGGTCCTGTGTTTTGTTTTAAAAACTCTGTAGGAAATTCTATTGGACATATATATATAATGTATAAGTTCTGATGATCGAGTTTTAAATCTCTGTTGACAGTTGATAGTTGTTTCCTGTGAAATGTTTTGAAAACATTATGGAACTGCTTGAGTTCTCCCTTTTCGGGTCATGCATGGATGGTCTCGAATTTTAGAGCTATCTATGCAGTTTGTTTTCTTGAAATCTGTCATTTGTAATGAAAGTCTGAAACCTGTATGCCTTCTGTTGTGTTCGAGAACCATATTTTGAATTGGTTTGAGAATCTGAGACTTTCATGTTCTCTGTTCTTTAAGCTCTCTGTCTATATGTGTTTTTGTCAAAAGTTGTCAAATTCTGCCCCTTTTAAACTGTACCTTCCGAACACGTTTAATGCATCCACCGATAGTCACTGTTCACATTTTGTCTTATCTCATCCACCAGTGAACAGTTGATTTCATCAGTCTTAGTTACTTCTGCCGGTTTCTTCTGTCTCTCAGTTTAACTTCATCTTCCGATGACGTCATCTTTTCTTCAAATGACGTCACCATAGCTTTTCTTCTGCCGATTACGTTTACTGCCTTTATCTGCCGATGACGTCATCACATCTTCCGATGACGTCATCACACATTCCGATTACGTTTACTGCCTATATCTGCCGATGATGTCATCACATCTTCTGATGACGTCATCTATTTTGTCTTACACAATCCACCGGTGAGTAGTGCAATTTCGTCTGTTTTAAAAGTCGCATCTACCGTCTGACGTCATCTCCTCTTCCGGTGACATCATCCACTGTTTTCTTCTCCTGCCGATTACATTCAATGTCTGCATCTTCCGGTGACGTCACCTATTTTGTCGTATCTGTATCCACCGATAGCTTTTACCTTTCACCCAGTTTTAATCAGCATCTACCGACTGACGTCATCCCTACTTCTGTCTTTGCAAATGCATCTTCTGCCTGACGTCAGCTCACATCTTCCGCCAGTCTTCCGCCCAGTTTAATTATTCTTCCCGCCCCGTTTTAAATACATCTTTTGCCTTACTTTTTTCGGTCCGGTCCATTTATATTTCCTGCTCACTTCTTCTCCAGTTTAAGTTCTCTTTAATGTACATGTCTTCCTGCATTTCGGTTCCTTCTGCTATCCATCATCGAAACCTGTTTTGCTTTCAACTACAGAGAACTCTCTCTCTCTGTCAGTGTTTTAAAAGTATAATGTACAAAAAAATATAGTCACCGTTTTCTGTTATCTGTCTCGGAGTGATGGCTACGATCCCGGGCCCCGATCGGGTCTGGTTTTCGGTCGTCACACCATGTTCGTCGAATTTCTATGAGTCTAAATCCGGTCACTCGTGAGTATTAGTTTGTTGTTGCAAGATTAGTATCTATGTTTGTTAATTTTAATCCTTTAGGTGATTATAATTAAGGAAACTATTGTTCAAAATATATTCAATATAACAGGTACGTGTTTAGCAGTAGTTGTGATAAGTGTTTCATTAAATTTATAAGATATTTAAAAATCTTAACCAATTCAAATGATGATGACTTAGGAGCTAAAGTATATTTTTTCTAATAAAAACAATCTTTGATTGACATTCAAAAAAGACAATTGATGCCATTTTCATTCTCACACTTGCAATTGGCTTTTCCTTCCCATTGACGTGCAACAACAAATCTTTTCCTCCAAATTATTTTTTCCATTAACTTTATTTTTGGGCATTTAAGTTAGAAAGTATTAATTTGGGAAAATAGATGTTTTGTAGTATTCACTAATTTTCTATTTATTATTTTTTTATGTGTAAATTTTTCACCTTATCCGAGGTCAACTTATTTTGTATTGACTCGAATTGTCTTGCTTAGTTGGCATTTGGCTGCTTGTAATTTTTTGGTCAAATTGATCAAACCATCATTTTTGAAGTCCTGCGTAGTGAAATCCCTTAGTATTTAGTCATTGAGTTTATTAGAAGCAGATTCTGAGTCGTTTAAGCCTTCAGTGATTTTAAGAAATTTTTATGTAATTAAGTCCCGAGATTTTGGTTAAGTAAATTAAATTATCGCGAGTGAACTCTGTTTAGAGTTGGAATTTTTCTCGGTTTGGTTTGAGAGATTTTTATTACATTTTAAATTGTCGAGAAGTCAGTATTTGATGATTTATTTAATATATATAATATTATATATATTAAATAAATTAAATTATTTTGTTTTAAAAGGAAGGAAGAACTTTCTCCTTCCTTGCGCGTGTGGCCAATAGGGGAGAGAGAGGGAGAGAGGTGGCTGTCAAGTTTCGTCGTCCAATTCGGGCCACCAACGTGTAAATCTTCAAGTCTTAGCATCAATCCTTAGCAGTACGTCAATTTCTAAACTTATTTTCTTTAATTTTGTCGTTAGGGTTTTCATTTATGTCAAACTAGGATTTCATGGTTGGAAAGTCAAATCGTTGATTTATTCTATGTTGTTTTGGTCGATATGGAGTTTATGTAGATTATAGAGTCGATGAAAGGCAAAAATCAACAGAATGAGGCTGTTTTTTGGGATTTTTGTCGCTGGAAACATCACCTCCGGTTGACCACCGATGGAATTCGGTCCATCAGAGGAGCTTCTCTGTAACACCCAAAATTTTTAATAAAGCTAGTATGATAAGTAAGGATATCTTTATGTTTAAGTTTGTTAATTTTACTACTAATAATATGCGTAGAAAGAGAATTTGTTGTCATAAGATTTAAGGATGCAAGAATGTTGTAAAATTAATTGAGTAAAAAGTTGAATTTGAAGTAAAAATAAAAGGAATATTCCAAAACGGTCGACACTATGAACAGTAACCGGTCGACATTTTCCCTGCAAATTTCAATGAGCAAAAAATAGGAAGGTTGAGGCGTCGACTAAACGAAGGAGCGGTCAAGAAAAAGAACGACGTGAAGAAGGAGACGACGTTCGTGCGTTCCGTAAGAATTAGCAGTTTACGAGACATAAGTAAGCGATCAACAGGTACCACGAGAAACATATATATATATATATATATTGAAAAACTCAACCCTAAAACGCAGTATTTCATTCTAGAGCCACAAGTTGCCTCCCAGCCTCTTTCTAGCTCTATCAAGGTAATTCTATTTCACGTCAAAAAATGAGTAGGCACGATCCCTGAATAATCATAAGAGTATGAAAATATCTGATGCAAACCTAAGATATTAGAGATCTTAGACCCAACACGCAATGCAGAATTCAAAGGGAATAATGCCTTCATTGATTAGAAAGAACAAGAAGAAGGAACTTGACCCCAATCGATAGATAACGATGGAACCAAGTTATCAGAAAAGTAGCTAGACCCGAACCAAACTCATTGGTTGAACCTAAGCTATCAAGTTTGATCTTTTCAAGAATACACTTGAAGAAGATCAAGTTCTAATCCAAGAACTTAAAAAGAGAGTTATAAGGATCTCACCTCAAAGCAAAGCTTCATAAAAATCAATTCATTCAAAAAGTTCTTTAAAATCTATTACAAGCCTCCCTTAAATGGGCAAAGAGATAAATCTAATAAGGTAATAATATAATTAGGAATAATCAAAATATCCTAATTAGACAATAGAAAAGTTTCTAAAAATAAGAAAAGTAAAATTGTAATTTGGAAAGTAGTGCAAGTGGATGGTGACCGCAGAAATTAGGTTTAAGTAGCGTGAGCCCCAAGTTTAATTCAACTTGTGGGCCTAGCCCAATGGTGTGGCACTTGTAAGAACTTTGAAGTTAAAAACTCTTAGGCTAGAGTAGTGCCATATTGGATGACCTTGTGGGAAGTCTTTATTTTTTAGACATCTCTTATGTTTTGAGCTTCGTTCTGGGCTTCTTTTCCAATCCTTGCTTCTTCGTCAACACTTAGTAATATAATGGCCCGTTGCACATCTTGTGATGATTCATTTTCTTGGATGTCTTTGATTAAAATTTGTAGTCTTTTGTTTATTTTCTTTGATCTTGATCTCGACATTGATCTTCTTATATTTATCAATGGATCTTGACTCCCTATTGCTTCTTGATTGTTATTGGTTGCTCCTTTGACTACATCAATATCGATTAGGGTTTTCAATATCGTATTTTATAGTATAGTAATACAAGGGAATCTTCATGGTTAGATTTATTCAAAGCGAAGTTTAATTATCGTAAACAGCTATTATAGCGCGAAGGCTTCGAGGTAAGAGATGTTATGTATTTGTGTGGCCTTTTAACCTACATCACAAAATTCTAGGTAATCTCTTTACGTTTTATTGATACTCAATAATGTTTTTTATTTCGATATTCATGATGATGCTTATTGTGATATTTTATAAGACATTTTATTATTATTCAAGGAATTGATGATTAGTTATGTGTTATTTGAGGATATATCATTGTTTTTTAATTTGATATTAACTGTTATTGATGATAGAACTATGTGATACTTGCATGATAATGAATGAATTGTTATTGAGATTATAGACTGATATTGTATTCTTATGTCATGCATAGCACGATTATACATATGTTTGTGAATTTATGAAATTGTTTTCATTAAGAAAAACTGATTTAATGTACGTAAATAGTTGTTGTAAGGCATGAATCAAGTTGGTTGTCCCGTAAGAGGTTGACCAAATTGTGTCATCTTCTCTCCCTAGACTGAATTACCCCAGCTACTAGACTGTTAAGTGAAAGATAAAAAAGAATGAAGACCAACAAGAAACACTTGTTTTTAGGAAATTGCATATCATGTTCATGTTATTTATGCATATCTTACTGAACGTTAGACTCATAGATGAACTTTGTGATGTAAGAAAAAATAATATTGACATGACTGGTGAAGGAAACAAATGAAAGAATGCAGTTGAATAGGTTCTCCAAAGGGTGAAGCTACATTGTTGTTAATGCGAAATTGACCAAATGCGAAATTGACCAATTAATGAATAAGAAGAATGATATTTAAAAAGTAATTTCAAATTTATAAGTGTTATGTTTAGTAATTTTAATTATGAACTACCTTATTTAAATGTTTTTTTTTTAACGACTATGCATACTACATATTTATTTTATATTAAAGTTAAATTTTGGATCGTTTGAAAGCCTTCTGCTGTTTATATTTTTTAAAAGACATCCTAAAACATTTTAATTTTTTTTAATAATATAAGCATTCTAAAGATAAAAGTAGAAATGGTTCGTTACGGGGCGTTGCATCTTCTATTAGTAGGTCAACTTGTGCAGGTGATAAGTTGCCCCGATGCATTGGTCAACCACACTGGTGGACTGCTCAAGTGTCTGATTGACCGTTGTAGTGTCTGGTCAACCAATACAATGTCCCGGCCGACTGTTGCAATGTCTGGTCGATTGTTACAGTGTCTAGTTGGCCTCTCCAGGGCTCTGGTCGATCTCTACGGTGTCCGGTCGACTACTATATGATTCTAGTTGACCACTGAGATTTTTATGAGGAATTTTTTCACTGAGGCGTAGCGTGACTGTTTGTCATGGTCTCTTGCTTTAGTGCCAATGTAGGATCCACAAATTATTCGTCTTCGTATACTGATTAGGATTTTAACGTCGTCCCTCGTCTGTTAGTGTTCCTTACACCAATTAGTTCTTTTAATATCCCTCGTGTTCTTATTGGAATTTGATGTCGGATTGTTATAGGTCCCAACCTATTTATGACGTCTGTTTCCAACAGCATATGCTGGCAAGTCGATAAGGTTGTGGTCATTTTTGAAGTAGGGGTGTCTATATTGTATTGTCTTGGATTGCATTGTTTTCAAATGATAGGAACTCGAGAGCAACCAAGGACAACCCCATGAAGGATGATCCATTGCAAGACATTAGGTCTAACTCCGGTTCTATTAGGTCTAACTCGAGTCGGTTTGATATGGGTTGGGTTGATTGATTTCAACTATCCAACTATGTTCCAAACAAATTATGAAACTAAACCGAAATTGAAAGGATAAGAGTTTGAATTTTTAATAATAATACAAAATTTGAATGAAAATTTGACTCGCAGTTAAAAATTGTGATTCTCTTGATTTTTTTAAAGACTCAAAACCCCAATAATGTCAATCTAGTGTCATCTTAACAAGAACACAGATCAATGTCAAAATCCAATATTAAAGTTTTGAATTTTACCAAGGAATAATAAAACTCCCAAAATTCAACTTATTTGTCATGGAATACGCTATTTTCTTGAAGATTCATTTTCCAATAACACAAATTTAGTATCATTTTGTCAGATCCAAAATTCTAAATTTAATACCCATGTTAGACATTCCAACTTTCAACCGAATATAATCACAGGGCAAAAAGAATTAATTTAGTCACGATGATCCTTCGACTATGGTCTAAACTGTCATGCTAGAATCAATTCGCTATTGAAATTCCGAAACTTAGCCTAAAAAATCAACCTAACTACAGTGACATCCTTATAAGGGTGTGACTATTGTTAGGTTGATTTTCTTCTATCTCTCTCACAAGCTGCCACTAGCCTTGTTGTGTAAAGTGAAGAATTAGGTTTAATTGAAAAGTTGGAGTGATTATATGGCAGTCGGGCCATAAAAGGAGAGAACCATCTACGCATACAAGAATCATTTTTTTTTTTTTAAGACTTGTAAATCAAGTTAGATAACCCAAGTTCTTCTCTCTCTCTCTCTCTTTCTCTTTCCATGATTTCTCTGTCATTACGTCTTTTCATGGGGTTCTAGATTTGTGTCCCTCCATGCAAAGACGTAAATATGTCTATCTCCCATTGACTTACAACACCCAAGTCTTTTCGTGGTGGTTTCTAGACTTGTGTCCCTTCATGCAAAGACGTAAATATGTCTATCTCCCATTGACTTACAACAACCAAGTCTTTTCCTCTAAATTTCCCTTTTTTTTCTTGCATTTCTCTAATTCCTTCAACCAAGTCTTTTCCTCCAAATTTCCCTTTTTTCTTGCATTTCTCTATTTTCTTGAAGATTCATTTTCCACTAACACAAATTTAATATCATTTCGTCAGATCTAAAATTTTAAATTTAATACTTACGTTAGATAACTCTAGTTCTTCTCTCTCTCCATGTCCATAATTTCTTTGTCACTACGTCTTTTCACATACTCAGTCAAACTCTTAAAAAATAAAACTAGTGTGTTGATTTTTCAATTAAAAATATTTTTGTCAATGTGAAAAGGCTCAAAAGTCACACAAAAAAATAAATAATAAATAATATTATTAATATAATAAAATTTATTATAGCAAAGGCACATGCATAAGACAAAGGCCATCTTTTAGATTTCTATGGAATATTATTACCATATTCTCATTAATTAATGTATATGATTTATATTTAAATAAATTATTATCTTTTAAAAAAATAAAATGAAAAATAGAAAGACTTAGAATGACTTGAATTTTCCCAGCATCTTCTACTTTCTATCTCTTTAAATTTCATACTCAATGCTCCAAGCTCTTTCTATCTTTCAATACTCCACCCATGAAGCTCTTGTAAAGTTTCAGATTGTTCTTCTTCCGTCACAAATTGTTCTTGTTGCTGATCTCCATGTTATACGTGCTATACAGGTTTCCAATCTCCTCTCTCTCTGTGAACTGGAGAAGTAATTGTTCTTGTTTTGCTTTGCCACAAAATTCCCAGAAATATTTCTCTCTCTCTCTCTATCTGTGTGAACCGGAGAAGTAATTGTTCTTGTTTTGCTTTCTCCGCGAAATTCCCAGAAATATTTCAGAAGACGAAGAAGATAGACGAGAAAGACATGGAACCAAGGGAAGAAAGGTGATTTGTTTTGTTATTTTTTTATATTAATTAATTGAGAAATCATATAAAAACGTGTTCTTCATGTTTGATAGCGTCCTCTGAGTAAATTTTGTTGAAAAAAACGTTCTCTCTTCAAAATGTTAGTAGAACAACTCAGAACAAGTTAAATATTAATCCATTTTTTTGAGTTTTCTAAAGCTATAATCAAGAAAATTATTACAATTATGAAAATATACGAAAAAATATAAGCTACTTCGTTGAAATTATGTTACAAAATTATTCAAAGGTATTACTAACAAGATTCATTTTTTTAATATATGTTTAGGATTGAAATTCCTGATGATGATTGCGGGCAAGGCTACAGCGGAAAAATGAAGACTATGAAAGAAATTCTTGATCCAAGAGAGACACAATATCAACCCATGTGGCATAAGATATTTCTTTTATGTTGTGTAGTTGCAGCCTCACTTGATCCATTATTCTTCTACATTCCTATTATCAATGATCAGAAAAAATGTTTAGGAATGGACGAGAAACTGAAGAAAACGATCCTTGTTCTCAGATCAGTTATGGACCTCACTTACATTTTTCACATTGCATTCCAAATCATTTCCGGGTACTTAGCATATGCCTCAGAAAGCAGAGGGTTGGTGCCGAAAAGTGATAAAGTCATCGACCGGATTATAGGCACGATTGGGAGGATCAAATGGTGGATTATCTTAATTGATATTCTGTGTGTTCTTCCAATCCCACAGGTAGTAAATATGACCATGAAACTTATTGAATGAAGTTATAAATGTAGATAAACTGTGATTTTAATTTTACTGCAGGTGGTTATACTTATTTACTTCTTAAAAATGAAAGGCTTGGAGTCATTGAATACGAGGAAATTTCTCAACTTCTTTATTCTTTTTCAATTTGTACCGAGAATTTTCCGAATCTACCTGTCGTGTAAGGAACTTACTAAAAATCTCAGTCCTAGCGAGATTGTCGGAACTGCATGGGTTAAAGGCTTATTTAACTTCTTTCTCTACATCATCGCCAGCCATGTAAGTTTCACGATTATTTGTGAGTAATGCTACGTTTACACGCTCATAGTAATTTGGTGATTTTGTAGGTGTTTGGAGCATGTTGGTATTTCTTTTCAGTACAGAGAGAATCAGCATGCTGGCAACATACATGCAGAGGAAATTCAATGTGTAACCAATCAACTTTTTTTTGCGAACATCGATACGATGTAGTCAATGATCATATCATAGGTTACCTCAATCAATCGTGCCCTCTGATTCCACCTTCTCGCTTTGATTTCGGAATGTTTACTCCAGCCCTTCAGTCTGGAATTGTGAATTCAATGGATTTTCCTAGAAAGTTCTTCTACTGCTTTGCGTGGGGACTCCGAAATCTAAGGTGTGTAAGTGGACGTAGCTATGACATTTTATGTTACGATTTAGCTGATTGTTAAGTATAATTAGTGGTGTGATGTTGTGCAGCTCTTTCGGATCAAACCTTCAAACAAGCACATACTTCTGGGAGAGCTTGTTTTCAGCTGCTATCACCGTCATCGGGCTGCTTCTGTTCATTTATCTCATTGGAAATTTGCAGGTAATTTGATGATTGTGAGTTAAAGGGTAGCTCTTGTTCCATTCCAACAAATTATAAGACTTGAGTTGTTTCTCGAATTGCAGACTTACTTGCAGTTATCTGCGAAAAATTCGGAGAAAAGCAGGAGGAAGATGAAGATGAAAGGGCTTGACGTAGACATGTGGATCAAAAACAATGAAATTCCTCCAGATATGAGGAACGAGTTAATGGATCGTGTTCGTCGAAAAATGCCCGAAAATGAAGATGTAAATCTCAAGAATCTTCTCAATGTTCTTCCAACTCAAAGCAAGAAACGCATCAAGCAGAGCCTGTGCTTGCCCATCTTGAAGAAAGTGAGTATTTTCTTCAACTACTTTCTGCAAGGACAGCTATATATTTCCTTTGAGCAAACTCATAATTGTTACATGGCGCTATGTTAGGTTGCAAGACTTAAAGAGATGAGCGATAAATCGATCGATGAAATCTTCATTGACCATCTAAAGCCGGTGATCTTCAACGAACACAGTGAAATTTTCAGGGAGGGTGAACCTCTGGGTCGGATGCTCTTCTTCACTCAAGGATCGGCATGGGTGTATTCGACTGCTGGTACGACTGCTGGTACAACTCCTGTCGAGCTCGAAAGAGAGGGTTTCTATGGAGAAGAGCTGCTCGAGTGGGCATTGACAGCTCCCTCATCACCAATCCCCATCTCACACAAAACTGTGAAGACAAACACAAAAGTAGAAGCCTTTGCACTTGAAGCTCGAGATATGAAGAAAATAGCCAGTTCTTGGTGGAGTTTAAGGAAGCTCACTCTCCCCAATTCTACCAATGTTCCAAGGAGGAGATGGGGGACTGGTGTAGTGTCTGTAATTCAACAACGTGGCCGCTCAGAGTCTTATTCCAAGATTAATAAATCTCCAACCCCATGATCACAACCTGTCTCCGTCCTACGATGGTGGATCTAGGTGATGTCACGGCCATCATCAAAACTCTACTTACTATATAAGTATGCATCTTGTTTACAAGTTACAAGAATATGATTGGTTAAATTTTAAATTTTTTTGTTCCATAAGATTTCATATTTACCCCTATGTTGAGTTGCTAAACTTGTTTCATATTTCGCTAAAATATGTTAACATGTATAGGATAAGCTATAGAATAGAGCCCACGAGATGAAGACCAAAATGAATTTATAGCAATGATAACCAGTTTGTAGTGGGGACTAGATTAGGTTGTTCTAGTCAAAGAAGTCAGGCTTTGGATTGCTGATTTAGTACCATCGAACCCCTCTGTACACATTGGTCTACATGAATATTTTTCATGTCGTTGGAACATCTATGTTAACAAATAAAAAATTCCATGTTTATAAATATATGAAATAATATAAAAATTATGGGCCTTGAAAAATGAGATTTTTTATAGGATAATTATCAATTTTAATCCTGTATCTCTGTTCAGGTCGAAATATATGAAGATAAAGATAGTGCAAGAAATGATGCTATAGGAGACCTTGGGGGCCAAACTGCAACCGGAACCAACGTGTTTAGTGCATTTTATGATAGGTTAAAGGAGGTAGAACTTTGGTTTTATTTGTAAATGTGATGAATCTTGTTTTTTTATTTGTAATCTTGTTTCCGGTAACTGAAGTTTATAGGCCACCAATCCAATCTTTTGAAGAATTTTGAATGGCCCATAAACTCGAGGTCAAAGATTTCTTCCTGTACCATTTTAACTTCAAATACACAAAATCTCCTGCAAAAGATATCTCCCTTTGATGCTTATTGGCTGAATGAGTCCATCGCTGGTCATGTGTGAGGGTCTTGGCTAGTCAGCCTGGTCGTGATCAGCGGCTAGTCGAACCTTAGGGTTAGGGTTTTGCCATGTAATTTTTTTGTTGTTTTTTCTTCCTTGTTCATTATTCTCTTGGCTTTCGTCTAATTTGCTAAAATCAAATTTTTTACCCCTGCGACTTTGTCGCTCCTCGAAAATCGCTACAGTCAAAATCTGCAGAAGATTGCAGAGAGTTTTGTGAATTTCATCGAACTTTCTTTTGAATCGTTGCTTCATGTAAGTCAGAGACCCAAGGCAATCGCTGGTGATGTCTGAGGGTCTTGGCTACAGTAAACACTTGTCCCTCATTTTCTTTTTCTTCTTTTCATTTTTTTTTTACCAGCCACTTTTCCTTTCTCCGGCAGCCACTTACAAAGGCTCGCTGGAGTTGCCTCAAGTGTTCGACACCTCCACTGTCAATCGATAGATAGCGTTGCAACCTTTGATTTGGTAGGTTTTTTGTCACTTTTGATTGGACGGTTGAGGAGAACAAAGCCATCGAAATCGGTCGTCGAAAAAGTTGCATCGAAACTTCAAATGCTCACGATGTTGATTCTGATTTTCGATCTTGACGTTCGACCTATCATTAGAAAGCTCTCATCAGGCGAATCTTTTGGACACAAAAAATTGTTCTAAACAGTGGTTGGAAGAGGTCGCTGGAAAAATCGATTTAAAGTTTTAAATAAAAGTTGAAAAATTTTACGTGAAAAAATAAAGTCTAGTATGTCAAGTTTTGTGGCGGTCTGCGAGGGTCGTTGAACGAGAGCTCAAAGTTGTTAACTTTTTCAAGGAAAGTGTCGACCACTAAGTCATTTTGCATCAAAATTTATTTGAAGATGAATATTGTTAGAGTTTAGTGTCATGGATTCGTCTTGGATTGGGCCGAGAAGCTGCATTTTGAATCTCCTGTGTAGAATCCAATATCCAAGTAGAGATTATTAGAATTTAGTATGACATGATTTCTAATTAGTCGTGGTTGGACTCAAATCCAATATTAGAGTTTAGGATAATTATCGATTTGAACTCTGTACTATGTACTGTATTTCAGTTAGTCTCATGTACTAAAAAAATCGGCAAACTGAACCCTGTATTTTGATTCTGTTATCAGTTTTGACCTTCTATCAACAATTTCATTAAACTCTCATTTAAAAAATTATTAAACGATATTGAATTAAGTTGAAATTTTTACCACATGTTCACTATTTAATGAGAAGATAATCTGGAAAGTTTCGTAATTATTTAACACATGTACGATTTATTGAAATTTTATTTTAGTAGTTTATAAAAATATTATAATAAATCATACAAATTTTAAACAATCACGAAAATATTTCTATTATCTATCCATGATAGGTTGAACACAAATAAAAAACTTTTCAAATTAAATATCGTTTGATATTTTTTAAAAATATAAAGTAAAGAAGAAACTGTGATTAATTTAAACAAATACCAAAAGATATTGGATTTATTTAAAACTTTTTTCACATGTTTATCACATCATAGGTAGATAATAAAACAAATTTCGTAATTTTCTAAAATTTGTATGATTTATTATAATATTTTTATAAAATACTAAAATAAAATTATAATAAATTGTACATGTGTTAAAAAATAACGAAAATTTTCAGATTATCTTTTCATTAAGTAGTAAAAATGTGGTAAAAATTCCAAGTGAATCAAATATTGTTTGGTAATCTTTTAAATGAAGGTTTAACGAAATTATTGATAGAAGATCAAAACTGATAACAGAATCAAAGTATATGGTTCAGTTTGTCGATTTTTTTAATACAGGAGGCTAACTAAAATACAGTCCATAGTTGATAAGTGTGTATTTTACACACTTATTTATACTTTTTATACTTGATTTGATAAGATTTTCTCAAGTGTTTGAAGGAATTTAATGTATTTTGTTAAAGTGTGCAGAAAAATTAGTTATAACAGGTTGGAGCTAGAATTTGCGAATTTGAAGAGGAAGAAAAAGAAGAAATAAAGCGGAGTTAAAAAGAGGAAAAGAAGAAACTGAAGAGAAGAAACATCAATCGGCTATTTTAATTGATTGAGGTGTTTGAATCTGAACCATTGAAACTTGTTTTAATTTCAGTCGTTGAAGATAATTATGGGCTTCAGATTTATGGGCTTGAGATTAATTAAGAATTAGGTTAACTAAAGAAAAAGATAGAGCAGCCCCATTCAGACATTCAGACGAGTAGCTCTAGCGAGAGAAAAAGAAGGAGGCAAGCAAGACGGAGACCGAAACGGAGCGAGAGCTTCGGGAATTGATTTTCAGCATAGTTTTTCTTTTCCTTTCTCTTCTGAACTATGAACTTCTTTAATATTGTTATTGTTTTTCTTTATTTTAACATGAACTAAGTTTTTATTCTAGGGCGACGATGTAGCCAGACGATATTTATTTTCAGTTTATTCGTTTAATTATATTTTATAAGTATTTCTTCCAATATTGTTGGCACATTTAATTTCTGTTCTTAAAACCTGCAAATTTCTGACCAATCTTTACTTGATTTTTGGGGTGTTTAGAGACTGAGAGGTGATAAATACCCGAGCACTGAAATTAATGTCATGAATATACGTAAGCGAGAGATAGTTACGGTATTGATGTAATCATTATGATTTCTTGATTTATTTATATTTGATTAATGTATAATTTGAGACTGAGAAGTGGTAACTCATTAATCAGATAACCTATGCAATGCTCGAGAGAGATTGTAATAGAATTTAGTGAAATCGATCATCAACATAGGAAGAATATTTATGAATAAATTACGAAGAACTGAAATAACTGTTGTCTTGGTGAAATTGTAGTACCTAGACTTTTATCAATTTGATTTAATCCCATTTTATCTGTTTTGCTATTTTATATTAGTTTATTTTAATTGTTTATTTTAATTCCAATCCTTGAAACCATAAAACGTGTGTTCAATTTAGAATTAAGATTAATTATTTCGATTATTAATTACAAGTCCTCGTGGGTTCGACACTCTAGTTATCACTGTATTACTTGTTGCGACTCGTACACTTGCGAACTATTTTTCACAACAATAGTACATGGTTCAAATCGATAATTACCCTAGAGTTTATGATATGATTCTATATATTGTTGTTTGAGTCGCAAAACTCAATTGTACATTAATTTGATATAGTGAATTTCTTCTTTGCCTGTGTTTTTTTTTTTCGAACGAATTTTACATGTAAATATCAATTTTCTTGTTTTTCCCGTTTTTCTTTTCCGTTTATTGTTCGATTTTGAATTCAATGAATGAGATTTGAAGAAGAAGTAGGTGATTGAGAAACTTACGGTGAATCAACCTTAGTTTCATAATAGGTAAATGGATCAATCCAAATCATATCAGACATAATAATATTATGGGTATCGTCAAAAAGAGAACAAAAAAATAAATATGTTTAAGAAACATAACCCGACAAAAAATATATAATTTCTTATTAATTGTATCAAAACAATAATATCTTTTTTAGCCTACATTGTAACTAAAAAAACAAAAGAAATGAATCGTGACAATTTATTAGTCAACTTGAGGAGGATAAACAAAACTATTATAGCAAAAAAGCATGTCAAATGAGCATTGTTGAAGATTGTTTGCTCCCAAAATTCACTTGGGACATAGGCAAATAGTACAAGTTAACAAGTTGTTCTCACCAAACAACCCATTTTGTGAGCGGTCATCGAAATTAAGTAAATCAAAAGATGCTTTAAAGGTATATTTTTCACTCATGTTCTTATGAAAATACTTGATAAGAACTGAATTTTGATTTTTTAAAAGTACAGTGAGTGAAGTTATTGATAAAAAAAACATAATATTTTGATCCTCTCTTGGTGTTTATAAGAGAGCGTCCTCAAACACCAAAATGAGTTACATCAAATGGTTTCAAAGAAACATAAAAAGTTGTAGTAGAATCCCTAAAATCAAAGATATCATAAGTTTCAAATTGGCTAGAACTCTACCTGACACTAAAAATATAGACGAGAAGATTAAAATGATAAAACCTCAAGTAAAGTCGGTAGCCGAACGAATATAAGACAAATCAACACTTGAAGGTACATTGATTGGTAGCCTTGTAAGGTTTTTCCATTCATGTAAGATTGATTAATTAGTGAACCCTATGTCAACATTGATTGAATCTACAAATTTGGGTGAAGCTTAAATGCTATAAAGGTAAGTTTTTTCATAGCTTGATTGGCTTCAACATGTGATATTTCTACTAGCTATTCCAAAGTTATGGAGCTCTTCACTTTGGATTGCACTGAGGTCATTGAAATTTATCCTTTTGTTCCAATTTGTGCTGCGGGTTCTTCGAATCTACGCATTTCTAAGGAAAGTTACATGGGGTGCTGGTATATTTCTTGAAAGTCCAGTGGGGTAGAGCTGTACTTAATCTCTTCTTTTAGATGCTTACAAGCCATGTAAGTCCAATTTATTTTTCTATTATTTGCAGCCGAGATTCGCATTATCATATCAACCCATGTCAGATCTTGACTCATCCATAGAAAGTTGTTTGATTTTATTCAGGTTTTTGGAGCTTTTTGGTACTTGTTTTCGATTGAACGAAAAATTTCATGCTGGCATCGCACTTGTGCTCGACCTTGCTCTTTAAATTGAGATAGAAACTCAACAAACACTTCACTCCTGAATGGTATTTGTGTCGATTATTCACCAGGTTCTGGAATTTTTACTGCTTCTCTTGAATCTGCGTAGTGAATTCTAGAGATTTTGTCAAGAGGATATCTTTTTGCTATTGGTGGGGACTTCGGAATCTAAGATATGTAGTTTGAACTCTTTTTTGTACCCTCTTTTGCTGCTGTTCTTGATTTTGTTCATTGACGTAGGCCAAGCCTGGATTATTTATGTCTTTCATGTTTGGAATCTACAGTTTTCTTGGTCAAAACCTTAAAACAAGCACATTCGTATGGGAAAATATACTTTGCAGCCTTAATATCGACTTCTGGCTTACCTTTATTCGCCTTTCTGATCTGAAATTTGCAGGTAAATACTCGGCCAGTGTCATTACATGATAGAGAATGACTTGATTTACTGCTATCTGCTTTAGTTACAGCAAGCTTTGTTTGTTGTTTAACATACATACCTGAGGAGCAGAATTGCAAAGCGAGAGGAAATGAGAGTTAAAGGAGAGGACATTGAACTATGAATGGCTTTTCATTCTCTTTCAAGAAATTTGAAAACTCAGATAAAAAAAATACGAAAAATTCAAATGGCGTGGCACAAAAGATATTGACATCGAGAGTCTACGTGTCGATCTCCCGAGAGATCTTCGAAGAGATACCAAGCAACATCTTGCCAAATTCCAGTCACACGCACAAGTGTACAACTCTTTTATTGAGTGCCATTTTTCTGTAAAGGTTGCTAAATAATCTCCATCTTAGGTGCCAATTCTCCCAAACATGGATCAAAATTTACTCGATACAATTTACGATCATCTCAAACCGACATTATATATTGAGCACACGTTCATTGTACAAGAAGGCGAGCCGTTGGACGAGATAATATTCATAATACGAGGCCAAATACGAACTTACAGTGCCGGCATGGGAAATTTGATCGTCGAGTACTTAAAAAAAGGCCAGTTTTATGGGGCAGATCTTCTAGATTGGGAACTATCTACACCCTTTGCAGATAGTAGTGTCCCTGCGCCGACAAAAAGGGTAACAGCACTGGTCTCTAATTTTTGTTGGCTTTTTAGTAGAGAGTTAGGACACTGCCCTAAATTTAAACAGAACTGGGCTCCTTTTGCTGCCCTTATTTTACAGTCAGCTTGGCGGCGGTACAGCAAAAATAAGGTCAACTCGACAAATCGGACAGATAAAGAAGGGGAGGGCCGGTTAAGATGTCTAGGCTTGTGGGTCAATTCATGAGGGGCCTAAGGCAGATTGGCTTGAAGAAAGCTAACAAGGGTTCTTCAGAGTCAAGCCGAGTTTGATAGTTTTTCTATTTTTACGTGCGATAACATCAACATTAGGTCAAATTTGCGACTTAAGTTTGAGAAAATTAAAGAGTTGGCAAAACAAGGTGGAGGTTTGGCTTGTTAAGGAGGCAGACATTTCTACATCTATTTGAGGCGGAAGAAATGTCCGTCAAATTTCTACAATCCGGTCACTCGTGAGTAGTAGTTTTTTGCTGCAACATTAGTATCAATGTTTGTTAATTTTAATTTTAAATAACTAAAATCTACGGTGGCAGCAACCATCAGAATTGTTAATGTTGTGGAATATTGACCATACCGAATGAGCAAGTCATAGGCCGATCTATCTGCAATACCAACAGTCAGCTGCATAATGAGCCATTTCATTTGCAAGGTGTTGCTGAAACCGTAAACGATCTTTGTCTATGTGATGCAGCGGGAATATTAGAAAGAAATATAGCTTTAAGATAGGAGAAGAAAAGGAGAATAGGGGGGAAAGATTAGAGCAGAAAAAGAGAGGAAGAAGAAGCTAAAAGCTGAGAAGAAATTCGGGGACAGAGGAGGGGAGAAATATCAGAAAGGGAGATTGGAAGAGACAGGAGATTTCACCGAAAACTCATTCATTTTTTTTATCATTCATCAACTGACATTCAAGATTACAAAACTTGATTTAAATAGAAAAACAACATGAGAAGTTTGAAAGACAATATACTTAATGAACCATTAAGCAAATACAAAAAACCACAAAATACCACTAAAAACTATAATAATAAATACCACAAAATAAATGATGTCCACATCAACTCTCCCGGGGTAGAAGAATCCCCCAATCAAGTTGACAAAACCACAAAGCAGCAGGCTGATCAGTCACCCATCCATAAGCTAAGTGGCTGAGCAACCCTCTTCCGTCGTCCATAGACGCGAGTAACCTGAGGTCTGGACCGAGTATCTTTCCGAACAATGTTGGAATCCGGCAAAGAGAGATCCTGATGACTGCGAAAGAACTCCAAAAGGTCTGGATCCAACTGCTGAAGTGTCTCTCTGGAAATCCACGTACAATCACTGTCTGGACGATCTCTCCAACGAACAAGGAAGCGCTGGACCTCACCTTCATTAGTAAATACAACATGTTCATCTAAAATAGCATCAATTTTATCCATTTGTGTTGTGACAGGTGGTGTTAGAGAGGCGTGGTTAGCAGTTGTAGGATCAAAGTCGATGGACGAAGGTAAAAATGGATCATTTGATGGACAAAAATGGCCTTTATAAGCTACAAGGTCTTCAACATTAAAAGTTGGATGATAACCAAAGTGTGGTGGAAGATCAACGATATAAGCATTTGAACCAATTCGTTTTAAAATTTTAAAAGGACCAATACTACGAGGTTGCAATTTAGAACCAGATCCGGATGAACGCCGCTCAGGACGAATCCGAACCATAACATAATCGCCAACATTAAATTCGACATTTCGTTTATGTAAATCAGCTTGCAGTTTATATGATGCATTGCTAGCCTCTATTTGTTTATTAATCTCTATATGCAAATCATGAAGATGTTGGGCAAAAATTTCCGCCGACATAGACACACTAGCATGCGGTGACATAGGGAGGAGGTCCAAGGGTTTCTTAGGTTTAAAGCCATGAACAACTTCAAAAGGACTCATGCCTAAGGATCGGTTTATAGAGCTATTATATGCAAGTTGAGCAGTGGGGAGAATCACATCCCAATTTCTAAGATTTTCTTTAACCAAACATCTTAACAAATTACCAAGGCTTCTATTAACAACTTCCTTTTGGCCATCGGTTTGAGGATGATAAGCAGTAGACAATTTGAGAGTCGTGCCTACCATGTGCCAAAGAGTTCTCCAAAAGTGACTAGTGAAACGCACATCCCTATCCGAGACAATGGTTTTAGGGAGGCCATATAATTTGACAATCTCATTAAAATATAAGCGAGCTATCTTAGACGCATCAGACGTTTTATTACATGGGATAAAGTGAGCCATTTTTGAGAAACGATCAACAACTACTAAGATAGAGTCATATTTCTTTGGAGTGCGCGGTAGTCCAAGTATAAAGTCCATACTAACATCCTCCCAAGGACGATTGGGAACAGGGAGAGGTGTATAAAGACCACTGTTTTGACGCCTTTGCTTAGCCATATGACAAATTCTACAAGCACTAACTATTTTGCTTACATCTTTCTTTAATTTAGGCCAGTAGAATTGACGTTCGACTTCTTCAATCGTTTTATCTCGCCCAAAGTGACCAGCTAACCCTCCTGCATGGATCTCCCAAATGATGAACTCTCGAACCGAAGTTTGGGGAATGCACAACTTGTTAAATTTAAAAAGATAACCATCCTTCAAATGATAAACATCATTTCCCCTCGCTTGCCCGTTTTTCAAGGTAAGAACAATATCTTTAAAATTAGGACAAGACTCATAATCTTCTTTGAGTTTTTCGAAGCCTACGATCTTAACACTCATGATGCTAAGTAAAGATACACAACGACTTAGTGCATCAGCTGCTTGATTGTCCGTACCCTTCCTGTGTTTCAATACAAATGAGTAGGCTTGTAGATACTCAATCCAACGACCATGACGAGAGTTCAACCGTTTTTGAGAATTGAGATATCGTAAGGCTTCATGGTCCGAATAAATCACAAATTCTTGTGGTAACAAGTAGTGACGCCAATAGCGTAGGGCCTGTACGACTGCATATAATTCTCTGTCATATGTTGAATAACGTTGTTTGGCTTCATTCAATTTTTCACTAAAATAAGCGACAGGATGTCGCTCCTGGCTAAGAACGCCACCAATTCCCACTCCCGACGCATCACACTCAACCTCAAAGACTTTAGAAAAGTCTGGGAGTCGCATGACCGGGGCCTCTGCCATTCGAATTTTAATAGTGCTAAAGGCTTTAGATGCAGCTGGTGTCCAACAAAATTCGCCCTTTTTGAGACATTCAGTGACAGGAGCCATAATTGTACTGAATCCTTTGATGAAACGACGATAAAAGGTGGCTAACCCATGAAAGCTTCGAACATCATTTAAACTTTTAGGCTCAGGCCATTCAACAATTGCTTTCACCTTTATAGGATCGGGGGATACTCCTGACGTAGAGACTATAAAACCTAAAAAGGTGACACTCTCAGTAAAAAACGCACATTTCTTAACATTGGCATAAAGACTAGATGCTCGAAGAGTAGAACAGACTTGATGGAGGTGATCTCGATGTTGTGCAATAGTTTGACTAAAAACAAGGATGTCATCGAAATAAATAACTAAGAATTTACCCATAAAAGACCGAAAAGTATGAGTCATTACTCTCATGAAGGTGCTGGGAGCATTGGTAAGGCCAAATGGCATGACAAGCCACTCATAAAGACCATCTTTTGTTTTGAAAGCAGTTTTCCACTCGTCACCTGGATGAATCCTTATTTGATGATATCCGCTCCTAAGGTCAATTTTGGAAAAAATCTTAGCGTGAGTCATTAAGTCCAACAAATCATCAAGTCTAGGGATGGGGAAACGATACTTTATAGTAATCTTGTTGATGGCACGACTATCAATGCACATCCTCCAAGTGCCGTCTTTTTTTGGCGTCAGAAGGGCTGGAACGGCACAAGGACTTAAACTCTCACGAATGAATCCTTTACTCAGAAGTTCGTTTACTTGTCTTTGTAGCTCACTATGCTCAGTGGGATTCATTCTGTAATGAGGTAAGTTTGGAAGGGAAGTTCCTGAAGTGAGCTCAATTTCATGTTGGATATCTCGTAGTGGAGGTAGACGATCAGGGAGGTCATCAGAAAATACATCCTTATATGCATGAATGATCATTTGAGCTTCTGGGGAAGTTAAGGGTGGAGATCTGGATAAACTCTCAACTACCATTACAACAAAGACGACTGAATCACTTTTAAGTGAACGTTCAAATTCCGTAGGAGTAATAATATTTAGTCCTTTTTGTTCCACCATTTTCTTTGCCGGAGGGGACTCCAATGATTTTGGGTTCGGAGCTACAGGATTAAGGTGGATTTTCTTTCCCTGGAACACAAAAGAACAAGAATTCGATCGACCATGGATGGTGACATCCAAATCGAACAACCACGGACGACCGAGGATGATATGGCTAACATCCATAGGAATGACGTCACACCAGAGTTATTCTTTATATCCAAGGAACTGAATGGGTACCAAGCAACGTTCATTTACTGAAATAGAGGAAGAATCAATCCACGACACCTTGTAAGGTCGAGGATGAGGTTCAGACTTCAATCCCAAACGTGTTACAGTTGTAACAGATACCGCGTTAACACAGCTACCGCTATCCACAATGATCTTGCAACCCTTTTCATTGATTTTAATATATGTATGAAAGATTGAATGACGACGCCAATCCTCAACGTCCTTTTGGGGTTGGGTAAGTGTACATCTCACAACACTTAATCGGGGAGAGACAGAATGAGTAGGCAGTGTTCGGATACAGCCTACAAAGCTTTCATCATCCAAATCCTCAAACTCTTCAAGATTAGGTGCATAAATTTGTTCTTCACTTGTCTCCCCAATTGCATCTTCACACTCTTGTAGGACTAAGTTTCGGCTAGGGCAGTGAGAAGAGATGTGACCAAAACCCTTACAGTTAAAACATTGTAAACGCGAAGAGCTTCTTGAATTGTCTATACTTTTTCCTTTATTTTCTCGCACTAAAGGGGTATTAGACGGTGGGGGTCCTAGGAGAGACTTAGGAGGAATGAGAGGAATAGGGGTCGGGATTGAGGGAGGTCTATTGTCACTTCGTTTGCCATATGGTATTCTCGTAACTAGCTCAAAGTCTCGAACTAAAGAATATGCATGATCTAGGGTAGTGACACCTCGAAGGATAAGTTCGCGTCTTAAGTCTTCTCTTAAACCTTGTCGAAATCTACTTAAAGTCATGGCCTCGTCTTCCACAATTTGACTTCTCATTCGAAAATCATCAAATTGGTTAACGTATTCTGTGACTGGACGGTTGCCCTGGGTAAGGGCATTCCATTGGTCCAACAAATTACCCCGATAGGATTGGGGTAAATACTTCTCCTGAAGTCGCCGTTTCATTTCTTCCCAACTTTCGACAGGAGGTGCACCACGCCTTTCCAGGAGATCCTCAACACTTTCCCAAAACAATTGGGCAGTACCAGATAATTTTAAACTGGCAAATTGAACTCGGCGAAGTTCTGGCACCCCATACCAAGCAAAGAAACGGTCCATATCTTTTACCCATTGAGTAAAAATGCGGGGATCTAGACAACCATCAAAAGTAGGTGCGTCTAATTTAATATTCCTAAAAAGTTGGTCATCCTGGTGTCTAAGAGCCGGTGATTCATGACGAAAGTGGTCTCGACCATTCTCGGTCATATTTCTATGTCGATGGTGATGTCGGCGAGTATCTTGCCGACGATTTTGGGGTCGATTGGGGAACACAACAGAGTTGTCAGAATCCGAAAGGTGAGAAATTTGTTCCACATTATTGACTCTATTTCCAAAGTCCCTATTTGTCTCACGATTAGTAGCTAACTCAGTTTGGATAGTAGCTAATTGTTCTTGGAATTGTTGTTGGTTGCTAAGTAATTGTGCTACTTGTTTGGATAGGACATCAAGTGGGGAAGGATCCATATCTACGATACTAGATTTAGACGAAACCTGACGACCACTACGTAACTGCATGCAATGTTTCTAAATAAGGGAAATGTAGAGATCAATAAACTTCGTGATTTGCATGGAGAGATCAATAAGTAAATATTACTAGCAATAAATAATATTTACTACAACCAGACTAACAAAACGACACGTAAAATTTTGTTGTTGATTTTTTTTTTTTTTTTAACAATTATGTTGACTCTAATAAAGCAACCACGAAATATTAATATTTTAAAATAATAAAACGAAAGCCCAAAATTACACCGCAAAATTTTCACAACAAAAATTGATTATCAATATGAACGGAAAATTTTAATGGTTGAATGTGAAATAATCAACAGTGATTAAATCAAATATTAGGGTGCAGGATCAGATGTAAATAGGGTGGATTAAATATCGGATGTAATACTGAGGCATGCCACAATGACTGAAATGGAGATGATAATGAAACGTTAGAAGTCACAACACAAAGGACAGTATTGAAGCTAAATTTAGGAACAATAAGCATTAAACTAATAAAAGGGGAACAGAAACTCCCTGTTTTGTTTGGCCGAGAACGAACAGCGCAGCAACCCGAGCAGCGAAGAGGAGAGGACTCGGCGGACCAGAATCGCGGGGAGCGGCGTAGGCGACGGAAGGCGGTGCACTTCGGCGAACAGTAAAGTCGCAGTCCTCTCAGTCCAGAAACCAGTAGGCAGAGTCGCGAACAAACACACGAAGCAGACGACCCGACCAGAAATCGGGAGGCGAGGTACAGCGTATGCTGTGCGGCGAAGAACCGAGATCAGAGTTTGCGAAACCCGACAAGAAATCAAGAGGCAAGGTGCGCCCGAGGCCATTCAGCAAGAAATCGGAGTTTTCTGATCTTTGTTGTGATGCTCTGTGGTTCAGGACACAGGAAATCTCTGATTCTGGAAGTGAACAAACCGGACAGAAACCAAAGTTGAAACCCGATTAACGAAGCTGAGTAACAGTGCTATGAACAGTACCCGAACACTACAACAGAGCGAATAACAGCAGAGAAAAGAAAAAGTGCCCAGAATCAATTGTTTGAGAAAACAATTGATGTTTGGCTCTGATACCAAATTTGATGCAGCGGGAATATTAGAAAGAAATATAGCTTTAAGATAGGAGAAGAAAAGGAGAATAGGGGGGGAAAGATTAGAGCAGAAAAAGAGAGGAAGAAGAAGCTAAAAGCTGAGAAGAAATTCGGGGACAGAGGAGGGGAGAAATATCAGAAAGGGAGATTGGAAGAGACAGGAGATTTCACCGAAAACTCATTCATTTTTTTTATCATTCATCAACTGACATTCAAGATTACAAAACTTGATTTAAATAGAAAAACAACATGAGAAGTTTGAAAGACAATATACTTAATGAACCATTAAGCAAATACAAAAAACCACAAAATACCACTAAAAACTATAATAATAAATACCACAAAATAAATGATGTCCACATCACTATGCCACGGTGAGTTACGAATAAATATACTCTCCCAGTTAAATAGCCTAGCGTTTCAACATCCACAATTCCCTGTATCACAATTCAAAACACAAATATGAGCTGATTTGAGGGCAAGTGTGGATGCAAGACAGAGAGAATAAATATGTAAACATATATATTTTGAAGATAGGGAGCCATCGAACCCTTCCAACTGCTTCACCCAGGGGGATTTTCTTTACTGTGTTACCAGACATTTGTTCTTCTCTTGGAAACATCAAAAACTCGAAATTTGCAACATCGGAGAATTTTGGGTGAGACTCGTCTTCTGGATCAACAAAACGCTCAATCTCTGCTAGTGTGAACTCCGGACTCTAAGAAGACCTTGACGAGGAGATATCTAATTTAAATATATAAAGGAGTATTAGTTATAGCTTAACGGTAAATTAAGAAATAAACTTTACTAAAAGAAATTTATAGTACTCAAAATGCTAAAGAGAAAATAAAATATGGTTAATTATAACATTTTTGAGCACATAATCGCTTCATATTAGGTTTATGCAAAAAAGATGCAGAATCTCGTTCCTAAAAGCTTGAACAATTTGTGCTGCGGCAAAAGGAAGTTTGTTCCCATTGTAACAGTACTGTCGCGACCTGAAGACGGAACTAACAGAACGCCAAGTCGGGCGACCCGATCACTTAGCCCAAGACTTAGTTCGCAGCGAAAGACTTGAACATTAAATCAAAAGCTAAATCCACATAATGACTACAAATATAATAGTACGATAAAAAAAATAACAGTTCAATAATGTTTACGAGTTCATATCCAAAACCAATAAACTACTACAATTCCAACTAAAGTTAAGTCATCATCATAAATTCAACTAAACACTCAAATGCATAAAGAAATAAGTAAAGCTAACAGCTCCCAAGCTTCAAGTACTCACTGCTCTTGTTCTTTTTTGGAAATGGGAGAGGGTCGTTGGGGTGAATGACTAACTGAGTAGGAATGTTATATTAAATGCATGTAAAACTTCTTTTATTTTTTCTTTCAAAACATGATGAGATAACAAAATAGTTTTCAAAACATCGCTTTATTGAAAACTCATTTTCACCATTTAAGGAAAACAGACTCTACCAGCCAACAATGAATCATTAAGTAAAACATTTGTCGCATACATAGACGACTATACGAAAATATGTCATCATTGTACATTTCACTTTAAAATCATCTCAATGAAAAATGAAGGTCACTTAAGGACCCCTCTAGCACATAAACACAGAAACACTGGGATTGAAGTCCAGCAACACCTCATGAGTCAAAAAGAAGAATCAAGCAACGTGCGATCTAAATATCAAGGCATGTTACCCGGGTTGTCGGTGAAAGATGGTCACCTACGAAGCAACCTATATAATCGATAATAAACAAAGAATAATACCCTGATGAGGTTTAGGGATTCGAAACCCAAAAAGCACATCATCATCCCCCTACCCATTTCGTGGCGTACATATAAGACAACCTTCAAGCAACAAAATGTCTACTAAGATGTCCTCCTGATACTTTGACGTCAAGACCGTCCAAAGTATCACGAGAATCCATCATCTATCACTACAATAATAAAATCATGCATCAATGGTAAACGTGTAAATCATACATATATATATACACTTAAGATTGACGTGTTGGCAACCAGGCTCTGTCAGGTTTTCATGGGTGATAGCTCACAAAAATAAGGTTTTCTTAAAAATCATGCAATGCAATGCAAATAACATAAAACTCATACATTTACGTCGAGCACTCCTTCTTCCAACTGGAGGCGCAACCTCAGCAATTGACTCGAAATCCTTGAAGTCGTCTGAGCCTAACATAAAACCAAAGTTAAGATTATCCAACTTAACACTAAAGGGAGACACTATGATTGGTCCTAAATCGGGACTAGGAACTAAATCCTTAATACTATATGAGGAACAGGTCGACACTTTATGAGGGACCAGTCGACACTTATAAGTGGTGGTCGACCCACCGGTCAACACTCAGAACAGTCGAGTTGCCCGCAGTCGACACTTCATCATATCGGTCGACACCTTAAGCTCTCGAGTTCCAACTCAAAATGAACTAGTGGTCGGCACGTCATCCACAAGTGTCAACACTAGCTTGGTCGACACTTCATCTGAAGTGTCGACACTCCAAACTCTCAGCTCGAAATGAACTGACGGTCAACAGCTCCTTCTCTCAGCCTACAACAAGCTAGCGGTCGACGCTTCCGTCAAAATGTCAGACACTTGAAGCTTTTTGTTTTCAACGTCGGGTTTGAAGTGTCGACCGACGTCCACAGCGGTCGACATTTGGGCAATTTCCAGCAACGGGAAGTCATGAAAAACGCTCTCCCTCGCCGCTTCTCACCTCCAAACGGCGATTAAACTTGCATATACTCTAAATACCCTAATATAGCCAGAAAGATCGAATAAAATCGAGCTCCATTGCTCGTATCCCCAAACTAAAACCTAAATTTCAAACATAAAAATGGAAAGAAAATGCTTACCAATAATCAAAGTCTCTTCACAAAAGGTGATCATCAGAGTTGCACGAGCACATTCTTGGCCTAAGAGCACAGTGACTAAACAAACACGACAATTTCTCCCTCTTCTCTCTATGTCAGTTGCACAATGAAGGAATAGGGTTTCCCAAATCCTATTTCAATCAAATTTTCTTATTTACGGATTTGCCCCAACATTTTATAAATTTACAAAATTTACCCAAACATTAAATTGAACAAAAATACTTAAAAATACCAGTTTTTACGAGTACAAAATCTTTAAAATTGACATATATGCCTTGTTCAGTTTCAGGGCGCATGTATCTGCAACAAGAATCAACATGTGAATTGTGCATCCATTTCAAATTGTTTCAAATTAGTAACAGATTCATGGCTATTGCGGCGAAGTAGGAAGGAGCATCGCAACTTTTCTCCCTGCTAAACTGCAGTGACAAAGGTAGAACTCAATATTCAAGAAGTCTTAGAATTTACGTCTCAAACGTCGACAAGTCAAACTAAATACACACACACTCACCCAGGGTTCAGACCAGATGGACCAATAGATGTTCGAAACATTAAGTTGAATGGATAAGGGGCAGACAATGGGTTCTTTGTTTCTGGTGCTGTAATTCCATACTCCTTAATCTTTGCACCTAAATCTTCAGCTGAGTGGTCATCCAAGACAGCAAGTACATGTTTTAGCTAGGCTTCTTTCTCAGAAGTGATAGGAGTTCTTTCTGGAGTTTCTCATTCCAAAAATCCTTAATCAAGTGATCAGCACGGAAGCAGGTCCCAGTTTTCTCATCTTTAACCATAAGGTCTGTGAATTTATCAACATGAACAGAAGCCTTCAGAACAACCTCTGGTGTGACACAGGGGCAGTCAACTTCCAACATATTTTCTTCGAGAACAAAATGCCATAAAAAAAATAAACTACGGTCACGGGAAGCCTCCAAACTTGGGGACCGAAGAAGAAACATTCAGCAAGGGGCCCTAGGTCAGAGATGACAAACTATCCATTGGAATGGATATTTAACAAAACGCTACAGTTTAATATTTCCTTTCTTTATTTTACCATTGTTTTACTCGTCTTCCCACGTAAATGTTGCAAGTGAGTGGTGCATAATAGGCAGAGCAAGGGAAGTGAAAGGTGTGGAATTGGTTGTAAAATTCTCCCCCTTCCTCTGCAACTCAACTTCTTTTTCCCTCTTTTCCTTTTCTCAGGTGGACCTCTATGTTTTCACTGTTATTTCCTTAGTCTGAATTTTAAGTAATCCGCAGTACTTTATAGAAAACTTCACCTGTTAGTTCCCTCTTGTTCTCCGATCTCATACCGACTATGTTAAAGAAATTTTAGATTGTCTATAGCAAAAGACATTATCCTACACTCCGTATCATAATAAACAGCCTTCACCAAGCAATTCATTCAGTCAAAATGCTCATCTCACACTCTACTTCTTCATTACCTTCAAACATCTACAGACAGCGGTTGTGCATATATAAAATCGTAAACAATTGGTTAAATCACACCACCACTATAGCCCGATTCAGCAAGTTATTGTGGAAAACTAAAATTCAAAAACTAAAAGTGATCATTTCCACTTCGAAATTAAGCTAGAAGAAGATAATAGGGCAAACCTGACATCAGAACGCAAGGACATTGGACTTAACGGCGCAACCTGGAGGCCCATAATCGTATAATCCAGCAACCCCGCTATAAATCTTAAACGCTGGAATATAAAACAAACGCCGTTCTAGAGTATTAGCCACCGTTTGACGAAACGCTTCCCTACTAACAGAGCCATCACCCCCCGCGCCAGCAATGATCGCTCGCAATTGCCTCTCAACCGAAGTTTTTTCGAGCTTCAACGCATTCAAGGCATCCATCGCAGCGACAACTTCGGGCTTGGTAGCACCGGCCGCTATCAGAGCTCTCACGGCGTTGCCTTGAGCGTCGACAGCTGACTGCTTTTCAGCTAAAGCATTACGAAGCAATTCCTCAGTTGCTGCCACGGGAACGAAGCTTCAACAATAGACAGGGAGTTGACGAAAACTGTGTTGGTTTAAAATACTATAATTGCAATTAATAAAATATTTTTATTTTTTTATAATTTATTATATTATATTAATAAAAAATAATATTTATGACATCATTAATTAAAAAGAAAAAATAAAAAATTAATAATATTATTATATTTACTATTTATTTATACTTCTATTTTTAATTTATTCATTCATCAAACATTGATCTAAGGTAATTAATCATTTATTTTAATTATTTGTAATTGATTATATTAATTATAAACATTAAAAATAAAATTATAAAAATTAAAAATTCACGCCTATTTACAACAACTCTCCTCAATTTTTGTTATAATCAAAATCAAGGCACGAAATTGTCACATCTAAAGTTTTAATTTGATAGATTATGTCGCATTGAGATCCAATATTTAAGTTCGTCAAAATTTTGGAGAGGTAACAATTAAAGGCACCTAATGATATATGATAGCGGTGTGCAAAACCCAGTTCGATTCGGTTTTGGAGAGGAATCGAACCGAACCGATCACCATTCGGTTTCGAAATAACCGAACCGAAACGGGTCATGTAACCTGCAGGAACCGAATTGAAATCGAACCGAAAGTTTTGGTTCCGATTTCGGTTTTGATTCCTGTTCCAGTTCTGGTTCCGGTTCCGGTTCTACTTATATTATATTTGAATGTCAACGAGCATATTCTGTTTTCATATTCTTTTTTAATAGCAACTTTAGTGACTTGAAGAGTTTGAATAAGACGATGCTCAGTGAGTTTTTTACTGCGTGGTCATCCTTCCTCCAATGGTTGTGGATGACGACTTAAGCAATCAATGAAAACTCTTTGCATCGAATCACGAGACCTTGCAAACTCCGGGCGCCAAGTAAGCGACCATTGACCTCTTGTGGTTCCACCATCTTCAACGTCTACGAAGCTCCATAAAACCTTAAAATTTTCTTCTTTTCGACTTTCCCGTTTTTGGGAAGACTAGATGGCTGATTGCGAGCCGTTGCTCGGCCACCAAAGAGAGATTCCAGCGACTTACGACAAGCCCCCATGTGTCGCCTCTCTCGACATCTTTCGCGGCCTCTGTGTTTTTGTGAGCTCTGTCTTTCTCCATCTCTCTGAATATGTTTTTTGGTTGAGCTCTTTGTAAGCTCTGTCGTGAGAGAGTTTTTGCTATGTTTGGATGGGTGGAAGTGGATATTCAATGGCCAATTGTCTTTTCCTGTTAATGCCTGTGTTTGGTTACCTTGAAAATTTGAAAAAAAAAAACGAAAGAACAACCTGAATCTCACTCTCCCAGTTCAGTGAAATTATTATAAGGAATTTCAGTTCTGTTTCTTATCCTATATGCTAAGTTTTTTAGCATCTTGTTTTGTTATCTTTTACCAAGTTATTTTTTATCAACCAAGTAGAGGAGAGAATATCTTCATTTTTGTTGTTTTTTCCTTCTTTTCCGTGCAACTGATCATTGTGTACTTGCATTGGTTGGTTGGTTGGTTCGGTTCGGTTTTGATCGGTTTTGACTGATCTAAACCGAAAGTCAAACCTACAAAGTCAGTTTCTACAAAAACAAACCGAAGTTCGGTTTCCAAATGCTCAAAACAGATCCGAACCGAACCGATTTTACCGGTTCCGATTTGATTCATCAGTCATGGTTCGGTTTGCACACCCCATGATGTGTTGGAAAATGACAATTAGGCCCACATTCATATTCAAGTCCACAATCTCAATATGAAAGCCCAAATGAGCATATAGAAGAATAAGGCAAGGCCCATAACTTCAAATGTGACTTATTGATGCATATTATTTTTTATTTTAACAATTTATAACATGTAACGATGAGTTATTTTAAATAGGCATTAAATCAAATGTCACTGTCATTTGTATCTACTTTAATATAGGGTATTTATTAAAATAAAAATTCAAAGTATAGGTTCTTTTTCAAAAAAATCTTTAAATTTTCGATCCTAACCATTCAAATTTTAAACTATTAAAAACCTAACAAAACAAACTCTGTCGATTGGTCGATCTCCGTCTGTTCTCAAAAAATGTCATAGAACGGACGACCGTTCTACGATAAATGGTCGTCTGTTCTTTCTAGTGTCACGTGACACTTGACATGTCGGATCGGACATACAGGCTGGATGTAGACACCCTCTGTTGTACTTGCGGTGCACGGTGCTCAGGAACGGTTGGCTGTTTCTGGAGAACAGCCGACCGTTCTCATGCAAACAGCCGGCCATTCTGCGAGAACAACCGACCGTTCCAGGATATTGACCCTCTGTTGGTAAACTAAAGGCGAAGAACAGTTGGACGTTCCACGAACACAACCGAACATTCTAGAGAACAGCCGACCGTGTCTTGCTATTGACTCTCCGTATGGAGAAGAACGGTCAGACGTTATATAACAACAACAGATTGTTCTTATAGAACGGACGGCTGTTGCGGGCTATTGACCATCTGTTCATAAAATTAGGGCTGAGAATGGAGGGTCGCCACCCCTAAACGACCGTCTGTTCCCCGATAGTTTATATAGAAACAGACGCTAGAAACTCATTCTCACCTTCGAAAATTCCTAAATTCTCTCAGCCCTTTTGCATTTTTTCTCAAAAATCCGATAGTTTTACGCTCCACCTTTTTTATTTGTCCATTATCAAGTGTTTTCATTGATTTTCAACCGAAATCCGACAAATCCGAGCCCTTGAATTTGCTAAAAAAAATTTCTAAAAATGTGACTGAATTGTTTGTCTATTTTTTACGAACTTGACCTTTAGCGGGGGTTCAGGAATTATAAAGACGTACATCCTGGGTACAGAGATTGAGGTTACTCGAGAAAAGGTCAATGAGTTGATCGGGTTTGCCGGAGAAGAGGCAGAGAGATACTATCATGCCTCCCGGGACTATCCTTTTGTCGGATTAGACGAGGAAGTACAGTTCATGAGGAAAATTCATCGTAACTCTAACATTGCAGAGTTCGTGAAGCCAAGATCCAGAGATTTGAATCTCAGTGCTCGGGTCATTCACAACATGTTGTCTCACACCATCTTACCGCGACATGAATATAGAAATCTCGTGAGCTGTATGGATCTCTATGTCATGAAGAAGCTTTACAATGGGAGGTAGTTCAACCTCGGAGTTTTTATTTTAAGTCACATTTGTGAGATCGGGCAGACACGCAACAAGAACCTGCCCTACGGCTCGTTGATATAGAAAATCGTCTAGCGATTTTAGATTGAGCTCCCTTCTGGAGAGCATTATAGAGTAAATGTAGTATTACTATTTTGCATTCCGTATAAATTGGACATTCAAATCATTAAAAAATCAAAATTAAAAATTCGTGCCTACTTACATCAACTCTAGTCGATTTTAGTTATAATTGAGTTAATCTTACCGCAAAATCAAAATCGATGCACGAAATTGTCACATCTAAGGTTTTAATTTGATAGATTATGTTGCATTAGGACCCAACATTCAAGTTTTGGAGAGGTAACAATTAAAGGCACCTAATAATATTTGATAGGTTGGAAAATGACAATTAGGCCCACATTCATATTCAAGTCCACAATCTCCATCAGAAAGTCCAAATGAGCACGTAGAAGAATAAGGCAAGACCCTTAACTTCAAAGGTCACTTATTGATGCATATTATTTTTTATTTTAACCATTCATAATATTCAAGCATACTCTCTATTTTTTTAATATGGTAACGGATTGTTTATACCATAAGATTTGAAGTCATTTACAAATTAGATGTCAAACTATTATTATTATTTTTTTTAAAATCAAACTTTTGCTTTTAAAGTCAGGTTTTTGCTGTTAGTTTAATCTTTTAAATTCAACTTATATATACCATTTTTTAATTTAAACAGATGTATTACTTATTTATAATTCTTTCTGCGATTTATATCAACATCTAGAGATGTATAAAATTGAAAATCAGATTAGAACCTGCCAAAACAATTAGAAATATAATTAAAATATCTGATTAAATAAAATATATATATATATATTAAATCTAATGAATAAATTAGCGACAATGTGTAAACTAACGTTCTATTTGTTAAAAAAAAGTGTAGTTCTCGTGATTTAGGGTTTGTTTCGATTGATTTTTGTAGTTCCGACTTTCGCGATTTATTACTAAAAATTAAACCGTAGAATATATTTTACCAAAAATTGTTTAAAAATAAAAACTAAAATTACAAGAATAAATTACAGAAGTTTTTGAATTTAGAAAATTAAAAAAAGAAAAAAAGAAAACAATATTTATTTATTTATTAATTTAGCCGCAAATGTTGAAACTAGGCCGAAAGCAACCGACCCAAAAAAAATATAATTATTAAGAAAAAATCGAAAAATCTGACGTGTCAGAACAAACATGCTATAAATGAGATAGATGGGCCCCATAAACCCATTTGTCTAACTTGTGGGCCCCTTTCTTTCCTAGAAAGACGAGAACACGTCACCTCCTTTGGTTGAACTCAAAAGCAAAGTATCCTCATTTCTCCGTTTTTTGGTTAAAAAGTAGTTATATTATTTATTTATTTATATTTCAGAAAAAATAAAAATAAACACGTGAAAAAAATATGACTTTTTAACGAAAAATATGACGGTCGTAGCCATATTGCCCATTATCAATATATTAAGGTTGTTATTGCCCATTGTCCAAGTTTACGGTGTAAATTACTCATTTCACCTAGTTGTAAGGGCCAAATTGTATTTTACCCAACAAAAAATGTATCTTCAATATTTAATCCATATTCTAACATTAACTATCATGCTCACGAAAGTGGCAACAGTATCGATCGGATTTTTTCCAACCCTAATTTTTGACGTCGAGCCGTTAAAATAAATGAAATTCACGAGCAATTAGCATTGTTGCACAAATAGATGAAAAACCAAAAGTTTTTAGTCACAATCATCGCAACTTATTTACGCGTTCTAGATAACTTTACCATGTTTTAACATTTTAGAATATGCATAGTTTGAGTTTCGTATTGAATATCAATTTGAACTCAAATAGCGACTTGATTTGCTTTCGTTTTTTTGGCATCTCGTTAGACAAAATCGTAGAACTCAATCTATTTTAGAAAGTATGTTTAGATAGTAGAATAAAAGAGTAAACGTAGCATTGTTCTATTTTACGAAAATTCTGTATTTTAAAAAAAACTACGAATTTGGATTGGCGTTTTCTAGGCTTGGGATGTCACTTCATTTTCAAGCAAGTGGGAATCCCCACTATAGCTTTTGCATGCGTAATCTTTTTAAAATTTCTAACCTTATTGTATCTCCTTTCCACCTTTTTATCATTTCATGAATGGATTTTGGATTGCTATTGGCTTTATTCGATCATATTTTTTGTCACTCCAAAAAACATTATATTAATAATTGTCATATGCTCCGATACTTCATGATTGTTTGCAAAAAGGGTTAGAATTTAGGTTCGATTCGAATCAAGTTTGCATTTCTCCCGACTTAATCCGATTTGTCGCCGTGATAGCACCTCAATCAATAAATAAACTAAGATAAAAACTCAAACTTGCGCAATTTTTCATCTCAGTCAGATAATTATTCGAACAATTAAATTAATTATTTGAAATAAGTACATTCGTCGTTTATTTACCAACAATATTTTTTTTCTATTGCACTTCTCTTGCTTAAAAATATTCATCGGAGATTATTTAGGCTAACCCAACCGCCAATACATCATTATTAACTCTTTGTCTATTGTTATCATGCATAATATATATTAACACGAGGGTCACATTCATAGAACATTAACTAATCGTTCCTCGTAGGATAGATGGGATCGATGGAGCGATAAAGACTTGACATGAGCGACAAACTTGAACCTTCTAAATAGAACTCTACGATCCAAATTCTTTTGGGAGGAGCCGATGGATCTGCATAACGAATCTCATTTAAAATTATGTTTTATTCTTAAGTCACAAAATTTGCGGTCGTATTTTGTTATTTCCAAAAATGGTTTCCCCGTAAAATGTTAGTGCTTCGGTTTTTCATATTTTTCTTTTTCATTTCATTCAAAATTTTTAATTTCTAACAAGTATGATATTTTTATCGTTTATAATTTATCATAATTATTACATTGATAAATAAATAAACGATAAAATTACGAAAATAGTAAGATTTTAACACTTTTTACTATGAACCCACGATGATTTGGTTTAATGATTGAAAAGAGATGAGATGAACATTGAATAAAAATTGAGTTGACGCTTTGAAAAAAACATGTCTAAATGCTTTGGAACGGTCGAGATGAAAGTAGAGCTGGAAGAAGACAAGACAGTAGTCCTCAGCCACCCGCAATCTCCGACTTTGCCCCACTCTATTATAATTCTTTGAGAAACTTCCCAGTTCGTCAACATTTATCATGATCACACTAATGCGATTTATACTCAAATGATTGATTCCAAAAACTACAGTAGACATTCAAAAAGATGAAATTGAGTTGAGATACGACGTTTTATGATGACAAAGACAGACTTCAGCGGCTTGGACTCCTTGGATTGAACTTCTGCCATTGTTGATCTTCGTTGTCTTCTTCCGGCGGCTGTTGCTGATCGGAAAACGAGGAAGATGACCACCAAGAAGACGAAAACTGAGAATGGGAATCGCTGAAGGGTGGGGGCTGGTAGTTCTGGTTGAAAAGATTGGAAGAGTGGTAAGGGAAATCAGCTTCAGAGCTAGACAAAAGCTGGGCGTAGTGATAAAGATGAGGAAAAGCTTGTTCTTGATCGGAAACTGGATTCAGAGGAGCAGAAACAGTAGAAGAAGACGAAGTTGCAGAAGGTTGGTGAATGGGATGATCTGCAGAAACATGCTGAACTCTTTCGGGAAAGTTAAGCTTAGCTTTGTTGCCTTTGAATTTGAGAGCTGCTTTGTCGTAGGCGAGGGCTGCGTCCTCAGCGGTGTCGAAGGTGCCCAGCCAAACTCTGGCTGCCTTCTTCGGGTCTCTGATTTCAGCTGCCCATTTTCCCCATGGCCTTTGCCTCACCCCTCTGTAGTGTCGTCTCCGACTATTCTCTGCAGAAAATCACTTCAACTTGGTCAAATAAACCCTAATACAATAAAAGGAGAATAACGAGAGAAAGCTCAAGCAAGAATATATAGTGCAATATTGTTCTATATTGTTCTATTGAGCACATGTGTTCTTGGGTTTTACCCGAACAAGTCTAATATCTAGTACTAAATGGAGTGGAGATGTGGTACTTCTTATAATAGTCATATCATAGCAATTTGAGATTATGATTTCGATTTTTGATTTTAGGCCCGGACAAGTACTCACAAGAACAAGACATCACACATTTACTGTGAAAAAATCCCGAGCTGTCAAAAAATATTAAGATACCTGAAAAGAGTTAGTAAGTTGATAATGAAATTCAAGTGAAACTATAGAACAAAATTGTACAACAAATAATGTCTACGTGGTCTCCGAAAATATTCATAGTTTCGTTTACTACTTTCGTGCGTGTCACGCTACATTCATTTCAAGTCTTTACGAAAAAAGAGTTCGAGTAACCAACCTCTAATCGCATGTTTAAAAACAACCGAAATAAGAAAACCCATAACCAATGACGTAATACATGCATGTTTTCTAGGGGGTGTCTACAAAGTTTGATTTAAAAAAGTGTCAAAAAAAAAACTAAAAGAGATAGAAAGTACATTCTTTGAACTACATGAATCAATGAGACAGTTAGAAAATTAATTGTGAGAAAGAAAGTAGGGCTGGCAACTGGGGATTGAAGGAAAAGAAAGGTAACTAGTATGAATTGACATTGGAGAAAAAGTTAAAGCTATGAACATAGAATGAAAACCATTTTACTTAAACATTATGCTAAATTTATAATATAATGTTCAGAAAGTACATAAATATGATGAGATTACTCTTGCAAAACAAGATGACAAACAAACCAAGCACAGCAAATCTATGAACCATGGATTGATTTGAAAGAGATAAGGTCAAGAGTCAGCGAACCAAAAGTACACTACAATGATAGTTAGATAGTTCGTCACGGAAGAGAAAGCTATTAGCATATGAACCTTACTGCTGTTTTCCATTTGTTTTTTAAAGAAAATAAGAGGGTTTTCTTTATGGAAAGTAGGAGAATACATTGAACTTGTTGTAGAAAAATTAAAAAAAAAATAAAAAAAAATCAAAAGAAATATGAATGAATGCTTTGTCTCTCATCTATGTCGCATCTGGATCATCTGTCAGTGAGATCATATTCTGGAGGAAGAAAATAACTGATCTAAACAGCTAAATTGATGTAAAATCTGCAATACCCATGTTTTACAAGTCTGTAATTGTTCAGTTTTTTGGCTGAAAACAAGACAAAATCTAGGAGGGTAAGTTAGGTTTACCTTGATCTTGAGATGTAGCAGAAGGTTCAGGTTCTTCTTTCAGAGAAGGAATGGCCGGTTGCACCAAATTTGGGATCTCATTAGCTGAAGTTATGACTTGAGAAAGAGAAGAAGCCATTGAAGACGTATGAGTTTCAGGCCAGTAAGAAGAGGAAGAGTAAGGCTGGAACTCATTCTCTCTCTCTTTCTCCTCCGATGCTTCCCAAGGAAGTGGTCTCTTTCCATACTTTCGATCCACTTTTTCAAGCTTCTGCAAAACCTTAGTGTATGTATCTCTTACACTTGCACGCACTGCTACTACATGAAATAGAGAGAGAGAGAGAGAGAAGGGTTTATTCCAGTTTAGAGTGCAGAGGAGAAGGAGATGGAGAAGGAGAAGAAGGAAAAGGTGAGCTAATATGAGAAGGAAAATCAAAGGTAAGATATATAAGGGTTATCTCTTCCTTGATCATTCTCTTATTGTCCGTTTTGAACCAAATTATCAGATATTGTCCGTTTTGAACCAAATTCTTTACAGATTTTCAAAACAAATCTCGTTAGTTTAGAAATAAAACTCAAATTATATATCGATTTCTTCTATATTTCTTCAACAATATTAGATTGTGACGATCTTCTGCCAAAGTAGACAACATCTTGTTGGTCTTTTGATGAGTAGCTAGGGTAAGATGAGAAAAGTAGTCATATGTAGAAGCAAGAAGCAAAGTTTTTACCATGGAATCACGCTCACTCAATGCCATTCTCTTCTCTCTATTGTTCCTTAGATTTGACTATAGAAAGCCCAATAGTAAGTAATCATGTCACCAATGTAATATTTATAACTCCAAAATGGTAAGAAGAGTTTCAAAGAAGACATACTTAATGAATTAAATAATGAAAATCAGGACGTGGGTACCGTGAATAAAATAATAGCAAACAGCATTAAGTATTTTAGTCAAGATTGTGGAATTTCATAACATAGTTTTCTCATATTCAAAAGAGAGTAGGAGACAATCACTTCAATTAGTCAAAATAACCCAATAAAATTACTCTCTCTCTCTCTCTCTCTCTCTCTCTCTCTCTCTCTCTCTCTCTCTCTAGAACCCCCATTGAACAAATCAAAAGGGTTTAAGTTTGGGTGGAATATTATATACAAAATCTGATGGAGAGTCGGTTGGGGAATTGACAAAATGCATTAAATTCAAGTAGTGTGAAGTGAACTTGGAGAGAAAGATTGGAGGAGAAGAGAAGCATGCCCACATGAGTTCCATTTGCACATGTTGTTCTTTTAGTCTTCTAGGCCAACTCACCTTCACAATAATGCTTACATTTATTATTATATTTTCTATTTTTCAAAATTGGTTTTAAATAAATAAATAAAACCCACAAAATATGCTACTTTTTCTGTAATAATAAATGAGGAGGTTCCACAAACATCCAAAATTTTATAATACACCAAAATTATCATACCAACTCAATAGACAATACCCATGTTAGATGGTCAAAATCAAGAATTCAAATCAAACTAAACTACATTTAGTCAACTAATAATCTTTATTTTTAATTTAAAAAAAAAAACATAAAAATTCAAAAATAAAAATACAAATAGTAGCTGATGTATAGACAGAGACTAGACTAGAAGTATTAAGTTTTGGTTTAATTGAAACAACCTACCCTAATCTCCATGCAATAAAGCACGTACTTCCCTAATTTGTACTAATTAATAATATCATTTTCATAACAATTATTAAACAACTTGTGCAAAATAATTATTTGAAGTAATAATTACAAAGGGGAGACGAATGCAGTTCATCTAAAGATGTGAGCACTTAAGTTGATGAATATGGCGTCATCGCCGTGTCAAAGACCTAGTTGAGTCAACTCGTTCGGATCGCTTGTTTAAGCTCTTGATTAACTCGTATATATTTGGGCTCATCAGCCAAATTAGCTCACTGGAGCAAGTGTTAACCGAGCAAGTTGACTTGTTTGCTTCAATGTTCAGCTCGTTTATTACCGTAACTAAATGAGCCGAGACGAGCAAGCCGCTCGTTTAACTCAATTAGGCTCAATAATAACAATAGTTTTATTACGCAAATACATGATATTATAAATAAATACTTACTAAACATGTATATAATAGAATAAGTTGAAAATTTTTTACTACTACGCGATAGCCATGCACGAGCTGGATCGCTCGACTCTTCTTCTACCAGGCTTCGACAGAACAGAGCAAGTGTAAGCATTGCATCAAGCCAAATGAAAGATTCAAATTAATTAAGAACGTAGAGAGCGTGTAGGACAAGCAATTGGCCAAATCAAATGAACAGATTCGTCACGAATAGTAGTTAGAGTCGAGTGTAAGTAGGCTCATGGCAGTGCAAGTGTCAAATATTAGTAGAATGGTGGGTTGTGGCTTGATTTGTGCACCAAGTTAAGCTCGGCTCAACTTGTTAGGTGAGTTCGATTATGGTCGAACTCCAAACTCAAATTTTCCACCCAATTCTACTTGTTTAAACGAGTCGAGCCGACTCAACTAGTAGCTACAAGCAGCGAAATTGGCTCTGGCTTGTTTATAAACTAATAAATTGAACAACTTTTTAAAGCTGAATAAAACCAGTGAGTTACCTTCTACTCCATCTCCTCTGCCTGGCCATCATCATCTCCGGCTCTCGAATCTCCTCTCGAAACTAATCTGCCCTTCCTAAATTCTCATTCAACTCACACCAACCCAATGAAAAATTGAAGTAGCACGAGAAATTCGATTTCCCTCAAATGCAGCAGAGGAAGATCAATTGGCACCATGAATTTTGAAAAATAACAGCGTAGTTTTGTTTATCTGCTTCACTAGCTGTAGTGCAAAACTAGCAATTACTCCAGAAAATGCAGCCGATACTCATTGATAAGAGGGAGCTACTCCAGCTGAAGTATGGCGAGAAGAGACTAAAATATTTCCACCAATATCGCCATAGCTTGCAGGCACTGTTCTTTGGGTCATACCACCATGCAACAGATCTGGATTCTGGGCAGTGTAATAAGAGCGATGTGGTGGGAGATGCTGCAAATCAGGCTGGGGGCGAGCACCATGTGCTGGTACAGAGACACTTGACGTTGTAGGATGCAGATGTTGGCCGTAGTAATCATAATCAGGGGGACGGGGATAGTAATTGCTGCCAGTGCGATGCCCTCCAATGTCTTGATCCCTCGGATTCATCAGTGTTAGGTTCCTATTTGATCAAATTAGCATGTGATGATTGAAAACAAAAATCACAAGTAAAGGCAAGAGAAAATTATAATTTGGGAACTGACAAACCTAAAAATCTGCTCTATTCAGACTCATATTGCAAACTGGGACAATCGCCCCGAGAAAAAATACTACCTGATTAACCATTCGCAGTAGAAAGTAAAACCTTTCAACAATTTGGTATACTGGATCGACCATAAAAAATCCAATTATAAACTGGAGCGATAAGATAAAAAGATGACGTTGATTGCATAAATTTAAAAGACATTGATGCTAATATTATTAACTGCATGCTGCTCACATACTATGCTGGAAGGACTTTTCAAATAATGCATACACATACAACAGCATGAAAGATCGCTAACTGATTAAGATTCTCTTATATAATGTTTTGTTTAAGGGTTCAGAATGCAAGGAAAAAATATCCTAAAACTACAACCGATACTAAGAAGAGAATGCTAAAACAATGAGGTACAAAGAAAAGTACCTTTTGTATGGATCCGGTGAGAGCAAACGTGGGTTTTCAGGAACATACGGTTGATAAGCCTCCGCTAAATAATATGGTTTGTCATGATAAACAGCCTCTGACTGCACCACGTGCTTTGATTCTACAGAAGGCTGTAAACCTGCAACATATGTTGGATATTCATGCAGACCACACTCTCTATGTTGAACCACTTGCTCCGTTTCCGTATCATGGGGTGGCCTTGTTGGAAGATAATGACGCCTGGAAAAATATGGGTTCATTGAAGGAGGAAATCTTGCCTCTTCTTCCATCATTGGAGGTGCAACATATGTTCGATATCCATCCGGACCACGCTCCCTGTGTTGGACCAATTGTTCCGTTTCAGTATCAAGAGAGGGCCTAGCAGGAACATAATGACGCCTGGAAAAATATGGATCCTCCGAAGGAGGAAATCTTGCCCCTTCTTCCACGATTGGAGGTGCAGCATATGATCGATATTCATTTGGACCACATTCCCTAAGTTGGACCAATTGCTCGGTTGGAGTATCAAGGGGCGGCCCTGTAGGAACATAATGACGCCGGGAAAAATATGGATTTTCTGAAGGATGAAATCTTGCCTCTTCTTCCACGATTGGAGGTGCAACATATGGTCGATATTCATTTGGACCACATTCCCTAAGTTGGACCAATTGCTCGGTTCGAGTATCAAGGGGTGGCCCATTAGGAACATAATGATGCCTGGAAAAATATGGATTTTCTGAAGGAGGAAATCTTGCCTCTTCTTCCACAATTGGAGGTGCAATTGGACGAGGAAGAAAAGGAACAGTTGGAGCAGATGGTGTCACAACAATATCATGGAACAGCGAGATCAAGGATTTTACCTTCATTATAAATGGAATTGCAACAGAGCAGTCAACAAAATTATTTACCTGAAAGAGACTATTTTCTCCTTTTAAAACAGAACAATGATCCAAACACTTGTGACCCTACTACATACCTGAATCGGACTAAGCTCTTGCTTAAACTTATTACCACCCTGGTAATTGTCTATGATAGCGTGTCTAAAAGTACTTTCTGGAAGAGGCAAAGAATCCTTTAAAATATTGAATTTCACCTACAAGGAAAAAACAAACAAAATCATCTGAAAGACTAAAGAAGCGCAACACATCCATTCAATTGGGAAATTATTAGGAAATGATAAATTGATACGTAGTGAACCTAAAAAGAACCATTACGAGTTTAGCAACAATGCTAAGACTTGGAAAATACATTAACCACAAGTCTGAAAATTCACAAACCAGAAAACTACCCTAATCCTAAATGCAGAAACAATTCTTCATGCAAATTATCAATCTCAACATCCCCTTTCTTACCATTCTCCCCCTCTTTATAATACTCTCCCCACCTATTACATGTTCACTCCTCACACAAAATCTACTAGCCTATCATCTAACTAATTTGTCCACCTCGGTAAACATAATTATCAGTCTGTTTCCTTCAGGTAATTTCACTTGCAACATTACTCTCTTTTTTGAAATCGACATTGTCCTCAAGGTTGTATGTAAGACGTTGATCTTCACGTCCTATGACTAATTTTTTATTTTCCTCTATTCCAAACAAAATAAATCAAATCATGGAAAGTACATGTCCAAATAACTTTGTATGTACCTATGCAAATATGCCAAGATCGGTTTTTGGCTCCCATATATTTTCTCTTTGGTTGGTCTTGGATGGATCTACAATCTTTAACCCCAAGTTTTAGGCCCACAACACAATTCAACACCTACTGTTTAAATCTACATTCATTGGGCCCAAAATACTCAATAGCCAAAACGAGCTTCTCCCATCTAAGATTAGGTTTTTACTTCAAGATCCTTATAAAATAATTCCTAGTTCGCCTCACTAGATGATCAGCCTTCAAACTCAGGTCCTCCCATTTAAACTTGAGCTCTTTTATCAAAGGGCACTTGCAAGCTCAGCCAATTTCTTTCCCCATAGTCCAATCCCAAAACTTACTAACATGACCCATTAAATCATAAAAGACAAAATGGATAGATGGAACCCCAGCTACATGGTGAGATTCAGCTATCATGACCCTAGCAGAATGCTTGTCCCCATCGAAAATGATTGTCATCCTCGCAAATTCTTCAATCACGAACCCAAAATCATTAACCACGAACATGGTTGTCCATCCCTCCCATGATCAGTCTCCCATTCTGGCCTCCAAAGAACACTATTTGGGCGGCAAAAGTCTCCTCACGACACCTTCAAACAATAAGATATTGCTGGAATCAATTGAATTCAGGTGGTGCTGGTTAGTTTAGTATAGGGAAATTGCATATTAAACGATTTGAGAGCATGACACCTCTTTACTCTGTTTCTACAGGTCTTGTCCTTCCCCTCAGCTTTCCTCTCAATATAGTAGTCATTATCTATTGTAACTACTCATAAATACTTCTTACACAACCATCACAAGTAACTACTTGTGGCCTAACTTCCTCTCCTCCTTGACTCTCTGTAAATCTCAAAGGAGCTTATCATTTCTCCCAGCTTTTCCCCAAGGTGAAATGATGAAAATTGATTTCCAATGCTTTCAAATTCCTACCATAGAGTTCTTTCAATTCAAATGAACAAGTGTTTTTGCAGTCCCTTATGGATCGGTTTAACATCTAATGAGCTTTCAAGTTCTTTTCGTTCCATTTCTTCAATCAATAAGGCGGTAGAGCTTTAGATTGGATCCCATCTTCTATAAGACTGGTGTTAGAGGTTTAGGTTGGTTCCCCTATCCTTTTAATGGCTTTAATAAGGAAACGTGTAATATTGGATGAATCCTTCTAGTTTCAATCCTCCTTCCCTTACTTTCTTATTTATTTCAAATGGTCCAAACTATCAGGAAGCTATCTTTTCATTAACCCTTTTTCCTTTAGACTTCTGCCCGGATGGTTTTAGATTACATGATAGGATAGTTGGTTATAATAATCATACATCATAGGATAGCTTGATGGTTTTAATATATTAATTTTATTCGTGAAACAAGCCTTCTGCCTGCAAGGTTTTAATTTTACTCCACTGGGTGCAAAATGTTTGATGTGCACAGTCTAGCCAACTCCACTTAGCTGTCCATTTCTCCAAGTTGCCTACACAATGCGTCTGTGGCCTTGTTCTCTAATCTAGGCTTGTAATGTACTTCAAAATCATATCTCTTAATCTTTGTTATCCATTCCTGGTGCTCCACGACTTCCAATCTTTGCTCAAGGAGAATTTTAAACTCCTATGCGGCTACCAATCTTTGCTCAATGAGACAATTTAAACTCCTTTGACGTATCCTTACTATTAAATGAGCTCCTAATAAATAAGGCTCCATTATTGTATAGCCTAGACTACAACCATTAATTCTCTTCCACGTACAGATTTCAGCTTATTTTGCTTGACAGTAGTTGACTAAAATATGTCATTGGCAGATGTTGTTGCATTAACATTTGCCCTAATCATGGACTTGAAGCATCAGTTTCTACCCAAGCTTGTTGTAACTATTAAGTGCTTCATCTGCATACTTAAGCTCATTTTCAAGGGGTACTGCAATTTGCTCCATATCCTACTACGAACTTCCGATAACAACCATATTGATATAGATCTCCCCAGCAATTACATAAATTCCACAAATAACGCAAATTACAATTTTTTCATTTACAAACACTCATCAAATACTAGAGTTTGCAAAATTTCGAGGGTATGTTATCCCTCCCTCAAACCAGACTTGAATTCTTAGATACATACTATTCTTTACTATGTTCCCCCCTTCACCATTCATTCTCATATTCAAACTAATAATTACCCATAATATAATGCCCATAAAACCCTTAATACAACATATTATCCCCTCCCCCTATACTTCACTCGTAAAAGAAATTAAGAAGAGGTACTTCCCTCCTAACATTACTTAGTTTCACAATGTCACTAGTATTTCCGTCAAATGTTACACCTCAACGCATTTCAAGAACCAGCTACCTCTGGATTTAAGTGGCATTTCACCCCTAACCATAATTCATCCATTGATTGTACCCGCCTTTAGTTTTAACCAAGCTTTATCTTGGCCATGCATAAATCACTCAAGTTCAAGTCCATAAGCATTGACAACAACCTCATGAAGACTCACTTTCCATGTAGCTTTGGTGGGTTCCCTTAACCAAGCCTCTGCCTATGAGTTGTCGAGTCATTCTTCAATAGGCATGTGGTCAAAGTCTTGATCTCCTCTTATTACATGTAAGCTTGCGATTTCATTTTCTATTTCACTTCCGAGAGAAATTTTGTTACTAAATCACTATTGATCGCCAAGGAGTATTTAGCCTTATGAGGTGGTCTTTGTTGATTTGCACGGGATTTCACATGACCCGTGCTACTAGAATTAAATCATAAGCTAGTAATGCTTTTAACTACTATTCGTCATCCAGGGTGCAACACTCTATGCAACTTTGCCTAGCAACATCTCACATGTATTTCTCCCTCACATGTCCATATTAACGGTTGAGACTGCTCCCATTTTGCTCGCCACTACCACGAGAATAGCTTTTGCTTTTTTTTTTTTTTACTTTGACTACTAAGATATTTAAGCTTGCCAAGTTGTCTCTTGTTTGTCCATAGATTCAGCAATAATTTGAAAGATTCAGATTTTTGAGAATTTTTAGATCTATGCTTATTTTTCACCTCCCTGAAGCATTTCATCATTTACATCTTTCCACGTCTCGAGGTGCCTAGGCATCCACCATAAGTCTTTTCTTGTTTGACGCTCACCCTTAACTTCTTATGTTTAAGGCTAAGGCAACCAACCTTTCTTCAATTTTAAATCTTTTTACAATGTATAAATCTTTAATTTTTTTAGAGCAAAATATGTTTTACCCCTTGTAGTTTAGGTGTCGTTCTAATTTAGCCCTTGCGATGCCATTTTTCTCATTAAGATCCTCATAGTTTCAATTTTGTTTCTAAATAGTTCTCCAATCTATTTTTGTCATTAAATTTAACAGGAAAAAAAGTTCCAAAACATTTTTTTAGCTTCACCATTTTTTTATGTACCCTAAAATAATTGAAATTGATTTAGTTATTTTTAAGTTAAATAAAAACTAATAATTTTAAAAGTTACCCAAAACAAATTCAATTTATTCTAACTACATATTTTGACATACCTAAAGTAAATATATGACGTAGATAACACAATTGTTGCATAACTTTTTCAGTTAAACATAATGATGAAAATGAATTGAAGGACTATTGTGTTGTACTATAATCTTCCTTTCCTGAGAGTTTTTTAGTAATCTAATAGTACTCTGCACTAATCGAGAAGTAAACAGCAACACACGAACAACAGCAATACACAAACAACACCACAAGCCTGGACATACCTAGACTCGGATAAAATTATCCACAGGATAGAAATAAACACCAAATGGTTTCTATAACAAAATATTTTATGCCCTCTCTTGGCCCTTACCCCCTCCTATATATAAACTCTCTTTCCTCCTCTAACCACCTAGGATTCCCTATTATCTATTTGTCAGTAAATCATTAAAAAAAATAACTATAACCTACCAAATGGACTCACTACTAACATATGCTAATTTACCAAAACAACTATTCAATGATAAACTGCTCATCATATTGAAATACAAAAATATACTATAAAGACCTTATTGAGAAAACTAAAATTGCAATGAGAAAATTGAAACAATCTCTCAACTAAAAGCAATGTAATCATATTTTACACATATTTATCATATTTGCCAAATAAGATTATTTATAAAGTACTTTGTACATCCATTGTCAATTATAAATTCAAACTATATATAAAATTTGATCACAAGCACAAATGTTGTGAAAACACATTAGCACAATGATAATCAAGCTCAAAATATACTATTACCATAGTCTACTGCTAAAATTTTTTACGCACTCTGTGACACAACAATAACAATTTTTCAAAATCAATTCCCCAGATATTGAACTATTTTTCGTCATAACGTATTAGTTTAGCATCACAACTACTAATGATTTTCATGGAAGGTACAATTACACCAAAATTCTTGTGTTTGACCATACATTCTTTAAAAATTATTTGATACCTGTGCGGGAAATAGCCCATTGAATGCACTCGGTTCCAAATCCAACGCTCCCGTACAAGATGCTTCATAGACACCATACAAAAGCTTTAGGTCAAAATCATACAAAAAGAGCTTCATTCCTTGTTCAATGTTCTTCACAACGTCAAGTTTTCCCCGAGGTAACCCAAAAATACGGTAGCAATAGCATTCAGGTTTTGTTTTCTTATTGCACATGAAAATATAGCCAGGTTTGTTTTCATTTTTTTCCCTTCGTTTCGTTTTACTCTCATTGGCTTCCTTCTTTTTAGAAGAAACCAACAAAGAAGTAGAGGCAACAAGCTGAGTTGGTGTAAGCCTCGGATTTGACGAAGAAGGAAAACTTGTATTTAAAACTAATAAAGCCTTTTTCTTGTTTTTGTTCTTGTTCTTCTTCTTCATTGACTTTTTCTTTGCGCCAATGGTTCCAAAAGGGGAATTTTCAACCAACCCTTTTTTCTTCAATCCCTTGCCTCTTGTTCTCCCCATTAGTTGGTTGTGACAACGAGATTATACCTACCATAAATTGTAGAAGAACTAAACAAAATCAAAAGAAATGCAATCAAAATATGCACATTATGGTAAAATAGTGTGAATAATCTTTTAGTTTCTTAAAGTTTCTCATAAGATTTCATAAGACATGCACCACCCCATCCTCACGAATATCTCATGCATTGTTAGACTAACATAAATCATATCAATACACTAAAGGCAAGGAGAAGTTTTTCTTTATAAGAAATTGATTTTATTATAAAGAAAAGAAGGTACAAGCAAAAGTAATTTTTCCAAAAGATGTGCAGGACAACATGGCAAGAAACACATCTAGGTTATGAGAGGAGGAAACCGAGCAGAAACAAGAATTTGCAAGTTGAAGTTACTTGTGGTCACAGTGAGTAGATCTTTACCGCAGAGATTTTCTTTAAATCAGTGGAGTGAGGGGGACAAGATGGAGACCATAGTAGTTTGTTTGGAAAGTGCAATCCTAGCTTGGTTGCAAGGAGAGGCGGGAAATTTGAAACGGCTCTTTCCACATCGCTTCTCATAGTACTCTATTTGCACAGTTTATAGGTGAGATCTCCACCTTTAGTTTGGTGTGGGGTTGGTAATGTTGTAGTGTCTTTTGCTGAGTCTATGCTACAAGATCAAGGTGCCATTTTGTGTTCCATGTATCAGCTTTGTCGCACCTTTGGGGCTTTTTTCACCTCCCTTCGTTTACCTACTTTCATCAATGATGATATCAAATTAGTCATGGAAGCCACTTTCTTGCATGGTGTTTGACCGAACACTTAATTCAATGGCAAGTCTTACTAGAAGAGGACGCAACTTGGGAGACAACTGACATCGTCAATCATCAAGTTACTCACTTTCACTTTCAGAACAAGGTGAATCCTTTGGCGGGCGATATTGATAGACCCCCTTCCTATCAAGTTTACTTACTCCACGAGGAATAAGGCCTCTACTACGGCTGAGTAAAAATGTTGAGCCCATTCTATATTTGGGAATTGAAGTTTGGGTATTTTAGTATTTATTATAATAATTTCTTTATTTCACGAGGAAGGTAATTGTAGGAATCAATTTGTATATGAAGGATGCGATAGGAGGCCTTCAAATAGGGTAGAGAAGAATTAAGAGTAGTCTGGGAGACCTTCTAGTCTGCCAATCTTTATCGTTATTGATGAAAAATTTTGTTCTATTGAAATTATATTGTGCATTCTATCACAATAAGGATGTTTATGTTTCTCACACAGGACTAGTATTTGGTTTCATGTCTTCAAAATGATTGCATGTGACGTAATTTGCCAGGGAGAATTAAGTAAAGAATAGTTATTCTAACTTGCCTTCATCATCCTCTTGTCTATGTCTCTATGCACTATTCTACTTCTCCCTCCTATTTCATTGTCTACTCTTCTTATTTTCAAAATTTCTACAAAACATCTTATTCTCAAAAGCTAGTTTTACTTTATATTTAAAAACTTCTTTCTCTTATTGATGTAGTACACAGTTGTGACTTAAATCCCATATACCCGTGATTTTCAATTTTTTATTTTATCTATTATTTAGTATTTGATTTTATTCTTTTTAACTAGTTATATAGACTTTATGTTTTTAGACGTTTTCTTAAAGATTTATTTATCTTATTGAAGATTTCAGATCATAATGATTTAAAGGGTTGTGATGAATATTAAAAACAGACTTTTAGACTTTTCGAACTTTATTTCATTCTCTGCAGTTATTTTGCATTTTTTATTCAAAACAAATCTTCTTTTGCACTAAATTGATATCAGACCAAAGATTTTAAACTCGAGCGGATAGTTGAACACTGTTTTAGTTGAAAATAAATCTCCTACAATGATTTGTGTCTCCATAGAAATAATCAACGGTTCAACAGAAATTGATCGACTGGTTGAGACCAAAAAACTCATTTGCAATCTCACGTAGCTTGTTATTGTGTTCGTTGCTAAAAGAAAATTTGAACGTGTGAAACGACGCTTGAAGACTAGAAAATTTTACTTTTACGATCACGAGAGCAAAGAAAACAACTATCATCAAAAAAAATATTGCGACTTGCAAAAACCTAATACAGCAAACAACAACAAATTTTGGCCTTGAAATTAGCCAGTTGTTGTTCACGGTCAAAACGACAAGTCATCATCCAAAATTATGTCAATGCTTTTCAATTTGTATAATTTCCTTTTTTTTTCCGATTTTGACAAATCTTCCGTTGCACAACTTATACATACCCACTTTTTGTTGCTCCATCTAATTTAATATCATTTTTTATATTCTAATTTCATTACCAAAATTTTATGTCAATGCTTTTCAATTTGTATAATTTCCTTTTTTTTTCCGATTTTGACAAATCTTCCGTTGCACAACTTATACATACCCACTTTTTGTTGCTCCATCTAATTTAATATCATTTTTTATATTCTAATTTCATTACCAAAATTTTATGTCAATGCTTTTCAATTTGTATAATTTCCTTTTTTTTCAAACTTTATCTTTTTAAAAGTTTTAATAGAGATTTATTTTATCTTCTAAGATTTTAAATCATAACTCAAAGTTTATTTAAAGTTGTGGTAAATATTAAAAATAGATTTTTGACAATTAATCAATTATCCCTATTTTGATAATTTATTCTCCCCTATTATTTTACTTTTTTTCCGATTTTGACAAATCTTCCGTTGCACAACTTATACATACCCACTTTTTGTTGCTCCATCTAATTTAATATCATTTTTTATATTCTAATTTCATTACCAAAATTTTATGTCAATGCTTTTCAATTTGTATAATTTCCTTTTTTTTCCTCAATATCTTCGCCTTTCCTTTCCAATAACCAATTCTTTAACTTTTATTTCCAAAAACTACAGTAATTTTTCAAAAAGAAAAAATCAATTTTCTTCTACATGGCGATCGAAAGTTAGAATAGGACTTAATATTTTCTTTAAGGAGAGGAGATTGATGCAGTACACAACTATGGCCCAAGCGCTTATATGTGTGATCTTCTAATATTTTATTTTATTTATTATTTTAGTATTAATTTCATTTTTTTCAAACTTTATCTTTTTAAAAGTTTTAATAGAGATTTATTTTATCTTCTAAGATTTTAAATCATAACTCAAAGTTTATTTAAAGTTGTGGTAAATATTAAAAATAGATTTTTGACAATTAATCAAATTATCCCTATTTTGATAATTTATTCTCCCCTATTATTTTACTTTTTTTCCGATTTTGACAAATCTTCCGTTGCACAACTTATACATACCCACTTTTTGTTGCTCCATCTAATTTAATATCATTTTTTATATTCTAATTTCATTACCAAAATTTTATGTCAATGCTTTTCAATTTGTATAATTTCCTTTTTTTTCCTCAATATCTTCGCCTTTCCTTTCCAATAACCAATTCTTTAACTTTTATTTCCAAAAACTACAGCAATTTTTCAAAAAGAAAAAATCAATTTTCTTCTACATGGCGATCGAAAGTTAGAATAGGACTTAATATTTTGTTCCACTTCAACCTACTAATTGAAATAGGTAAATCATTAGCTTTTTTAAGAGTAGTTATTACGTGTATCAAACAAGCACCATATCTTTACATGGTCCAGCCAAGAAGTGAAGACGGTAGTTATCAACTCTACCTACATTATAAAATTTTCAAATAAAGAAGATGATGTTGTGGATGTAGGTCTTGAATACCTAAAATATTTGGAGAAAGGAAGTGTTAGGGGGGGAATTGATCGTTTGGGTAGGGGGGAACTGAATGACCGGGAGGAGCGACAAAAAGAAGAAATTTCGATAGGTTCCACCATCTTTTTCTCCCTAATTCAGCAAAATAGACATAACAAAAAGGGTATGAAAACATATACCCCACCCCGCTTTTCTCTATTGGTAGCAAGTAAACATAGTCTAAATGCTAAGAAACCACCAACGTCAAAAGATTCAAAAAATATTGACTACTATGCCTCAAAATAAAACAATAATAAGAGCAAAACAACACAACTATTAACACATTAAATGTTGGCGATCTTTATAAGAAAACAACAATGTCAAACGGAAATGACAGAAATACCACAAGTATTAAAAATTAGTGGATGGTCTATTGGTACGACAACATATGAAGTTAATTGGCGTGGAAAAATAAACTTCAAAAAAACACTCCATAACTCCACAAACAGAATATAACATATAATCCCAAGAAGTAAGCAAGCAAAGAAACAAAAGTAAAAAGGTGATTGGACCGAAGAATAGGGAATTGGGACTAGTGGAGAGTGAGAGAGCCGGGACATGTCTATTAAACTAATAATGTTCTGTAGAGGAAGCTGAAGGTAAAGGATGGATTCTGGAGGGAAAGATAGAGGAGGAATTATTTTGTGGCGCAACAAGGGGAATGAAATATGACTCTACAAGGTCACCATCCTGGGAGAACAATGTCAGAAGAGTAAGAAATCAAGGGCAATTATGCTCTCTCGCCCTTGTTTTTTTAATTCTAATACATAATTCCCCAATCGGCCTCTTATCACAGGTCATTTTCATAGAAGAAATCCCAAAGAAGCTTGGTGGTCCCTTTTCTCCTCGTACGGGCAAGTAACTGAAGCAGCCAGCGTCTGAGAGTGAGTCTCATAAAATGTTAAAGATATCATCAGGAAGAAGGCACGAGAAAATGACTGGTTGTTAAACCCTAAAACAACATTAGGGCGTGCAAAACATGCCGAACGATCGGATTCTTAAAACACGGCCATGTTATGCACCCTTGCTGCTTATTACATCACAAAACCATACCTTCTCACGACAAAAAAACAAACCTAGAAAAATGAAATGCGCCATAAATAGTAGAAAACAATTCAATCAGCAAATACCTGATGAGTCTAATGGCTTCAACAAGCAAAAACTCTTGCTGCCCGAGACCAAAACTGCGGCAAGTGATAGTTAGATTTACAAAGCAATGAACTAGATTTGGTAAATTGTAAGAAACGGGAAAACATAATCCCTCCTGGACGAACTACGAAGGGGGAAGAGGAACGCGGGGGAGAGGATTAGATTTTGAGGGAGTGGGTGGAGATGTCCTTTAATAGACGAAAACGGCCCACGTTGTTTGCGGGCCGGAGGCCCATATCCGGAAAATATTTTTTCATTGTAAAAAAAAAAAAAAAAACACGTCACTCCCGTAAAAGTAATACTCAGTTTAACAACTAATTCTACGTTTTAATTTTAACTGCTGACTCGTTAATTGACACAATAATTAAGATAATCATAAATAGTTAAAATAATACATTAATTGCATCAGCTAATTAATGTCACTGTAATGTTCTCCGGTACTCCTAATACAATATTATTCGTTCTGAGCCGAATCCCGTACGAATTGTTCATAAGTTTAGTTATTGGAGTCTCACACTGAGTCGTTCTAGCCTTCACACACAGAGCTATCGCAGTCATATTATGAGGTAAGATTAAAATGAAAACATAGCATTACCCTATTCAGAATGATCAAATGATATTTACTATTAATGATTGTCAATGTAAATTCTCAAAATAGTTGGTTGGTAAATTCATATTTTTAATAATCTAAAGCATTTGACATTTACAAAATTAAAAAAATCTACCATGTGACCGTCTATCGACTCTCTCTTTCTCGTTTTCATTGTTTGTACGCTCGGTTGTGGAGGTTTTGCAATCATAAATGATTGTTTTTCGTAAAGTTGATATCAAGATAAAAACTTGAGAAGGAAAATCCGCTTTTGTTCATACATAAATGTAACATTTGTATTCAATGTTCATTGACAAATCTTTCTATCGTGCTAAACATATTGAAACTCCGCTCAAAATTGTTTTTTAGAAGATTAAAAGTACTTATTTTATTATTTAAGCTGTTACGAAATATTTGGTGACTAAAAAAATGTTTATTTAAACTACGATAATTCTGACTGATCGAGAAAAAATAAATTATAATATTGATTTTTTAATATTTTTTTAAAGCGAATATGAAATTAATTTATTTTCTATTATTAATCATTTTAATTTTTAAATAATATGGCCGTTCACTTTTTCTCACACTCATTTTATTTGTTTATTTCAATTATTATATACTTTAATGCAATTTAATAATCGAACATTAATTTATTAGATGATCATTAAAACTAGTAAACATCTTATGAGCAGTTAATTTACCAAAAAATTACAAACTTTTTCACGTCTGATTATTTTAAAAGCACATCTAACAGTGATTATTAAAAAAATTACAATAATATAAAACTGGCCTAGAGCTTCTCAGCAGTGCGGGTCGTTATGGCGAGCTAAACTCGTCATCGTGCAAGGTTCACTTTTGTTGTCGTCTATATCATCGCCTTACAACACATAACGGTAAGACCTTTATGCAGTCTCGTGCTCATATTCGAACCTTGTTAGTATATTCCTATGATGCACCCTAACGCTTACAACCAATCGCCAAATCCATTCGTTTCACAAATTGTACAACAACCACATTCAATTTCAATTGAAACATGTGATAAGTCACAACAATAAAGGACAATCTAACCAACATTTAATATCAAATATTTAAACAATACATAAAATATGTGACATCCATTTTCATTAATCACCCAACCAACAACTGCACGCGCATGTATACAAGTAAAGCTAGATTTCTTCGATAAAACTTACTATTTTTCAAAATAATAAACAATCTAAGTAAAGATCAACGTCTCAAGCTGAATCATTAAATTACTATATACAATTTCATAATATGCAAAATTTGATGAAATATATATTTTTTAAAGTATGGTTAAGTCAAAAGGGGGTTGATCCATTAATTTTAAGTTGATGATGTACATTATTATATTCTCCCCATTAAATAGTCTAGACCCACATCCATGATTATTGTTCTCAACAACAGCTTTGGTCTTATCACACATGTGGTAGTCATCAATGTCTTTGTCTATGTCACGTGACAAACAATGATCTCTTCCTTAGTTTTTTTTTTCAACCTTATTAATAATAAAAGAAACGATCGTGATCAGTTAATTTCGACACATAATAAGTTACCCTAAATTATATTTTATATTTTTATTTATATCTATTTTAATTTACAATATAATATAATTAATGTAATAAATTATAAATAATTTTTTTTTAATTAAAATTATATTCCAATTTTATAAACTTGTACCTTCAAATAAATATAGGGAAAATAATTAAAGAAATTAAAAAAAAATAGTAAATGTAACGAATTTACAAAAGGAGGAATAAGTGGGCCCAGGTGTGATTTTAAAATGGCAATAGTAGACAAAAGAGTCGTCCATAATTCATCACTCTTTTCGTCCTTTTAATTTTTTTTATTAAATAAATAATAATTTTTCATTTATTGTTTTCTTCTAGAGTTAAAATCCTGAATTTTGGAGGGATTCTTTTTATTGGGTCCCACTCGTAAGTGCTCACTGTGTGTTGCCGCGCAGAAGAATCTATCTTTCCACATTCTCGTCCCACGCGCTTCCAACCCCACCGCAACGCCAACCTTAAACAATTGAGACCATTTTTTGCTCTACCGGATTTCGATTTGGTTCAATCAAAGTTCGATTTTTTCGGCCCATCTAGCATAATCGTTACAATGAAGAACATACCACATAACATATTTCGTTTGTTAATTATTAATTTTATATTTTTCAAAAGAATATATTAATTCAAAATATGTACATGACATCTGTTGAACTATAATTTTTAGAATTAACTCTTGCAGACACATGCTTTACATGAGTTTTGAAAAGTCATTTTAGAAGATCAATTGACAGAGAACTCAACGTTTTAATCATAATTTTATATTCTTCGAAACGAAAACACGAGTAAATTGGTTTGATAGTATCGTAGGAAAAAAAACAAATAAATATAGAAATGAAGACTACCAAATAATTTATAAAACGGAATTAAAAACACGAGTAAATTGGTTTGATAGTATCGTAGGAAAAAATCAAATCAAATATAGAAAGGAAGAATACAAATAATTTATAAAAAGAATTAAAAAAAAAAAATTAAAGCTAAAGAGTGTTATTACGCGCGGATGCAGCGAGTGGTAAAACAAGTTATTTGTTTTTTTTTTAAATTTTGAAATCCTTAAAAAAGGTGCTGATTAGACAGAAAACTGACGGTTTCGGTTCCAAGCAAGTTAAACGACGTCGTTCATCATAACCCGAAACGACGTGGTTTTGAAACGTTAGGCAAAGTCCTTCCTCTTCTCCGTATATAAAGCTAAAAGAGATAAAAGAAAAGAGGAAGGAAAACTGGAAAAGAGGAAGATAACAGTGACAAAAGGCTGTTCCTTTTCGCTTTTATCTCTCTCCTCTCTCTCAAATCCATCATTTTCCCTTCAACATTCTTCAGTTTAATGGAAGTGAAACGTTGAAATCGATTCACGCTCAATTTTCAACACACCCATTTAGCCATAATCACACCCTTTAGCTCAATTTTCTGTACATTCTTCTGCACCTTCACTTTTGCTCATTTTGCAGTCTCTGTGTTCTTGTTTTCTTTTTTTTTGTTGTTTAAAGTTTTGGATGCCCAAATCAAGCTCTTCCAAAACCAGGAAAAAAGATATAATAGAGACGGTTAATTTTTGGAGCTTGAATTTGGAAAGTTTTATTTCACTCCCACTGGAGACTGGAATCTGGGCAAATCGATCTCACAAACGATGTATTTTACACTGGGAATGAATCAGTTCTTTTGTTGAAAAAGGTTCTGTTCGGAAGGAGAATAGAGGGTAGTTTATTTATTTGTTGTTTTTTTTTTTTGGAAGAGGTGGTTTCAATGTTGGCTAATATCGTAGTGAAATACGAGAGATCTGGTTTGGGTTTTTGATAAATCGCGCTTGGGATGCGATATTAGGTTAGCGTTGATGGAACTGTGATCGATATTTATTTTCTCAAAACAGAGAGGAAATCTTACTGTGGATTTCGGAAAATGCATTTTGCTAAGCTCGATGATTCTCCTATGTTCCGCAAGCAGGTCACCTCTCTCTCTCTCTCTCTCTCTCTCTCTCTCTCTCTCAACTCTTTTGTGGAGTTAATGCAACATGGTTGACTGTTTTAATTGCTGCGTGGTTCGTTAGAGACGTAAGAACGAGAAAATTTTCAATTTCATGAATCACGCGGCAAAAGTTCCTAAATTTTTTAAACCTCTTGTCGTGTAGGGAAAGTTTTTTCTGCTTTAAGACTCCTTAGAGAGATGTTTTTTTTTTTATTAAAGTTGTCGAGTTATGTCTTTTAGCTCATAGATGTTTTGAAGAATCTGTTATGTTAAGAAAAACTTATTATTGAGGGGATATGAATCTATTAATGTTATGCTAAGTTCAACCCAATAATTATTTAGTTTGTACTAACAAAGGAAACTTTTCTACTGCCCTCTGCTCAATTCAGATTGTTAAGCTAATATCTTCCATTTGGGACTTTCTGAATGATTTTACTGTAAATTTCGGTGCTCCTTTTATGCGTTCTTAGGATTTTTTCTCCTCTCTTTCTTGGGGATGTTTGCTCTTCTTTTTAATATGCATCTCTTACAGATTCACTCATTTTTCTAGTACTTCTGTTAAATTTTTATGATTTAATGTCCAGCTTCAGTTTGGATGGTATTGTCCAAGCATGAAAGTGATGGTTAATTTGTTATCCTTTAGTATCTGATAAAGTTATTGATGAAATTGAGTTTTTATTACGGTCTTTGGAAAACAGATACAAAGCCTGGAGGAGAGTGCCTGAATCCTTAAGGGAGAGAAGCTTAAAGTTTTACAAAGGATGCCGAAAATACACGTATGTCAGATATAACTTTACACCTCTCTTAACTTTTACTTTGCCTGTCTGTCATCTTCATTTCTGTGAAAGAGCTGTTCTGTTAATATCTTTCAGTGTTTTGGTTCCATAGAAAGTCACTTACCTTTTTCACATGTTAATAAAATGGTTTAGCTTAACTAAAACTGTACCATGATGGATCTCTTTTTCGGGAGGCTTTGAGGTTTCATTACTATACGTAACCAAAATGCCTTGAATGGTCCCAAACGAGTTAAACTCAGTAGTGGAGTTTTTCGACCAAATGATGTGAATTAACTGCAAAGTATTGAGAAAAGCATTCTGATTAAGAAGTTGATTTTATCTTTATACCCTGTTTACTTTCTGTTCTTAGACTAGAATGAGATGCATATTAATCTTGTCAAATAACAGATACACATGTATATTACTATAATTGTTGACTAAATTACAACTCATTAATTGGAAAGCTTATAAAGAGGGAATTCGACTTAAAAATGAGAATGCATACAGAGTTCTGAATTTTCTTCCTCCTGTGGCTGTAACCTTTCTTCGTAACTGCCCCTCAAGTCGAATTGGAGCAGAAGTCAATCTACTATGGACTGATTGTCATACACTGCCCATCATATAGTGCCTATTATGACTAAAAAGCCTCGCTGTTTAATTGAAATGCTCAATTGCTTGGATCTCTTGTTATATTCAAACTCTTGTAAGAATATGGGAATTTTTGTCATAGTTCTTTTTCTTTTTCAACTTTAATTCTATTTGAACTTGTATTGGAAAGGAAAGCTGGGAAATCATGAAGGTATTGGCTTTTCTTGGTAACTTGTCATGTGAGAGAATCTTGCAACTTCTGCTAATTATTTACTAATTTCATGATGGCATCCTAACTCTCAATTCACTTTGATGTAGTTCTGTTGAAATGGACCTGGAATGGCTTAAAGAATGTTAATTTCAAAATTTTTTCTCTTGGTAGTGAAGGGCTTGGAGAGTTTTATGATGGAGACATTGCCTTTGCCAGTGCCCTGGAAACTTTTGGTGGAGGGCATAATGATCCCATAAGTGTGGCCTTTGGGGGTATGATTATTTGTTTAAATTTTTTGGTAATAGTACAAAGCTGAAGCTATTAGTAATAGTATAGGCAGAAATAAACTTATTAGTATGACCTTGAAGGCAAATATAGTGCTGTATGATGTTGAGTGATTTGAAATTCAAAACAATTTTCTAGATGACTTTAATGTAAGCAATTTACACTCGTTTTTAAACGGTAAACCTGAGGATTTTGGGAAGGAAACCATGCTATTGGATTAATTTATGAAAACCACAATAACTTGACGTTTTCTGGTTGAATTGATTGAAAGTATGCTTTTTGTAGGCCCTGTTATGACCAAATTTACAATTGCTTTGAGGGAAATTGGGACATACAAGCTTAAAGTTCTTCGGTCCCAGGTATAATTCTGATATCTGTAGATATATTTTCAATCAGATGCACATATACTTGTATTTTGGTATGTTATAAACAATATTTTTGTACTCAAGTTATTGTCCGCTTGATTTTTTCTATTAAGAATTAAAATATATATGAAAGGAAATACAATGGAGGAAAAAAATTCCTCTTGGGAAAGAAAAGGAAACAATAACTGCTTTAGGCTTCTGAATCGTCATGCCAGAACTTATTCGAACACCATGCAGTGCTATAGCCTGTTATCAAAAATGATCGAGCCGAGATGTTATTTATGTTCCGTGACATTTCTTTTTCTCCTGATCTTTTCAACTTAGGTGGAGCATATGTTAAATGACAGATTGCTACACTTCGTTAATATTGACTTGCATGAGGTGAAGGTAATGTGATATGGGAGCTTAATTTGTATTTCTTTGATATGGGAGCTTAAAATAATGGGAAAGAAACAGATGTGAGTCATGGTGATTATTAATTTTGGTCGTGCTCTTGAGACTTAAACCTACACTTTGTTCATATTTGTTTGATAACTTCGACCTGCTGCATATGAAGTGAATTAATGGATAAAGCATTCGTGAATTTTTTTTTAAAAGGGTTTTTTAGTTGTGGTCTGAGTCGTAAACCTACCCATATCAGATGGTTTCATCAAGATCTTACTTTGTTAGTGTCTAATGGACTTACTATAGTGGATATTTGGTTTATTTTTATTTTTAACGATATTTCACTCCATTAGTTCATCTTTAAAGTTTCCAGTCTTCATGCAGGAGGCAAGAAAGCAATTTGATAAGGCAAGCCTTCTTTATGACCAGGTGCTCAGTAGTATAGTTCTTGATGAATTTGTCTTTGTCGTCGACAAATTAACTTTTATTCTAGAAATAGCATTGTGAAGTTTTAACTGGCACTTGTTTGGCGGAGTGCTTTTGGATTAACTTATTGGTGCACTACCACCTGAGAAGCCTTCTGTCATGTTTGTATGTCATATGATGAAATTAAAAATATTATTTGTTGTTTATTGCCTTCATGTTTTACAATAGCCAGTCTTTTTCTTTGTCAATAGGTTGTCTAAATAGAATCCCGGGACCAACAGTTTCTTGTTACATATTTTTCTTGGGAGGGGAGGAGGAATTATTATACAAATTATTATCTTGTGAATATTTATGTAAAGTTAAAATAATGATTCTCCAGGCACGTGAGAAGTTTTTGTCGCTGAGGAAGGGCACGAAAAATGACGTAGCTACTCTTTTGGAAGAGGTATTATGCAAAAAGTAATTTGCATTTTTAACTATCTATCCTTTTCATGACTTGTGTTGATAGTGGAATCCTTCACTGTTTTGACGTGGTGCAACACATTCCAGGAACTTCACAGTGCAAGATCTTCCTTTGAGCATTCTCGTTTTAATTTGGTAAGAATCTTTTTTTGGTTCAGCACGATGTAATACTGGTTAAGGTATTTATATGGAGGTCTTAATATTTTTTATAAATTGTCTCTCCTATTGAACAGGTAACTGCTCTTTCTAATGTCGAGGCCAAGAAAAGGTTTGAATTTTTGGAAGCAGTGAGTGGGACAATGGATGCACATCTCCGATACTTCAAACAGGTGGATCTCTTCTCGCTAGTAATGTTTTATCTAATTACTATCATATACACCACAACATGCTCAATTTTCTGCATTTTTTCTCTGTAGGGGTATGAGCTGTTACATCAAATGGAGCCGTACATTAATCAGGTTTGATTTTACTTGTGTCTTCAGTTTGACACTGGCTACTACTTTTTCTACTCGATTTAGATTCATAAGGTTTTGCTTCGGAATAAGAAAATTTGAATTCTATGGAGCAGCCAATATTAAGCTTAATAAACCAAGTTTATAGAGAGCTCTTCTTTTGGCTCCGGTATCGCTTGTTTGGTGTATAGCTGGTTGGAGTTTGTAGAAGAGTATAGATAAATTTTTCTCATGGTCTATTTATTGTACATTTTTGAACGAATCCTACTGTTTCATTTGGCCTTTCTAAGGTTGTGTTTCTATTTTAAACAATTTTATAATTGCAAGTGCCCAGAGGAACAATCAAGAGTTCTCCATATAGAGAGAAGAACAATATCAAGAAAGATTGATAAATTAGCCAAAATGATTTTGTTCTGAAGTCTTTGGAAATTTAATGGTTTGATTACTGCAGTTGATTGGCAGCTTGAAGTAAGTGAATGTCAAAAGTTCATTTGCTGAAGAGGCATTGTTGGAGATATATGGGCACATATAGCTACGTGACTAGTTGAATCTTTTAAATATAAAGCCCATAACTTACTTGTTATTTTTCTGCCTTTAAGTCGATATGATACAAGATGAAGATTGGGGATAGGACAGAGCGGAGAGAAAGAGTGTGAGAGAGAGAAGTGTCATTAAAAAAATATGATTAATCATGTAGTCTGCGGTTTGTTCTCTTTACCACTAACTGTGTTTGTATGATTTTGGCTTGGACAATATTTCTCAGTTAAGATTTAAAAAAGATTAGATGAATTTGTTATTCTCTCTATTGTCTTTCTATTAAGATTAATTTTGATTCTTCGTCTATGTTTTGCAGGTATTGACTTATGCTCAGCAGTCACGAGAAAGATCCAACTATGAGCAAGCAGCTCTCAATGAAAGGATGCAAGAGTATAAAAGGCAGGTCGATCGAGAGAGTAGGTGGTCTTCCAATGGCTCTAACGGATCTCCAACTGGAGATGGTATACAAACCATTGGTAGAAGTTCACATAAAATGATAGAGGCAGTAATGCAATCTGCTGCGAGGGGAAAGGTTGAACTGGTTAATTGTGTGCATCATTATTTCTGTTTTCAATGATTGTCTCGATGATATTGACATTCAGTGATATTCCAGGTTCAAACCATTCGACAAGGCTATCTCTCAAAACGGTCGTCAAACTTGAGAGGTGACTGGAAAAGAAGATTTTTTGTTCTTGATAGCCGTGGCATGTTGTATTATTATCGAAAACAGTGCATCAAACCATCAGTAAGTAATTTGATAGAAAATCAGCTATTACGAAAAGGTCTTGAATTTTTCTTCTTCACAAATTAGTTCATATAATTGTTTATTTGGTTGTAGGGTAATAACTCAGGTCAGCTAACCAATCAGAGGAATAGTTCTGAGATTGGATCTGGACTACTCAACCGCTGGTTTTCTTCTCATTATCGTGGTGGAGTACATGATGAGAAATCTGTTGCACATCACACCGTGAACCTGTTGACATCAACAATCAAAGTTGACGCCGACCAATCAGATCTTAGGTTTTGCTTCAGGATCATTTCACCTACGAAAAATTACACTCTGCAGGTTTGACTTGTTCAGTTTATTCTTTTTTCCGTTGAGGTTTCACTCCTATGAATGCCAATCTATACTTTCTAAAAAAGGTTTCACATCTTGGAAATTGTTTATGCTTGTTAGTGCAGGCAGAGAGTGCAATGGATCAAATGGATTGGATCGAGAAAATAACTGGGGTCATTGCTTCTTTACTTAGTTCTCAGGCTCCTGAGGTGGTATTTACTGTGTTTTCCACAAGTTGTTTATGTTTTTTTTTTTTTTTTTTTGTAAGAAACAAGTTGTTTATAACATTCTCCATGATTTTGACTAGTCATACTATTTTCCAGTGTTTGTCAGCAAGTCCCATGGGAAGTGGCCTTGAACGGTCTGCTAGTGAGAGTAGTTCTTTTGAAAGTTCTGATTTTGATCATACTGCAATTGAAGAATTTACGAACGAGAGGAGCTTGTCTTCTTCTCATCGTGATCGCCCATCCAAGAATTTGCTACAGCAAAGGTCCTGCGTAAAAATTGAGAAGCCAATTGATGTACTGAGAAAAGTTTGCGGGAATGATAAATGTGCTGATTGTGGTGCCCCTGAACCAGACTGGGCATCTTTAAACCTGGGAGTTCTTGTTTGCATTGAATGCTCCGGTGTTCACCGTAATCTCGGTGTACACATATCGAAGGTAGATAATCAAACTTTATATTTTCTTCTTAGATTACATCATATTTTTCTTTTAATGTTGTTACGTCTTATTAGATACTCAATTGTCATGATAAATTTATATCAGATTTTATATGGTTGCAACCTGCACTCCTTCACATTTTTGTGGTTAAACTATATTAACAATGATACATGACACAGAAGTAATGAGTTTGAGAATTTCATTTGGGAAACAAATAACTCTATAACATGATATTTTTATTCTATTTTTTGATAGGGAACTAAATTGTATTAGATAAAAAAAAGTACAAGGAGAATATATATGATTCTTCTTAGAAAACACAAAAAAAAAAAAGAAAAAAAAGAAAAAGAAGATAATGGTAGAGACTAACTCTGAGAGATAGCTGTCTGTCCAATTAGATATGATCATAGCAAAAAGATGATTCTTAAAATATTTAGAGTTATACGCTCATTTTGATTTATTAAAAGACATTTGTTTTTCGGTTAGTGCTACAAAACTTATGACCATCCATATCCATAAATGTTATAACTATATCTGAGGAGACATGCATAGTAGATTACTATATGTCAAACTTATGACAACTAGAAACTAAGAAGATTTGAGACTTTATCTGTACCTTATCATTAGCATACTCTGCTCTATTGTCTTTACTTTTGAGTATATAATGCATGAGACTATCCCGTGTTTTGACCTGTACTTAATGTCCATATGCCAACATCCATATTTTTGGCTCTTGAACAAGTGATAAATGGCCCATGATAAAATCAAATATAAAGTAAAGTTTTATCAACCACAAGGAGATAAAGTATTCGTAGGTCCCATATAAGTCTCATGTATATAATTGACTAAAACTTTTACTGTTCTTTGATGTCATTTTTTTTGTGAGTTATTCTGGCCATGCATTGAGGTTAAAATGTCATTTGGTTTAACTTCAAAAAGGGGGAGGGGATGAATAGTTTCATGTTAAAATTGTTGTTTTTTATCCTTCTATTTGTGAATGGATTTAAATTGTAATATTTTTTAACAATAATTTCCTTTATCTCACTATTTAAGGTAAGGTCTCTAACATTGGATGTCAAAGTGTGGGAGCCTTCTGTTATCAGTTTGTTTCAGTCTCTTGGCAATACCTTTGCCAACTCTGTGTGGGAGGAGCTGTTGCAATCAAGAAGTGCTTTTCAGGTTGATCTTGCCCCCACAGGGTAAATTAAGTTCACCTTTACTTCCTACCTCAAGGCATACAACTTACTAGTAGGTTTCAACTTGGTTTTATTGTAATGTTCATCTATTGTTCCCTTGATGAAGGTTTTATAAATCTGATAAACAGCAGTTGCTTTTCATCAACAAACCTAATCATTCTGATTCTATATCGATAAAGGAGAAATTCATCCATGCAAAGGTATGATGTTTTAAAATACTAGTCTTCTCATATCATTTGATATAGTTCTTTTTTCTTATTTTTAAAAGAATGGTATTTTCCCCTTCATTGGGTGTCATCAATTTGTGTGAGAAACGAGTCTACTGTAATTAGTCGATAACTTCTTGAGTGGAAGTCTAGAGATAGTTGTATTTTGTTGATGAAAACAATAGTGAATTTTGTCTGTTTGTCTCTCTAGATGTTAAAAAAAGTGTGGCTGCCATTACTGTAGTCAATCCTTTACGCAACCATTACTTACAAAGGCTGTATAGAAGTCAAGTAAACCTACATGGAATGAACAAAAGTGAACTATTTTAGGAACGTCATATTATAAAATAGGGTAATTATCGATTTGAACCCTGTACTATACACGTTTTTTCAATTCGGCCCCTGTACTAAAAAAACCAGCAAACCGAACCCTGTACTTTGATTCTGTTATCAGTTTTGACCTTCTCTCAATAATTTCATTAAACCCTCATTGAAAAAACTAACAAACGATCTTAGATTCACTTGAAATTTTTACCACATGTTCACTACTTAATGAGAAGATAATCTGAAAATTTTCGTGATTTTTTAACACATGTACGATTTATTGAAATTTTATTTTAGTATTTTATAAAAATATTATAATAAATCATACAAATTTTAGCAAATGCCGAAACTTTTTCTATTATCTACCCATGATAGGTTGAACATGTGGAAAAATTTTCAAATAAATCAAATATTGTTTGGTATTTTTTTAAAAATTAATTTATAAAATAAAGAAGAAATTGAGATTAATTTAAACAAATATCAAACGATATTGGATTTATTGGAAACTTTTTCTAGATGTTCACCATATTATGGGTAGATAATAGAAAACTTTTCGTAATTTTTTAAAACTTGTATGATTTATTATAATATTTTTAAAAAATACTAAAATAAAATTATAATAAATCGTAGATATGTTAAAAAATCACGAAAATTCTTAGATTATCTTCTCATTAAGTAATAAACATGTGGTAAAAATTGCAACTGAATATAAGATCGTTTGGTAGTTTTTTCAATGAGGATTTTATGAAATTATTGATAGAAGGTTAAAACTGATGACAGAATCAAAGTACAGGGTTCGGTTTGCCGGTTTTTTTAGTACAGGGGCCGAATTGAAAAAACGTGTATAGTACAGGGTTCAAATCGATAATTTCCCTATAAAATATCTCTCGGGAAGGAATGGACATTCCTATTTGTTACTGAAAGGCATCGTAAAAATTTTCTGCCTACATGAAATGAACAAACAATACACAAGTGAAATCTTCTTGAAAGATGAACCTGTTGAATTACACTTCATCTAGTAATTGAACCTAAAAATCTCTTCTACATATTATCTGTTTCTTTTCGACAGAATTGTCGACTCTTTTGAACCAGCACCAGCCATAGTAGATATACAAGTACTGAAAGACACTTGACCCAAATTGTCACTTTACTATTGGATCCTTGTTAAAGTTGTCATCTGTGTAAAATTATCTTCCTTTTTGCCTTTTTGCAGAGGTTAAATTGTTAAAAGATGTTGGATATGAATGTGTATTCTTTTTTACCCCAGTATGCAGAAAAGTTTTTTGTTCGTAAGCCAAAAGACAATCTATACCCTCACTTAGTTGCCCTACAAATGTGGGAGGGTGTACGCTCAAATGACAAGAAAGCCGTTTATCGTCACATTGTCAACTCCGAGACAGACGTGAATACTGTGTATGACCAAGCTTCATGGGGGTCTTTATCTCTTGCTAAAGCGATTCTTTTGCAAGAGAACACAGGCCTTCAACACAGCTCTTGTTATATGCCCGGTGATGGGATTGACAGATCTTCCAGTAGCTCTTTGAATTTTGGAGGTGCTAGTGAAAGCCAGACCATGGAGGATCTAGATGGGTGCACACTCTTGCACCTTGCTTGTGAAAACTCTGACATTGGGATGATCGAACTTCTTCTTCAGAATGCTGCCAATATAAACACCATCGACTCAAGAGGTCAAACACCACTTCACTTGTGCATCCTTAAAGGCAAAACTGCATTTGCAAAGTTACTTCTTATAAGGTTAGCATTAGTTCCTGTTTAAATTTGTGCACTATATTTTTTATAGACCTACGATGTTTCGATTATCACCTTCATTTACTTGTGTGTTTGTTGGCGATCTTGTGTGGGGTGCACAATTCTATTTTTTTTTTCGTAAATAATTTAAATTTTGGATGAATTGAAAGAGAAACATCGATTTTCTTGAGGAATCGGTAACATCCATCAAAGAGGATAAAAATTTTCTTGATCTATCGACAGGGGCGCTGACCCACATGCTGTTAATGAAGAAGGAAAAACACTTTTTCAGCTGGCAATTGAGTCGAAATGCAGCGATAGGGAGATACTTGCTATGTTAGCGGACTCAAACGGGTGAAACTCTGACCGGAATGTTGACTTGCATAGATGCTAGGAAATGAAGGTACTGCGTATTTGAATGTGATAATACAACATATATTGGAAAGCTGGTTTTGAAATGGAAACTGAAAGAAAGAAAGGATAGTGAATTATTAAGGGTGTCCTACAGAGTGGTAGGCCGGCTAGCCTGCCCCGCCATGAGTGCATATATTCATTGTAAAATTTCTAAGTCTCATTGAATTGTAATGCAAAATGGCTCCCATGATTGGTCTTCTGAGCTGATAGATAGGCCTTTCGACCAGCTTGTTGTGGTCTGAGGCCATGTTTTGTTTTCTTGTTTATTGAGTTTGGTTTCCACTTTTATGATGATGAAATTTATAGGCCATTGTGTAATTTGTACATTTGGTTATTTTAGTGAATCTTTTGTTCTGGTTGCAGCTCCTCCTGCTCTTCCTTCTCCCTTTTTTCTCCTTCAGGAGACTCCTCTTCCTGGCATGACCCTCGGCCTTGGGTTCGGGTCTGGTCTAGATGAAAAATGGAGAATCTTAGACCATCAAGCTGAACTTTGGACTGACCATCAAAATGATAGTCTAATGTATTCATGTTGTAGTAGTCTCAATGATTAGTAAAATAAATATGAAATAGAGATGAATTTTATTGTTTTTTTTTTTATAAAATAATTAGGGATAACCGGGGGCTGTTCTTTGCGCCTTCGTTGTCAGGAGCTTTTTCGGGGACTTAAAACAGAACCCCAATTCTCCGTGGCCCTGTTATATTCTGACCGAAAATCGATCTGAAGACTCTCCGATCGGCTGTAAGAGTCGAAAACCAGTTGCTTGGTTCAAGCCCAAACGGAAAGTTTTAGAGTAGTGTTTTTGACAATGGCTTAACCGCTGCAGTCAAGTGGCTCGAATCTATTCATAGTGGCTGAACCGGGTAAAGGAACTGAACTGAACATTGAGGTCCGGTTCGTTCGGTTTTAATCTCCTAAACCGAATTCACAACCGAACCAAAAATAGCCAAAATTTTGATTTGGTTCTTGGTTCTTATTATGGAAAACCGAACCAAAACTCTTAAAACCGAACCAACTCCTAACTTAACCTAATTTTGCATTTGTCTGTGTCCTTTCTCGCGCCCTCGTCTCTCAGCTCTCGCACTCTCGCTGGTACATCTCCCTCGATGCTCTGGACTCTCGCACAGTTGATTACAATAAGCTCTTTCGACACAGTTGATTACAGCAAGCTCTGTTTTTTTAGTCTGTGAATTACAGTTTTTGAATTAGTTTATCCAGTGGAATAGATGTAGATTGTGAGTGGTATTTGTAGTTAGTTGATTTATGGTAATCTTTGTTTTTTTAGTGCATTGGCATCGGCGACAATGTTTTTAGAACTTAGAAGAGTTTCTTTCCCACCCTTAGATGGTGGAAATTGGAATATGGTCTAATATTTGGTACGAAACTTATCCATTACATGTCTTTTGCTGACTACATAGTTTCAGCTACATGTTACGGGGAAGATTTCCCATGAGATCAAATTCCAACTTTCTCTCTCAGGAGATGGCACACCAATCTCTGCAAGCATTTCAGGAAGCCAATGAGTTTATTGGCAGCTGGAAGACGCCCAAAGATCCTAAGGAGGCCGAAGCCAAACTCGCTCAGCTCCGCAGAGACTACGCTAAACAGGTTAAAAACCTCCGTAAACATTATATCCAAGAGGTTGATCTCATGAGGCTCGAGAACCAACAGAAGGACGAGGCCAGGAGAGAGGCCCTTAGGGTTGCCAATGAGGTGCGTAAAAAGCTCAAAGATGCAGCCGCCAAAGCTCTTCGCCAAACCATTGTAAGTGCTACCGATATGTTTCCCTTGATTTCCTGCCAGTTTTGAAATTTTAATGTTTCACTCTTTTTGCTGATTGAGATTCCGAAAATTTTTAAAATAGAAAGCGATCTGCTGAGCGAAATAGCCAGCAAAGGTTCAATGTCCACGGTTTCTCTGTTCACCTTGTTGTATTCGTAAAACTTCAGTTTTCCAAGTGTACGAGTTACCTCCGGTGAAGACAGTTTCAGCTCATCGAGAGCTAGTTTTCTGTATATCAGAAACTAGCTGAAAAATGGTATTCCTCGGATGCTCTTTTGAGTATATTAATTGCAGCCATTAGGCACCTTTCTACCAGACACCTGCTATTTCAAGAATTTATCTCATTTATGTATATTTGAATTTGATGGAATATAACTTGTGATTCTACAAAGATATTATATGACTTTATATCAGTGCTCTTTCTTTCTTGCTCTCTTTTATTGTTTTAGCCATTGCATGCTTGTGCTCTGCTCCTGTACTTAATGGGATGAAAGAAGTGCTCAATATTTTGTAATTCTAAGGGTGTTTATCTGTATGACTGCAGCTGAAAGAAAGAGCTGGAAAACTTGAACATTGGTGGATGAAGGAAAAGTCGAGCGAAGAAAAGAATGAACTATTGCGTCGAAAAAGTTCCCTGCGGATTAATGAATCTGAACCGGAGAAGAAAATATCGGAAGTCATTATCGATACCAAATCTCTCTGAGCCGCTTTTTTCGTCAAATCTGTACCAGTCACATGCTCAACCTTCAGTATTTTGGAAATTCTCTTGATTAGAGGTAAAGTGGTAAGTTGCTATTTCTTCTTCTTTTTTTATTTTTTGGTTTTCCTTAGCTTTACTAGTTCAGTTTTTGAATCACCCTTTTGGGTAGTACTTGTTTGCGCCTACTTTGGTTTTGGATCGTTTTATTAACCGGTGCCATGGTAGTAGATCGGCTTGGAAACTGAGGAAGATACATGTCAATCGTGTACAATTTAGACTTGATCCTAATTTTTTCAACAAAATGAACCTCAACTTATCAACCGTTATGAATTTAACCCTTACCATCATAATTCATGCTTAGCACATGTCTAGGTTTTCTTTCAATTTTCACCCGAATTTCTTCAAGCTTTAACTAGAGTTCTGTTACTCCGACAATTTCCTCCCTTTGTAGCATCAAATCACGAGACTGTCTCCTCCCCGCGAAGTAGAACCTCGATCGCTAGCCGGCGATCTGGTCGTCTTCTTCAGTAGTTCCTCACCTGATTTTGGAAGTTTGCAGTTATGCTCGAAAGCTCAGCGCGGCAGTTCCAACTCGGCAATTGAGATTCAGAAGCTCTGCAACTCGTCAATCAGCATTGTCTTCATCTCTGTCTGTGCTGAGGAAGCTCTGCAACTCACACACAGGTTGTTGATTCATATGACTTTGTCTTATTCATAAACTAAGCTGTTTTGTGCTTTTTGGAAGTTTTATTTGACAAAATTTGATACCCCAAAGATACAAAACTAAGTATTGCCATTGTTCCCATGGTGTCGGAGTTTGCACTGTCACTGATGTTACTGTAAACACAAAAGCTTTATGGCTGCCTCAATTGCTATATGGAGTACTGCTTTGCAGCAGTTTGTAAGTTGTTCATCATCTCTAACTAGTACATATTGTGCCAGTTTGTATCTTTCATTTTGGATAGTAATTAGTATTATGATCTTATAGGACCCCCTAATAAAGATTAAAAGAAGATAACGGTAGATTCTAAAAAAAGCGAAAGCAACCCCCGAGAACACAAGGGAGGCTCGGTTATCCCCCAAACAAATTGGATCTTTCGACCTGTTGGGATATACAGCTCCAACTCAGGCAACATCGCTTTTGCTAGTAAGCCCTTTTATGGACTATTGGTTGATGAACAAAAGAGTTGATTACTTTGACTACAATATTATGGACTGTTGTGATTGCTCTTTATGAATAATTGGGATTTTATGTTTAGATTATTGTGATTGCTTTGTGTTTTCTTTCTACTCATGTGCGATTGCTACCAGCTGTGCCTAGTTCTACCAAAAAAAGGTTCTAATACAAACTGAAGAACATCAGCACTTTAGGCAATAAGACCTGCTCAATATCACTATATCAAACTGAAGAACATCAGCACTTCAGCAGCAAGACCTGCTCAATTGTACAAGTAAAATTGTACAATATCACTATATCAGCTGTAAAGGCTAGACTTCCTTCTTGAAATGTAGTTTTCTGAAGAAGGCATGTGTCTGAAGAAATGTACTTTCTTATATTAAAAATAAGCTCAAATCTCAAATCAAACGCTAAGATTGTGCTAGATTAAATCAATTAAATGCATCACCCTCCTAAAACAAAGTTAATCTAAATTCATAATATCCTAAACTTTACCAAAGTCAAAGCTGATGGAAAAAATATACAGACCTAACCAAATTTTGTAGAAAAATATGGATTTAGCCTTGAGGCAAATCATATTTCTTTCTCCATTAAGGTACTCTTCGCTGCTCCATTAAAGTATTCCCCTTCTTTGATGAAGAGAAGCAGAAGGCACTCTCTCCCTTAATGACAGACACTAGTTTAAAAAGGTAGCTGCCACTTGAACCAATTATATTCAATATCATCTTCATGAGAGGAAGAACAAAAAATAAATGATATAAAAGTCAACAAGTATTTGTATCGATCACCTGCTAAGAACAATCCACGCTTAAAGACGCGAGAGTCCAATTTTCTTCCACAGGAAACTCACTCACTGAGTCTTTGGTTTCTGAATCTTCATATAAGGAAATATCTCGAAAATATTTCATCCCTGTTGCTACCCTCGACAAAACATTAGACATGTATTTGCAAAGAATAATGCTAAGTTTACATTTTATTTTTTACATTCTTATTTTACCTTATGAAGTGACACTCATTAATTGATATCATTAATGTCTTATTTTAATTGTTTATAATTTGTCTTAATTATTATATTAATTAATGAGTGACATGAAATGCAACGTCAAGAGATAAGATAAAATATAAAAATAAAAGATAAACTTAACATTACTAAGAATTGAATCCCATGAAGACATGGCCTTGTGGGTTGAAGTACCAGCTAGAAATGTCCATGCACAATATAGACTATCGAAAAGCTGACAAAGAATTCCGACAACTATAGTGACCAAATACAGCTTTCCTAGCCTCTTGGCCTAGTGATCTTTCGAGTGAATGTAGTATTTATACATTCGAGGAACGCATAGCAGACAGAGTATTGCATAATGTACTTTGAACCCAATTTGAAAACGAACCAGAGGATATACAACAGCAAATGCAGCACCAGGTGGGCATTGTGATCCTGTAGTGCCAATCTGGTGAATAGAGGATGTAGATGGAGAAGAGCATTTTCCATACCGTTGGTGTTTCATCACCTTGCTGTGAACAAATAAGATAAAGACAAGAAACCATCTGAGCTTGGTTTTGCTTTCAGAATTGGAAACATTATGACAATTGAAAAACAGATTTGTAGAGTTATATTTTGTTCAAATAAGAAGATTTATAAAAAGCTAAGAGCAGGTAAACTTAAACATATAATCCTCCCCTCCAATAAAATAAACTATAAGAGTCACAAGACTAAGTGATCTGCATTGTCATATGCCCAATATTTCTAATCATTCCTTGACAGGTCTGGAGCTTTTTTATCTTGAAGCTGAATGTTGAATGAAAAAGCAGCTGATGCGGTATAAACGACAGAGACAATCAACAAAAAATATAATTAAGACTGAATAGATTTAGGCAATGTACAAAAGATAAAAAGAGAAAAGGAAAAAAAAAGAAGAAAAATGACATCGAATCTTCTTAGTAGGTAGGTCCCTATACTCTCCCCTCTTGGTACAAGAAATAAAATGGAGCGAGGAAAAGACTCCGAGACTTGGCTTTGAAGCTACTCCTTGGAACAAATTATAAAGAAAAACAACAAAATCTACGAATCAGACAATCCATAAGCTGATTTCAAGATCTCATATCAGAACTGAACATAAACATAATGCTTTATAAAATTTGCACGATCTATTATAGTGAACCTCGCTCTAGTTACATATAAAGAAGCAAATTCTATCATGGAATCAAGCAGATTATGCATAAGAAGAAATGGATGAGCTTAGAATATATTACAGATTCAATGATTTCCAGCTTCCAAGGGAAACGCAGAACCATTCTCAGATCCATCAATGTGATCGAAATTGCGCAAATCACCACTCTCGAAGAAAGATTGATGAAGGGCTATAACACATTGTTCAGCTTCACTATCATTTACTACGAGTGAGATATTCACCTGGAAATCACCCAACGGAATTGATCAATTAGTATGATTAGCTGGGGAGGTAAAGGAAGTGAGTTTGGTAGGAGAGGCTGGGAAACCTTGGATGCTCCTTGTGAGATCATCTGAACATTGACTCTGTTCTTCCGAAGAACGTGGAATGCCTGTCAAAATTATGGAGCAGATTATATCCAATGGAAAAAGAAAAATAGAAACAAGATTCTAGGTTTTAGATAAATCAGTGAAAGAAGATTCAATTATTTGAAAGGAACAAAGTTCACTAACTTCAATTGATTCAATTACATATAAACACATTAAAATGTAAAACAGCTGATGTACAACACCACCTTCTCCAATATTAAAGAAGAACTCTCAAAGTTTCCGATAAGAGAGATGATTGATCTGTTCTGAAGAAGATTCACTAGTGCAATTTTTTCAAGTTCTTCCACAACATGGTCGAGCTCCTAAAAAGTTAGAACCATAATAATAGAACAGGTCAGAAAGCACACACAATAGGTCATGGAAGGCAAGCGGGTGCATGCATGCACGTGTGTGTGTGGAAGGGAGGGAGGGAGCACATAAATTATTCACGTAAAAAAAGGTCCTGAAAACAGTTGAGATGAGGATTCTAATTTGTAACAGATTAGGGTTCTTAAACTCAAAATTAAAATTCGAAATCCCCAATTTTAATCCAAAATCAAAACCTAACACTCAGATTTTAGCGATAACCGATCAAATTTCTAAAAAAATCCAATGATGATTTCAGCTAGCAAATTCGAGCTGAACTCGGACTTTGGAGAGACAGCAATCAATGAATTCAACTTGAAAATTGTCCAGATACAGATGAAGACCGGATTCAACAAAGAGCATCTCTGAAAATCCTAGCTGAACTCGAATTTCTCTGAGACAGAAAATCCGAGCTGAACTCGGATTTCTCGGAGAAGTTGGTTCAGAACTTCTCCTATAAAAAGAGAAGCTCAGTGAAGAGAGAAAGCACACCAGAGCAAACTCCCTCTCCCTCTCCCTCTTGAGTTCTTCAGTCAGAGAATTCTTATCTCAGTTCTCAGCTTCCGACCACCGCTCGACCTTCAGACGCAGCAATAACTCCGACTGAGGAGGCAGTAGCTCCACTCGAGAAGTCAAGCTCCTCGGCGAACCTTCTCCGGTACAACGAACAACCACCATTGGTGTAAGCTCACTCTCGCAACAGAACAGAAAAAAAGGAAGAAGGTTCAGTTATGTTTTTAAACAATAGAACCGGTTCACCTTGACCACCCAAACCGAACCGGTCCAGCCGAATCGAACCGTCCATCCGAACCAGATCCGGGCCAATTGAACTGGACCCGACCCAAATTATACTGAACCGATCTAAGATTTTACTGATAAAAAATTTCTGCCTAAATCTTTATTAAATGAATTTATCGAAGTGGAAAATTAATATCAATATTTTATTTATGCAGAAAAAAACTCGAAAGTTGTTCGAAGCAATCCAATCTGACCCGATCCGTCTTAAGAGCACACGTAAAGAAATTATGCCTAAATTCTTCTGAAATTGAATTTACTTGAATAAGAATTTGACACTAAGATTTTGTTTAAGGATGATATTATTGGAATATTGGAAAAATCCCGATAATCTTAACTTTTCGGAACCTAAGTAAGTGAAAATACTACGTTTTCAACGTTTTGACTACGACCCTACATCACAAAATTTATGTTATTTTCTTATAATTATTTTATTACATGTTTTCGATGTTTGAGCACGCATGTATAGACATTGACATAGAATTGTATAAAGATAAAATTGCTAGGACATTTTGTATGTGTATGAATATGATGAATTTGACGGAAAATATATGATAACAAAAACTTGAATGACAATGAGATAACTGAGCTTGAACGAAAATGAGATAGCTACGCATGAACGACAATGAGATGATTATGCCGGAATGAAAGTAAGATGGTTACGCCTGAACGACAATGAGATGACTATACCTGAACGAAAGTAAGATGACAAAACCTGAACGACAATGAAATGACTAAGTCTGAATGAGGGTTGGAAAATGAATTTCACCTAGTATGTAACTATTAAGTCAGGATTTGGTAAATGCAATGTAAATTTTGGCACTTGCACATATTTTCGTTTACTGAGTTATTCTCATAGTTGTAATTTTGTGATATAGGTGAGTTTTTGTCTGAGGAAGAAATGACGTTGCTCGAGAATCTCTCAGATGCAAATGAGCATACAGAAGAAGAAGAAAATGTTTTCGAGTTGAAGGAAATAGTTTAAATGAGTATTTTCTGTTTTCAAAGATATTTCGTATTTTTAACTTTGAATAAATTATATTGAATTTTATTTAAAGTTTTATGAATTATTTTAATTCTGGATTTATTTCTAATTTCCGATAATGTTATTTGAAATTTGAAATTTTGATTAAGGTTCTGCACATTTAATGTTTATGTTATTATTTAAAGAGGTTTTCAAATATTCTGAAATTAGATTTTTAACGCTCGAATTTAAACCTAAATCAATTTGAAATTTTTTTAGAGTTTTTCAAATTGAGAAAAATAAATTGAGAATTTAAAATTTGAGGCGATACATAATTTTACCTAATTCAGGAAAAACCAAAAACTTTCCCTCGTTCTTTGGTTTCTAGTAGTTAAAGAATATACATAAAAGCACATGACTACAAGCCACTTGGAAAGTAACATCGAACTATAAAAGAAAATCTACATTTCCTATTTTTCTGTGACAGCTCGTATGTGAAGGCAAGAAGGGTCTGGTGGAGTCCAATCTATACCAGTGGGGATGCACAATCCTACATTGCTTGTGAGAGTGAAAAATGCATAGTTTATAAGTAGAGTTACCCTCCTTACCTAGTACAACGCGTTTTGGGGTTGATCCCAAGAACAAATCCGTGCAGGCTCTGGCCCAAAGCGGATAATATTGTACTGAGAGCATTGAGTGATGTTACATTTTCTTTCTATTCAAACTTTCTCAATCATGCTAATTGCAAAATAGTTAATATTTGATTTCAGATTCTACAATGTAATCTAAGAAACCGAAAAAGTTTCTAAATATTATATTCTTTAAATTTGGAGCCCGAAATCTAAGGAGAAAGGAGAAACATGCCTGCTGAATCAGTTCTCTGCTCCAAATTTTTGATGGGTCAAGAGTCAATGATATACTAACTTCACTAGTAGCTACAACATCCACAGATATCCCTAATTCTTCAAAGATAGAGAAAACCTGCTTCATCAAGCACATCTCATTACATATTTGAAGCAGGTTTCTGAGTATTTAAGGGAAAAATCAGTTTCATCTTCACCTTTGCAAGGAAACCAAATTGTCCAAGCATGCGCGTACTAACAATATCCAACATAGTTACATTCCTCTTCAAAACTATGCTAGTCAGCAAAGCCTGTAATTAATTAAAAAAGAAAAATGGTCAAAATCATACATGAAATCATCTAAGAATTAAAAATTTCCGTATTGACCTTACTCATATCTCTGGTTTTTGTTATTAGGGTGCCAGGAGCTCTAGGATTATAAGAGTTCTTGACTCTGACAGGAATATCACCTTCTTTTGCTGGTCTCATTGATTGTGGGTGCAGGACCTGCATATTATTGGAATTTGAAGGTCATTCTCCTTGTTTCATGACTACAGATCTAAAACAAATCAAGTTTCTCTCAATCTCTATCTCGACACTGTACAACAAAATGAAAGATACAACCCCATCACTTTGGTTTTGATCATATTGAAGAGCAGTGGAAAAGTAATTGTTATGCAAGCTATCCTATGCATTGGAACATGAGCATGCATGCAAACGAAGAAGGGCAGAGCAGACCCTCTAGAAAGAGGCTTCTTTAACTGAAATGGCAGAACTGACCTTTTGAAAGTGGTTCATTATACACGTGAGCGAAAGAAAACAGTATGACGATCACAGTGAGATAAAAAAGATTATATTGACCTGAACAAAAAATTACATTATTTAATCAAATTATTTAAAGGGTTACTGATATTTTGGGAACCCATAATGTCAAGCTTACTTATCATTTCTGATATTTGGGTTAATTTTCACTCAGTATATTAAGAGATGACAAAAGAAAAAAAAAACCTGAGCACCAAAGTATGCAAGCTCAGCTGCCTCGTCAAACGTTAAGTAAGGTACAGTCTTGGCACGTGGATGAATAGTAGGGTCACAAGTCAAAACTCCATCGACATCTTTCCAAACCTGTCAAAATATGACCAGTACCGTGACTGTTCTCATTCGAATATCTAGATTTACTGCATTCTTCTACTCGGGTTTTCATTATTTTGTGTGGAACGTGACACAGGGCTGAGTCTAACCTGAATCTCTGTTAAGCCTAAGGCTTTACCAATGGTTGTGGCTGTCAAATCACTGCCACCCCTGCCTAATGTAGTAATAGCACATGATTTCCAGCCCTGCAGAGGAGAAATAAATCATGTTAGAAAATACCTTATAAACATTATCGAACTCCAAACCTCCTTCCATCCGAAAAAACTATATACTGGAAGTCAAATTTTGCAGCTTTCAAGTAAGAGTATAAGCTGATTTTACCAAGCAGAAATACCTTTCCAAGGAAACCAGTAATAATTGGAATTGCTGGATCACTGGTCCAATCGCCATGTAATCTCTTTGCAACAGATGGATAAGTTGCTTCCAAGATGTCGGCATTGTTGAAGTCGTCTGTAGTTATGAATCCAATAACAAATGCATCATACTGCAAATATGACATGGCGACATTATAAGGAATCTATCTCCATAGTGGTCATGAACAAAACTCGCAAGTATTTACTCGGCCTTCTCAAGAATTTCAAGGAAGAGAAGAATAAAACAGTGATTAGGAGCGAAAAGAGATTTTCCTTTTTTTTTATGTTTTACTATGAGGGAGGGGACAAAAATTTGAAATCTTAAAGTACATATTACCTAAGCTAGAAATCTAAGATATTGAAGTCGTAGTAAATAGCTTCTGACGTAGAGAACCCTTAACCAAGCAAGACGAAAGTGAAGTTTCAACGATGATGGTTTGCTGCATGTTGTCACCCATCAAGGCAATTATTTAAGAATGAAAATTCATACATGCTAGTAAGTTTAGGTCCTAATCCATTAGATTCAAACCAAGCCTAGCGCATTTGGTCAAGGTTCCAAGGTGGCAAAAACATGTTTGAAATTACTACTGACTAATTCTGTGCAAGAGGAACCATATCATGCCTACCTATTCAGGTAAATTCTTATCACTAAATGGGAATAGAATTTATTTTTCCAAACTTGAACTGCTGTCCGCCAGGACTAGCATCTAAAAAATGTTGGTGATCAGGAAACTTTGGAAAAACTTAATAACTGGAAACCAGGATTACAATCTGATGTTAAGCAAGCAAAAAACAGGTGTTGAGACTCAAATATGTGCAAAAATCAGTCACGGAAAGACTTTCAACCTGCACGTATAGGATTGAAGGAAAAGTTACAAACTTACCCAAGATCTACTCAAAAGCTCAAAACCTAACTCCAAGCCTTACGTATCCAGGAAATACTTATAGTTGCTTGGTGAAAACATGACTCACAAGTAGTAAATGAAGAGATAAGGATACTGTTGCTGCTGATCTATAAAGAATATTCATACTTTATATTACACCCATAGCCATACCGCTTATAGATGCCAAACAACAATTAAAAAAATCTATTCGACCAAAAGTGATACTAAAGAGGAATTTTCCTTTTTCTGTTAATCACATTTACTACATTGCCGCCAGAGATACGTAGAATCAACCAGTTTTAACTTTAATGAATACAAGATTTTCACACTAACTTGAAAAAAAAAAAAACTACATTATGCATTCACTTAAGTACATACTTGACGTGCTTTAACTCCAATCTTGTTCAGATAAGCGGCAAATATTCGAGTGGACATGCACTCTCCAAATGAAACTAAATAATCTCTTGTGCGGGGAGTCATCTCTTTCATCATTGCTATTCCTTTCAAAAGTTGCCCCAATTCTTCTAATTGAGCTGCAGAACATCTCAGAAACAGAACCAAATGTATACTCATGTTCAATTACACAGTAAGATCACATTATCTAGAGATTTGGCAAAATTGAACGTGGGTATTCAAAAAAAGAATTGATTTTCTAAAAATGCATAACAAAGCACAAAGGCAGGATCTGAAATACAATTTCTTACACCTGAACTAATGAATATTACAGAATAATATGGCGATATCTAGTCCCACAAACAAATAAGTATTGAAAAAAAAAACCTACCATGGATAACAGCACACTCTATTCCCAGTTCATTAACAGTCCTGAAAAAAATGTACAGCTGGCTAAACAGAAAATTCATGTAATATGTTTCTTTTGCACGAAACATAAACCATAAGTGGGAAGATAAAGACTACAAGAATGTATTGAATAAGACCTAAGGTGTAGATCTTCTATGAACCTCAATTCTTCAATCTCCAAAACATTAGAAACTCCACAGCTTACTGCTTTTTCGCCTGCCTAAAATAGCAAAAGTCTAGCGCACTTAAATATAAAGTATTATCACTTTAAACATACTGTTTTTGAAAGTTAAATATTCAAAAGAACTTTACATTGTTATTTGCGTTTAAAAGCACGCTAACTCTAAAACTTAATAAAAAAATTTCAAATTTTTATCAGCTCATATAATAGAGAGCTACTCTGACATTATCTTCCACACGTAGCAAACATAATGAAAACAAAGTAAATGGAATTACTGGCTATTCAGGCTCTAAAAGTGAAACAAAAGTTATATAACTAAAAAAGAAATATCAGGAACCGAATCAGGGATAAAATTAGAGAGTTGAGAATAATATTAAACTCAAATCAAAAAAATCAGAAAATACTTTGCCATTGCCATAAAACTCATCCTATTACCAGCAAGAGATTGTTGGTGGTCTTTCCCATGGCTGATAAGACAACAATAGGCCTCTCTTCAGGGAAGCTTAGAATAAGATCAGCAATCTCCCTCATCCTGGCCGCTGACGACATCGACGATCCCCCAAATTTCATCACGCACGTCAATGGCTCAGCGGAATTTCTCGAATTCACACCACAATTTACTCTTTCTATCTCTACCTCATCCCCTGCTTTGCAATTCAAAATCAGCGACTTCCTAGAGCAGCAGAAATTCACAGATGCATACAGTCCAGAACGTGAAGCCACAAACGGCGAAAACAGGAGCCGATTATCCGGGAGTGAAATCGACGGAACGCGCGGGAATTGTACATTCGCGCGAATTCCACAGCAGTGATTCGAAATGCCGCGAAAATACAGCAAACGATCCATTTGCAAACGAGAGAAAAGAAATTCCTGGTGATCAGAGAAGAATTAGAATCGACGGATTGAGGAGCGACTTTGGATTTACGTTCCTCTCCACTTCCCTCTTCCCCGACTAAAGGAACAGAGTCGAGCGTAGTTAGAAAATCAGTTCAGTCAATCGGAGAGGTGGAAATGAATAGCCGTTCGATCCGATTCGAACGGTCGGTTTCATCTTACTAAAAAAAAGGTTAATATCAAAATAACCCTTAAACTACGGAATCCTTACAGTTAGGTCCTTACACTATTTTGCTTTAAGAAACTATCCCGGTTTTCTTGAACCGGCTTAAAACAACAATCCTGTACAAAAATCAAATCAATGTGAAAAAAAATGTGAGATTTAGAGAAGGATGGAGGAGACTGTTAGAATTTTGGGACATTTATATAATTTATATAATTAAGTGAATGTATATAGTCATCAAATATATTAAGTCAATATTACGTGATCTATTTTGAAATAAAGAATTTGACTTAAGGACATAATTGTCATGAATATTATTGTAGATCCTATATGCAGAATTTCTAATTTGATGAGGGGCCAAATTAGAAATATACAAAAGGTTGTAACTGTTGAAGATTATAACGGTTACAAAACAGTTATTGGGTTATGGTCTCCATTTGTAGAAAGAAGAATCTCTATTATGTATCCCTATCAACAGAGAGAATAAGGAATTTAAGGAAATTCTACATTTAGAAGATCAAAACTAAAGACCATAGCTAAAGATTCAGGTACGCTTTCCCAATCAATTTAATGTTTAAGTTAATAACAAGATTTTAAATTTAGTTTGATAAGGATAATAGAAAATAAAGATTTTCTCAACAAGGCTGCACTGAAGAGAGAGATTCCTCTGACGGAGCATCATTTTTTATGTCTCCTCTCAGACGTAGTCCAACAGAATGCCGCTATTTGTATATGGAATTAACTCCGGCGAGGAAGGCAACTCCAGAATCTTCTTATGAGAATTAGAGTGAATGGACGGAACAAATGTCGGAGTAGCCACGGCTGATATTCCGGGCAGAGTGTGTCGAATTTGTAACGAACACTGCAGACATTGTATTTCGGTCCGATTGGATCAGCCCTCGTCAGGAAAAATGGGTGATGATGATGAGCTAAAAACCTCAGCCTGTATTTGCTGTTATCAAAACCGTTTTAGCTTCTGAATTGAATTCCATGAAAATTCAGTCTTGAATCCAAGATTTTGAAAGCTGCTTATTTGATTGGAGAGTTCAAAAAACGACTTTTAAAAGCTATTCCAACATGATCATTGCACTCAAACGACAGAACACGAACAAAAGAATTCTAAGCTAAAACTACAAACAAAGGTATTGATTTTCTTTCTTCTTTCCTTCTTTTTTTGATGATTTTTTACAAAGATTTCACGGCATTGGACTAACTGGGAAGAACAAACAAAGAAATACCGAGCCAAATTTTACTTTCAGATGACCCCATTCTTTACGGGAAAACAGAACAAATGCGGCGGTCCATCAGAAAGCTTCCGGCAATGGCCGCCCTTCCAAGAAGGCCTTGAACAGCACAAGTGATCTCTCGGGTTGGGAGAAGGGAGCTTCATGAGAGGCTCCTCTAATGGTGGCAAAAGCCAGTAGATTGCCATTATAAACCTGAGTCCACCCACCAACCTAAAAACAATAACCTCCTCAAATAAAACATTTTTTTCATCTTCATTGTAGTTTGACTTCCATTTTGAACACTGAACGAATGAATCCTGACAACTCAAACCTTAAACTAATTTTGCAAACAAACTCGATCAGTGTTCAAATGCGCAGAACGTGTTTTTCTTAACAGTTATTTCAACGACGGGGTTGTGTCCATTTTGTTCATGATAAATAATTTGGAATCCAGTTTGGTCACAAAATTAATCTAAGTTCCCAATTGTCAGGACTCATTTAGTTTTCAATGTTTAAAATCGACTTGAACAATACTTACCTGCTGACCCTGAAACCAGACTCGGTACGGCACTGTCGTTTTGAGTCCTAATTCCTCGGCCAATCTATGAACTAGAGTTCTACTCCCCGTCAACGGAATGACGGAATCTTGGTCGCCACTGCAATTTAAGAACATTTTCTAAACCTTTAAATGAAGTCAATTGCTGAAATATGAGTCCAAAATTGTAGATAATCAATTTATTTTCACCTGTAAACCAAGACTCGAATTCCCTCTTTGATTAATTTTCCAACAATTTTGATTGTTGGTATCTTCACGTCCAGCAGCTCATAATCCAGGATACTTTCACACAACAATTAGTGAAAAACTCAGTAAATCAATCAACTCATCATATTTTATAAGAAAAACCATGTTTCACAATAGTTTTTCATCAAAGCATTACGAAAAATTATTGTAAAGAATTTGATTTCTTAGCAGTTGAGAGCTTACTCGCTGCACACTGTCCATTTTCGAACTCCAACTAAACGGGCATGAAGTGCCTTCTGCACATCGCGCCGGTTGAGATAATTAACAGTTTCTTCTTCCACGCAAACATCCAAGGTCTCGGTGACTTGCTAAAATGCGAGAAATTATTCAATAAAATGCGAATTATTTGGAGAAAATAAGGTTTGAGCTGATAGACTGAAGAACTTACTTGGGGAGTGAGAATTTTGGATTGTGAGAAAACAGATGAAATGCAAACATTGAGAGTGACGTCATATTTGTCGACAAATCGACTCGTTTCTTTACTCACTTGGCTCAGCACTCTCGAGCAAATTGGAGAGACAGAGCCTTTGTAATATTCAATAACATATCTTGAATAGTTACACATGGAAGTGAACATTTTATAGGTTGAATCTGATATTAATCCATGAGACCACAAAAACTCAGCTCTTGAATTGAAGTCAGTAGCAAATTCTAGAACAGGATTACCCATCTGCAGTTAAAAGTGAAAAACATCATCAAAAAACCAGAATTTTGAAAATCTAAAACAGAAGGAAAACAATTATATGCTTTTGATTTGCTGTTCTATTAATGAATCTGATTTTGGTTTTTCAAAAAAAAAAAAAAAAAAAAACTCACAGCAATGCCTTTCAAATTGAACAAATTGTGCTTCTTGTTAGCTTCTAGCATTAGCTCTGCTAGCTGAGGAACATAATGACCTGTAGGACAAAAAATATACTATGATTTTCCCTCTCTGGGTTTGTTTTTTTTCGATTGAATTGCAAAGAAAATGTAAAATACTGGAAGAAGTACGGCTACCAGCATAGCTTTCCCCTGTAATGAACAAGCTTCTGTTTTTGTATTGTGGAAATTTGAGAAACCATTTTTGTAAGAACACCACATTATCTCTGGCTGTAGATCGGAAGAGAAAGTTACATGTAAAGGTTCACTTTTTATGACAAACCCAGGAAAATACAAAAAAGAAACAGTGAGAAATGGACATGGAATAGTTGAAAAGTGAGGAAAAAAAAAGTACATAGACAGTAAAAATGAAATATTCTGTTGTCTCCATGATTAGCTTGTATTTCTAGGCTACAATACAAAAATGCCAGCAAAGAAGAGGGAGAAAAAGGAGAAGAAAAGTTTAAGCTTAGGTATGGAAAGATTAGCTTGATGGGTATTTGGTTTTCAAACCGGAAGAGAATCAAGAACAGTCACAGACCTGTGCTTTTGTCGTTTAAAGTCTGTTGAGAAGAAGAATCAGTCGAGTAAGAAAACCCAACTCCGACAGGCGTCTCTAGATAGAGCATATTTGCCTCTGCGAAGCATCGAGCAAGAAGAACATCACTACTTTTTGATGTTTTTCAGAGAAGAAACTCCATTAAAATGGAGAAAACGAGAGAGGAAGAAGCTTCTTACCACGATTCCAGCTATGTTCATTTCTGACCAGCATTTCTCCACTAGGCCTAAAAGGCCCATTTTCAGAAAATGCACCCACGCCCACGGAAGAACAGCCAGGTCCTACAAACAAACAAAGTAGATTTCTTGCTTAGCCTGAACTGATCAGAGATTTCCCAGAAAAAAAACTCAAAATTTTCTCTGGGTTTGAAGAAAAATAGCAAACCTCCATTCAACCAGAGAACAAGAGGCTTGGAAACTGGATCTATCTCCGCTTCAACAAAGTAGTAAAAGAGACCTTTTTGCTTTTTATCATCAACGGTCACATATCCTGAGTACTGCAAAAACCCTACTGGAGGCTGACCCGGTAACCAAGGAATTAAATCAAGCTGGGACGGAAAAGCTTCCCCTTTTAAGAAATAGCAAAGCTGGAGCAAAGAAATGGCCAATGCGACTGTTTTCCATGGCAGAAAAGGCATGGCTGGCGTTCAAGAAATCTCTCTCCTACAGCAATGGAGTGAAGTGGAGAAAGTTTGAAAGAAGGGGGGAAAGGGAAGAAGGAGAAGGGGGCCAACTGAATGTTGCTCACTGGGTGGCATCATATAAAGGCTGAAGAGAGGATGGTCTTGTTTTTTGTAATTATTATTACTTGAAACTTTTGTCCACTCTCAAACACTGGAGCTGAAAGAGATGGAACAGAGGAAAACTCAATTACAGTAAATAAATCCTCTCTTCCTCTCTCCTCTTGTGGGGATGATGCGGATGAGACAGCAAATAGGTAGAGAGAGAGAGAGAGAGAGAAACTGTTCTTGAGACTGAAAAGAGAAGCAATTGCTTTGAAAGAGCTGTAATTGTTTGTTCCTATAAAATTTACACCTCCATTTTTGTTTTCTAGTGAGAGAAACAAGAATCTGAATCCAAACTTTGCCCATCAGACTGATATAACTCAGTCCTGACTCTTTTCTTCGCTAATCGCTTCCATCCTTTTCATTAAAAAACATGACAAATCTCACAAACCACAGCTCTACAGTAATCTCACTCCTCGAAAATTCGAATGTCTGGTCTAATAATGAGTTGGGATTTCAAAAAAGTAGATTAAAAAAACTATCTTTTTTGTTTTTCCCAGACAGAATTTGTGCTCAAACATTGATTGTCTGAAATTTTGTAAGTACAAAGCCAAATCTTCTGTCTTTAGACAAGCTTCTCTCATTTGGATGATTACATTTCTCTGTTTGATCACTTCATTCAATTCATATTTCCCACTTTAAATGGTTAAAGATGATTATAATTCTAATATTTATGTCTTTTTTTTCATGGCTGGAAGATAATTCATATCCATTTGTACCATTACATCATAGTTTTTATCATAGTATACAAACTCTAGTGTTTGATATTTAACTATCGAGATTTGGACATCGACGTCACTTTTTCGTTAGGAGATCGATTAAGTCCAAAATTATATTAAAAATCGACAGAAGAGTTATAAATCAAATTATAACACTTAATTAATTGAATAGCGTAATATGCATACGTTGAATTTAACGAATAAATTAACGTCAATATCTAAATGTTGATAGCTAAACAATAAAAATTTGATTTGTCAAAAAAAAAAAAAGACGAGCAATGATCTGTAAATGATTTCGAACGTTGTAAATTATTTAATTTTTGTATTTAACTAAAAAAATGTGATTAATTTGACGGGCTATTACGCGTTTTGACGTATCGATTGGTCCATAAACTTTATTATTTTTGCATATTGAAAATAATATATGAAAGTAATTAGGTTAAAAATTCTCACTTATAATGAATTGCATTTATTACAAAATTCAACATACCAACATTATTATTATTACTATTATTACAAAGCACATGTAATAAAAAGAGAGTCTTGGTCAATTAAATCAATGCTAGTGAAACGGGAAAAAAGTGGATTATTTAAGTTGTACCTTCTATTAATTATTTATTTCTACGTTTATGTAATAGAAGGAAATAATTTTGATACATATACACGCACCCACATTACTCGTATTTTTACTCTCTAATTTTTACTTTTCGACGTGACAAATATTGACTAGTTCATTATAAACGATTAAAATAAGTCATTAATTGTACTAATCAATATTTGACACGTCAAAAAGTAAAAATAAAAAATGGTAATATAGTGTAAATGTAACTACTTACCTCCTTCACCGGTCTTTTTCCCGCACAGACGCACCGTCATCCGGGTCCGGATCCAGTATACGGGCTAGTTGTTACTCATGACATTCTTCATTCGTAGGGTAGGAGTTTTTGTCTTCCCAGTGTTTTGAACCATGGTCTCTAGAATTTATGATCAAGAGTTCTCTATCACTGGTACCACTGTAAAACGTAACATTATCATGCGTATTGTATATTATGAAAATTTGTGTTGGTCAATTAATTGGTTGAATTAATTGAACATTGTCAAAAGGAATATGTTCTTTTTCCCATTGCTTGAATTGTCTTTTTGCTTAGAATTATCCTCTCTTACTCTTTCTTGCACCACCTTTGTCTGATTTTATAAGTTTATTTATTATTAAAAATGTACTTTCTCCTTATTTAACCTTAATTTATAAAAATTAATCTTTTGTGAATTATTGGTTGAAAATTCACGATAGACAGTAAAATAATAAAAATAATAGGTCACTAATCAATAAAATATATTGAAAAATTAAGTTATTAAACTTCGGAAGAGTAAGTAATTGTCACGTTTCTAGTCCCAGTACAAAATTGTCTATCTTGAATCTAAATTTTCACGATTTTGTTTTTTTAAGGTTATCAAAAGTGCGTTGTTTTAAGTAACGAGAAAAACTTTACTTATAAATCTTGCATTTTTATTTTCTGAAATGTCGTGAGATCGTGTACGTTCACTCGTATGGACTGAAATCTCACTCTGAGTTCTCCTCGACTTCACACTGCTTACTATTATTTTTCAACTTCAGTGTTTACGATTTTCAAATTAATTTATTTTTTAGTTATAGAAAATAAAGAATGAGTTTTTTTTTTTTTTTTTTTTTTTTTGCAAAAAATATAAAAAATGAAACAGTATTTATGTCTTTTACTTTAACTGTGATATTCAAAGTAAGACAAGAACTTCGATACTCCAAGACCCTGCGCCCGTGTTCTGTCCCAATCTGTCAACAAGAAAACAACACATTGAAGAATCTCACAAATTAATTCCTATTATTTTTTTACATAAATAATAAAATTTTATAATAATATTATTATTCATTAATTTAGAAGAAAATAAAATTAACTTTTCTATCTTTTTCAAGAAAGTTTCTGGGTATTTTTTTCACAACAATTGGGAAAAGCTGGGTAGCTTTTTTTAATTTTTTAAAAAAATAATAAAAATTTAAAAAAGTTGAGACAGATAGGCAGGAATAGGTAAGATCCACATCCACTCTTGCTTGCTCTTCAATCTTTGATTATTATAATTTTGATTGCTTTTTCCAAAAAAACAATAAACAAGATAATGCTTTGGAAATCACACCCCATTTTATTTTTTATTTTTGAAAAAATTAGAAAAATTATTTGTAAAATAAAAGAAACCAGATATTATTTGAGTTAACCTTGAATTTTATTTTTAGAAGTATAAAAAAAGGATAATAAGTTAATAAAAATTCCTATTATTACATTGACGGTAATCTCATACGAGGTCAAGAATCGTTTAATTCGCGACACACGAGTCAATTCGATTAATTTCTTTCAATTGTTCCGTTATATTTGCTTGCATCGTTTCACGTTTTGTCACTGATTAATAGTAATTTAATAATAAATAATATTTAAAGATTAATTTTATTTTGTTGAGAATATAAAAGAAAAGAATAGAAGAGAAGAGAAATTAATAAAAATAAGAAATTGTGTAGTGGGTGTGAGGAAAAGGTGAGGGAAGTAATGATAACCACTTGAGCATGTTGAAGAAAACAATGCTCTCAAAGATCACATTTTTTTCCTTGACTCTCATCAACAAAAAAATAAAATAATTTATTTCAAAGTGGAGAATTAAAAAAATAAAAAAGCACCCAACAATTCTTACCAAATTTCAATAAAAAAATTGGGTATTTCTTGCCTTTTCATTTGTTTTGTTTAGGGTTGCCCCCACTTCCACTAACTTTCACACACCCTTTTTCTCAAACAAAAGGATGAAAATATAATGCAGAGAGAGAGAGAGAGAGTTTTGGGAATAAACCAAGTAAAAAAATTGAAAAAGAGGATGATTTTCAAGGACTTTAAGACACCATGAATCATAATTTGTTGGTTTAGAAGGTAGTTTGAGCAAGGCAAAAGAGAGAGTGGCATAGAAAAATGCAAAGAATGTAAGCTTTTTATGAAAAAGAAGGAATTGAAAATGTCAAATGTAGCTGACTAAGTTGATGGACAATTGAGAAGAAAGGAATAAATGTGAGAGAAACCCAAGTGTTTGATGTAATCTTTCAATGGGAAAGAATACCCAAAAGTGAAAAACTGTCAAGAGGAGAGAGAGAGGTCAAAATCGCCTTTTGCATAGAGAGAGAGGAGAGAGAGAGAGAGAGAGAGAGAGAGGGTTTGGGTCTTTCCCATGCGCAACTTTTTAGAAATTTTCGTTTGGGTACTTTTTGTTTTGGGTCTATCCACCAAGAAATAAAGAAAGGTTGTGCCTTTTTTATGCCCCCTAGGATTGGTTGAGGCTGCAACTTATAATATTCAAAGCGCAGAACACGCCCATTGCACCCTTCTTGATCATTCGCTTATACCTGCACCGCGTGAGTGAGAGAGAGAGAGAGATTCCTAATCCTATAACATCCTCTCACTAACTTCCATTTCAGAGATGACAAACACATAATTCTACTAGGAATGGTCGTTCTCTACATAATTCAACTGCTAAGATATGGTCTAAACTTGCATAGTTTCAACAAAATCCCATCGCCACGAATGATAATATATATTAAGGTTCCGTTTTCGAAGATCACCATCCTTTTTTCCCAGGAAACCCGAGTATAAATCATATTCTTCAAAATTACAAAATAATCGCCATATAACAAGCAAAACAAATCTATTAATCATGAATTCGCACCACCCCTGCAAAAAATGTACAGTTAGAGGAATCAACGAGGATGCAAAAAGACTAATTTTCGAGGCATAGCTCGAACATAAATCATGGTTGGATTTCAGTCGCTTCATAGCATTCCGAAATAAATATACTTTCGGTTCGAATCTTTGGGCTTCAAAATCAAAGCTGAGATGGCACGACCCATAAATCTCGACAGCCTAATGGGCCGGTTCGACATTCCTGGTACAAAATTGTTTTGTCGCTCAGAAAGTATACAGATCCACAACATATGGAAAATGGTTCCAATATATATAAACAACAATTATCAAGTGCAAAGTCTTCAATATGACAAAAGATCTCCCTGTTATCTATCGGTGGCTAAATCTAAGTTATTGATTTGAAATCTAATGAGTTAGATTTAATCAATTTATCTAAACTTGCTAAACGTTGCAAGGAAATGATCCAAAAATGAAAACAAAATTGATAAGATAGAAGGATCTGCATAATATTGAATTGGATTGATTGACTGATGAATAGGCTGTGCTGTGTGATCAATGGAAGCTTGGAGCTGGAAGAAGTTTGGAGTTGAGACATCAGGGCCTATCTACTGCTTGTTTTGTGTTGAATGCCTACCAAAACTATGTTCATCCAACAATCTTAACTTCCCCTTAGCCACTTTGAACTACAGAAATTCCAACTCATCTGACCAATTGCTCGATTTTCTCCGATCAAGTTGAACTTTCTTGGTTCTTATTTAATGGGTAGATGGTATCGAAGACTATTCTCGCAAACACGTGTTGAACTTCCTGCAAATTACCCCACGCCAATGACTCATAATCAATCTTTTTCCGTCTTCTCGAAACAGATCCTCCCTCCTTGCCGCTTCGTACACATTCAAAAATGTTGCATACTTTTAGTGATAATGCTTGGGAAATGAAAACCTGCAAAGCAAAATACAACAAAAAGTAACCAAGCATTAAAAAACACCAGATCTAAAACTATAATTTCACACGTAAAAGTCCGTGCATGAATTCGTTCTCCTAAGGTGGAACATCACATGATCTAAAAGTGGAAACTCTTGAACTTTTTTCTCCTCTTCTTGCATTCTTTCTAGGAAGTTCGAACAAATAATCCTCACAAAATGGTGAAATAATTTAACTAAAATTGCTTCGCTAATAATTTTTACAATAAATATAAGTAATCAGCGGAATGTTATTTCTAACTTTCCTTACCAATGCAATAAAAACAAGGTGACAAGACGACAGCACTTACGAGATTAGAGCTCGGCGCTTGAGGGTATTTGGCCATTGCTTGAGAAATATAATATGGATCGGTCATCTGGCATAAAACATCCTTGACTGATGCGGCAAGATCAATGACCTGCTCGATTAATACACTATCTGAGTATATATCTGTAGTTTCTAATAGTTCATAGAATGATGTGCTATGAGGTTGTGAAATGTTTCTAGCAATTTCTATTGCCGCAGACAGAGATCCTCCACTATGAACAGCAAGGCAAAATGCTGACACAACCAATAGATCCCGAGGCCTATCCACCAGAGCTTTGTGAAATGCTAAGATAGCAATCCTGCATATTTAACCTCATTATAAGAATTTCCTAAGTGAATACACGAAAATTATATAACCTAATCGCCTGTGCTTTTTCTTTATAATTTATAAAGCTTGTTAGAAAGCTAAAGGTTATCAATACAAATGATGACAGATTCTTTTCAGATCAATAATAGGATACTACAAGAGAAGAAAAAAGAGGTATATGTTTCGAGAAGTTCCTACCATAGACTGCTATGGCAAGGTCGATCAGGTGCCACCAGTTTATCGAGGTTTGAAAACAAGCACTGCCAGAATATCACAAAAGTCGAAATAACTTGATATAAATGCGTGATGCATAAGTGTTTCCTATTCCTAATACATTGTGACAAGCCACTCTCGCTCTCATAACATAAACGTAACTTTAAAGTTTAAATGATAAGCAGAAATTCGTACAAGAAGCATGTTGGATCTTTCATCACGTCTCCGAAAACCCATTGACACAAAATATGATGCCTGTAAGATGCAACAACTAAATCAAAATGTAATTTCGACATAAATCTACCATCAAGTTCCTTATTGATAATAAATACATCACCAACAACTCACTTGGATGGGAAGAAGTATATCCAGAAGTCCAAATCTCCATAATAATCTCAAAGAAGACTCCGCAGACCCAAATGCCAGCATGTAATTAATTTCCATAAGAATCCTACCCTATAGGACTCAAAAAGAGGATATATTAGCCAACTTTAAAATTGAACAACACGTCAGTTGAAAAGAAAGTAGACTTTAAGATACCTTATCAAGTTTTAGCACAGAGCCAGATAGCTCTTTTATAGAAAGAGCAATATCTCTTGTAAAATGAAATCCTAACCGGGCGGCGATTCTCACCTGCACGTAAAATGCGGGCTGTGGAATTGGATTTCAGTTGAATAAGATGCCTCCTATGGTTTTGACAAGATACCAGTTTGTTTTCAATTTACTAAAACTGACAAATAGCAAAAACATGCTCACCACAGTCCTCAGAAAAAGAATGATTTGCAGGTACTATAGTTCGTACCTTCATAAAAAAGTCAGATCAAAAGAACATAATAAAGTTTCTGGACATAGACATTAACTTTAGAGCCAATAAAATAAAATGTGGTATAAACATACCTTGGATTTTCTAATATCCTCCATTGCACCCAAGTAATCATATACGATTTTTGCATATGGATCAAACATCAAACTGGAAGATTTTGGTGAGTGTAAGTCAATGATAGTATGACAAACAATAGGGCATAGAGGTAGAATATCAAAGTTAAAAGCCAAAACGCCTGAAATGAATGGACATCAATAACAAAAAGTCATAAGCAAGTTACCCGTTGATAGTAAAGTCTCGCTGGGAGCAATTCCTCCATCGAACAAAATCTTGCCCATCACAACCATAAGGTTTATTGAAATAATTATTCAACTTTAAGCCTGACTTACGTCTTGAGGTACTAAAACTTGAAACCTATATCAAAGAAAGACTACAGAAATAACGAACCAGCGACACACACCTTGAACGACGACAACTTTAACATAAAACTTGATGAAGTAGCGTAATTGGAAATTAGGATCTAAAAAATAAAAATGACATATCAGTTAAGTTACCTCTATAATGGTGTCATATACATGTACATGGCATATTGGAAATCGATTTCCAACAATTTCACATCGAGAAAATACTTTTTGTACCTACAAATTATTGAGACACAATGATTATAATCAAATATATCGATTTGAATAGGACACCAAAAAAAATCAACTGAGAATGCTGCTTTCAACCCTACAATAAACTGACATTTATAGCATCATAACATTAAAATTTCAAATTAAAAAAATAAGATAATTAAATGGCGCTATCTGATGGTTCAGATAATTCTATCAGATAAACTACAAGCCTACCATGTGCACTTCAGCACATGTGAAACAACTATGGAGATCTGCTATGAAATGATGGGGAGGCTTTCTAGACGCAAGGAAATTCCTCCACCAGCCACAGGATATGGACTTAAATATGAAGCGCTGAGAGACCCTTTCTAGAAGACAAGGAATATTAATTTTTCTACCATTATCTCGTATAAGATTTAATTCATATCTAAGCACTATTCACAAAAATGTTTTACATTCACCAAAATTATAACACCATCAAAACGTTCAATTTGACACCAACAAAAATTTTAGGTTGTGTGATCATGTAATATTACCGTCAAAAAGTAGAATGCAGTCCCATTTAAGTTTAGTAAAATCGAGCTCTTTATAACTAAACTATTGCACAAGTAACTTGATACCCATGGCAAGAATTCTTAAAAAGACAAATATAACGAAAACTGCAACTAAGTAACAAATGTTGATAGAAAACCTCTCTGAGTTCAGCTGAAGTTATAATATCAAAATCCTTTGGAATTCTCCTCAGGATAAGATCTCGTACACAACCTCCAACAAGGTAGACCTCATATCCTACAGAAAACTTAAGCATCACTTTGCAGGCCAACAGAAACAGGTTGAAATACAATTAGCACCAATGTGAAAATTTAATATTGTTCTTGATAATTATTTTCAGAAGCATCTTATGTTTATTTAAGGTAAAACATTTACTTTTTCAAATGACTTCGAATCATTATATCACGTGTCCTCAGAAATTTATTTTATTCTACATATACAATCTAACACCATTTTTGAGTTAATGTAAAGAAAATAGAAAGACATACCATCTTATATTTTGACCATTACTATTAGTATCAACTTGTTCCAGATAAATATTTTATAAACATCAGTTCATACTCACAGGAACAAAAGACTAACCTTTCTTCCTAAGCCCGTTTAAAACTAACCGCGTTGGCTTTGAAATAAATGTTGTCTCAATACCAAGTTCTTTCGAATTTAACTTCTTCCACGATGATCTCTCGCCATTATTATTCTCTACGTCAACATAATCATCAAATAAAAGAACTTTGAGACCAAATGTAAAGCTGTTCAAACTACAACAGAAAAGTTTAAACTAATAACTCAAATCTTCCAACAAAAATAGCAACCAAATTTACCCTTTCCGTGTATAGAAAATGAAATTCTTTCTTCTTCTTCCTTTAACTGGCTAAATGGTTCAGCAACTGATTCAATGGCAAGGGAGTATCGAATTCGAACCTACAGAAAACCGTAAACTTCCGAGTAAACATTCACTGAAATGAAATCTGGATAATGCGAAAGGCTTCAAGAAGTTCCATGCTGATATTTAGCAAGACACTCACGCTCTCCCCAAGCAACCAAACCCGCATTCAGAAAACAACAGAAAAGGATATGTCAGAAAAAGAGCTAGGACCCGATCACAGACCTTTAGAACGCCGAAATCGAAAGGATGGCGGAGAAGATTGAGATGACTTCTCCCCGCTAGTCCGAGGGCAGAAAACGCCATTGGAGGCTAACTTCAAGTATCAGTGAGGTATTTATGTAGTATTAGTCTCCTTGAAGAAAATTTGTAATTCTAGCGTTAAAAGAAAAAAAGGAAATGTAGAATCATTTTTCAAAATTAAAAAATAAACACTTTTTGATATAAAATTACTAGAAATACCCTCACCTCGACAATTGCCAAGATAAAAAGGATGACAACATGGTAATTCTCCACCATATATTTCAAAAATAATCTTAAATAGTACTATATACTAAAGTTCTAAATATCTTCAAACCTGTCACGCCCTAAATACGGATAGGGCCGAGAGTGATTAGTTCGATTGAACAATACGAAAAAAATCTCGATAAGTTCATAAAAATTTGCCTAGTCAAATTATCGCATCGATAAAACTAAAAAAAGCACGACTTTTCGCACATATAATAAACACCATACGATATTATGTTATGTTTTACACATTAAAAACGTCTTTTGACGTCATTTTATTTCTAGTACTTTCATTTGCGAAGTGCTCGACTACTGAGTAATACGTTTTGTAGGTTAAAAAACGTTTTTCTTCGCAAAAGCAACTGAAAAGGAAAAAGTTGTTTATCCAAAGAAATCGGAGAAGTCGATGGATTCGAAGCTTGTCGAACGAACAAGGCGAGAGAACTGCAGCTCTTCATCGAGCCCGCCAAAAGCCACCATCGACGAAGATCCTTCCTCCTCGTAATAAAGAGAGTTGCTCTCCGGGGGTTGGATGACAGGTGGTGCAGAGATTCTTCCATTCAAGGCGATATTTGGTCGGGCCGTTTCTTCGTGGAAGAATAAATCATCAGGGTTCCTCCTTGCTCGTACCAACTAAAAAAATCATATTAACTACGACATTATAATTATCGAAGTAGAGGATCAAATTGAATAACGAAATACAAATTGTAATGAAAATTCAATCAACGTTGTGACATATAACATTATTGACATTATACGTGTAACATACGTATAATTAGAGAGGGTTAGACATGAGATTATGTAACATAACTTACGTATGTCTTAGTGCGATCATCAATAAACACCATAATGAAGTCTCCCATCTTCAAACCAAACCCTGCAGTGAAGGACTCTGCCAACCAAATTCATAATAATTCAATAAGATAATACAGATGTTTGATCATCCTAATCTAGAAAATAATTTTGAACGAAACCCTAAATCCGATCATCCGAGATTACCGACCCTCTCAGTTATATCTAAATTTATATCGTTAATTTAAATACGGTTGAATAAAAGAGATTGAATTTGAAGTTAATCGTATAGATATCGACTAAGATAGGCGACGAGATAAAATAAACAAGTAGGGTTTTCTTACCTTAGATCGAAGATCTTGCGAGTTCCGTTCAATCAATACGATGCATTTTATGAATCTATTATAAAAAAAATAGTAATAATAGAAGAAGGTAAAGAACTAAACTTACTTGTATTCTCAAAAATGTACATCCTACTACTGTTATTTGGCCAAAACCTGCACCCAATTAGACAAGATAAGAGATTTTCAATATAAAATAATAAAATATTCAGTTAAGTTAATCAAAATAACGATTAATGATTAATGCCCAAGTCTCGTCAAATATGTTGAGATTTTCGCGAAATATAGATTATTACGAGCCATACGCAGGTATTCACTACTTTTATATCCGAGAATCAATAAATTCAATCCAGTCTGTGTTAAATTTACATATTGTGACGTTTATTGTATTGTTTCTTTATTGACGCAAATCACTAATGTGTTATAATTATTTTACAGATAAATGAATGACACATCATAACAACAGATCCAAGTATACAAGTAAATCGAAAATTTTACATTCCCCGTCAGTTTGCTCGGATTAATCTTCAAATTTTCAATAATTGGTAAAAAAATTAATAAAATTTAAATGATTACTAGGACATAATAAATAATTATTATAATATTTGAACCTGAATTTGAAAGTCCAAACTGTGATATAATCTATGTCATCAAAATGCATCCAAATGCCCTCCTTTGCATCCAAGGGAGGAAGATGAAGTTCAGCCACTCTCTAACAACAGCATATCAAAATAAACATCACTAAAAAAAAAAAAAAACTACTACAAATTAATATTAATTTTTTTATTAATGTTATGTTTGTTCTTAATTCTACCGACAACATTAACATTTGATTAATGCAATTAATATGATAAATTAAAATAAATTATTAATTGCATCAATCAATTTTTGTCACGTCAGAGTCAAAAATTAAAGAGTAAACGTACAATTATTCTGTAAAAAACGAAGCTATTAATCCAAACCTTAGGGATGACGATTCTTCCCGCTGCGTTGACATCGCTCTTCTGTAATTGCTTCTCGAAGAGAAACGTTATAACACGAGGCATGTTTGGTCCCTGAAATACCAGATTTTTATTCCATTTTCACTTTTTTTTATCTGCACTATCATAATTAAATTGTGCAACAAACATAATTTAAAAAAAAAAATTATAATAAAAATGGGTAGATTGTATTGACGGGTGTAGAGCAAGTAATAGCTTGTTAGTTAAGAGAATCCACCAACTTTAATGCAAGTTTTGTAATTAGAAAGAAATAATAAACTAATTAAAACAGAAAATATTTAAATTATAAATTAAAGTTGCAACTATAATGTGACGTGACACTTATTTATCGTGTTATAATTTGGAATCATAAGGATCTTTAAATATGATAATTAGTTTTGTACTTTAAAATCAAGTTTAACTAATTACAACATGCATACAACATTTATAAATCATAGGACAGGAGAGATTATTAAAGCACCATGATTAATTAATATGCGACAGCACAAATTTTGTCGATATTCCCCGACATTCTAAAATACGTTACTAGTTCAAATTTGACTCCTTTTTTAGAGGACATCGGAGAATTTTGGAAATGAAAGTAATCAGCACAAAATCGAGCGTTACGAACATGTTTCCATACATGGTTAACATAGATTTGAGTCCGATAGGTACGAACAAAATTAAGAACACGAGGAATAAAGTTGACGTTTTGACAAATTTGCGAATGTTTAGCAGTTTGTTAAAGAACGGAAAAACACATTAGCATCGTAGGACAAAATTAACTTGTAATTATAGATTTTATTGAGATCGAAGAACTCGGGATAGCCTTTTTAAGCAATTATATAGGCATGCATGCTTCATTAAAAGTTGATTATGGTGATCAACATAGATATGAACATGGATGAGGCTTGTGTTTTGAAACTCAGTCGAAATCCTTTCTTCTCCAAATCAAATCTAAAAATCTTAATGAATATTGTTCGACACCGGTCGTTCCTTTTCATGTCTGTTTGTGTATCTATATATATATGTATGTATATATGCATTTTTATGTATGTAAGACTTGCATGCATGTTTATGTATTTGTTCATGAATGCCAAGAATGGATTTACGAACCTTCTCGCCATTGATTTGGACGAAACCCTAGCCAATTTTTCTGCTAGAGAGAGAGAGAGAGAGAGAGAGAGAGAGAGAGATGAAGCAGCTTACTCGAGAAGGAGGAGGAGGAGGCAAAAGAGGGGGGCGTTGGAGAGGAGGCTGTGCATAAACAGAGCTAGCCATAGTAGGTCGTCTCAGATGACGCCTACGACTTCGTCTATTCCGAGCCGACCTCGACGAGCCATTCACTGAGTTTTCCACCTCAGGTTCACTCACTGGAACAGCCATAGCATATCGAGAAGAAGTAGCCATTGCCATTGCAATTTCCACTGAGTCAGTAACGCTCTCTGAGTCACTTGAAAAGCTCGTCCCAACTCGTTCTTCTTTCTCTCAATTTATGGACGTCGGAGGGGTTTTTTTCTTCTTTTTTTCAAAAAAGGGTTTTGTCTTGTTCTGTAAACAAATGACCAGTGTACATGAAAGTGGTCTCCTTCACTGACGCCCGGCAATCAAGAAAGGAAGTCCAAAAATGGTAAAATTTTTAAAACCTAGACGTGGTGGGTACAAAATTTCAGTTTCATATCATGTTTTGGAGCCCTAGAACTCTTAACCCTAATCTGTTTTTGTACAAGCCAGCAAAAAAACTAGTGCTCTAATTGAGTAGTTTTTTATATGGTAATTTTTTTTTATGTCTTCGCGGCGAGATATAGTGCATCACAAGCGAAACGTGCAAACAATTTCTCGTCCAATTATGAATGTACAACAATATCTTCTCTGTCTATCGCATCCGACAAACTCCGGTAATCACAACCAATCAATGCCCATCAAATATAGATCGTGGTAAGTAAACATGTAAAACTCATATACTGTATAAATACGATGTGTTTTGAGACAAGACATGTCTTTATTTTTTACTATATATACAAAAATGATGTTTTGAAAGTCACATTGTACACAAACAAGAATTAAAACTCCTTACTTGGTATTGACTCATTACCATATATCACTGTCCTCGATATTCGACCCTCTCTCGGGTTCGCCTTTGAAATGTCGCGAAGTGCACAACCTGAAATGGGCATTCAGTATTTATATAACCAACAATACCGATGATCTTGCATCTGAAATAAAATCTATCCGGAAATATAGATGAGAAGTTCTTGGAATCGGCCAATAAATTATCCTAACATGTCAAAATTTAAGTCTCATATTCTTAAAAAAAAAAAATGAAAGTTAAATCATGTGGATGTTCTAAGTTTGGGGCGCAAAGTGCACCTTATTTGTTTTTTAGTTATTGATTTAACTTAAAAGTAAATTAATTTATTTTGATAGTAATTAGACCAAGTTTATTTATTTTTATTTTTTATAAAAACAATGAATATATGAGTAATTTTTTTTTAATTTCTCTCTCTCTATATTAAATGGTATTTATTAGGAAATCTGTAATTATGTTGGAAAGCAAGTTTGGTTAGAGATCCTATGTACAGGTGTTAGAAACGTTACTTTTTGTAGCTTCAATTTCGACAAATAAATTGAGGATTGGATTTTGAATTTTCACAATTGTTTAAGGTGAAAGGCGAATCCGAAAAATGAAAAACGAAAAAGAAATTAATACGCCAAAATCACTACAGAAAAATCAAATTACAAAGGAACTCTCGTTTCGAGCCAATTGGATTGACAAATGCTAAGCTTTTTCCAATTGAGTTGACTAGAGATTTTTTTTTTTTTTTTAAGCGAGCATGTCGTTCATTTGATACATCTAGCTTTGTTAGACGTCTCCAACCAATAACACATCATTTCTATCCATCGGGTGTGTGCATACATTTCATTTGTGAAATTTTAGGATGTATGTTGTTCGAGGTTTGTAGATATTTGTCCGTTACTTCTTCGAGATTTTTCATATGTTAGCCATTTGATTTTCATTCACGTTAGAATGAATAATATGATTTAACTTCTTAACAGACATTAACGTAATGTCAATAGAAAAAAATCGAGGCGCGTCATATTTTTTTTCGTAAAACAAAATTTACGATCTATTTTGTGAACATGCATACGCAATGTCAATGCCGGAAGTGGATCGTCAACAACCACAATTTATTTTCTAGCAAAAGAAAACGAAAATAAATACAAATAATCGAAGAAATCTTAAAAAAACCAAAATTTAAAATAAAAATACAAAAGACAAGGAATGATTCATTCAGTTTGAAGCAGTCCACTACCATAACCATAATGCAAGACCATTACATGTTCTGATGAACTGGATGTGTTTGGAACTAAAACGACAGCGTTTCCAGAACTCCTCCATATGCTATCTCTTACGTGTTGCAATGTTAACGACGGTTCGAGCTTTTGCCCTCTGCATGTTATCTCCACCTAAAATTGGCACCCACAAATAATTAAATAATATAGTCCAATTAATTCCAAATTACATCGTGCTAATTGTAGTGTTGATTTATAATATATTATAATTATTATATAAATAAATAAATGTCGTGCCAAAATATAAAAACAAAGTGCAAATCTAGAGTTGTTCTTACTAAAATAACTAGATAAAAATACTAATTACGGAAAAGAATTCTAATCAGTTGGGTGTTGAAAGAATAATACTACGATTATTCTTTTATTTTACTCTGTAAACATACTTGCTGAAGTGAAAAATATTGATTGGTGCAATATATGTACAACTAATATGATAACTTATAAATAACTATGTTTAAAGAGTAGACTGTGACAGCACATCATGTGAAGGTTAGGAAGGATTCAACTCATACCACAATTTCACATCGCTTGGAAGAGTAGAAAATGCATGAATTATTAGTAGAGTTCTCATTTCTGTCTAGTATAACGCATTTTGGACTAATTCAAAGAAGAAATACGTGTGGGTTTTGTTAGGTGAACTTAGGCCTTCTCAATCCCAAAAACTAACTCAAGAGATGATGTTTTCCCTCACACTTATAAACTGATTACCAACCCCTTCCACAACCGATGTGGGATATCCCAACAATCTCTCCCTTCACACATCGAACCTTGGGTCAGAGAGATGACAACTCAGTTTCTCTCGGTGGATTGAAATTTGTTGTAAACCTGGGCTCTGATACCAATGTTAGATGATCTTGGGATTTCTCAATCCCAAAAGCTAGGTTAAGAGATGAAGTTTTTCCTCATACTTATAAATTGATTACCAACCCCTTCTACAACCGATGTGGGATATCCCAACAGGTTTCAACTCAAAGCGAATAATATTGTACCGGAAATGTCGAGAGACTCCTAATAAACTGGAAAATAAAAAGGGAGAAGAATAAAGATTATGGGTTTAGTGATGAGGTCATGCTTTGTTAGTAGCTTACGCATGTTCTATTCTTTGTATTTTTGTAGTGAATTAAAAATTAAAAAATAAAAAAATAAAAGTAAAAAAGGTCAGCGGTCAGCTCTAGAATAGACCTAGGAGGTGGGGCTGCCCGGGCACTCCCACGATCTTGAACTGCCCGACTTTAATTATGATGGACCCATCCGACCTAGACTTTGCAAAACAATCATCAATCATCATGATGATACCTTAGACTTCCTTTCTTTACTAAACTATTAATTAAGATCTAATAATCTCGTATTATGCTAATTTAATTACTTAATTAATTTCAATAATAATACACTATATTCTTCATTCTTTGATTAAGTATTACTACTTAAATTATAAAGTTGTAACATATTTCAACTTAATTAGAGAATTCTAGATAATTACAACTAAATTTACGAAAAATAAGAAAAACAAAAAACGGGGAATTGTTGTCTAATAAAGTTACGAAAAATCGTCAAAAAAAAAAAAAAAAACTATGTGTTATGTTATTGGTGATGTTGTCATTTTGTGGTTATAGTTAAGGTATGAATTTCAACCGGGCATGATTTGGTTGTGGATATTGTTCCAAATGTACCAAGATTACAAGTTTTTTTTTTGTGGGCACGACTTTTACTTTTTATATATACATATTTTTTTTTTCTTGAATTTTTATACTTGTGTTGCAACTATGTCTCCAAAAACTTTCCCCAACATCTCAACTAGCAATCTATTTATTTTTTTTGTTAAAAATAGTAAGATATTTTGTGGGCGTCGTGACACAAGACTTCTACGGTGGCGATGCCATTTGTATATTTGTAGGATATAAAGCCTACATATTAGGCCCTCGTTAAAAATTAGATCCAAGTTCGATCAAAGGTCGGGTCAAATCAGGTTTGGAATTAAATTAATAGACATATGGCTAAACTAGGGTGGGTTTGGATCAACTTGCTAACCTAGAGTTGAATGATAAAAATCTACTTATGCATTATTCACCTCAATTTTTCAAGTTATATGAATACAGGTGGGTAGGACCGGACCGGCAGTTTCAATCCTAGAAGGATGGACCACGGTCCGGTCCTCGGTCCTCGGTTCCTGGAACCAAAGAGAGTCGGTCCAATCCTCGGTTCACAGTCCGAATTCCAGAAAATACCAGACCGGCCCGAAGGTTAAAAAAAAATAAAATCTCACTATCTTTTTTGCTGAACGGTTCAGCAATCGTTCAAATCAATTTTGAATTGAACTCTGAACCTTCAGAGTCTGAAACTGAAAGCAAACAGAGCGTCTAGTGAGACCCGAACTCCAGACTCCCGAGCGATTCCCTTCCCCAGAGACCAGCGACGCGTCCTGCTCCGGACTCCCGTGGTGATCGAGTCCTTCGATTCGCAAGACGCAAACGTCTGGTCTAGTGCAAAGGCTGAAGCAGAAGCCGTTGATTGTCGAGCGCAAGGGCGACAGAGCAGAGGCGTGATCAAGTCCTTCGATTCGCAAGACGCAAACGTCTGGTCTAGTGCAAAGGCTGAAGCAGAAGCCGTTGATTGTCGAGCGCAAGGGCGACAGAGCAGAGGGCGACCACGACGAGCGTGATAGCGAGTGGCGACAGAGAGGGCGATGTAGACACAGTTTTCGATGGCTTCATTTGCGTGAGTGCTCAATTCAATTTTGAATTGAACTCTGAACTTTAGAGTCTGAAACTGAAAGTGAAGACTGAAGAAGTCTTGCTCCCGAGCGTCGAGCGAGACCCGAAATCCCGACTCCAGAGCAACTCCCGTCCCCAGCGACCGGCGATGCGTCCTGCTCTCGACTCCCGTGGTGATCAAGTCCTCCGATTCGCAAGATGCAAACGTCTGGTCTGGTGCAAAGGCTGAAGCAGAAGCCATTGACTGTCGAGCGCAAGGGCGACAGAGCAGAGGGCGACACGACGAGCGTGATAGCGAGTGGCGACAGAGAGGGCGATGTAGACACAGTATTGAACTCGAACTTTAGAGGCTGAACTGAAAGTGAGCTGAAGAAGTCTTGCTCCCGAGCGTCGAGCGAGACCCGAAATCCCGACTCCAGAGCAACTCCCGTCCCCAGCGACCGGCGATGCGTCCTGCTCTCGACTCCCGTGGTGATCAAGTCCTCCGATTCGCAAGATGCAAACGTCTGGTCTGGTGCAAAGGCTGAAGCAGAGGCCATCGACTGTCGAGCGCAAGGGCGAAAGAGCAGAGGGCGACAACGACGAGGGTGATGGCGAGTGGTGACAGAGAGGGCGACGCAGACACGGTTGTCGCGGGCTTCATTTGCGTGTGTGCGGCTTTGCAAATTTGAGCTCTCGTAATGAGGCAAGAAAATCCAGGGAAGGAGAGGAGAAGAAGAAAGGATGGGAGAAACCGGAACCGAACCGGGACCGGACCGAAAAATTCAGTTCGGTCCCAGTCCCTCCCAGGACCGATTCGAGTCTTCGAAAAAAAAATCCTGAGGGCACGGTCCGGTTTCGGTCCCGGCTCGAGACCAGACCGAACCGGCTCGTGCCCTCCCCTAGATATGAGGTCGTACAACTTTGCTTACATGAACTAAGTCATAAGAATTATTTGATTTTAAGTAGTCATTATACTCCTAAGACAGATTGTACAGCCCTAACATGGCATTGTTATTATATGTTTGCTCTAGTTTTTGTTGTTTTTGATGTTGAAACAGTTTTTCTTTATTCATGGTAATGAGTTTTGAAGTATTGGGGCTCTTATTTTCTGTTGAGTAATAGTTCGAGTAAGTCTTGAATGAGCTTCTCGAAAACTTAATACAAATAAACGAATTTTCCATATGTTAATCATTCATTAATACAAAGTGACTTGGTTTAAAATCTATCGTTATAACACATAAAAGAATAAAATTTGATACTATATAAATAAATACGGATTAAATAAATAAATAAAGTAAAAAAAAAACCAAAAGGGATGGTCCTCTAATCAAGATGCACCAATTAAAAGGGTATCTTCTAAAGCATAATTCGTGGGAATTTTTTTTCAAACAGATGAACTCAAAGACACGAAAGCATGACGATTGAAATGAAGAGTTTTTTTGTTTCTTCTTGGAACTTTCTAGACCCTACGATTATTAAGATTGGAAAGCAATCAATAACAATTTCTAGAATTTAGACATTTTTAATTACTACTTTATTATTTTCCATGCAGCTAACAAAAACTCAACTTAGAGAGAGAGAGAGAGTCCACGAAGTAAAAGAAACAATCATTCGGTATATAATTTGTCTATAGTTTCTTCCTAGGGTTCATGCTGGAATGGTATAGAATATAATAATAATAATAATAATAATAAAAATAATAACAACATTACAATTGTAGTTGACATTAAAAAAAAAAACCAGTGTAACAAAAAAAAAAAAAGAGTTCACGTCTAATTTTTCAATATTAAATTAATTATGATTTGATTTATGTTCTCAAGTTGAAGAATATTAAATGCAAGTATTTAAATAGAATTTTCGTATGTTGTATGTACTATTTAAACTATAGAATAAAGATCTAACTATTGACTTAATGTACAATTATTTAATTTCATGGCATGAAGTGCATTAACATAACGAAACCGGGTACTATATTAAATATAAGATTTGGATTTTGGTATATTATAGTTGACTTAAATTAAATCCTTCCATGATACACAATGTTAAGCCGAGTTAATTAATGGTTAGAAATGATAACTAAATAGCATATGTAGCAAGGTCTTCGATGAACTCGACTAATATCATGCATGGCCTTGATATACTCAAATCATGCACTGGATGGTGGATGTTGTCCTAAATTACATATATTTAATTATACAAACAGCAAGAATCTAGGTTATTTGTCTTAATTAGGTCCGGAACGAAAGAGAGAAAGAGAAAACGGGGCGGGGGAGAGAGAGAGACTTGTTGGCAGACTGCAAACTACACAGGGTTGGGCACGACCCGATTCCACCTTGGAACCGTCACCCACTGATTCATAGTTTTGGAACCGATCGTGTTTCACGATTCGATCCTGGTTTGGTTCCAAATTTAAATTTTTTTTATAAAAAGCGTATACATTATTTATTTATTTTTTAGGTCAGGTTTTTGGAGTTTGAGTCTGGTTTGGTCTCATTTTGGGATATGGACCGTTTTTTTTTACTATTTTGGGTCAGATTTTAACTGGGTTTCAGTTGAATTTTTGACCTACAGTTCGGTTCAGTTTTCACGATTTTTGATTTTCAGAGAGAGAGAGAGAGAGAGAGAGAGAGAGAGAGAGAGAGAGAGAGAGAGAGAGAGAGAGAGAGAGAGAGAGAGAGAGAGAGAGAGAGAGAGAGAGAGAGAGAGAGAGAGAGAGAGAGAGAGAGAGAGAGAGAGAGAGAGAGAGAGAGAGAGAGAGAGAGAGAGAGAGAGAGAGAGAGAGAGAGAGAGAGAGAGAGAGAGAGAGAGAGAGAGAGAGAGAGAGAGAGAGAGAGAGAGAGAGAGAGAGAGAGAGAGAGAGAGAGAGAGAGAGAGAGAGAGAGAGAGAGAGAGAGAGAGAGAGAGAGAGAGAGAGAGAGAGAGAGAGAGAGAGAGAGAGAGAGAGAGAGAGAGAGAGAGAGAGAGAGAGAGAGAGAGAGAGAGAGAGAGAGAGAGAGAGAGAGAGAGAGAGAGAGAGAGAGAGAGAGAGAGAGAGAGAGAGAGAGAGAGAGAGAGAGAGAGAGAGAGAGAGAGAGAGAGAGAGAGAGAGAGAGAGAGAGAGAGTTACATTATTTATTATTTTTTAGGTCAGGTTTTTGGAGTTTGAGTCTGGTTTGGTCTCATTTTGGGATATGGACCGGTTTTTTTTTACTATTTTGGGTCAGATTTTAACTGGGTTTCAGTTGAATTTTTGACCTACAGTTCGGTTCAGTTTTCACGATTTTTGATTTTCAGAACCATGGGTTGGACTGTGAACCACGGGTCCTTAGGATTTGGAGCCGGTACTAGTTCATTTGGTGGGCAAAACCGGACCTAAACTGCAGTGAACCGGTTTTGACCACCCCTAAGACTACAAACTAGAGATTCCTATTGAATATAATGAGTAACAATGGAGGTAGAACTAGCAATCAATATACATATGAGCTAATATTTCTTAGAGAGAGAGAGAGAGAGAGAGAGAGAGAGAGAGAGAGAGAGAGAGAGAGAGAGAGAGAGAGACTTGTTGTATACATTCCATGCTAAAGTTGTTAACTAAGAGTCCAACTTTAAGAAAGGTTTTGCTAGAACTGTAATATATCTATACTTATATGAATATATATAATATCTAAACTCTGGGATGCTTTATTAGACTTTTCAAAAAAAAAAAAAAAAAAAAAAAAAAAAAAAAAAAAAAAAAAAAAAAAAAAAAAAAAAAAAAAAAAAAAAAAAAAAAAAAAAAAAAAAAAAAAAAAAAAAAAAAAAAAAAAAAAAAAAAAAAAAAAAAAAAAAAAAAAAAAAAAAAAAAAACCCTCCCTTTATATTCAGCTTCAGCTGCTTCAAGTAGTTTCAGTTTTCTGACAATTTTTAAAGGAACTAATCTATTTACTAAGCTTGAATACCTTTTCAGGTTTCTCCTTTTCAAATGTACATTGGCCATCGCATACCATTAGGACTTAAACTTTCAAACTAAAGAATACTCCATAGCACTGTCCAATGACTTAAAGGCAACTAGCTTTTCTCCTGCACTTTCTCAGTGTTTATGACAAAGAGAGGAGCGCAGTAGGTAGAAATTTTCTATCTTAAACTTTGATTTTGATTCCTTAATCGACACCCATCAGATAATCATCCTTAATTAACCAAAACAGAAAGCTTAAGGAGATAAAATTAATGTTTAAATTCTAAAGTTTGGATGCTGTCTCTACCTTGACATCTACTTCCTACCCTATTCATAACTTCTGATCTTAGCATAATCTCTTAGACAAGTTGAGTTTTAGTTCTGCTGTATCTTTCATGTCTCCAACACCAGCAGAAAAGACCAGACTTTGATCTTTAATGGTGGTTTTTGTGATAAACTAATGAAAATAGATAGCTTTCTTCGTACTAAATCTATGGTTTGGTGCTGTTTCTTATGTGTTCTTGTTTGGGTCGTTCCAGACAAAGCTTTTACTGTTGTCTGCTGTGATTTGCTGGAAATTGGTTTATGCTAACCCAAACAGCACAAAAAAATATAAACTTTCGAGAGTTAATGTTTGTACGTACCTCTGATTCACTCTCCAATCTCAGCTTGTTAGCCAGATATTTCATCACCAATCGAACTGTCATCCTTCCATCTCTGAATAATTGAAAAAGTTCTTATGAGAAAGGGTATACAGAAAGTCTAAGACTAGATTACTTAATGACTTTAAAATGCAAAAGAACATGAAGAGAAGAGATCATTCTTACTTGATTCTCAGGTAGCTTTTTGATATTTGAGGCAAAAAGGGTTCTCTCGATCTGCATTAACAAGACAAGGAAGAGAATTAAGGGAAAAAGAAGAGAGAGAATTTTAGTTGATTGGTTTAATGTTCTTACTGGTATTCTGATGCTTGAAGAGTAAACCAAATTCCAGAATGGGGTCTACGAGGAGGATCGATGACTCGAAAATCAGAACTTGGCGAAGTTCTGGAGTTGGATCAATGGGCCCCTGCAGTTTACCCTAATTTTTAGTCATTCTAATCTTCAAAGAATGACAACCACATAATTTGTCGATTAAAATTTAAATATAATTCACGTAATTTTATTTTTGATTTTACTTCATAACACGTTGTAGTAGGTTGACAGAATAATTCTTCTCATAAATTATTCTCTTTCAACTCTCTTGAAAAATAATCTTTGGTCTCTATCAGCTTTACCTCCTGTCGGATTTTTGTTCTAAACCATTTGTTGAGTCTCAGAACTCGCTATTAAAATATTGTCCGCTTTAAACCGGAGTCTCGCACAACTTCATTCTTTGGTTTCATCCCAAAACGAGTTGTAATATGCTGGGAGAAACACTCTTCTTTTAAACAATTCCCTTTCCACTCTCCCCCAAGCGATGCATGATTGTGCATCTTCTCCTAATACGGGTTGAACCTTTACAATTAACAGAATCTTGTACAATCTTTGAGTTCACATGGTCAGGTGCCACAATTTTCTCTCAAAGTAGTTGATGACTTCTTCCTATTTTTAAGCATTCTATGTAACAATTGGAAAAAAAAAAAAAAAAAAACCCTCCCTTTATATTCAGCTTCAGCTGCTTCAAGTAGTTTCAGTTTTCTGACAATTTTTAAAGGAACTAATCTATTTATTAAGCTTGAATACCTTTTCAGGTTTCTCCTTTTCAAATGTACATTGGCCATCGCATACCATTAGGACTTAACTTTCAAACTAAAGAATTTGCTCCATAGCACTGTCCAATGACTTAAAGGCAACTAGCTTTTCTCCTCCACTTTCTCAGTGTTTATGACAAAGAGAGGAGCGCAGTAGGTAGAAATTTTCTATCTTAAACTTTGATTTTGATTCCTTAATCGACACCCATCAGATAATCATCCTTAATTAACCAAAACAGAAAGCTTAAGGAGATAAAATTAATGTTTAAATTCTAAAGTTTGGATGCTGTCTCTACCTTGACATCTACTTCCTACCCTATTCATAACTTCTGATCTTATCATAATCTCTTAGACAAGTTGAGTTTTAGTTCTGCTGTATCTTTCATGTCTCCAACACCAGCAGAAAAGACCAGACTTTGATCTTTAATGGTGGTTTTTGTGATAAACTAATGAAAATAGATAGCTTTCTTCGTACTAAATCTATGGTTTGGTGCTGTTTCTTATGTGTTCTTGTTTGGGTCTTTCCAGACAAAGCTTTTACTGTTGTCTGTTGTTATTTGCTGGAAATTGGTTTATGCTAACACAAACAGCACAAAAAAATATAAACTTTCGAGAGTTAATGTTTGTACGTACCTCTGATTCACTCTCCAATCTCAGCTTGTTAGCCAGATATTTCATCACCAATCGAACTGTCATCCTTCCGTCTCTGAATAATTGAAAAAGTTCTTATGAGAACGAGTATACAGAAAGTCTAAGACTAGATTAAGGGTTAAATTCTCTTAATGACTTTAAAATGCAAAAGAACATGAAGAGAAGAGATCATTCTTACTTGATTCTCAGGTAGCTTTTTGATATTTGAGGCAAAAAGGGTTCTCTCGATCTGCATTAACAAGATAAGGAAGAGAATTAAGGGAAAAAGAAGAAGAGAGAGAATTTTAGTTGATTGGTTTAATGTTCTTACTGGTATGCTGATGCTTGAAGAGTAAACCAAATTCCAGAATGGGGTCTACGAGGAGGATCGATGACTCGAAAATCAGAACTTGGCGACGTCTGGAGTTGGATCAATGGCGGACCGGAAAAATAGGGGCCCATTTGCAGGAAAGAAGAGGAAGAAGAAGAAGAAATCGATCCTACTTTAAGAGGAAATGGCCTAAACGCCCAGTTAATCTCTTGGTGATGAAAACTGGAGGAGTTACTGAAATACATAGACGGAGGAGGGATGAAATTTGAAGAACTTGCAATGGAGTTCGTGTTAGAAATTGGCCAAACTGGAGATTTAAATTCAGGGAAACGAAGAAGATGTGGAGAATTTAAAGAGGGACCTGCTTGATCTTGTTCTAATGGTAGCTTTGACCTACCAACTGGTAACAGATCGAGCTCGACCAAACTCGAATTTCTTCGAGTTTCTGGCTCATCTTTTTGGCCAGATGATGATCCTACAGTTAATTGCAGCCATTCTTCATCTTTTCCTTTATCGTTAGCTTCTTTAGAGCTGGAGTTTCTATCGTTTAGATCACTGTTTGTTCTTGATCCATCTTCCGCCATCGGAGCAGCAAGAAACTCAGATCTTAACCCAGATTCAGAACTGTGATTAAACCGATCATACCCTTCTACCCGGTTCATCACCAGACCTAAAGTTTCAGCTCCACAGCCACCATAACAAATAGCTTTCTGGAAATAACGATTTTGAGAAGGAACCATGGTCATATCGGAGAACCGAAGAAGAAGAAAAACCGGAGACGGTGATGAGATTCTCCGACGAGCCTGGTTCTAATCCGAAAGGAAGCCATTAAAAGAAGAAGAAGAAGAAGGTTTTTGGTTTAGGAGATGAGAGAGAGAAGGTGATGCAGCCATGAGAATGTCTGAGAAATAAAGAAATTGTAAGAGACACCCATTAACCAGATAAGGGCTCTTGTTTTCAGTTTCATCGTAGACTTATCAGAGATGTACAACAGCCATGAAAATAGACCTCCTCCCAAATCTCACTTTCCATTAATTCTCTTCGTTTGGAAGCTTGTGCAGATGAAATAGTTGCAGAGAGAGAGAGAGAGAGAGAGAGAGAGAGGTGACTCAGAAATATATAATATATAGTAATTAAAACTATATAATATATAGGAAAATGTACAAGGTACTCCAGCTATGATAAGCTTTAGGGCATGTTCGAAAGTTACCAAAAATGACCATAAAGACTCCTCTTTTTCACAAAATTACCAGAGTCTTCTTCCTTCTCAAAAGTTAGTAAATCAACAATTTATAAATTGGCATGTGTTAATCATATTTTGTAAAATAATTAATTTCTCAGTCAAGTACGTACTCGAAACCACTTTAACTATATATAATAATATATAATTAATTTCCTCTGAATTTCTTTTGTTTCATAATATTCTTGTATATTTTTTATTTTTTTCAAAACATTGTACTCAGTTCTTTGCTCTTTCTTTGTGGAATCCATGATGCATGGATTCCAAAAGATTTTTAAAAAATTATACAAATGTTCAAAGTGTTTTCTTTGAAATTCTTGTTGTGATGGCACTTGGTGCCGTGAAGCTGAAGCCACGTGGCGGGACCTGATTCGGGTGAGCTGGAGGAACCGCACGACCTATTCCGGGTGAGTCAGAGGGTTGTTACAGCAATCTCACATCGCTTGGGGCGGTATATGGAAATAAAACATATGTAAGGAAACTCTCCCAAGATAGTAAGACGCGTTTTAGAGCACAATTAGCATAAGAACTCCGAAGTTAAAAGTGCTTCGGTGAGAGTAGTACCAGGTTAGGTGATCGACTGTGAAGTTATCGCCAATTAAAACCGTGAGCGGAGGATATTGAGTTACTGCTCAATCCAGAAAGCGGACAATATCTTACTGGAAAAAGAGGTCGTTACACTTATGGTTATCACTCAATAATAAATTGTTGATTAATAAACTATTACCGAATATTTAAAAGAATTTATTTTTTCTCTAAGATCGTGCATGAGGTGGTTTTTGTCTTTAGACCAGTTAGTCTTTGATTAATCCATTAATCATTAAACTAGGGAAGTGGCCGCCTATTAATCAGATTCTGAATAATTAAAACAAAATTAATTATTAAACACGACAGATGGGTTTGGAAATATTAAAAGTGAGAGAAGGGTTTTAAAATTACAGGTTTTGGGAATGTCTGGAGTTGGGAGAGACAGAAGTGGGAGGGCATAATGAGATTGAGTTCTCAAACAACGAGTCTAAAACCATCGCCCCTTCAACTCTGCTCATTAATTAACACTTCATAATTTGGCATGCACTCGTCATTGTTCTTCCCAAACCCTACGACGTGGCTTTCTGTCTTTCTTGAATTTGTTTGAAAAAGACCATGTCCATTGTTGGACTGTTTGGCCGGCTGTTCTGTTCTTCCGTTCTGTGTCTGTCTTTCTAGTTGTAAATGTTTGGGTCTGATGTAGTTTCTTTGTTTAAAAAGATTCCATTGTTGAGGAACTTGAACTCAAATGGTGGCTGCAGATTGCTTCTCTCTCTCTCTCTCTCTCTCTCTCTCTCTCTCTCTCTCTCTCTCTCTACTGCATCAAGATTCAAAAGCATGGCTTTAATTCGAAAAAACAATGGCACTTTTTAAAAATAGAGTCAACCGACCAATTTTCGCTAAAAACTTGTAACATAAAATCCGGACAACAGTGTAAAGATTCCAATAAATTAGAAAAATAAATAAAAATTAACCCAATAAAGATAGGCCCTCTCCTTTCTCAGACAATTTCTTTCCTTTCTTTCTCTTCCAAACCAGGAAGAACAGCAGAACTAGTCGACTTCAATCTTGCGAGATGATCTTTCACTTCACAGAAAGATACTCAATCCCTTTATCGAATCATCATCTCTTCTTTCAATGGCAATCGGCAACTTCTGTCTTATTATCCAGTGGAAAATAGAGTATTCTGGTTTTGTTTGAAGAGAAAAGTTATTCGAAAATGGTATTTGCTTTTTGGTGGAAAAGGAAGGGGGAAAGAGGGTGATGAGGTTTGTAGGCGTGGCCTTGGTGTCAGTGCATGGGCATGGAAATTGGAATGTGACTTCAACCTTTGAGTGAAAGCATGGAGGCTAGTGGGGGCTGATTTGTTTCTTCATTTTTTTTATTCTCTCTTCATCAATTTTTCTAGAGAGAGAAAGTAGATAAAGTTGTTTCACTTTGTTACTGAATTTACTATCAGATCTTATCTTAAAATGAATTTTATTAGTGAGAACGGCCACGAAAGAACTAATGCAGAAGTTCGAGAAGAACGATCTAAAACTCGTAGAGAATTCAACACCCAAATCAAAAGACTTAAGAAATCAAATTTAAGAGATGTCAAAATTTTTTGATGAGCGTCAAAATTGTTTGAAAGTTGTCTATAATTTTCTTTGATCTAATGATGATTAAGTTAATTACTTTTGATAATCTCCCACACCAAGGTAGAAATTTGGGGGGAAAGTTCAATTATGTTCTTTTTTTTCCTTCTTGTGAAAGAGACAAATTTATTATAGTCAACAAGTTATTGTAAATTTCAATTTCATTGTCTCCCACTAGAATTCTACAAATTGACTCATATCTTAATTCAAAAATTCATATAATTACTGATTAAACGTAGTTATGTATGTATGGGTTCGTGATGAAAATAGAAATGCAACACGATTTTCACGAGAGACTGCCCAACCCGAACTAGTTGTTGCGAAAAATCCTACGCAAGTGAACGTGTTGCAAAAGTAATAAAGTTCACAAGTACGAGTCGATCCTACGATGACTAGTTTCACTAATTATCAAACGAAATTAACTTCAATTTATAATGAATACAGAACTATGATGATTTTAGATTTAATATAATACAGCAAAATAATTTAATTAAATCGCATAAATTAAATGAGTTTGAGAATATAATGAGAAAGCTCTAAGGTTTCCAATTTCACTTAAATTAATCTTATTTAATCTTCCTAATCCAAATCATTACTTTCTATTTCTATGTGTTGATGGCAATTTCACAAAACTATTTATCAATCTCTCTCGAATAATGATAAACTTATTCAACTAACGAATTATTACTTCTCAGTCTCTAATTCTGAGAATTAATTGAATACATTAAGAATGATAAATTAAATTACCACATGAACGTATTAGCTATCTCTAGTCTAATATCATTTTCATGATAAATTATTCAGTGCACGATTATTTATTACCTCTTGATCTCAAAACAATCCTATGAACATGCTTTTGGTGATCAAGCAATCGCAAGCATTAAGAATAGAATAAATTACTCAACACAATATTAAAACAGAAAATTAATAATTCAAATTAAAGAAAAATTAAATATTCATAATCAGGCTACATCGTAGCCCTAGAGATAGAAGTTTAGTTCATGCTAGAATAAAGAGAAACAACGAGAATAAATTAAAGATGTTCATAGTTTAGAAGAGGAAGAGAAAGAAAAACTAGGGTTGTCGATTCGAAATCTCCTTTCTCCCTTGCTCTCGCTTCATTCCGGTCTCTATCTCTATTTTCGAAATCTGAATACCCTCTATCTCTGTCTCCTTAGGTTAATTTGTAAACTCATGGTTCACTAATCTCATCCCCACGATCAGCCTCAACGGTTGAGATTTAAACAAATTACAGCAATTAAAATGGCCGATCGATGATTCGAAGTGTGGCCGATCGATCGACTTTCACATAAAAATATTTCTTCAGCCGATCGATCGCCTGGAATTCTGCGATCAGTCGGCTAAGCTTCTACTTGGTTTCTATAATTCACCTTAGCCGATCGATCGCCTGGAATTCTGCGATCGATCGGCACTTTCTCTGGAATGCTCTTCAATTCAGTTTCTTTAGCCGATCGATCGCCTGGAATTCTACTATCGATCGGCTGAGCTTCTATTTTCTCTTAAAATTCTTCATTTTGCCGATCGATCGCCTGGGAATAGCCGATCGATCGGCACTTTCTCTAGATTGCTCTTTATCATAGCTTCAGCCGATCGATTGCCAATAGTTGGCCGATCGATCGGCTACTTTTCTGCTGAAATAATTTCTTCTACTCTTCAGCCGATCGATCGCCAATAGTTGGCCAATCGATCGGCTACTTCTCTGCTGAAATAATTTCTTCTACTCTTCAGCCGATCGATTGCCTGCACTATGGCCGATCGATCGGCTCCTCTGCATATTTTTCTGTTCTTATTTTCTATTCCGGATTGAACTTTGCAAAACTTGTAATTCTTCAATTTCTCTGAACACTTACACTAAAGTTATTAGAATCATTCACATGCTTGAGTAAAGCTTATCTAATCAAGTATAAAAAAGTACAATAAAGTGTGTAAAATACACACTTATCACTAGTAGTATCAATTGACTGAAACTTTTCAGATCACGAACTTTCTCCTCGTTGATTTTCCCCTTCAATAGAACCCTCTCTTGGTCTTCTTACACTCAGTCTTCACGTCGAAAACATTTACCCGAGTCGATCAACCCCTAAAAATTTAGGGGCACCCCGTTTTTCGAATCTGAATTTGCTTGAAAATTGAGTAAAGCATGCAATTATGTAACATAATTAGGTAAAGATGAAAGTTAAGAGATATTTGATGTAAGAATGGAACAAAAGAAGCAGAATGATTCGAGAGGCCACAAGTGGGAATTGAAGAAAAGGTTGAATTTTGGAAACCCTCTCAACAAGAATCAGCCAACCAATCGTTATCTCTAAAACATTGCCTTTTTGGAGATCAAAGTGAGAATGAAGAAGAATATGAGATCATGTCTTAGTGAATACGTGATTATCATGCATGGGATTCTCTCCATGACTTTTCATTGGAGGAGAGAGAGAGAGAGTTGTCATATGATATGATTTGGGAGGAGGGGGACCGAATTATAATAGCTTTTCAATGTGCATGTCCAATTAGAGAAAGTGGGATTGTGCTTCTCTTTTCCTCCCACTCTTTAGTAAATAGTAATAGTTAGAGAGAGAAAGAGGAGAGAAAGAGAGATTCTAAATTGAAAATGGAAATAATAATGGGTTTTAATCTCGTCATCATGTCGTCATCAATTTCATCATCATCTCCCTATAACAAAGATTTGATTATAATAATCCATTACATGTGAGGATTCGAACTGTGATGACATTGTAGACTTTTAAGGTGTAGTGCTAGGTTATAAAAGTTAATTATTGAGCCGGTTAACCTAGACTTGGGCGGATTGAAGCGGATTCTTCTTTCGATGTTCAAATGTCCGGGGAGGTATTATAGTCTATATTCACACTTGATCTAACTGCTTGATTCTACGTATAAAGTATGTTTAGATAGTGTGTTGATTATAATGGGTAGGACACAACTTTCTTTGACCAACATCTGACTCTTGGTTAAAAAGTTCACAAGGGGATCCGAAGATAAATGAACAGCTGTTTCACAATTGTTTGAAAGTGATTATGCCACGTTGCATTGTCTTAAACGAAGCTGCATTTAGAGAGAGAGAGACAGAGAGAGGGATTTTATGGAAGCATTTGGTGTAATGAGTGGCCGAGTGGGATTGTCAGCTGGTGCATGTGAATGTTTAGTTCATAGAAACCGAGAGAGAATGACAAGAGAAAGTGCATGAGAATATAGCTTGAGTTTTGTCAGTCTTGAGACTAGAGAGAGAGAGAGAGAGAGTTTAATTTCAGGCTTTGAATATTGAAAGCATGCGAGACTACTTTCCCATTCTTTCTTGCTTTTTACTTAAAATTCAGAGCCAGATCAAGTCTGATGTAAATGGTTCATCCCCACTGAAAAAAACCTTCAAATTTATAAACCCTAACTTCATGATTTTCTCTTCACACCCAATTAAAATGAAGACAATATGAAGTTAGAGAGAGAAAAGCAGGTGAAAAACTGAAAATGGACCAAAAAAGAAAAGGTATAAATCATTTATGACTTCACAACAATTCATCTTTTGAAGGTAACTTTGCTTCTAATCCAAGAATGAATAAAGGAAAAGGGTAAAGAATCATACTTGTTGAGAGTATTGGGTCTTATTCATTGAATAATCCTCTTTTATATTTTTAAATACTCATCATCGATGAATAAACTTAATAATCTCAATCATGTCGTGACCATCCAATAATCGACGACCATGAAAAGTCGAGAAGTGGTCGAGCATGGCAAAGAAATTGCCAATACTTGACCGAGCCGAGCGTTACTAAAGTGTTCAAACCCTTTTGTCTATGTTAAAATGTCATGGATGGTCTGCCCCTTACGTTTAGTCGTCTCAAACGATCCTCCATCGAAGGTTTGTTAACAACCATGGGATGCTTAAAAGTCTCTATGCTTAAAAATAATTAGGGTTACATCAACTATTGATTTTTGGCACTTTTTCTCATTTTATCTAAAGGGTGCCTTTATGTTCTATTCACGAGAGTTCAATAACTCAAATTTTATTTGGATCAAACCGAAAAACTTCTATACAATGAAATAAAATCAGGGTAATGTTACGTTTGTCCACTAATTGCATCAATTAACCGGTGTCACTTCAAAATGTAAGAATTATAAGATAAATCGTAGTGGGTTGATCATTCTAAAGTTAAAAGATGGCCAACTTTCTATAAATTCCCTATTTTTGGACTCGTACACTTTCCTCTACAAAGCTTAAACCAATTTATTTAGTTTAATTTAATTGTAGCAGTCTTGAGTTGCCAATAAGAGACAACCCTAATCCCATGCCATCATTCCCACACTTAAATAATTTTAATTACTTAATAAAATAAAATAAAAGGTTAAAAAGGAAGCACTATTAAACCATGTCTGCATGCCCATCCCCACCATTTTGCATGTCATCAAACACAAAATATTCCTTTGATTTTATCTACTCATTTTCTGAATTCTCTACATCAACTTTTTCAGACTAACCATCATAACTTCAACCCACATTCATATCACACCAAACAAATTATTATTCTTTTTTAATTAATTTAATCTTTTGAAAGCAACCTTTTTGTTTTCTTAACCTTTTTTCTTGCCTTTTATGATTGTGCATTCATACTCTATGTGGCTCGAGGGTATATGCAATTACACTCCATTTGACTTTAACCATTACCCTTTTTCATCTCTCTCTCTACGAGTCCATTTCGTTTCATGAAAGCTGGAATTATGCTAATATGACACCATTAGTATTATAAAATAATCATTGTCTATAAACTATGATGCTTGTGTTAATATATATCTGTCACGCAATGATGTGTTATGCATTGTATTGCATAATGGATCCTTAGGGTTTGCATGTTACAGTGTGTACTTATTCTTAGGAAAGAGAGACAGAGATATAGGTTATGTATTTTATGTATGTCAAGTGAGCTTGGAAGGCCGTCACTTGTTTAGCGAACGAGAACTGTATTTTATTTTTAATGTGAATTAAAAATTTATACTATAGAAGGTTAAAGTTGTTTTTGCAAATGTATTAAATATGTAAAAAGAGAGGGATTATTTATAAATGCAGCATTGAAGTGGGCTGGGATAAGGTTGGGCTGCTCAAGTGAGACGCAAAAGTCAGGCCTAATAGATAGTTGACTAGTCAAAAAGTCAAGCCATTGATATAAAAGGATTAGAGTAAAAATCAATTTGAACCCCAAAATATAAGATTAATTTGAAACACCATCTAAACTAAAAATTTTAACAACTAAAATCTTAAACTATCTAAAATGTAACAAATCAAACTCTGGCGAGGGGTCGATCACCCCTCATTCTGAATTTACGCCGAGAACTAGGAGCCGATAAACCTCCGTTCTGTTAAGTACTTACATGACACTGGACATTATAGGTCGAGGATTGATATGGGACCTCCCCCCCCCCCCCCCCCCGGGGGGGCCACGTTTCAACCTGCACCGCACGTGATTCGAGAACGAGGCATCCCTGACTCGGAGCAGCATCTCGTTCCTTGCACCCCAATTTTAGATGTGCATCGAGAACAGTGAGTTCTCTTCCTGAAACGGCATTTGTTCCCTGCCTATCCCATTTCAAGGGGTTCTCGAGAAGGGAAGGTATTCGCCCTTAAAGGGCCCCTATTCTCAATTGAAATGTATAGGAACGGGAGGTCGTGTCGATAATCGACCCCCTGTTCTGAAGCAAAATACTTGAGATCGGGAAGCCGTTCCGGGGCTAGGATCTTTCGTGCTTGAGCACAACCTAAAATGGAAGAGGTTGAGAACGAGAGCTGGGACGCCCGTTCTCGGCCTAAATTCAGAACATAAAGGTGATCGGCCCCTCACCAGATTTAATTTGTTATATTTTGAATAATTTAATTTTAGTTGTTAAGATTTTTAATTTATGAGGTGTTTTAAATTAACCTCATTTTTTTATGTTCAAATTACTTTTTTTCCCAAAAGAATTATAACCCACTCCGTTGATCTGGTCTCCAATTCTTTCGAAGAACATCATCCACGATTCCGTTTTTTATTTTAGATGCAATAAAACCAACAGAACCAAGTCAACATTGAGCTCAAATTCCAATTTACTCGTGTTCAAAATCGATAAAATTAATTTTTAATTGTTAACTGAATCAAACCCAACCTAATCTCACGGTTCTGCTGGGTTCAGATCCTCTTCTCACCAACTTTCATTTTTTTTATGAAATCTTGGTTGCCCAATTCGGTTCGGTTCAAGAAAAATTGGACCGAACCAAACCCAAGCATGCCCACCCTTGACATATAAACTATATATAACTTAAATATAAAATTAGATTACACATCAAACTTTGTTCTCGTATTTCTATACAGCAACAATGAGATACTCGTGACAAAGTAATTGAATGGCGTACAATTTTGCATGAAATTAGCAACACAATGAATCTGCTGAAATACTAAAATAGTAAGATGTCTATAAACAAAGCAGCCCAGCTTAAGACAACCATTGAATACCTCTAAATTATTGCGTTCTACTTTCATTCGAAAAAAGAGGCATGGCTTCCATGTTTCCATTGTGAATGGCAGCAATGATAAGGGGAAGTCATAGGTCAACCTGCAAACATCAATGGCACCCTTCAGTTATATTTGCAATTTTGACACTTTCTTTTTGCGGTTTTGTTGGCAATTCAACGCTCTAAAAATTAAGTTAAATATATAATTAACTAGACCATGACTCCTTAATATCTCATACTTGTATCAGGTGTGTGTCGTTCTTAAATCTTTGATTTCTCATTAAATCACAAGTTTGTACCACTGATCCTAGAGAAAAAATGTTGTTGACTTGTGTGAGAACACCTAGATCTTGTCTCCCTCTTGCTTTTTTACTTAAAATATAGACGCAGTTGAAAATATAGATGTAAAAATGCAGCAACAAAGAGAAATGTTCGGTAGATGTGACAAAAGCAAAATTACACATCAAGGCTTTTAAGTGGAATAGAGAAGAGTTGTTGCGGTTGGATACAAACAAGTAGATGAAAGTTTTGACTATTCAAAGTTGTCTGCTTGAGAAGTCCGACCGACCCAACATGGTCAACATCGAAAAGCTTCTAGGTTCCTTTCTATGCAGTTTTCGAGGAAACGAACCAAATGGTGGGGTTAAAGTAATGTTCTTATGAAATTTTCAGCACTTTCTAAGATACAAGTTTCTTGAGAAAATATGCACTAAAATATTGAATTGAAATGGTCGTCGGTGCTTTTCTATTTATTTATTGAGGTATAACTTTCAGATAATACAATTCAATACGATAATACAAGGACTTTTAAATGGAATAGAGAAGTGTGTCCTATTTCTTTATCTAAAGAATACAATTCAAGACGATAGATCAACAGTTGTTTTCCAGTGATTAAGACTTGGACCAACCTAAAAGATCATGATGATTTCTTATTGAGGTGGAAATGCCTAAGAATTACCTAATCTCGGCATGAGACAAAATTTGTGGAAAAATCCTAGAACACAATCATGGATTCTTTGAGATGGGACGAAAACAATATTTCATCAAACACGCCAATGATCTTATCTTCTCAACATCACATAGCTATTGGACACACTTTGCTCATTATTACTTTCTCATTTGCTCATGGATCTGTAATAACATTTTAGAACTTTTAAAGAACTTAAATAATTATTCCATAGTACACATAATTAGGCTTTTTCTATAATTCTTAGTGAAAAATAATTAGCAACCCATGTTTGACGGATCTAAGCAACTTTTTGAACTAGATGTAGAACTGAAATTTTTTGTAGAAAATCTGGACAAGTGAATTCTTTTAATCAAGTGAAGAGTTGTTGTCTCACATCTACAGAATCATAGCAAGCGGTCCTGTATAAATATGAGGGAATTTCCTCATTTTTTGAGCCAGCTTTTGGAGTGAGTTCCACCCTCTAATTTTCTATCAAGTTCTAGTTTTGATTTGAAAATACCTTATGCTCATAAACTTTAGTCTTAATCTAAACAATCAACAATCTTCACCACTTTTGATTCTGAGTTTCCTAGACTACTTATTGCAGACGAATATTGTGAATAACAACTATTTATCCGACTGAAAAATCTGCTTGTGCAACAAAAGTATGGGGCTACGTTAATTACCTCTCTTTACGCTTCTCCAAGAACCTCTGCAGTGATTTTCTCCTAGCAATTGGAAAATCTGTAAAACACCCCGATAATCCATTATTGACTATTTCATTAACATTCAAGTTGCATTGGATAGTAAAGATCTTTTCTAGAAATATGCAATTCCTTTAATTACCTCCTCTGAGAGAATTTAGCAGTTGTTGTTGTCGTAGTAGACGAGCCGCTGAAGAAGGTGCAACTTTGGGATAATCCTTTTCAGTGTTTGCTTTGGAGATTCCCTCTTCAGCAAGCCTCAATATGCTCTCAGCCTATTCATAAACCGTTTCTCGGTCAGAAGAAATTTGCTAAAAGATGTAAAATATATCATTTTAGTTGACGAAATAGCAAAACCTTTTTTCGAGGAACGTTGAAGACGGCGACAGTTTCGTTGTAGAAAATGGTCAAGGGGGCTGTTTCGTGAATGTTCTCCGAACCAGACCTGAAAATCAAGCAATATATATATCATTACTTATCACGCATATATTATTATATGAATGCATCTAAATAATATTATGTTTGGAGAAGGATTACCTCAAAAACGATGCACAAACAGGCATCGAAGGAATAAGAGGAGGACGCCGATCTTCTTTCAATTCAATCAGATCGCCATTTTCGAAGCCCCGATTCACACCCGCTGGCGAAGTGCAAATGAGAGATTTCAGGAGCTGAGGATTGATCTTGGAAATGGCGCTAGTCTGGGCACCTACAAAACAGAAAAAACGCAGAGCCATGAAGAAAACGCTAAAACGAAGTCACTGAAACAGAAATTTAAAACAAAAAAGGAGATCGATGGAGAAGATATCCGATGATCGAACCTCGGAAGCTTCTTTGGCTTTGCAGGAACTTCTGAAACTGAGACTTGGTAGACGAAGAGGCAGACGAAGCGGAAGAGGAAGAAGAAGAGTCCTTCTCGATGGCGAAGAAATCAAGCTCAACGATCGGCGGAGACATGATCTATGGATTTGTGAAGAATCAACGAAGAAGCTGTAGAGAGAGAGAGAGAGAATCATGAGAGAGATCGTCCAAATCTCACACGTCTATCGCCAGAATCGGGAGGAAACGAATTTATATACTAACGCCTTTAGTTTTGTGGGTATTTTAGTCTTTTACGTCAAGCCGCTCCACTATGGTGCTAATAGACTTGAGTAAAACGTGGGTAATCTGTTTTCCACGTGTTGTAATATCTTTGCTTTAAATATCTGCTCCTTTTTAATTATTTTAAATAGAGTATCTTTTCTATTATTAATTAAGATAATGTTATTCTTTACGCAGTAATTTTACACTTTAATTTTATCGAACTAACCCTTCATCAATGTTTTTCCCGTGCGGACGCACCGCCATCTGGATCCGGATTCAAATCCAGTATACGAGTCAGTCGTCACTCATGATCTTCTCCCCCCTGAAAGAGAAGTTTTTGACTCCCCAGTGATTTGAATCTTGTACTAGTAGCTCAAGTACTACCAGTGATGAGGAACTTTTAGTCATAACCCTAATATTCACAGAGGTTATGTGTCATTTATTCTTTATTCATATAATTTATTATTTTAAATATTTTTATAATATTATTATAATTGTATCAATACATTACTGACAATTGATATGTAATACTCTATTTTTATATTATAATCTATCATTTTAACGTGTCGTTTTCGTGACTGACAATTGATATGTAACACTCTATTTTTATATTATAATCTATCTTTTTAACGTGTCGTTTTCGTGTCATTCATTTATCGGTACAATGATTATAGTATAAAATAAATAATAAATTAAGTGAATCGATGAACAAATAACATGCAAGGGACACAATGGTGAAATGTTAAAAGTATGAATATAACACTTACGTGTCATTCACTTATTAGTACAATTATTGTGATATAAAATACATATTTAAAATATATAAATTATATGAATCAATAAATTAAAGTAAATTTTTGTAACTCGAGAATTAAACATATTGTAAAAATAAATAATTAACGTAATGACGAGTCAATTTAAAAGTATTCATTAACACAAAGTTTGAAATATAATTATTTAATCGGAATATATAAATTAATATTTAAAACTAGGGTAATTATCGATTTGAACCCTACACTATACACGTTTTTTCAATTAGGCCTCTGTACTAAAAAAATCGGCAAACCGAACCTTGTACTTTAATTCTGTTATCAGTTTTGACCTTCTATCAACAATTTCATTCAACTCTAATTGAAAAAAATAACAAACAATCTTGGATTCAGTTGACATTTTTACCACATATTCACTACTTAATGAGAAGATAATCTGAAAATTTTGGTAATTTTTTAACACATGTACGATTTAATGGAATTTTATTTTAGTATTTAATTAAAATATTATAATAAATCATACAAATTTTAGAAAATCAAGAAACTTTTTCTATTATCTACCCATGATAAGTTAAACATGTGGAAAAAGTTTCAAATAAATCAAATATTTTTGGTATTTGTTTAAAAATTAATTTATAAAGTAAAGAAGAAACTGAGATTAATTTAAACAAATATCAAAAGATATTGGATTTATTTAAAATTTTTTTTCAGATGTTCACCATATTATGGGTAGATAATAAAAAAATTTGCGTAATTTGTTAAAACTTGTATGATTTATTATAATATTTTTAAAAAATACTAAAATAAAATTACAATAAATCGTAGATGTGTTAAATAATCACAAAAATTCTCAAATTATCTTCTCATTAAGTAATGAACATGTGTTAAAACTTTCAACTGAATCTACGATCGTTTGGTAGTTTTTTTAATGAGGGTTTAATGAAATTGTTGATAGAAGGTCAAAACTGATAACAGAATCAAAGTACAGGGTTCGGTTTGCCATTTTTTTAGTACAGGGGCCGAATTGAAAAAACGTGTATAGTACAAGGTTCAAATCGATAATTTCCCTTAAAACTATATTATAATTGAAGAATTTTCTTAATCCGGGCATTTTTTATATTTCATAAATTACATATTTATTTAATTAAGCTATTTTTAATTTTATAAAATTGAATTTTATTTTATTCAATTATAGAATTGAATTTTTAATTTTATTCGGTTCTTTTATCACATTTTAAATGTTCATATTGCACCTCCTACTTCCATGGAAATTGCGAATCACGTCGGCCCACCAACCCAATAATCCAACATGTGGGGGCCCACTGTTAATTGATTCATCACATCGTGATTTTCAATTTTGACGCTTGATCTAACACGTCATCATTATCTAGGTTAAAATCTTATCCATTTTTGACCTCTTAAACAAAAACTAAGTTCAAACCCATATATTTGGCCAATTGATTTTAGCCACTTTAGCTTTATTTTATAATAATTTAAAATATTCTTGTAAAATCATACATCATTCTAGCAGGGGTGGACTCAATTCGGATCGATCAGAACTGGAATCAGACCGGCCCATTCAGAATAATTTTTTGAGTCTCAAAATCGGCCCTGGAAGGAATCGGTATCAAATGAGTTCTTCCTAACTCAACATTCCAACTATCTATAATTAAAATTAAATCTAAAAAACTGAATCTAATGTTCAAAATAAATACAATACTTTAAAATCCAAACTAAGTAGTAAATTTAACTATCAAACATTCATAGTAAATCCAACGAATTACACCAAATTATCAAACATCCCAATTAAATAAATACAATCATCTAACATTAAAATGAAATCTAAAAAACTAAAGTCAACTATCCAACATTAAAATAATATCTAAAAAACTAAATTCAACATCTAAAATAAATCTAAGTATCTAACATACAAACTAAATCTAATCTAACTATCATTAGGTGAATGACTCTTTGTATTAGCATGTAGTTCAGCTAGTTTAATATGTAGACAATGAGAGATGATATTTTACCAAAGGTCTTCAACATGAAAAGACATAAAGTGAAGCAACCATTCACAATCTCCATCAAAACTCGAGCTTCACATAAAAGTCATATTCAAACTTTAGCTACCAAGTTGGATCTTATTCGGTATGATGTGAAAACAAAATGTGAGATCTAAAGGAATTAAAGAATCAAGTTGGATTTCATTTTTAAATTTTAGGTATGAACTTGGATCTTTTCATGGATGTATTGATTGTTTTGGTGATAGATAATCCTGAAATTCAAGATTTGAAGGACTGTCTACTAATCGAGCAGCAAGAGAAGAATGAGCTGAATAAAAAACACCAAGGCTTGGAGAAGGAAGATTAGTGTTACCTTGCTTTTTTGGTCTTTTACGTCTGAGAATTAAGTTTCTATGATGCTTTGATATTCACCTTTCAAGTTTTCAGTGTTTCTTGAGATTTTTTTTTTATGCATCTAATTTAGAAGCTGCTTACATAAATACAAATTATAGGGTGATAAGATATTTAAAGTTAATTGTTAAAATCTCCTACGTATACGCATGAGAGTAGCAAATCGAGAAATTGAAGAAATTCATAGAAAGTAAAAACTCATGTCAGTCGACATAATCTCATAAACAAGGTCGATTTGATTATCCAGTTGAGAAAAAACATAGGAACTAGAGTATCTTGTAAAGCTGGTCGTTGATGAGAGCGGCAACGACTCAAGAAAACTCGACCGTTGAGCGAAACTGTGCAGCGCGAAGGTGGAGTGCCAACGAGCGAAGCCAAGCAACAACGATAGAGCCTCTGTCTCACTATTTGTGCAGCGTGCGAAGGACAGAGACCGAGTCTCTATCTAGCGAAGTCCGAAGTGCTAACTAATTATAATTATCCTACTTATGAATTTAATCAGACCCATTGTTCATTCCGGCATCATTCACTTGTTTACATTTATTGTTTCGAATTAATTTACTTGAATAATTAATTGAAAATTTATTAAAATGAATAAACAAGTAAAACGTGACAATATTTAATTATGGGAAACCTTCAAAAAGGATCCTCCATCTTCTGTTGGTACAAGGACACCTAATAAAGTTGTTAGGTCACTGTTGTCTACAAATAGTTTATAATGTTCGCAATTTGACCTAAAATCCCACGTGTTGTATCACGTCAATTGTCTATCTTAAAATTCGTGTCATATTTATGAAAAGACACGTGTCCTAATGCATGTTCATCATCTGGTAAGAATTATTCTTATAAGGTAGGTCGGCCACTTTGCTTATATTTATATTTTAATTTTAATTTTAATTTTAATAATTTTAAAGTAAAGTATATTTATTGTTTAATTATTGACAGGCAGGGTCTTTTACTTTTATCTGTTTATAATTATTCTAATTATATCCATCAATTACTAAAATATAAGGTTAAAAATGAAATTAAATTGTTCGTATAAATGAAAAATGCATTGATTAGTTTATTGATTTTTGTGTTGTTTGAGCATGGTGAAGATGCATCGTTGAATGATTTGGCATACGTATTAATATATAACGAAAGAGTCGTACTACGTGCTTCACGATACTTGAAACTTTACGAATAAAACTATCGAAATACGTAATTTTTGTTTGCTTTGAAGGATAAAAAGCTTAAATCAACCCTAAAAAAACAACGATGCTGTATGAATTTTCTAGACTAACGAATGTGGTCTGAAAATAAATCATATGATCTGCAATTGATGTAAAACAATGAACAAATTTATCTTTCGAACAAAATGATGAAACTACATGTTTGAAAACTTTCGATTGAAATGATAGGATCATATGAGTTCTCTTTTGTCAATAAATGCTTGCTTTTGATATCATGATAAATCACGATCAAGATTTGCAATTCAACGTGATTACAACAAAACGTATCAACTTTTTTTTCAATTATTGATCGTGACTACTTTTATAAGTCTTGTCATAGATTTTGTTTAAAAAATATGAAATTTTGTTATTACGCCTTTGAAAGAGAAAGCTTCCAAATGTCCTCACAAGTCATCCTTACCTGTGATGTACCAAATTTCATTAGTTCTTCCATGGCCTTGTTAAATTTTAACAATGTACGATGGATCTAAAATTATATATTAAAGTTACTTTTTCATATTAGGCCCATTATAAGTGGTATAATAAAGTTTAAGGTTTTGAGCTTAAGAGTAAAATGAATTATAGGGGTCAGACTCGATGGGTGCAATATATATAGGAGTGAGCAAGAACCGACTAGAACTGAGAACCGGACCAGAATCGAGCTGTTTGGTCCGGTTCTAGTCGGTTCTAAGCAAAAATTTAACAGATTTCGATTATGTTATTTTAGAACCGAAATTTATGGATCAGTTCTCGATTTTGATGACAAAACTGAGAACTACCAACCCAGACCATTAAGTAACCCTAAAACTTTTAGGGTTACTTAGCAGACTCGCTCGATTAGTCAGTCTCGTCTCTCGACCTCATTGTTCGGTGTTCGCAGAATCGCTCTTTGCAGAATCGATGTTGTTGCCTTGCCTCGAGCCGAAGTCGCTGCTCTCGGACTGTAAATTCAAACCACAGGTTTGTATTTTCTGTCTATTTACCGAATGTTGCAATTTCAGTATTTGATTAAAAGTGTTCGAACTAAGTAGCTTTCTGTTCATTGTGTTTAGTTTTTGAACCTGTTTTTGGAATATTTTGTTCTGGATTTTTGAGTCTTTGCAGAATTGCTCTTCGCAGACTTGCTGATGTTGCCTCTCGCCAAAGTCGCTGCTCTCGGACTGTAGGTTCAAACAACAGGTTTGTATTTTCTTTCTATTCACCGAATGTTGCAATTTCATATTTAATTCAAACCACAAGTTAGTTTTAACCAAATGTTGTAATTTCATATTGATTAAAAGTGTTTGAACTAAACAGATTTCTTTCATTGTGTTTAGTTTTTGAACCCGTTTTTGGTATATTTTGTTCTGAATTTTTGAGTCCTTCATACATTTTTCATATTATTTCAATAATATGTATAAATACAATAATATAATTATTTTATTTTTTAATGAACATAATAGTAATTTCACACCAAACTTTATATTTCAAAGACGCGCGTCAAAAGAGAGGAGAGTAACGTATAAATTAAGAAATAAGAAGGCTATCGTGGAAGATGATGTAGTCAAAGTATAGAAGCTTCTCCCGTCTTCCATGTCTATAAAGCTTGTCCTTCGCTTTTGACTGAGCTAATCCATTTCAGAGAGAGCTTGGTGTGAATCAATCATGGCAGACAAACCGGAAGGATCAGTTCATCAGGACCCTCCGCCTTCTTCTTGGCCCAAAAGCAGCGTCGAATCACCAGCGCCGTCTGAAGAGGAGGTCAAGAAATGGGGGACTCATGTCATGGGTGCTCCCGCCAACCCTACTGCTCATCCTGACAACCAGAAGGCGGCGGCGTGGAACGCCGGTGATTACCACCATCCTTACGTTCAGTACTCCCCCGTGGATCGCCCGACTAATAATCCTTTTGAGCCACTGATTCATTTTTTTAATTCCTGGAGCTCCAAAGCCGAATCCATCGCCCGTAACGTCTGGCACAATCGTAAGAATTCTGTCTGTTTAAAATGATATACGAGAGTGAATCTGCTTGATTTTGCGTAATCCGTTTAAAACGATGAACAAATTGGAATCGAATTGATGTCGATTTGCAGTGAAAACTGGGCCGTCGGTACCGGAAGCGGCGTGGGGAAAGGTGAATCTGACGGCGAAAGTGATGACGGAAGGGGGATTCGATTCGCTTTTCCGGCTGACATTCGGAGCCGATCCGAACGAGAAGCTGAAGAAGACCTTCGCTTGTTACCTCTCGACGTCCACAGGCCCTGTCGCCGGAACGCTCTATTTGTCAACCCTCCGCCTGGCTTTTGCAGCGATCGTCCATTGCACTTCACGGCTCCTTCTAGACAAACTTACTGGAGCTATTACAAGGTAGACTCACAACAACCCAAAATTTCTTAGTTGAATTCTGCTATTGATTGTGTTGTTTTACATCAAGGTGATGATACCACTGGGAGAGACGGCGACGGTTAATCCGGTGACGATGAAGGAAAACCCACCGGAGAAATACATTCAGATCTCGACCAAAGACGGCCATGATTTCTGGTTTATGGGTTTTGTGAGCTTTGAGAAGGCAACTCACCATCTCTTGGACGCTGTTTCTGATTTCAGGCCAAATGTAGTTCCTTCAGGCTCACGCCCTGTGTAGAAAGTTGTGCAATATTTGCTCGTTTGATTTTTCAGTTTGCTTAGTTCCTTTGATGTTTTCCTTCGTGACATTTCCTCATGTATGATGTATTCATTTACTTTGTATAATATATTTACTTTTCATATATTTCCCGAATCAAAGCATACCGACCATAACATATGAAAGAAAATATAGGCAGAAGAGAGAAATTTACTCTAGTCAAAGTCGAAAACTCTTTGCAATATAATTTTAAGTAAACTAGTATTTCAATTATACTAATGAATAAATTGATTTGAATTAATAAATATAGGTTAAATATTAGGGTAAAGTGCAAGTGAACAAGTGAAAAAACGTTACTTTTTGACTGAAATTATGACGATATGGGCCATATTGCCCATTATCAATATATTAAGGTTGTTCTTGTCTATTATCCAAGTTTACTGTGTAAATTGCCCATTTCACCTAGTTGTAGGAGCCAAATTACACTTTACCCTAAATATTATGGTTAAAATCATTTTAACGCTCGAAATATGAGTTTGGTTTAAAACAACTCGTAAAATATGTTTATACTAAAAAAATCCTTAAACTATAAAAAATTAATAAAAAAAAAAAAACTCTGGCGGCCCTTTCATTAACCTTCCGTGATTTATAAATTGATTTAAAAAAAATACCAAACGATATTCAATTTATTTGAAATTTTTATCACATATTCATCACAGAATAAAAAAAATAATCTGGAAAGTTTCGTGATTTTATAATACTTGTATGATTCATTGTAATTATTTTATACAACAATTAATTAAAATTACAATAAATCGTACAAGTGTTAGAAAATCACGAAACTTTCTAAATTATTTTCTCATTATGTGGTGAATAAATTGTAAAAATTTCAAGTAAATTGAATTTTGTTTGGCATTTTTTTTAAACTAATTTATAAATCACGGAGGGTGAACTGAAAGTGAATAGAGAGTGAACACCCCCCCCCCCCCCCCCCCCCCCCCCGCTAGAACGGTCCCTTATTCTAGTGTAAAATTGAGAATAGAGGGTGAACACTCCGTCAGGATTTTTTTTTTTAGCTTTCGATAGTTTAAGGTTTTTTTTTAGCATAAATATATCTGGAGGACTTTTTTAAACCAAACTCATACTTCAATGGTTAAAATAATTTTAACCCTAAATATTAATCAATTATTGTATCTATTAAAAAAAATAGCAATTTGAGTAAGGGTAGCAAGGCCTCCTGTAACGACTTACCCCCTTCACCGGTCTTTTTTTAGCGCAGACGCGTCGTCATCCGGGTCCGGATCCAGTATACTGGTCAGTCGTCACTCATGACTTTCTCCCCTCTGAATGAGGAGTTTTTGTCTTTCCAGTGATTTGAACTCTGATCTCTAGGTTATGACCAAGAGTTCCCCGTCACTGGTACCACTTGAGCTAGTAGTCCAAGTGGTACTATTGATGAGAAACTTTTAGTCATGACCTGGAGACCAGGGTTCAAATCAGTGAGAAAGCAAAAACTCCCCATCTAGACGCCTTTTTATGTAACGACTTACCCCATTTATCGGCCTTTTTTCCTTTGCAGACGCACTGCTATTCGGGTCCGGATCCAATATACGGGTCAGTCGTCACTCATGACCTCTTCTCCTCTAGAAGGGGAGATTTTGCCCTCTCAGTGATTTGAACACTGACCTCTTTAGCTCAAGTGGTACAAGTAATGACTCTTGGTCATAACTTGGAGGTCAGGGTTGTCAGGACCCGACCCGGCCTGAACTGGATCTCGACGGATAGGATTCCCGAGGTAGGAATTATTCGACGCAAGACCAACGACCATTCTACACAACGACTTTCAAACATTTATCCTACATGACATCCTTAATTAGGATCTATCATTCAAACACAAGCATAAGAGTTTACAGTGGAAATAATAAAATAAAAATGAGTCACGACATGTGATTTTTCAACTCTTACAATAAAATCATAAATCTGATCGATCCTATGCCTCATTGTACATCTTTATCTTTGACCTTGGTTTTTCCTGTCTGGTGAACGTTTTCGATATCTGAAAAATAAAAATATTTCACAAATGAGCTTTACGCCCAGCAAGTAAAACAAACACCTAAAATAATTAATCTAGGTTCTATCCCATAATCTAGGACCCAACATCCTCCATCCATCTCTACTTTGATTTTCTTTCAAAGTCATTTAAATTTAACTCTTTTCAAAACCTTCCGTGTTTCATAAAAAAAAAAATACTTATTGAAATCGATAAGTTTGAAAACAATTTCACCAATTAACATCAAATGCAATTTTAGTTAAGCTTTGCATTTTAAAATGACGATGTCAAATAAAAATCCATTGCATAATTTAACATTCAATGCTATTTGTTAAAAAATGCAATCCAATGTCAACCCAACATATACAACTATAAAACATCTCTACAGCTTTTCGGGCTTTCACCGACCGGACTATAGTACCCCGAGCTTGCTACCCTCACGAGGTTTAGGGATTTTCAACCCAAGGAGGACGATTCGTAAGGCCCCTACTCTTTCCCATTATAGTTATACATATTGTGCATAATTAGAGGCACAATCAATTTTTCAAGTAACAACCACTTCATTTTTCAAATAAACATGCTTTAAAATTTATTATAAAACAAATGTAATGATTATTTGAAATCTTCATGCGACTCCTCGTGAAACAAGTTTTGAAATCAACCTAGTATAAAATTTGTTTCAAAACTTTCAAAACATCCATTGTAAGTATAAAAATATATCATTCTTTAAACATCATAATACAAATTAAAATACAATGCTATTCATAACCTCTTTTCTCTAAAACAATTACACCTCCATCGAAATTCAGTGACCTTTTTCTCCTTTAATTCTTAACAGAATCTCTCACTTCATACTTCATTTCATCAACCAAGTTCTTAAATTCAATTCAACAATACAATTAATTCATGACTTCTATCGTCAACCAAATTCTTTCAATTCAACCAAACCTGATTTAATACACTCCCAACCAAAAACTTCATACAAAATCACCACATCCAATATTTCACCAAATCCAAATATCAAATAAACTATCTCCACCTAAATCATACGATAAAGTCTAAATTAAGTATTCTAAGTGTAAATTTCACTTACCGAAATTGTCGGTTCCTCCTTTTTTTTCTTGAAATCTCCGCCGACACCAACGATGTCTACGCTAAAACGCTACTCTCGACGAACTGATCACTTTTTTCTAAAGGACGGATAGACGAAACTAGCGTTTCCCCTTTCCCTTTCCCTTTCTCTCTTCTCCCTCGCGGGTTCTCTCTGTCGCTTTGTTTTTCTTCTTTTCCCTTCTCTGTTTGTTTCTTTTCCTTGCGCAGAAGACCACCTTTTATCTATTTAGAATAGTGTTTAATGGTAAATTTACCATTAAACCTATTCTTATCCAATAAAAAGACCAAAATGCCTTCCCTTTTTTATAAAATCATCATAAAACCATAATTAATAAATCTTTAATCGTAATTAATTTAATCCAATCACAATTAATTTAATTTTAATCTAATCACCTAATAATTAATAAAATCATAATATTTCTTTTTTTTTTTTCAATTTATATCGTTTACAAAAATATTATTTAAAAGTCTAAACCATTACAAGAGTTCAAATCACTAGGGAGGTAAAAATTCACTGTCTAGGAGGAAGAAGGTCATGAGTGACGACTGACTCGTATACTGGATCCGGACTTGAATGGTAGTGCATCTGTACTGAAAAAAGACCGATGAAAGAGTAGGTCATTACACCTCTCATGATGTCAAAAATTAAACTACTATTTTGGAGAAATAAATTCCTCGCTTACTTTATTGGAGCATATGATAAGAGTTCCAAAACAAAAGGAATGAGCCCAAATGACATTAATGCCACTTTCTTCAAATTGTCACATCCACTAGTTAGGAGAAATTATTGGTTGCATCATTTATCATAATAATAATAATGATGATGATAATAATACATTGATAATTCAAATAGATCCCCCTCTCATCAACATAATTGTCTTTGTTGCTAGTAAATTATTTATTTGATAATTAATATTATTTTAACGTATTTGGATAATAATAAAAATACCAAATACGTTTAATTTATATTATTATATTTTGACGGTATAATTAATAATTAATAATCTATTATATTAATTACAATAGTTAATGTTTTTATATAAAGATTATAAAATAAATATAAAATTGAGATATTTATTTTGTTTTTATTTACTTAGGTGAGATATTGGTGATAATTATCTAAGCTGGGCCCACTTCCAGGTCAGCAAAAAGGTGAGAGATATTTTGTTGCAGATTTATCCAAATGGGCTCCACTTTGGAGCTGCTGAGCTGAAACCTATTAACTTCCTCTCTCTGAAGCTTTTCTGGAGCTTGAGAGGGAGAAGGAGAATTAGGGTTTTCGTGGCTGAAGAAGCAGCGATTTTTGGAGGGAGAGAATGGTGGGAACCAAATCCGGGGATCCGGAAAGTGTGCCCTGCGATTTCTGCTGTGACCAGGTGGCGGTTCTCTACTGTCGAGCTGATTCAGCTAAGCTCTGCTTATTCTGCGATCAGCATGTTCATTCTGCGAACTTGCTTTCTCGGAAGCATCTCCGATCTCAGATCTGCGATAATTGTAGCTCGGAGCCGGTTTCGGTTCGCTGTTCAACGGATAATCTCATGCTCTGCCAAGAATGCGATTGGGATGCCCATGGGGCTTGCTCTGTGTCATCTGCCCATGATCGGAATCCGATCGAAGGCTTCTCCGGCTGCCCGTCCGCGCTGGAGCTTGCTTCCTTTTGGGGCGTAGATCTCGGCGAGAAGAGGACGGGGCAGTCTTCGGCGTTGTTTCAGAACTGGGGATGGTCGAAGGATGTCGCCTTTCCGGTAGACTCTTGGGCGGCTCATAAATCTGATGGAACTGTTAATCTACAGGATCTAATTGTGCCGAACGAGAACGCGATGGTTTTTAGTAATCTAAATTACGAGGAGGCAATTTCTGCTATCAAGAGACAGAGTCCGAGCTGTGGAACGCACAAGCAAGTCATACACAAGCAATTAATTGAATTACTTCGGCGAGAATTCGAGGGATGCGGTAACGACAATGACGTCAGTGGTGGTGTCGGCGAGAAAGACGACGGTGGGAGAGGATTGGAGAATATAGTACCAGGGACGCCAAATAGGAGTAGTTGTTGGCAAGGAAATGTTGGTGTTGATGGGATTTCGGCTAATACTGCTGCTCCCCTATCCTTGCATCAGCAGCAAGCTTCATTTACTTCATTGCTAATGATGCCTACCCACGCCGATTTGAATGCCAGTGAGCACATCATTGATGAAAATATCATGTGGGATAATAATTCACATAATCACTCTATTCAGGTAAAGTTTCTCGTGTTCAACTGTACATCTCTTTTTCCCAGTATTATTGTGGGCGGAATCTAGTAATTTTTTCTTCGCCCCCAATTGTAAATGTCTATATAACTTTGAAAATTTGACCGGGAGGGACATCTTTGAAGTTAAATTGCATTTCTTGAAAACTCCCACAAATGCTATTTCTGTGACATGTTCTAGTTTGAGAAAGGCTGACCAATATCTTACCTTAGACTTTGTATCGGAAGGCTCTTTCACATATCTTATCCATTAAGGATTTGCAATATCCAGACTACTTCTAATGGCGACTTTATTCTTCTAATTAATATAACATTTAAGATACATGCGCATTATGTCAATTTAGTATGAACTGTTAGTGCTTTTTCAAAGTATGCTAACTTTCTATTTCCTTTCCAGATTTGGGATTTTAATTTAGAAAGATCGAGGGACCATGAAGAAACAAGTCCGCTAGAAGTTGGATATGATGCAAGTGAGTCAAAATTCATTATAAAGAATTTTGGGGAACTCATGAAAGATACATCTTTGACAAACTCAAAGAAGCAAGGAGACATGTACTGCTTGACTTGCCCAATGAGCCATGATGATATGACATCAATTAATGTCAGCCTTTTCTTCTTTACTAGATTTAATTTATATTACGTACATACTACATCTGATTGAATTTTTGGGCTGATCCGCATTCTGCATGGCTCTTTATGAATTTGATTCTAAATTGCTAAACAGGATTATTTTCTGTTGGTAGTTAAGTGTCCACATTCTAGAGAAGAATTTTCATGAATGATAATGGGTTTCGCAATCATATCGAAGGATGATGATTCTCTCAAAATGCAGAATAACATAAATAATATTGCTGCTAGCCAGGGGCATGCAACATCCGAGAGCAACAACTTGCCTGTTGGAAGGCCGTCTTTGGCTTCAGCATTTGATAACAACAAAGGTGGTAGCAGTGCTAAAAATGTTCAAGGCATTGAACGATCAATAATGATCAGAGGTGACCCTGCCATCTCGCCATCAACAACCAAAGCAGACCTAGAGCTTCTGGCACAAAATAGAGGCCACGCCATGCAACGTTATCAAGAGAAAAGAAAAATCGAAGGTACGTTTTTGCTTCTTTCACACTTTGGATTCCTTTCAAATACCAATTTGTTTTGTGGCTTTTATCTGCTTTCCCTACTGGATTTTCTGATTTTCAGAATTGCATCTTTAATAGGTATGATAAGCGCATTAGATATGAGTCAAGGAAGGCGAGAGCTGATACTAGGAAGAGAGTCAAGGGTCGTTTTGTGAAGGCAAATGAACCTTGATGGTAAGTTTACGCACAGGCAAGCTCTTTTACTATCTGTAGATATGTTATTAATCTCCATCATCTAGAGGTCAACAACTTTGTATCATGTATCTCTTGTTTACTTGGTTGCACCAAAATTAACTTTATTTTACTCTTTATTCTTAATTAGGCTCTCAATTCATTTTTTCACATGCGATCTGCATTGCGTTACATGACCCTTTTAGCATCTACTGTACTCGTTTTCATAAATAATGTATCCATTAGAGATGCGTTATCTTGTAACTAGAAGATGCCCAGATTTAGAATGTGGATGATGTTTATCCTTTGGAATATTGAGACACTAACTTGTTAAGCTCTGTCGAAGTTTAATAGACAAATAAAGTAAGTATTAAAACTAGTTTGTATTGTGGTTACCCATGAATATTGAATTTGTAGTAACTTATGCACCTTTTGGAAGAGCTGAAATTGTTGTAATATAAGGGAGTTTATTCAAATTTTGCAGTTAAAGTTTCGTCTGCTTAACTTATTTAAGCTCTCGCTCTCTCTCTCTCTCTCTCTCTCTCTCAGGCAATGTTTTAAGCTCCATTGATGTGAAATTTGAGTTGGTCATGTTTTAGTATAATGTTTTCAAGGCAATCAGCAAGTGTAGAGATAGTGTATTATTGCTGCAATGTAAGTGTTCGTAGCAGTGTGAAATTGGAGGAATCGACCAACCAAAGGTATGAAATTCAGCCCAACTTTGTTTTATCGAACTTTCTTCTCCAAATTAATCGAGAAGCAGAGCCTACTCGGCAAATTCAAAATTTTTCATTATTTTTTAATTTTCGTTTTATTTTTTGATTGAATTTTAGTAATTTTAACATGATAACTATCAAGTTATGATTCTTTCTTTATGGGTAATGAAGCTGAGGAGCAGCCTCTCTCCAATTAAGGCATGGGAACGCTTCCACTACAGCAATTCGACACTATCCTCGATCACTGTTGTGCCGTTTTCTGAAAAAGAAAATTCATTTTTTCAGTTCGAGTAGTTTAAGGATTAGACTCGGGCGTACCAAATCTTCTTGTATTAAAACCCAAATCGTTAATCATTCATCTATCTAGGCATCTAATATAAATTGAAAATCAAGAAAATAAGCATTGAATTTGAAGAGTTTTGTTTGTTCTAGCTGAGTCCCACCACTGAATCTCGAAAATATTTATAGTTTAATTCTTCAATTATATTGCAACTTGAAAGAACTCAGACTACGATTTGTTCATTTTTTGTTCTATGGGAATGCCTCTTGATTTAACCTTCATTCAAAATTCTCTACGACTTCAGAGAATTCGTCCTCTTGAACCATTTGATTCGGTATCTACGGTTCTGATGTGCCCAAAAAACCAAGATGTTCTTTTTTCTTCCGTTTAACCTAATATTGAATGATTTAAGCTAGATTGAGAAGTTGCAAGATTGACTTTTTACGTTTATGAGATAATCATGTTTGGACTTTTGGCAGTGTAAAACGTGAAATTTCATATAAAGTGAAAGTGGATACGCATAGCGATATGATCTACAGAGCTTTATCGAGACTAGAATATGCAATCTTATCTATTTACGGAATAAATCGAATTGGACTTTTGTTACCGAGAAATCATCAAAGTCGGAATACTACGATCACGAAACACGCCTAAGATTACTTGAAGTAGATGGTGTGACTTCTTTAAACGGATATAAAACGATCACGAAACACACCTAAGATTACTTGAAATAGATGGTGTAACTTCTTTAAACGGATATAAAACGTGAAATTTCATATAAAGTGAAAGTGGATACGCATAGCGATATGATCCACAGAGCTTTATCGAGACTAGAATATGCAATCTTATCGATTTACGGAATAAATCGAATTGTTTTGTTGTTGTTGTGGTTGTGTGCAAAAGATTGATAGAGATGGGGGGAAATGTCTTTGTTGCAGAGATACCAAGCAATCAAGCAGCTCTTTTTGAGGCTGCTTGGATTCTGAATCTAGTCAATGATACAATTGACAATAGATCGATACACGGAAATGTCGAATTTGCCCTTCCTGATTTGGCACAACAATGTCTATTCTAGTGTGGTTTTTGGTATTTTGCTGTATTTTAAGCTTTGTTGAGTTGATCAAGTAAATGTTCATAAGTTTGAAATTTGAGTTTAGAGGTCCACCATGGTGGCCTTGGCCCCAGCCCCTCCCCTCATTGTTGACAAATGAAAGACTCTCTCTCTCTAGATATCTAAGCATTCTCTTTCTAGATTTCCAAAACATTCTCTATATTCTATACAAAGGTTGCATCAAGCTCAACTATGGAGACAACTTTTGTGAAAGGGAATAAAAGTAGAGTTGTGTAAGTCATAGAAGAACCCAATTCCTAGAAATTGAGAATCTCCATGGATTGGAAGAAGAAGGCTATAAAGAAAGATCACAATCTTCTATTTTACTCCATCAGAAACATGAAAGAAGCTGCTCAAAAGCCAATAAAGAAGAGATTCTCCAAGTTGCACATGTTAATTCACTCTTACCCATACACAACAAAAGGGTTATACGTATCGTACCATCTATTTTTTGCCTTTTTTTTTTCAAGAAAAGTTCTGTTTTTTTTTAAAACCCAGAAAAGATTGAAAGTAAACCCTTGAAAATCAATTGAAATACACATAAAAATTGAGTTTTTTTTTAGACAGAAGACGGATATGAGAAGGATTATTCCCCAATTCCTCCAACTACTCCTTATAATTTCAATTTGACCTACAACATTGATGCAAACTATAAATTTAGAGAGTTTAAATAATGATAATTGTTGGGTAGTGCTTGATTTTTAGCACAAGAAACTATACAAAAAAAAAGAGATTAACTTTGTAGGTAGGCTGTCCCCGTAGGAATCCAAAAATGATATCATTATGACAACATGGACGGCCAGTAGACTTTGATATATAGTTTAATTATAGATTATATAAATGTTACATAAAGTCCACTGTCTGTCTATGTCTATTGTCTTGCTCAAAAAGAAGAGATTGTTCTTCATTAAAACTCTCTCTCTCTCTCTCTCTCTCTCTCTCTCTCTCTCTCTCTCTCTCTCTCTCTCTCTCTCTCTCTCTCTCTCTCTCTCTCTCTCTCTCTCTCTCTCTCTCTCTCTCTCTCTCTCTCTCTCTCTCTCTCTCTCTCTCTCTCTCTCTCTCTCTCTCTCTCTCTCTCTCTCTCTCTCTCTCTCTCTCTCTCTCTCTCTCTCTCTCTCTCTCTCTCTCTCTCTCTCTCTCTCTCTCTCTCTCTCTCTCTCTCTCTCTCTCTCTCTCTCTCTCTCTCTCTCTCTCTCTCTCTCTCTCTCTCTCTCTCTCTCTCTCTCTCTCTCTCTCTCTCTCTCTCTCTCTCTCTCTCTCTCTCTCTCTCTCTCTCTCTCTCTCTCTCTCTCTCTCTCTCTCTCTCTCTCTCTCTCTCTCTCTCTCTCTCTCTCTCTCTCTCTCTCTCTCTCTCTCTCTCTCTCTCTCTCTCTCTCTCTCTCTCTCTCTCTCTCTCTCTCTCTCTCTCTCTCTCTCTCTCTCTTACAGAAAGATGCAATTTCATTTGAACAATCATTAAAAAGACCTTTTGCTAAGAAACATGTCCAGTTTTAATCAGCTGGGAATTGCAAAGAAGGAGAGAGAAGAAACTGATCCAGGAAGAACGAGATTTCTTAGATTGTTATTGAAACTTTGGCAGCCAAAATCCAAACTACAGGTAGAAGAAGTAGAAACAGTCGCTAGAAAAAGGTTATAATGTTCTTCTTGTTAAATGAAAAGAACAGCTATTACTACCACTGCTACTCTCTTCCTGCTCGTCTAATTCATCACACGAGATCTCTGTAACTCCACTTGAAGAAGACGACAATGGCGGAGGAAGATTCAAGTCCGTTTCGCTAACCTTTTTCATGAAGTTGTAAAATACAGGCCCGTTTGTCGATGCTTTCTCTGTGCTTTCATCGCAAATTGAGCTCAATTCCTGCATCTTCTCGTTGTTCTTGGTGCTTCTTTTCTTCAAGAATATGCGGCATAAAACCCAGTTTTTCGTTGGAACAACTGAGCCCTGAAGAAAAATCATGAATTTCATAATAATCAGGCAAAATCTAGAGATGGGTATTGCCAAAAGAGTGCAGAATTGTCGGAGATAACAGAGAAAGAGCTCAGTTTTTCATAACAATTAGGCAAAATCTAGAGAAAAGAGAGTTTACTAACTTGGGATGAGTTCTTTTTTGAAGCTTCAGTTAGCGAGAGGCGATATTCATGCATGATCCACTCTGTTCTATCGCCATTAGGAGGCTTTCCTCTGTAGAAAACGAGAGTTTTCTTCATCCCCACAACTTGATTGCTCTTGCTGCTAAGAATTTGCTTGTCTATTCCAGTTGCCTTCCAATACCCTGAACCAGTTGCTCTCTTCGATCTTTTACCATTTACATACTTTGCTTCGTTTCTGCTGAAGAAGTATCTCTCCTCGTCCAAATTTCCTGCCCCATAAACACCGTTAGTATGTGTTTTCAAGCACTTTGCAAATCAAAAACCATAAGAAATTGATCAAATTGCTGGGAAACTCCAGCGGGTAAATCCTTTTTTCCCTCTTTGCACCAAACAAATATGGTAAAATTGCTAATCGATTAAACATTAACTAAACAGATGCATAGTTTTAGTAGAATAAACTTGAAATTTTGAAACTAACCTGGCAAATCCCATGGATCAGACTTGCAAACATCAAGTTCCTGGATGATATTTGCAGGCAATAGATGAGAAAAGACCTTCTGCTTCAAATACTGAACAACAAGCTCCTCGTCCGTTGGGTGAAACCTAAATCCAGGAGGCAATCTCGTCACCACGCCATTCTTAACAAAATTGAGCTTCTCCATCTTTCAAAAACACGAACAAGAAACCGGGTTTCCGACCCAATTCGCCTCTCCTCCCGAATGAGCTAAAAAACACATAAAAAACAGGAATCGTTGATAAAATATTGTGGAGACGGAGAAGAAAGGTGGGTGTAGAGAGGGAAAATGTGTGTATTTATAGAAAACGGGGTCTCTGCAAGATATGGGTTAAAGATGGAATTCAATCCTGAGAATAAGACGACGCATTTAGCGTAAACTAGACTCAATCTCCATCACCATTGACGCTATTTTTAACACCTAGAATTTGAAAATTAAAAACAAAAAAACAAAAACAAAAGGAAACCCTAGAACGAAAACGTTAAAAGGCTTCAAGGGTGAGCCACCAGACTCTCCGAATCTCAAAATGGAGGAAGAAGCTTTGTCGCCTACCACCTCGATGGACCATTCACCATTGACGATTGACGAAGCAGATACTCTAATTTTTCACCCCTAATGAAATAAAAATAGTAATTTAAAATAAAATTGAAAATAAAAGAATTTCATTAAAAAAATTAAAATTATAATGATTAAATTAATAAATATAATAATTAAGATTAATTATAATTATACACATTTTTTTAATCATATCTTATTTTTCTTAAAAAACCCCACTTTTATTTTTTGGCTATAATTATTTTATTTAATAGAAGCTAGGGTTTAGAGATGGAAAAAGAATGGATTTTTAATTTTTATTGTAGAGAAGTAACCTAAAATAGTCAATGGAGCCACCCCAAATTGGCCAAAAAAAGCCTTCTCCTTCACTAATTCACTCCCTAAATTCCTAGTATTATAGGTAGAGATTTGCAACCATAAATGGAAATTAAATATCTAAAACTTGAATTATGCCGTTTTAAATCGGGTTACAATTAATGTTTTATATGAATAATGCTATGTTATGATTTATTTTTTTTAATTGAACCGTCTAATCTTATCTCAGAAATTGATGTGTCACTCGTTAATTTGTATAATAATTAAGATAAATTATAAACATTTAAAATAAAATATTAATCTCGTTAATTAATGAGTGTCAAATAATGTAAGAAGTGTATGATTAAATAATAGGGTAATTAACAAAAAAGCTCTTAAACTATAGAGTCATTAACAAACTCGCCCATAAACTATGTTGCTTAATAATATCACCCTTAAACTATGGCTCGATAACAAAACAATTATTGTCGTTTAAATGTTCGTTAAAATTTGGTTGTGCGGGAGCCTGATTTTTGAGAACGTGATCCCACTTCGTGAGTTTTTGCCCAGGTGTGGGATCCCGCTCCAAATGACAACAACGAGTGGATGAGAGATTTCGCACACATTTGATTCTATCCTACCACTATTTCATTTCCACTTTGAATTGAACGAATCTTTTCTTTGTTTCTTTCAAGAGCTTCATTCTCTCTCTGCATCTTTACTGCTTATTCTCTTCACTTCGAAGCTACAATTTCTAGATCTTCATTCAAATTGCATAGCTTCGTCTTAGAAATCAAAATAGTAAAATTTCAAATATGAATTGAATGAGTAGATTTAAAATAATCCATAAAAGAGATTTAGAATCATGCGAAGACTTGGTTCTTTTCCATTTACAAAGCTACCTAGTTTCATTTGGTTCTAATTCCTAAACTACATGTGTCATTGGAAAAAGAATCATACAACTACCAAACAATATAAAATTATTCTTATTTTCACAAGTATCTTCACTTTTTTTAGGATAAAACTCAAGAAAAAAAAAATATGTCAGTGGTCGGGATCTCGCCCTTTGTCAGTGGGATCCCACTCCAAATGACACAACAAGCGGAAGAGAGATTTTGTCTGGAGAGAAAAATTACACGTATGAGAGATTTTGACAGTGTTATTTATATATTGTCAATGGAGCGGAAGCCCGGTCTTTAACAGCGAACTCCCGCTCCAAATACAGTGTCTAAGAGTAGGCTCCTGCTCGTGAGCAAAAACTCACAGAGCAAGATCCCACACTCGAAGATCGAACTTTTGTACGATCAAATTTTAATGGACATTTAGACGGCAAATGTTGTTTTCTTATCAGACCATAGTTTAAATGTAATTTTGTTAACGAACATAGTTTAAGAACGATCTTATTAAAGATCCTATAGTTTAAAGATTTTTTTTGTTAATTATCGTGCTTAATATTACCCCTACAATTAAAGGGTGTTTTGGTCATTATGTTGGCTATGACCTGAAAACCCCAAGTAGAGAGGCTCGTGTCATGTTACAGGTTGACAACTGGAGCTCACCACGGCCTTAATGGCAACGGAAAGTACAAAAGTACCCTTTCTGCCACTGTTCAGTAAATAGTCCTTGCAAGGACTATCTTCGGTTTTGATCTTAGAGAAATTAAAGGAATATTATAAATATAAAACAACAAAAATAATTAAATCTGAAAATTCAAAATAAATAATTTTTTTCAAAAAAAAAAAAGACAAGGTGGGGGCTGGTTGGATTTGAGATGACACAGAAGGCAGAAACATTTGACTAAGGAAGAAATCCCATTTCGTAGGGGCAAGGCAAACCCTTTATTTTTAATTAAAACTCTTAATTTCTAGAATCTTTTTTGTTTTTTTTTTTTTTTTTTTTTTTTTTTTTTTTTTTTTTTTTTTTTTTTTTTTTTTTTTTTTTTTTTTTTTTTTTTTTTTTTTTTTTTTTTTTTTTTTTTTTTTTTTTTTTTTTCAAAAAAAAAAAAAAAAAAAAAAAAAAAAAAAAAAAAAAAAAAAAAAAAAAAAAAAAAAAAAAAAAAAAAAAAAAAAAAAAAAAAAAAAAAAAAAAAAAAAAAAAAAAAAAAAAAAAAAAAAAAAAAAAAAAAAAAAAAAAAAAAAAAAAAAAAAAAAAAAAAAAAAAAAAAAAAAAAAAAAAAAAAAAAAAAAAAAAAAAAAAAAAAAAAAAAAAAAAAAAAAAAAAAAAAAAAAAAAAAAAAAAAAAAAAAAAAAAAAAAAAAAAAAAAAAAAAAAAAAAAAAAAAAAAAAAAAAAAAAAAAAAAAAAAAAAAAAAAAAAAAAAAAAAAAAAAAAAAAAAAAAAAAAAAAAAAAAAAAAAAAAAAAAAAAAAAAAAAAAAAAAAAAAAAAAAGACAAGGTGGGGGCTGGTTGGATTTGAGATGACACAGAAGGCAGAAACATTTGACTAAGGAAGAAATCCCATTTCGTAGGGGCAAGGCAAACCCTTTATTTTTAATTAAAACTCTTAATTTCTAGAATCTTTTTTGTTTTTTTTTTTTTTTTTTTTTTTTTTTTTTTTTTTTTTCAAAAAAAAAAAAAAAAAAAAAAAAAAAAAAAAAAAAAAAAAAAAAAAAAAAAAAAAAAAAAAAAAAAAAAAAAAAAAAAAAAAAAAAAAAAAAAAAAAAAAAAAAAAAAAAAAAAAAAAAAAAAAAAAAAAAAAAAAAAAAAAAAAAAAAAAAAAAAAAAAAAAAAAAAAAAAAAAAAAAAAAAAAAAAAAAAAAAAAAAAAAAAAAAAAAAAAAAAAAAAAAAAAAAAAAAAAAAAAAAAAAAAAAAAAAAAAAAAAAAAAAAAAAAAATGGTGTATATTGACACGAAGGAGAGATTTCCTTATATTTTCAACGAGGAGTAGAGGTCATTTCTGAAGTTCAATCATTTATGCATCATCATTCTCTTTTTTTCCAACCTTAGAAAATTCAATAATTTTGATTTTTAGTGTAAAGTATTTAAGCACTAAGTCTATTAATATTAAAATAATTATAAAATTATTGACCAAAATAAGACGTGAGGAACTTAATCTCATCTTCTCCAAGAATAACATAAACATGAAATTTGATGGGATATGTCTCCAAGCAATCATATTATATGTTTATAATATGAACAAAATTGCTTTCGTTGTGTACATACGTGACTAATCATGCATCAATAACAAAAATTAAAAAAATATGGTTAGACGGACGAGAATTTAACAAATAATCAAAGTTAAGACTTTGGCAATTAGTGATGCAAGTACAATTTATTTAAATGTTTAATGTCGTTTTAGACTTGTCGAATGTCTCTGAAGTTAAGTCGTAAATTTCAATTATATTCAAAAAACGAAATTAATTTTTTACAATCTCTTACATATTTTTTAAATATATACGTTTTAATTTATTTTTTGTAATTTTTAATCTTCAAGTATTTGTACTTTTTTTAAGAAAAATATAATTTTTAATCTTCAAGTATTTGTACTTTTTTTAAGAAAAATAACAACAAATATTTGAAATTGCGATGACTTTAATCAAATAAATAGTTTTTGAATTTTAAAAAACGTATTTAAAATCTTATGTCTTTAATCAAAGACAATTGAAACCTTGTAAATTCGACATCACTTTCAACAACGCGAACTTAGACGATCAAGTAACCATCATTAACCGTGTTAAAAATGAACGACGTATATTTGTTGTCAAACATTTTGTCTTGGTTAGGCAACTCTTCGATTAAGATTGCATCACACGTAAAATACTTTTTGATTTTAGAGATTTATTTTGAATATAATTTTTACACAAAACATGATCTTAACATACGAGACATCGTTATATTGGATAAGCTCAGCTAGACCGACCGACCGATTTTGTCCTTGCAACGGTGAAATTTATGCGTACATGATCGAAGAGGCAAATAAGAATAACTAAAGTGTGCATATCTTAGCGGATCGAATAAAGGAAATTGGCTAAAACACCTTGTATGCTTCAAAGACAGTGAAAGGTCCTGAAAAGGTATCAAAGAGACAACCTTGGAATAACTCAAAATCACCTTTTGTGTTTAAGAGACCTTTGCTTCAATATCACCCAACTTGGAAGAAACTTCCTGGAAGTAACATTGAGATGAACAAACAAAGTAAGTTCTTCTTAGTTTTCACTTCATTTCCAAGAAAATACACATTTATATAATCACAATTAGCAATTTACATTTCATCTAATTCTAGTGTGATAATTCTTGTCTCCTTAAGCAAACATTGAAAGCATAATCAAAGGACTTGTCTATCTAACTATTACAACTATGTCATTACCATAATAACTTTTTTTTGCAATTACCCATGTCTTTGTTAGATTTAGATAGAGGAGAGAGTTATATATATCTTTATTAATTCTCCTAATACAATATTATCTGTTTCGAGACAAAACTCGTACCGTTTTAATTTTGAGTTAGCCCAAAAAATATTTTATTAGGTAGAAAGGACAACTTTACTTATAAATTATGTATTTTTTACTCTCTCAAACTATATGAGATTACGCACCCTCGTGGGGGACTTTCACATTATAAAAGTTGTTTCATGATAAGAGGTGAGAGTTATAAATAATGTTGTTTCCACCTATTTATAGTTTTTTCACAACTAAAAAAATCTCTACGGACAGTCCCAACTCTCTCTTTGCGTCTACATTTTAGTTGGGCTATAGAGTTTTAGAAGTGAAAGAAAACTAATGAATCATTTATTTCTTTAGCTATAGGAAGAAATAAAACTAAGTCAAATTAAAGAAAACTAAGTCAAAGAAGATCTTAATCAATCATTTATTTCTTTAGCTATAGGAAGAAGAAACGTGTTCAATGAACAATTCGTAAGAACAAGAGTCAGTGGATAACTTGAACCAAGTGATTCGAGAAGCTAACAGTGACTTTGCGCTAGAGCTATCTAACTTGCAATCAATTATCATTTTCAATTCTACCCCTAAAAAAATATAAGCAATTTATATGTAATTCTAAATGATGATTAAGAACTTTAAGTTGATAATAAAAAAGAGTCGATCAAGTTTAACAAGGCTAAAGATTGGGGCACTGCAATTTACACCATTGAGTATTCCTCCAATGTATCAAACACTATGGATATGCATTTTAACTAATTTTTATTGTAAAAGTATAAAACCCATGTGCGAATAACATTATCAGGGTGTCAACCAAAAATGTGTAGGTATCCCTGTAACACTACTATTAAAATTATATATTGAATTTGACGGTAGATCTTGATAAAAAGTCTATTACTTTGAAAAACGATAAATTTCCTGAGGGAGACATACATGATCAGAGCTTTGCAAATGTAGGCTTCCGCTTTTGAGTTTGAGCCGAGACCGCCTCAGCTAAATCACCAGATATAACCATTGAAGAATTCCAAGTAGCAACATAATCCAATCCTTGGTCTACAGTCATCTCCCGACTTCTAAGTAAAACTTCCTTTGTCCCAATAACAGCTAGAGGAGACTTGGAAGCAATTCCTGCCACAGCAACTCTTTCAGAACAGTTGTTTCCACAATATATCCTTAACAACCTCTTATTTAAAAGATTAAAGAGAGAGATCAATAAAAACCGAAAAAACAAACAAACAGGAGAACTAGATCTCTATCCATTTTGGATACTCAGCAGAGACTCATGACTTGCAATGCTCACAGCTCAGACAGCAAATTTGACTTAATGGGAAATGCATTGATTGTTTAATTCGTTGTTTGCATCTTAATCAGTAAACATTCTTTCATGGCAATACAATCAAGAACTGGTAATCTTTAAGTAGAAGATTTTGCTAATTGAAAACAGATCAAGCATAAGGAACCAAAATGATCTGAACAGTAGCAATAAACATGTCAAGCCCCAGATACTGTCAAGTCTCAAAGATTTTATTTGCTAGCTCTTAACTTTTTTCCTTGCATTTCATTGTTCCCTCTAGAACTCTCTTAAAAATTAAGCTATGACACCATCATCCAATAACAACAAAAAAAAAAAAAAAAAAAAAAAAAAAAAAAAAAAAAAAAAAAAAAAAAAAAAAAAAAAAAAAAAAAAAAAAAAAAAAAAAAAAAAAAAAAAAAAAAAAAAAAAAAAAAAAAAAAAAAAAAAAAAAAAAAAAAAAAAAAAAAAAAAAAAAAAAAAAAAAAAAAAAAAAAAAAAAAAAAAAAAAAAAAAAAAAAAAAAAAAAAAAAAAAAAAAAAAAAAAAAAAAAAAAAAAAAAAAAAAAAAAAAAAAAAAAAAAAAAAAAAAAAAAAAAAAAAAAAAAAAAAAAAAAAAAAAAAAAAAAAAAAAAAAAAAAAAAAAAAAAAAAAAAAAAAAAAAAAAAAAAAAAAAAAAAAAAAAAAAAAAAAAAAAAAAAAAAAAAAAAAAAAAAAAAAAAAAAAAAAAAAAAAAAAAAAAAAAAAAAAAAAAAAAAAAAAAAAAAAAAAAAAAAAAAAAAAAAAAAAAAAAAAAAAAAAAAAAAAAAAAAAAAAAAAAAAAAAAAAAAAAAAAAAAAAAAAAAAAAAAAAAAAAAAAAAAAAAAAAAAAAAAAAAAAAAAAAAAAAAAAAAAAAAAAAAAAAAAAAAAAAAAAAAAAAAAAAAAAAAAAAAAAAAAAAAAAAAAAAAAAAAAAAAAAAAAAAAAAAAAAAAAAAAAAAAAAAAAAAAAAAAAAAGAAAATCTAAACATTTTCCTTGCATTTCATTGTTCCCTCTAGAACTCTCTTAAAAATTAAGCTATGACTCCATCATCCAATAACAACAAAAACAATCGCAAAAAAAAAAAGAAAATCAGGAAAGAAAAATTGGAAAGGATATATGTAATTGTACAAGTTATTCTCAAACACAAAATTGTGATAACTTATTATCACAAAATTTGCTGAAATAATGAATGAAAATTACAGAGAAAAGTCGAGAATTAGTGCTTCTCAAGCTTTAGCCATTTTTTTTTTCTAATCTATTCCTCTCTGACTGCTCCTATATATTTTTCATCACATAAACTAGAGTAAACTGAAAAATGAAATTCAAAAGACTGATACAACCGTATAAGGACTAAACTCTTTCAATATTCTAAAGCAGAAACTCCAAACAGTTCTAAACTCGAGCAAACAGGAATCCAAAAGATGCTGCAGAAATGAGAATCGGGACATCATAGTGACCTTCAATATGATCAATTCATTTAACTTTGATCTCCAGCTAATTCTCAGAAAGTACAAATGTAAACTAAAAAGAGGAATGAAGAACCATATTACCCTCGGCTATGATTTCAACGCCCTCGTCCAGTTCCTTCTTCGAACCGAAGGTTTTCGAAACGAGACCCAAACTCTTAGCCTCTACACCTGAAAACCTCCGACCTGTCAGGGCCAACTCCATCGCAGTTACCGTACCCTACGATACTTGGCAGCCTCTGGAGAGTGCCGAGGTCGGCTGTGATAGCCAAATCCACCTCCTTCACCGAGAAGAACGCGTCAGTCCGTACAATACCTAATATCACATGCGGTGATTAGATCAATCCCTCCTCCGATGCAAGCCCCATGTATACTAGCAATAACCGGTTTCCGGCACCGCTCGATCGCAGTAATGGAGTCTTGCATAGCCTTGATTTCTCGCCGGAGCTTCTCCCCGGTCCTCCCGCGGTCAGCGGAGAGCGTTCGAGCGATAGAATTCAAACTTTTGAGGTCGATCCCGGAGCAAAAGTGGTCGCCGGCGGCGGAGAGAACAATGACGTTGCAGTCATGATTTTGGTCGAGGGAGAAGATGGCTTTGGGAAATTCGGAGAAGAAATCTGCTGAGAGAGCGTTACGGTGGGAAGGACGGTTGAGGCGAAGGTGGAAGACTGAGGAATCTGGGTTCTTGCGAGAGATTTGGAGGGTCTTGTAATTTTCCATCCTCAATCTTCAAAAATGGCGGAAGATGGTACTTTTCCTTCTGCGTGGTATTATAATATACCTCTCTCTAAACAAAAATTAAGGTAACCGGGACTGTTTTAATTTTTTTAAGGACCGGACTAGAACCCGATCCGAATTTCTGTTCCGGTTCTGGTTTTTTTTTTTTTTTTGTTTTTTTTTTTTGTTTTTTTTTTTTGTTTTTTTTTTTTTTTTTTGTTTTTTTTTTTTGTTTTTTTTTTTTGTTTTTTTTTTTTGTTTTTTTTGTTTTTTTTTTTTTGTTTTTTTGTTTTTTTTGTTTTTTTTGTTTTTTTTTTTTGTTTTTTTTGTTTTTTTTGTTTTTTTTTTTTGTTTTTTTTGTTTTTTTTTTTTGTTTTTTTTTTTTTTGTTTTTTTTTTTTTTGTTTTTTTTTTTTTGTTTTTTTTGTTTTTTTTTTTTTGTTTTTTTTTTTTTGTTTTTTTTTTTTGTTTTTTTTTTTTGTTTTTTTTGTTTTTTTTGTTTTTTTTTTTTTTTTTGTTTTTTTTTTTTTTTTGTTTTTTTTGTTTTTTTGTTTTTTTTTTTTGTTTTTTTTTTTTGTTTTTTTTGTTTTTTTTTTTTGTTTTTTTTTTTTGTTTTTTTTGTTTTTTTGTTTTTTTTTTTTTTTGTTTTTTTTGTTTTTTTTGTTTTTTTTTTTTTTGTTTTTTTTGTTTTTTTTGTTTTTTTTGTTTTTTTTGTTTTTTTGTTTTTTTTGTTTTTTTGTTTTTTTTTTTTGTTTTTTTTGTTTTTTTTTTTTGTTTTTTTTGTTTTTTTTGTTTTTTTTGTTTTTTTTGTTTTTTTGTTTTTTTTGTTTTTTTTTTTTTTTGTTTTTTTTGTTTTTTTTTTTTGTTTTTTTGTTTTTTTTGTTTTTTTTTTTTGTTTTTTTTGTTTTTTTTTTTTTTTTGTTTTTTTGTTTTTTTTGTTTTTTTTTTTTTGTTTTTTTTTTTTGTTTTTTTTGTTTTTTTTTTTTTTTTTTGTTTTTTTTGTTTTTTTTTTTTTGTTTTTTTTTTTTTGTTTTTTTTGTTTTTTTTGTTTTTTTTGTTTTTTTTTTTTGTTTTTTTTTTTTGTTTTTTTTTTTTTTGTTTTTTTTTTTTTGTTTTTTTTGTTTTTTTTTTTTTTCATTTGGAACCGAATATCCATCGGTTCCGGTTCCTTCTATAAAAAACCTTAAAAACCAAACAGAATATATACCATTTATATATATTTTTTAGAATTTTGATATTAAATTAAAAATTATCTAATTAAACCGGTCAAAATCATCTCAAATGAAGTTTAAACATAATAAATCCAAATTAAAATTACAAAAAATATAGAACAAAAACCGAACCGAGCAAATCCGAAAAAATCAGTTTGATTCAGATTCAGTTTCAATTAGAGGTGGAACTAAAACTAAACTGATTCCACTCGTAGTTAAAACTCGCATAAATTAACCAAATTAGTATAAAAGAATATTCATATTTGAGAGAGAGTGATCATTTATGTATCTTTTTTGTAGGGTCCCTCCTCAATGACATGGGACTCATGCCATAAACGGAGACCTTAAAAGGTCTTCATTTGTTCC